>JAYRBT010000139.1:65597208-65642797 GCA_036023395.1 Myiotriccus ornatus | reverse complement strand
AGCCTGTAGCGCTGCAGGGGGTTGTTGTGGCCAAAGTGCAGGACCCGGCACTTGGCCTTGTTAAACATCATACCATTGGATTCAACCCATTCATCCAGCCTGTCCAGGTCTCTCTGCAAAAAGCCTTGGTGCTTTTCCATAGCTTACACTGTGGTGAAAGAGACCTCTTAGAGTTGACTAGTTCATACATTAAGGGATCTTAGAACTAAGTTTCTGTCATTCTCCCTGTTCGCAGCCACATCCCTGTTTTACAGTGTCACATGGACTTTGCTGGGACAGCTGCAGTGTCTTGAAGCCTTGCAGTCTGACCAAGGTTCAGTTTGTGGTTGGACTCTTGAAGGGTTTTCCAGGAAGCTCTAAGATAGGGAACTTGTCAAGCAATGATTCCAAAACCAAATTGGTCATTTCACGAGGGAGACCTTTTCCCCCACCAAACTTCTGGCAGTGTTTAAGAAGATACTGAGCCATCAAGCAAAGATGAATCATCTCATGGCATGAAGGACAAAGCAAGCATAGGGTGATTTAGTTTTCAGTCCTTCTCAAGACCAGAGGTGGCTGTCAGAAAAAAAAGAAAATACAATCTATTCTGTTTATGGGCTAGAACATCTAACAGTGCACCTCTCAATTCATCAGCAAGGCTGTGATATACTTCTTTAAAGGAGTATCATGAAGCTGTGGGCAGCTGCCCTGCAGCCAAATGTCTCTGAACGCCTTTATCAGTGACTCATCCCAAAATGGGGATGTTCTCTAGCCATGATACCTGCTTAGACCAGAAAAAACATTTCCTTTGCCCTGATAACAGAGGAAGGAGAAATAATTAGTCTGAATTTCAGATGCTGCACAAGGGCGATGGATTTCTCCCAAGGGTGTCTGTGTTCATGCTGGAATTACAACACAGAGAGCTGGGAAGTGACTGCCTGGGGAGCAAAATTATTCTGAATTATTGAATCAGGAAAAACAGGAAGGGAAAGGTATCCATAAGAAATCACCCAGTCCATCCCTTGTCTCTATGCAAGGCCAACTATCCCAATGCCATTCCCAAATGATACGTCATTCATACCTGCAGGCTTAAATATTCCCCTGTCTTTCACAGGTAATCCCTCCCAGTGCCATCCTCATTATTAGGATGTTTTCCAGGAGCTTTGGTGGTTCCTTCTTGATGCTGTTTAAACCTTTGGTTATTTCTGCTGCTCTGGGTGTCTCTGACAGTTCCTAGTATTGCAGTGACCAAACCAGATGTAGCACTGCAGCTCAAACCTTCTGCTGAAGGCAGCCTGAGCTCTTGCACTTTTGTTTTTGCAAGTCGCACTATAATTGACTTTTTTTTTGGCAATGGCAGAATATTATAAACTGCTTTCAGCTCGTGACTCCCTAGCTTCACCATAGAAGTGCCACTTAAACCTCCTGTTCCCCATTCTAAATATGAGCTGTTGATTATTCCTGATGAAGTGTAGCACCTTGTTCTCATTTTGATAAAATTTTATTCTGTTTTTAGTCTTTTTTTTCCCAACTTGTCTGTCAGATTTAGAATTCTAGTCTTCTCCCCCCTGCATTGCAATAACCCCTAGGCTGATGTTACATCTTAAATAACCACTTTGCTTGTCCATTATCCAGCTGACTAATGAAATGTTGAATAACCCTTGAACTAAGTGGGTCTTTGCATACCTGATGTGATGTATCTTTCTGTGGTGACAGTGACCCATTGCTAACTCTCAGCAGTGACCCAGATCGTTTTGCTGGTGGTGGAGCAGTTCCCTTAGTTTGCTTCTGACAATGCTGTGTGACATAGCAGCAGAGATCTCCCTCAAGTTGATTAAATTTGGCTTTCTCTATCTGTTACTCTGTCACAGAAGGGTACCAAACCAGTTTGACTTGATTCTTGACAAACACATCTTGTTTGCAATTCCAGTTCTTGTTTTTCATATACTTACAAACTGTTGGTGGGACTATTACTTCTAAAACATTCCCAGGGATGGACAGGCTTGTGTGTCATCTTCCAGTTTCTCTTCCTCCTTTTAAAGACAGTCACTGCACTTACCCTTTTCCATGACTGGTATAACTCACATCTTCCCTGAGCTGTCAGCAATAATTGCTCGTGGTGGTTGTTTTACATTCTTCTTCAAATGTCCTGAAGTAGGTCTGGTGATAGCCCAGAGTGAAAAAGAGAGGTCCAGGCAGATCAAAACCCAGATAAGAAGGAATCTATCACAAACCTACAAACATCTGTAGCAAAGTAAATTTCTGCTAAATATTCTTACCTAGAACATCTCCCTGTTGTTAGCTGTGTTAGCCTCCTGCTCACTAGTTCACCTTATTTTGGTTGGTAGATAAAGCAAATGCTTAGCTCTGTATCACTTTCTAGGCACCAACTTGATTAATTTTCCCCTTCTACTGAACAGAGAACAAACTCTTTTCTTGGGTTTTGTCCTCCTTATTTTACTCCCCTTGTGTTTAAAGGACGCTTTCGTGCTGTTCTTCATGTTTCACACTATTTGTATCTTGTGTCTCGGCCTTCCTGGAGTTATGCCTCGTATTCTCTTGCCACTCTGTTTTTCAAGTAATAGTGACCAGACACAGATTCTTCTGACCCTGTGCTTTCTTCTTTTGAGTCCAACAAAGGGCTTATGGCCATGTTAGCAGGCAATGATTTAGCACTTCATATTAGACTGAAATTAATCGCCCTATTATCCATGTGCACCCATGACTGTAATAATGGAGTTAGTTCTAAAATCGGAACCTTTTCCAGCATTTTGCTTTTGTGCAAACGTATTCAACTCAGGCCTCTAATGTTAGTGATTTTAACTAGATAGATACATTATCTCCTACTGCTTCAAAGGTGTAACTTTCAATACCTGTAGCACTTAGGCATCAATAAGAGATTTTCCAAGGAAGCTACCAGACATCTATTCTCACTAATCATCTTCCCTTTAAATGTCTGATGTTTCTGATTATTTCAGAGGAAACTCTTTTTTTGTTAGTAAACAATTATTGGCTGTGTATTCTCTGTAAAAAATGAAAATTAAAATAAATATTTCCAGCAGCCCTCTGTGATTCACTATGATATTCTTCAGACATTCAGTGGACTTCTGTGAATCTCTTGGAATTTTCTTATCCTCCAAAGTAAATTTAGTTCTGGTATCCCTTAGTCATGGTGGTTGGCAATAGTGAATGTAACAGCAAAGCAAGTCATTCAAGTGCTTTCATGCTTCTTTTTTCTTCTTCAGCTTTGCTGGAGGTGAGAGAATAACACAGATTTCTGGAACTTTTCCATGCAAACTGGCTCCTGTTCCCTGTGAATTGAGAACCACACCTTGGGCCACACGGTTCTGTTAGCAGGAGGAGTTGGAAATTTTCTTCACATTTCTTAAAGACCATGGCACAAAAGCTGGCCAGAATCTGTAAGTGCAATGTCTGACTGTTTTATGTCAGCACTGAAAAAAAAAAAAAAAAAGGGAATTATTTTCAGCTTAATAGTGTCTGTGACACCAAAATAACACCTTGCATCCCATTAGGTGGTGGATACAGAATGTCCTACTGCGGATCCCCCCCACTGTCACAGGTGGGAGCAGGCTCAGTGGTGCTGTACAGTCTGGATGGCAGCAGCCCAACTCAGCAAGGAATCCTTCTGTGGTGCTATTACAGGATTAAGTCTGGATAGTGGGGTGTTGAGCAATCAGAAACCAAGAAAAACGCAGTCCAACCTCTCACAGAGGAGCTCTGCTGAATGCATGGACAGCTATGCAAAACTTTGCTGTGATACATAGACCATAAAGACAAGATATCACCAAACCACATGTAGAAATTCTTGTGCAGGTTCGTCATCCTGAGAATGATATATTTCAGGACCTTCATCTTTATCCCAAATTTTCCCAGGTTCTTCTCTCTGATCCCTTTTTATATTTTCAGCATTTGTTGAAGTGGGTGAAACCTCACTTCTGTGGTTGCCCTTCCTCCCTGAGATGTCCAGTTCCTTTCCTTACCTCACTGTGGGTTGTTCTGCTTGTTCTACCTACTTAGTGAAAAGACCAAGCAACTAAAACAATTATAAAAAATAGTTACAATTTTAGAAAATACTATACTGATACCTTAAAAAAACAGTGCTTTCTACCCTCACAAAGGTTTTTGCACCTGTAGGCAATTCCTTTCTGTCCTTTTCTTGAAGCTCATGTAAGAAAAGTAGGTTGTAGCCATGGGATCATAAATGAGGGTATGGGCAAGAAACACATATGCAGGGGTGAATGGAAGTGTAAAGTTTGGATTTTGTGCCAGAATTTCCATTTGGTGTTATTTAAAACTGCAGATCAGGGATAGACTATGTGACCAGCCCTAGATGGGTGTATAGACAAGCTGTACAATGTTGGTTGTTTATATCCAGGCTCTTATGGAGCTGCTCCTTTAATGGACATCTGAGGCCTGTGAAGAGACAAATAGCATAAAGCTGGGCCATCTCACACAACCTACTTCAGGCATCCAGCTTCAGAGCTTGGATTGGGAGTGTCAGCTTCTTATAAAGCCAGTGGAGACATTTTGGTACTCAAGTGTGCCCTGACTCACCTTATGAAGACCCCATTGGCTGAGACCTTCATCTGAACCTTCCACACAAGGGAATTTGAGTTTCAGTTGCACTGTGGGCTGAAAATTTGACAGTGTGTCATTCCTGTAGGGATTGCTGCCACAACTCTTGGCTGCCCCCTGCCAAGTCCTCTCTTGCATGCACAAGGAAAGTGCCAGAAAGTCCTTTGGGATGACTTTTAAACTAACCTGGTCCAAAAGCACAAGCACTGAAGGGAGGGCTGTAAGAGGCAATTCTGAAGAAGCCACAGGAACAAGTAAAATAGAATCAGAGTACATTGCTGGTGACAGTCCCTAGAGGGAAGACAGAGTGTCCTCCCATGAGAGAATGACAAAAACATGAATTGAATAGATATGTTGCAAGATGAGTCTTTAACCACTCTCTGGGGCAAGAAGATAGGTATTAGAGCATCTTCTCTTTTCTGAAAGATATCACCTCCTCTTTCTGAGCGCTTGGTTTCAGCCAGCTGCTTACACAGATTCCCTATCCAGGAGGGCTCATGCTTAAGCTTCGTCAGGACATAGCCTATTAGCAGAATCCCAGATCAGGAGTTGAGTTTGAAGCAAACATTCCTAAATTTTTGCAGTGCATAGGTTTTGGCTGGTCTGTTATCACGGTTACCTAGTGTGATGCTGTGCAGGATCCATATTCATGGTTGGTCCATGTGCCAGGGATGCTGTTGTCCACAAGGCTTCCTTTTCAGTGTAGTTAAAGCCCAGAGTGGATTCTTCCTCACTGTGCAGGGCACCATCAGCTGGCCCTGTAACTTCATTTTCCCAAGAAAACTTCTGAGTTTTCATCTCATTTGAAACCTCCCAGAACGAAATCTCACTTTAAGTGAGTTACAGCTGAAGCAAGAGATGGGAGCTGCATATTTCAGCATAGTCCCTTAGGGAATAAAACCAACAAACACAAAAATTGCCCAAGACCCTTTTATTTGGGTGGCAGCAGCCAGTTTTCACCAAGGAGAGGGCATGGCCTTTGAGAGGCGGAGGCACAGCAGAACCATCCATCGCATTGTGGTCCCTTTAAATCTTCTCCTCCACTTGGCAGCTCCCGTTTTTCAGTGTTGCTATAGCAAATCTCCATGGCAATGACCCTAATCAGGGAAGGGGGGATGCTGAGGGAACGCATGCTCAGAGTGGCTGCTGGAGCCTCGCCTGCCCGCTACAGCTGCTCCCAGGCTCTGGCACACGGGCGAAGGGAAGGATCAGGTACTGGGCAGACTGGTCCTTGGGGGGGAACCCAAGCCCGTGGGGTGTCACTGCAGTGATGTGTGTGTGCGTTTGTGCGTACGTGGGGTCTGTTCTTGCCATGTCTCATCCACTTCTTTGTGAGCAGCGTGCTGGGAGCAAACTGCCGATTTTCACTGTTTTCTCCCTGTTTCAGGCAGGGAAGATAGCCTGAATTATTGATGGGAGCAATGGCGTTGCCGTCTGTCTGGGGTGCGGTGCGTGTGGCGATCCTGTCCCTGTCGGTGGTCGGCCTGCTGAGCGTGAGGCTTGTGGGGGCTGGCCAGGACTCCGGGAGTGCCATTCCTGCAGAAAGTAGGTACCCGCCGTGCACACTCCTGCCCTCCCGCCGCACCCCGTCCCGCTTTCCTTCCTTCGCTTCACCCCAGCGGCCACTCAGACGATGAGCTCCAGGGCAACTTCGCGTTTCCAAAATGCAAGGCAGTAACAACGAGTTTGTGCCATGTCAGCAAAGCACATGGAAACAACGCTTGTAGAAACAGCAAAGCAAGCAAGCGAAGGGCTGGTAGTTATTTAGGAAAAAAATAGTAACGGCATACTATAATTTTTACTGGGACCTGTGTTAGAGCTCTTTGTTTGCAGGTCTTTTAGGTCTGCTTCTTGAGGGTTTCGTTTCCAGATTTGCCACAGTACATACGACGTCCTTGCTAGTGTGGATATTGCTAGAAGAAAATTTTTGTGTTTATTCCTGCTAGGGCCTTGCATTTTGCTTATTTTAGTGTTTGGTTGGAACAATGGGTTAACTTCCTTGTGACTGCTACAGACTGACACACGGGACATTTACCCAAACAGTGCATTTGTAAAGCATATTTGCAGGATTTCTAAATACTGCAAACCTAATAAATAAATAAATATGAGGGACTGGCTCGAGCACACCATGGAGCTGGGAGCTCTTGAATTTAGATCACAGCTCTATATTAGCTTCCTCTGCAATTTTGAGTAAGTCTCTATTTAAACTTTGTCAGCTCCAAAATGAGGCAATAGTTCAAAGTTAGTAGGGGATGGAGTCAGTGTTCTCAGGGTGTTTTTGGTGACAGGAAGTGGGAAGTAGACACTCATTAGAAACTTAAAATATCCTCTGGGGAAAAAAAGCAAAGGAAGAGAATTGCATACAAACCAATCTCTAGTTCTTAGTCATGCTTTCATTGTATCACAGCTATCTTTTTACATGACTACCAAATATTTAGTACAAGACCTGATTTAGTCACTGCATTTTATTCTCTATTAATTCTGTTACTAGTTTTCAGATACTAGTTTTCTGTTACTAGTTTTCAGATTTCTTAGTGCCAATTTTCGGTCTTTTCTAAACCAGACCTCATCTTTATTTTGTGTGTCTGTTTTCTAGGCATTCATTAATTTTTCTAAGTTTGGTGATGAGTAGTCCAGTTTTTCTCCTCAAATTCCTGAAAAATAAGTTGTGTGTGCCCTTTGTGTGTCTGTGTTAGCAGAGGCAAGTCAATGCATTTGGGAAAAAGTGCATAGTGGTTCCTTGTTCTACTTGCGTAGTGAGAACTCCCATTTTATCTGTGGAACAAAACTCTTGGCCAGAGTTTCTGACCCAAGTCTCACAGAATCGTAGAATTATAGAACAGTTTGGTTGGGAGAGGACCTTTAAAATCATCTAGTCCAAGCCCCCTGCCATGTCACCTTACAGCTTCATGCCACACCTTCAACTGGATCGGATTGCTGAGAGTCCTGGTGATCCTGACCTTGAATGTTTCCTGAGATGAGGCGTCTGCCACCTCTCTGGGCAACCTATGACAGTGCCTCATCACCTTCTTAGTAAAAAATTTCTTTCTTATAACTAATTTACATTGACACTCTTTTAGTTTAAAACCATTACCTCTTGTCTCATCATAAGAGGCCCTGTGAAAAAGTGTGTCCTTATAGTTCTTATAATCTCAATGAGTTATCTTTTGCCATCCTCTAGCCAGGCTACAGAGTTCCTTGAACAGCCCTTGAGGAAGATTCCTTGTCTTGTCTTGGCATTACACCTGCATGTGAGAGTGAGGAACGAAGGGCAGGTCAGAGTGTTTCTGTGGTCAGTGTTTCTGCAGAGACACCCTGCCCTGTCCTGAGTAATAGAGGCTGTCAGCATTGCTACAAAAGCGTAACAGTATTTATGTTTGAGGCCAGGCCAGGAGGAAGACTCTCAGCTGACCATGAATTGTGAATTGTACATTGCTTTGGGCTGCTGCAGGGGCAGAGTTTTAAAACAATGAGGAACTCCTGATGCTCGTAATCAGACACTTGTTGAGACAGTGCTGTGTAGCTGCTCAGTGCTCCAGTACTTTCCTTTGCCAGCCAGGGCTCTTCCTGATAGTTAACTCTTCCCTTAGGACACTGTGGATGATACAAGTTTGCATAAGAGTGCAGAACTGATTGGTTAAATTCAAGGAAAAAAAATCTTAGAAAGGGCTGTTAGATACAGCAGCAGTTCTTCTGATTCAGAAGCTGCCTTAGCATATTCCTGACATCTGGGAGGGTCTTTGGGAACACATCCCTCCAGACTTGCCCCGTTCTTACGCTCTTTCATGGGCACCCATTTCTGGCCATGAAGGTCACATCTATCACCAGTGCCCATGGATGTCCCCTGGCATGGGGACATGACTGCACCAGTAACCTGCTAAGATGGACTCTAGCACACTTGTGTCCATGACAGGAGGCCAACAGAGCTTACTCAGAGATGAGCTGTCCCATACCAGCTGCTCCCAAAGCTTGGGAATGCTCCTATTCACAGTTCATGTACTGCAAGAGATGCTGATCATGGGAGACTGGACACTGGGCCAGGCAGACCTTTGATGCCACCTAACACAGACACTTCTGGATCTTTTCCTGCTTGATGTCGGCTCCACTGGCTACTTCTCACGAAGGAGTTGATCCTCCTGAGCACTGACACGTTTGGGGACACTGCCTGTGCTTCATGTGCACACACCTTCCCTATTGCTGGCACTGAAGTCCATACTGTCAGCCCAGATAAACTGGTGGCTGTGGGACCCTGAGTGACTCAAGGGGGCTCTTGTACATGTTCTTGACAGGGATATATGATGTACATGGACCATACTAAGTGTCCTTCTGCGGTGCAGGGCAGTGCAGTGCTCGATGCTTTTTCTTTTCCCAGGTGTGTGTCATGGGGCTAAGAATGTGCCTTTAGCAGGAACAGTCCCGCATGGATCACACAGCCTTTCTCTCCCACTTGGTGGGAGGAGTGTGTCCCTCCTGCAGCACCACGAGCAGGAGAGGGGCAGCAATGCCCCCGTGCAAGTGTGGGAGGTGCAGGAGTCACAGGAGAGAAGCATGAGAGTGAGTCAGAATTCTTCTTAGCACTGCAGAATCCTGTCCTGTGTGTGGTACCAAGATCTGGCTTGGGGTACCATCCCCTGCTCTCTGCTTGGCATACTTTCTGCCAGCCACAGAGCCAGGCACAGCTTTTTACGCATAATTCTAATTAGTAGTGTTTAATTGTGTCCTTACACTTTATACACAACACTTTGCATGTGCAGAAGACTGTTCAAGTATGAAGTGGTGCTACTAATACTTGTGGATTATTTTCTTTGAAGTTCACTGCAATCCATCACACCACTTAAAAAAAAAAAAAAGTAATTTCCCCAACCTTCCATTGCATTTATAGCCCAGATCACCCACTGTGAAAACTAAAATATGGAATTTGAAGACCAGAAGCTGGTCAGTCTGTTTTCATTAGCCAAGGTGCATGAAATATAAAGAGCAAAAATGCCATGTGCATGAGAGGGAAAATAAATTAGACTTACACAGTGCTTTCAGTTCCAGTTTTTCACCAAGAAGAAGCCAAGAGAACATATTTTAAGCTCCCCTCCCCCACTTCTCCCCAAACACACAAAGACACATACAGTCTTCATGCTGACAGGACCCATTTAAAGAATTACAGCTGACTCTTGATAATTCTCATTATGTTAATCCACAAACCTGCTAAGTCTCCCTATGAATGATAGTCTGTTCCCAGCTGTCAGCAAGGAATTAATAGCACTTTGCTGTGCTTTGCTATGATGTGACTCAAGGTTTGGTTTCATGATTGCTTTAGGTTGATGGAAGCCTGTGCTGCCTCTGCCCTTCTCCTCCCCATAACCTGGCTGCCTCTCCTTGCACCATTTCTTGTCATGGTCCCAGAACTTGGACTTTCAGGATCTGATGTGGAGAATTAAAAATCAGCAACCCAGCTGACCGAGGAGCTGCTTTGTCACTCCTGCTGCGAGCAAGTGGAACTGTGGGACGACATAGCCAAGGACAGAAAGCAGGGTGGGATTGCTCCAATTGGGAACAGCACGTATTTAGATTTGTTTGTGAAAACGGATGCTTAGACATATTTATGTTGGGGAAATGTCCATGTGAGCCTTGCTGAAAATATTGTGGGCATTAAGAGAGGTCAAGTCCAGCTAGCAGCCAGCTGGCCAGCTTAGCAGCCCAGCTCTTCAGTCTAGAAAGCAAAGCAAGGCAGGGAGCGATGGAGAGCAACAGTCATAAGTGGGATAACGTTGGTGATTATTTAATAACCATCTTTTCCACTGCAAAAATTGGAGGCGGGAGATGAAATCAGCAGATGTCAAGTTCAGAGCAGACAGGAATGGTATTTTGTTCACTCACTGAATAGCTCAGCTGTGGAACTCGTTGCCACAGGATGCTGCAGATGACAAAAGTTTACATGGATTCAGGAAGCAACGGTGCAAATTAATGTGAGAGAAATTCATGGAGGGCTTATCAGGTGTAGAAACACCAATCAGACACAGGATATCCTTCGACCTCTTGGTAGGCTAGGAGAACATTGCTAGACACTTAATCTAAGTATCTGCTATTGGCTGCTGTGATCATCTGGCTCTTACAATAGTATAAAAGCCCAGTTAGACTCAGGACTTTTAGAAGTCAGGACTTGGCAGGTCTGCTGCTAGAAGTTTGACTGTAGCTGTAAGATTTCCAGGTGGTGGGGTATTGACCGTGTTTGATTTGGGGAACTGCATTTAAGTTGCTCTGTGCTAGTGCAAGCTGCCTGATGGAGAGATCAGCACCGCCCCACTCAGTCCCCAAGCACTGAGCAGATGGTGCTCTGCAGGGCTCACCAGTGGAGGAGTTGCAGCCACCCTCCTTCCACGCTGCGTGTCCCCCACTCCCAGGTACAGCTGTCCTCTCATCTGCCAGTGGTGCTGCTTCAGTGAATCCTCTCTGCAAAGCTGGAATTCAGAATGATGTGTCCCACCCTGGGATATCACTGGTTGGAGGAATCACACGGGCTCTTGCTGGCTCCCGGCTGGCAGGGATGCTGACCCAATGCAGAGGCAGCAGTGCCTGGAGAAGGACCTCCACCACCCAGGACAGCCCAGGAAACTACATTAAAGAGTGAATATCTTGTCATGTGGTGAAGCTGGCTGCAGCTGCGCTGTGACTTTGGAGAGCAGTGCCATGTTAGGAGCTTTGCTGGTGCCGGTTCAGGACTCCCAGAGCTGCAAGGCAGGTGTCCTCACTGCCACCACCCTTCTGCAAAAGCTGCTTTGGTGCCAGGGCAGCTGCTTTCACAGGGATGGCAGAAGTAAAATAACTACTTGGCAGGGTTTTGCCATTTTATTAGTACCTCCCTGTCCACACAGGAGCACTTGGCTGTCATAAATACCAGTGAATGATCCCACACAGCCATGGCTCTCACAAGGGCCTGGGAAGACTTCCTGGGTGACAGGCAGTGACTGACTATGGAATTCATGGCTCTCCTCAAAAATGATTTCTCCACACTGCAGAAGAGGGGACATTAATTTATGACCCGAAGTTTGTTTTTTCTCTACCAGGTTCTGGTTTTGAGAACACTTTAGGGACAAGCACTTCAGGGTGTGCAGCACCTTCCCAAGGTGGAGCCAGGGCAGGGTGTTTCTGACAAGACCACAGTGAGGGGAGGGAGCAGGTCATCACATCGATCCAGTAATGATGGATTTGCAAACAGCAGTCTGAGGATGTAGATTCTAAGGGCTCTGCTCCATGATCTGAAGTGAAAACAATTAAATTACTGAAATACTGAAAACAGGAGGGGGTTGAGTGTCTTTAAAATGTGCTTAAAGACATCTTGTCTCTACTGCTCTCAAGCCTGAAGAGAGAGTCTTCTTGAATGATGCTGTTCTTATAGAGGTGGGGACTTTGCATTTCCCCACACCCCTGGAATTAAATCCCTAGCTTGATTTCCAGGTTTTCCTGAGATGTCAGGAGGATGGGTGGGAGAGAAACACCTTCTGAGTCGATCAAAGCTCCTAAGAGGTTTGCTGAGGCCTGAGAAGCACTTTGGCTGCTCCCTTCCATCAGGTACGACTCAGGAGTCAGTGCTGGCACAGGGTGCCGGGCACAGGTGGGGTGCTGCAGTGCTGCACAGCAAGTCCCTGGCTCCAGGCAGCTCCCCAGCTACCTCAGCAGCAGCTTTGCACCCGCACCCTCTTTGCTTCGGTGGAGCAGCACAAGTGGCTGTGTGTGGACAAGGATTTTTGGCACTCTCCTCAGTGTGGGGACTCTTTGATCAGGGTAAAATGTCCTCTTTCCCCATTCCCCCTGCATCTTCTCCAGTATGAGCAATTTATTCTTCTGAAAATGCACACTTCATTAACTCTGTGACCAAACAATCAGAGATCAGTGCAGGGTGAATCCTGGCAGAGCAGAAATGCCCAGGTTCAAAAGTGAGCCATTTTACTTGCTGTCAAGTCCCTTCCTCTTCTCTGCCTTTTCCCTGCCCTGCCCCTCTGTGCACACACACACACTGGCACCAGCTGCAGAGCCAGTGGGATGCTTTGCATTCCTGGCAGGGAAAAAATACAGCAGCAGGTGAAAGGAAGCAAATACAGATCTGGCACTGTCCCTTGCCAAGCTGCTCTGTAAGAGCTCCTGTAAAAACAGACCTGCCTGTCTGGTTCCTGAACCACTGCAAACTGCTATTTTCAGTGTATCAGTTGAGAATTAACCCATGTCTGCAGAAGGGTTAAGGATTTCAGTTTTAAGGGAAGAGGTCGGGGGCTGAAGCAGCAGGCAGAGTCAAATCTGGGCTATGTTCAGAAAAGCACACACAGCAAAGGACTCTTTGTGGTTTTTGCTGATCCTCCCACATTTGCACAAGGATAGATACAACCCTGTCCAGAGGCAGCCCTAGCTTTGCACACATGCAGGTGTAGCTGCCTGGTAAAACGGGGTTTCTCCTGGCTTTACAATTCACCTCTCTACTGCTGCACTCCAAATTTCATGCTGTGGCAGTGATGACTTCTTCTGTCTCCTTTCCCAGGCCGTCCCTGTGTTGATTGCCATGCGTTCGAGTTCATGCAGAGGGCGTTGCAGGATCTAAAGAAGACGGCGTATAACCTAGACACGCGGGTACGTGTTCCTGCAGAAATGCTTCCACTTAGCCTTTATCTCCCAGCGGCCAGGTTTGCCTGTCTGTGTACAGCAGACATGACATCTCTGCTGACTCACTCTCATCTCAGCAAATAGGTTTATACCAAGCACAGATTATTTTTCACAGTCTGCAGCGGTTCATTAACAGTGATCTAGTCTGACTGCTTGCATAACAGGCTAAGGAATTACCTCAGACAGTCCCTGCACCAAATAGAGAAGGAAAGATATATGAGGGAGAGAAGAACAAGAATTTACTCTTTGCCTCACAACATTGCTTCTGAGCTGTGGACTGACTAGTCCCTGGGCAGGAGCACAAAGTGAACAGGAGAGCGAGAAGGCGGCAGGCAGGGCTGGCAGAGGAAAGGGAAGCACACGTACTCCTTCCTCATGGATCGAGACTCCATGAAAAAGGGGAAGGCACATTTGCTCAGGTGTCTGTGACAGCACACAGGGTGTTCTGCCACTTCACGTGCCAGTCTTGTGGTGCAGGTCTCAATGAACAAAATGAGGTTGTGTAAAGTGCCCTGATTTTAGCAATTCATACATGTGTGGGTTCATAACTATGCACAAAATGACTGGGCTAGGAGTTACCACGGTGGCTCCCATGCTATCTGAAGCTTGCAAGAGGCAGGAGGTCTCTCACCTCTAAATAAAGTTCCTTCATGCATGTCTTGTCCTACCTCTCCTCTCCTAACAACTCCATGACCACAAGGCAACTTATGGTGAGTGAAACCAGTTCACAGCTACATCTCCCAGTCCTTTTAGGAGCCTGCCCAGTGCCTTTGAGCCCCTGCCATCTCTGCTGGCAGGTGAGAAGGGCTCCTTGCTCCTCTAAAATCACACTCAGCTCAAATTGTCATCCACAGCAGAGCCAACCAAAGGGATAAAGATCAATTAAGTGTCTCAAACTGTAATACAGAAGGGCAATTATGTTGCTTTGCCTCTGGTTTCCTGCAACCTTGGCAATCATGTTGGGCCCTACACAATAAGGTTGGAGTGACTGTAGCTTTCTTGAGCTGTCAATAGCCAAGTGATTAGGACAGAGCTCCGAGTGTGGGTTACATTCCAAAAGTTTCCCATGCACAACTGTAATAATAAATAACTCATAATTGGTAAAGTGTCAGTAGAGGGGCTTTACCTCCAGCAGCTGAGCTGGGCTGTTCTGGTGCATAGCAGGGTTCCACCTGTTTGGATTAGGTTCAGCTGAAATGTTTTGTACCTACACATGACGTGTCAAGACCAGGTGCAGTTGCAGCTGTGCTGGTTCTTATACAGTCAACAGGCTTTATGTGGGAAGTTAAAGGTTTTTTTTAATTCAATAGAGGCAGCACAATTCCTTAATCCCACTAAGATATTCAGATGTATCTGTGAGGTCTATTGTTTCTGGAGAGTGGAGTAAGAATACAGTCCTTCAGAGAGCAGCGCTGTCTTGTAAGAAGTGAAGCAGAATATAAAGGGAGAAGCTGATCCTAGAGCACCACAAGATAAGCTTCTGTTTCAGTGAGGAGCTGGACAGGCCTGACATGCCAAGGCATTAATTCAGGCAGCTACCAGTATTACAGAGCAGGGGACACAGGAAAAGTGCATCACCAAAACAGACGTAACCAGTAGTTTGTAATAATATCACCCACCCTTTGACAACTGTCAGAGTTTAGTACTACCAGTAAAGAGAGGGAATATTACTGTACACCTTTCCCAGCCTTTGGCTTGAGACTCCAGAGGGTTTTCTGGAAGAGATGCTTTAGTTAAATACAAGTTATTGAATGATGCAGATATACTAGAGTGAAATACAGCAGGCAAGGCCCTGCAGATCTGTGGCCTTCTATTCTCTGAAAGGTAGACCCTCCATATCTTACTCCATCAGTGCTTGGCTCATGATGACCAACTATAATTTCTCAAGTTTTACACACAAATAACTTCATTCAGTAACTCCTCAGTCTTGGAAATTGATTTTAGAAGGGCAAGCCCAATGCAGGACTGCTCCTGCACATCATTCCTCTGCGAATGCCATCAAGGCCACAATTACATCTTGTAGTTGATGCTTCTCTTTCACAGTTCTTTCAGTTTACAGTTGTGTGCTTCCAGAGCTGCTCTTCCTGCCTGTAAATAGTCCTGAGTGACGCCCAGGCAGAGCTTGTGGTAGCAGTGACAGCTTGTTGGCATTACTGTGAAATCCAATAAGCCTGTTTGATGTTAAGATGATTCTGTGATTTCTCCTGGGCTCCCAACAATGAGAGCATTCACTCATCCAAGATTCCATTGCAGGAGCAGGGAGCAGTGTTTAAAAATGCCTGCCGTGGCACTAAGCCGATGAGTGAAAGCAGACAAGGAACATGAACAAGTCCTCTTTAATGCAAAGGTGGATGTCAAAAGTTTGAGTTGAAAAGGACAGAGGGCTGTGGAGGAAAAGGAAAGCAGTTTGAAACAGCCTCTCCCCGCATAAGCTTGCAGTCCAAGAATGAGAAATGGGTAGTAGAGACAGGACACTGCTGGGGAAGAGAGATACTGCTGGCCAGGCAAGGCAAAGCTTGGTGGAGCAGGACCCATGTAGGAGCACCCAGCTACTCCTTTGGAAACTCTTTCTTAATTAGCCCTTTGCTGTGTCTAATTTATCAGGACGTGTCTGGTCAGAGGAACACCAGCAGGCTGAAAACCTTGTTGTTTCAAGAGCTTTGAGATAATTTGTTCATAAGTGGTTTTCAACCTTCAATGGGTTTTTGCAGTGCAGATGGGAAACCCATTCACTGCGAATTCAAGCCCACTACATTTTTATCTTTTCCCCTCAAGAAACTCTTCAAAGTCAGTCTGCAAACTGCTTAAGGGACCGCAGACCACACGGTGAAAACCACAAGATATGGTCAGGAGGAAGGTTCTCTTCAGTCACAATTGCGCTTGCTAATGTGAGTTGCTTGCACCAAGAATTTTGAGTCTCACAGGAAACTCAGCTTCTGAAATGATGCTGCCATTTGAGAAATTCAGCCTTTTTTTCTCAAAAAAGTGAGACTAGGTCCCACAAAATGCTTGTTATTTGATCACAATTGAATAAATGATACTTAAATGTCTTTGAAGATCTGAAGTTATTTTCACCCACCGTGGATTCAGAGAAAAAACGCCTGGAGATGCTTTTCCACTAAGGCCTTCCAAAAAACAACAGCAAGTAATTTTAAACTGTGTACATAGAGAATGATTTTTAAGCTTTTGATGGAGTTCTGGGAGCATAGCTCCAAATGGAGTTAGTAATAAGGCAATTGTCAGTAAATTAACTCAGGTTAAAATAGGAACCACATACTCAACCCTAGATCTGCCCTGAAAGATTACGGATTTCAGACAACAAGGTTAGACTGACAGCTGGATTGAACTCAGAGTTATTCTAGAGAACCAGCGGTGTAACTGAAAGCACAACTGGCACCTCTGCATGTGCTATCTGGTGCAATTAAATTACACAGTACTGAAGGCATCGTCACCAGGAAGCCATCAATCACCACGAGGGAATTAAGAGCAGTGCAGTCAAAAGTGGAATTTTACTCAGCATTTATAAGGGACACTTTAATAATTTTGACAGCCTACTCCCTAGAAGTTAACCATGAAAATGAAAACATTAAAACTATAAAAATACCCTCCCTGCATCTCAGTTCTGAATACACTTATTTAATCATTTTTTCTGGATGAAAACCAGCACTAATAACTATGATTTTTCACTCAGCAAAGCACCTTGGCTACAGCTGTGCAGAGGGATTAGATCTAATCAATTATATACTCTTTTAAAGTGATATATTTAGTTCTTTGATTTCATGGTTGGTTGTTGTGTTTTGTTTTTTTTTTTTTTTTTGCAGACAGAAACCCTCCTCCTGAGAGCGGAAAAGAGAGGCCTGTGTGATTGCTTTCGTGCAATACACTGAAATGAGCACTGGGATTTGGCCAGTGGACATTTATTCATTTTTAAAAGGCTGTTCAATAAATTACAGGAAGATACAGAGTGCAAGTTGTGCCACACCAAAAGGAAAACCTTTTTTATCAAAACAGGTATAGCTCAGTTAAATCATTTTTGCTTTGATGTGGTTTATCATTACTGTACGTGATATTGCATCTGCTGAAATGTCAGCAGAAGAAACAGTGCCAAAGTCTCGCTCATGGGTTTTATGCAAGGATAGTATCCTGCTTTTTTGGTATTTCAAGCCCAAAATTTTCCTTGGACTCTCAGGCCAATGTGGACTCACGTGGATTGCCATAGACCTGTGAAATTCAGTGATGTCGAATTTTTTAATGTAAGAATAACATGAAAAGGAAGCTACTTTGCCACGGTGCGTAGCTAAACATTTACAAACAGTCAGACTTAGCTTTATGTAGAAATTAATAGTTGTCAGTGACTGCTTGGCAGTCCAAGGAAGGGATTTGTTCCTGGTCGAATCAATGGTCCAGTGCTTGGCAAACACAGTAATCTGTCTCACAATTTTAATTTCTTCAGAGTCACACAGTAGCTGTGATCTTTATGGAGAGATTTATTAAGTATCTAATGTGATCAGTAACATTTGTAATCACATGAATACTGCCTGGCAATTGAACTGATTTTGTCTGCCAAAATCTTCTGAGAAGTGTCTTTCATTAAGCAAATCACATGCTGGATTGAACCACTCAAACTGGCCTCTACAGAGAGTTTTGGCAGAGAGCCTACACAACGCCTGCCTGCCCAGGAGTCTCTTGCAAACTGTATTTTGGGAAATATTCAAATTCTACCAAAATGCTCCGTAGCTCTTGCATGGACTCTACACTCCATCACGGTGGGTTACAGTGCTGATGCTATTAATGTTCCTGCTGGAGTCAGTGTGAGACAAGAGAGAACAAAATAATTTAAGCAGTGTAGTAGTAGTAGATGACAAGATTGCTCCTTGTTACTCTTCAAAAAAGAGTAGCAAATCCTTTCTCATTGTTTCCCTTTTTCCCTTTGTTTTTTGGAGGGGAGCAGGAAATGGCCAAGCGGAAAGTTCTTGTTGACAATAATAGATTTTTGATAGGGCTTAATATAACATACCCAAAGTGAAGATTTATGTGTCTGCTTGAGCATCAAGGTACAGGCTAGAAACTTTTATACAAACACGACAAGAATGGTTTTCAAAGTCATTTTACTAATTATTAGTATGTCTGTCTTCCCTTGAGTGGCTGATATTTTTGGTTTTATTGCTCTTAGCCTAATCAGAAAGTTAAGATGGAAGCTATCTGCATGTTTCCAAACTGGTTCTCTCCCGTTTTATCTACAACATTAGGCACGGGGAAAATAGGGAACTGTGATCCACTGACAACGTATTATTTTGTGTGCAGTCATGCTCTATAACACAAAGGAGTGTATTACAACATAATTTGCCAAAGCTGTTTGAAAGGCATGTGGTTTTCAGCTTCCTTGCACCTGCATTTCAAAGAGGAAATTTGCTCTGTCCTCGTAGTATTTTAGCGAAGCCTTTTGTAGGTCATCAGGAGCTGGGTTGTGTACAAGAGAAGCAACATGACACAGCAACACATCTCTTTGTGGCATTGCACTCCACCGTGGCACTGACTGATGGGAAGCAATAGAGGTTCTTATCATAGACCATATTTTATTGTACAAATAAAACAATAGGTTTAACACTTTTTTTTTTTTTTTTTTTGCAAAATACCAACCTTACGTCACTTTACTCCCACTTAGATTTGGACCCAAGTAACGCACAGCTTTTGAGTTGGCTTTTTGCAGGACATGGAGTTCCAGCACTGAACCTGTGAATCTTCCAGCACAGCTCACCTTTTTTTGGGAGGGCAGCATGTCTGTGGTTTGGTATTGCTCTTCTGCATGTTTATTCTGCTGGTACCCTAAAAATCTTGCAAAGTCCTGTTAACAAGCACTGGGGGTTTTGTCTGTGTTTTTATTTAGAAAAACGGTTGTTCCCAGTTGAGTTTTCATGTATACAGCTTGTCACAATAAAAAGAATGTCAAGTGGATGTTCTTGGACTTCCAAAGGGATCAAAGTGACGCTGCAACTTTATGGCTGTGACAGCAGTGGTTATTCTGTATGTAGTCCTCTTTGTCTATAATACAATACAATAAAAGGGCAAGATGCATTATAGTATTTGGTGTGCTTCATTACTGATTTGAAAAAAAATGATAGTGCTTATGCAATAATACATATCTGGTCTTTAATTAGGTGGAAAATCCACAGAGAAAAAAAATGCTATTTAGAATACAAAAATAAAGACATCTTGTATTTGGACTAAATTTAGTAATATATAGTGAAGTATAAAATCAAACTCAGTCTCATTTGAAATTGAAAGTACTGCGATGGTTTTTGTGAGCTTTTTAAAGGACCCCATACCCTGTATTCGATGATTGTGGTAATAAGACTCCTTATAATTTCTGGATAGCATGAAGAAGAAAATGGCGCTGGATAGTTTTAATTTATTGTCGCTCATGAAGTTAATTTAAATTCAGAACCCCCTTGAGTCTCCACTTACTAGAAGAAACTGTGTGTTTTGCAAAAGGATTTAATTGCAGGAGGCCTTAAAGCAGAAATTCTGCTTTCCCATACAACACTTCCAGCACTGATCGGCTGTGGAGCCAAGGCAGTTCTCATGACCTTTTGAAACCAAGGTGTGTCTTCCTTTCTTTTGGTGCAGCCCTGGGCAAGTGGCATTTGTACACGGTGGAGTGCAGGTGGTAACCTGTAAAATGCACAGGCAAGTCCCCCCTGTAAGAGAAATGGTACAATCACGATAACCATTAGCATGGTGCTGTCCCTGGCTAGGCAAGGTGATGGAGAAATTCTGGTAATGACTCCCACATCTCCAGAGCTTCTCATACCTGAGCCAGTGCCTTCTCTGGGTGTAATTCTGTGTGTATTCCAGGTTAGTAATTTTGAGCTGAGTCTCAGGACAACTCTCTGGAGACATTGCTGGATTTCATTTTGAAGAATGGGGACACGGTTCATTTTGCTAGCAATGAAAAATCCTGATAAGTAACATCAAAGATCAGGAATATTATCACTAGCTGAATCTAGTCAGTGAATAGACTGTGTGGAATACTCTTAAAGTCCCATGGAATACCCTTTCCAGATGGAAATCTCGTATTTTTAAGCCAGTTACATCATTGTACTCAGAACTAGACTGTAGGTAACTCCTGGATGACCTGTGCATCCAATACGCATTCCCTGTTTTCTGAGCAATAGTTACTAAGTGTGTAGGTAGTTCCTTTAAGAGTGACCATGTGGTTTCTGTGCCTTCTTCTTCACCTGCCCTAGGCTGGTACCCAGAGACAAGACCTCCTCCTGTAGCAGTGGGTCTAATGGAGGGGGCTGATGGTGGTGTTTGCTACCAGCAGGCAGATCTCACCCTGAAGAGAGAAAGCACTTGCTGAGCTGAAGGAGGCCAACAGGAATTCCTGTTTAGTTCAAAGGTAGCTTAAGAGCAGAAAGGCTCTGAGGCTGTTGTGCCTTTTGTGAGGCAGAGAAGCACAGGGGATGTTTTCTCTTTGGAACCAGTGCACAGCAGAAAGTTTGCCTTTGCCTCTCCTGGCAGACAGAGACCCCCTTACCTAAAACAATGTTTTTCTTAGTTCTTCCCAGTCCACAGCTCAATGAGAGAGAAGGGGAGCAAGTGTGGAAGGGAAAAGAGGCACCTTCCTTCTGCGACCTGGCTGAGTTCCTGGCAAATCAGTGCTCCTGACCGAGAAACCAGAGCTGCAGCCTAAGGATTTATGTGCTGTGTGTGGCAAACAGAGGCTGCAATCACTCTGAGTGAGGTCAGTGCTGCAGACAAAGCCAGCACAGCGGCACCAGAGACAGGATTTGAAAAGGGGAGCACAGAGATCCTGCGTGCACTGGGGCAAAAGAACCTGCTTTTGACAGATGTACAGTGAAATGCAGATGGAAGAGCTGGTTGTGAATAATCCCTGTGTTCCAGAGATGAAGCTGTACAGAAGTCTCAGGGAGGGCTTTGTGCTGCACTTATTCCCAAAGAAAATATGGAAGAGCCGGAAGCATCTTCTGCAAACTGGTACTTGCTGAATTGAAAATTAAGGGGAAATAATTTGCAGGTGCTTTTACAAGCTAAGGAGAAAGGCAGCTCTCACTTAAAGAGTGTTCTTGGCACCAAAATTTAAATAAAAGTGGAAAACTAATATAAATTGCAAGTATATATATATGTATAATATGCATATATGTATAAAAAATTTAGCCTCATTTTTGCTCCATTAAACGTTTTTAATAAATAATTTCTGACTACAATGGATGAAGAAGGATGGGTCTATCTGCTAAACTTCTGAAAAGTCACCGTGATTTTCCAGTGTCTGATTCTGGCTCTATCTTGAACAGGCCTTGGGGCTCTGTTCAGAACATGCACTTCAGAGTCTGCAAAGGAAGGAATTTTCCCCCATATGCTTATGATAGTTTGTTGACTGCTGCAGAAGGATCCCACACTGGAAGGGCCTTCGGTCCAATGGGGACAAGCTTATACGCTCATTTAATGTTTTCTATGCATTTGGCTAGAAACAAGTTGAAGCTGCTAACTTCCTGAACTCCAGAGGGAAGGAATGAAAAACACCAGGTGGCTGTTAAAAAATCATTTAATCACTGTAATCCTTCTTGAGAAGACTGGAGCACATGGTAGACTTCACAGGAGCCCACTTGCCTCAAACCTCTCTCACTTGCTCCATCCCTGAGTTATCCCTAGCAGATAAAAAAGAATTAACGTTGATGATGTTCGTAAATGTCCATTATTGAAGCTCCAGTTCACTACATCCATCATGTTTTCCATGCAGTAGCTCTTTGCAGAGAAGTGCAGTAAATGATGAACCTTTTATTCAGCCTGGATTGTCTCAATGCATATTTTGGACTCTGCATCATGTTTCTATTCATGCTGAAATCATTATCAGAACTGTTTCTCAACACTGTGGCCCAAATTCTACCCTTATATGCCCACATAGGAATCTTCATCACCTCACTGGAAACCACATGAGGTAATCCAGGCACTAACACAATACTTTGTTTAATCTGCATGTCTAAAATAACTGCCTTTCAGATTTCCTTCAGTGCCCTTACTATGCTGTAGAAGCTTTTCCTGGAGATAGCAAAGCCCCTGTGCCCTATCCCTAGAAATGCAGAACAGGGGACTGAGTGCTAAAACAAATTTGACCCTATAAATTTTGCTTCTCAAGATGATCTTAAAAGCGTACTTAAGGTACTAAAGATAGATGGTGCCTGCAGCGCTGATTACTGAATATATCTGGGTTTTCTAACAGTTGATTTTACTGGTCTGTACGTTATAGATGGGGACAGAATGACACACCTCAGCAGGGCGGATTCTCTTTACATCAGATTTCATTCCATATAAATAAATCAAAAAGGTGAGGTAAAAATATGGATCTACACTTTTTTTTTTTTTTTCCAGAGACACGATAAGGATACCAAGTCCATCTTCCCCGATGTTTAACTCCTTTTCTTTCTGATTGCTTAAGAAACTGTGCCTGTATTTCTCTACTGAAGGTGTGCGTGGGAGTTGAATGTATAGCAGACTGCAAAGCATGTAAAGCTGATCAGCAGCAGTTAAGTATAGTATAGCCTGAAGAGGAATTTGGAGAGCAGAAATTCTTGAGCCTTGATACGGTTTTGCCACTCCTGTGTTTTGAGGTACAGGCCGTGTTTCCTTTGCCATCTCTGTTCTCCAAGTTCATCAACAGGGAAATGCCCTTTTCATAAGAAAAGTGCAGACCACTGTGTCTCACTTGGGGATGTATTGAAAGCAAGCATGTAATTAAAGTATGAAAATAGAGAGATTCTCTAGTTACAGTTGTTTTGAGGTGAAATCAGTAGAATCATAGCTCTGTATATTCTATAGTCCAGTATGCCTTTTAATATCAAAGGTAGAAAAAATTACTATCTGTCTAATTTCTGCCTGTTTAGCTAACATTTGGATAATTATACAGGAAATAAAGAGGTAAATGTTATATATTTATGCCATTTTATAAAACCACTGATTTTCCTACTTGGAAACTAATGAAAAACTTTATTTCAAATTCTGGTCCACATTTCTAATGCATCTTCCTGAACTATGCTTCTTATATTTCCTTTCCCAAGCAACCACATTAGGAAGATTCAATACCAAGGTGTGCAACAGCAAGGAAATACCAAGGTTTTTCTGTGAACATTCACAAAGGAGGACAAAGGAGAGGGTTATAAATTTCTGTTCAGAGACCTTCTGTATCTAAATAGACTGTTGTGTATTGCCTGCAACAGAAAAGTACTCCATGCCCAATAACACAGTGAATAATTGTGATTCTGAATTTGTGAAAGAATTCTGAAGAATGGATTCTAAAGATGGAAGAATACTTCATTGTTGTGCAAAAAAACCCCACAACAAAAGCCAGGGAGAAGTGGCAAAATTTAAAACCTTCTACATTGCAAATAATCGACTATTTCCCATACTTACAGTTATATAACTGAAACAAACAACTTTGTTGTGATGTAGTTTGGGTTAGTCTCACTTAAAACGTTGTTGAGATGATCTGGATCTGGATTTGAATGAATTCCCTCGATGGATTTAATAAGTGTTCTACCTTGGCTAGGTCTCTCATAGCAAGTGCAAGCATGCAACAGCTGGAGAAATAAGGAAAAACTAAACTGGTGTCAAAAGACTGGGAAGACAAATATGATAAACTTGGGAAAAATGCATTTAGCTGTTTTCCATTTGACATGAGGTCTGATTTACACCGTGCCCATTTAAAATTTTAATTGCATGTGGCATATGAGCAAATTTTCTGTATTGCCTCCTCAAGATCAGTGCTGAGAGCAGAATGGAAGCTTTGGACAAAGTTTATTAGAGAAACCTCCTGTTGAGTCACGAGCTTTCTAACCCCTTCATTCTCCATATACCACTCGTAAGGTTTGCAAATAGGGTAAAGTTTCAGCTGTTCTGCCCTCCCTGAGTCAGAACTATCCTGCTATAATCAGTTGCCATTTAGACCTGCAGTTTGTTCATCTAAGGGCACCTGATAGCTCATGTGCCCCAGGCCAGGAACTTTATCATCAAATTCATAGTTTGGAATCAGCAGTGTGAGTTTTTCTGGCTGAGACTGGCAAACAGTTGGTTGTCGGATGCCCAAATACTCCTCCCAGTCACTGCCAGCGTGGAGAAAGCATCCAGCTCCTACTGCCTGGGTGACTGACTATATCTGTGGAGAAGAACCCTCCTGACAAGTGCTCTGGCACACAGAGGCTGCGAGGGTGAGCCACCCACACCCCACTCAAGGGGCCTGGTGCCATGAATGCCTGTCATCCTTGACAGGGAGAGGTTTTGTAGGCTGACAGGGGCGGCTTGGCTGACCACTGAGCATAGAGAGCAGAATGGTGAACGCTGCAAGAAATGCTGCAGCCTTCGTAGTGCACAAAAGCACGTCATGGTGTATGTGAATCAGTTAAAAAAACTCAGAAACCAAAATCTCTGTTTTGTGTTTGATACCAAATGTATTCTGCGCACCTTTGATACACGTAAACGTGCCTGAGGTGTGACATGTCCCGGAAGTTTTCTGAAGCATGAGATTCAATGGGATACCCAGTGAGGAGAACCAGCCTTCCACAGGCCTGTACTTGGGTGTACAGAACTTACAACACCACTTCATGTCCCCTAGACCAGGTGTTGTTTGTACAGCCTTGGACTGACATCCATGGTGGGGGGACAAGGGGACAACATGGACACCAGTGGGAAGAGTCTCTGGGCAGGGAACAGCCCTGCTGTCACCACAGCAAGGATCTGTCATTCTGCCCCAGAGGATGAAGTTGCTGGCACTGGAGAGAGCCTCTATTTCTTCCTCTGGGCATGACAACACTCACTCTGGAGCACTGACCATTGAGGGGGGGACAGCAGGTGGGGAAAATGGTGGATGTTTTGTCACCAGCCATTTCCCTGGACATGTCACTCCCCCAGGTGTTCAGCAGGCTGTCCCTGGGGACTAGAACTGTCCTTGGGCCCATCCTTCATAAAGAGAATGAATGCAAAGCCCAAGCATGAGAGCAGAGTTGTACACACCTCAAGGTACAGAAACAACTCCGCCTGTCTGCTGGGTCTGTGAACCAACATCAACGTGTTGATGGGAGAAAAGCTTCATATTCTGTGGGAATGGAGACCCCCAATTGCATTTTGCTAGAGGCACTTGGGAAGGGTGTTCCCCTGCCCCGAGCTGACTTCCAGCAGCCTTTGATAAACCCCAGCCTGGTATTATCTGACAGTCATTGCTCAAAGCCACTCCTTCACCTTGAGACAGCCATACTGCAGGATTTGGGATGATCCCAGCATAATGCTTTTTGTTTGCAAGGAAGGAGAAGATCTAAAATGCAGTTTCCTACTACATCACCTCAGTACCATGACTGTGATTAAATTACATGGGAACCGCCATGTGAAAAACTCACAGAGAGTCACAGGATATGCCAGGTTATTTGCACTGACAAATCCAGCAGTCCAGAAGAAGAAATCATGGGATTTATACAAAAAGCACAAGGTTAAATTAATACATTCAAATAAGTTCTCTTAATTTTGTGCCACTTTTCGTGTTTTAAGTCACGCCAGCTGGAAATTACAGCAGGAAATAGTGCAGAAATTGTATTAACTCTTAAAGTCTGATAACTCCAGACAGTTGAGATTTTTAATGAGTTGCCTTTGGTTGTTATAGTAGATAAAATATGAAGAGTCCTGTGCTACTGCAAAGACCCTGGCAGCCTGTAGCCAAAGAACTCCACTGACTTCCTCAGAGTTCATCTACTGATGAGTTTGGTGAATCAAAGGTTGCTTCTACATCACGTCATTCATTACATTCTGATGTAGACTTGGATGCAAGTTTGCTGTGCCTCATAAAGCAAAAGCAGATTCTGGGTTTGCACAATGCTTCTCAAATGCTTCCTGAGGAAGTGACTGTGGAGCCCAAGGGCCTTAGGTGTGACTGAAGAATCCATTCGATTTTCAGATGCTTTTCTAAGTTTTGCTTGAAAAGCAAGGCAGGATAGCTGTGCATCAGATACTGATGAACAGAGAGTGGCTGGAGAGATGAGCCAAGATATAAAGCTCCAGATCTAATGCTCTAGATGTACTTTCTGTAACAACTGTTTCAGCTCTGCACATCCCAGGAATTGATATGTGTTGTCAGAGTACAAACAATAAATTTTGCAAGGTGCTACAACAGCAGCTTGCTTAAAACAACATACATCCATGCTTAACAGCTTTGCAAAATTGGACCTTGAGGGCGCAGCACTCTTCGGGATTCATCACTTGGTGAGTTTTGCTCTCTGTTCAGTGGTGCCATTATTCAAGCCATGACAGTATTCTCCATTATGTATCCATGTGTTTGGAACTGCTGAAAAAGATTCTCTCCAGATGGAAATGTAGTGTGCAAACTATCCGAATGCTATTTTTGCAAACAGCATTTCCTGAGCAATTGTTTGGGACTTTACTAACAGGGACGGGAAAGGCAACTTGAATGTGGTTCCCAGCAGCTTTTCCCCACTTAAAGACAGTGTCATGGGATGCTTCATTCTGCATTGTCACTGGGCTGTAGAACTAGGACAGCTAAAGCCAGAGAGCAGCTCCAGTAAGTCCTCTTTCATGGGGTGTCCCACAGGACAAGATCCAAAAGAACACAAAGAGTAGCTCAGCCTGCCTGTGCAGTGAGCTGGAAACCCCAAAGAGACTGTTTTAGGAGACAGAGGGATTTGTATGGGGAGGCCTCTGTAGCTATCCTCCAGGCCCTGCTGAAAAAGGTGATGCTTTGGCTAGGAAAGCTTGAAGGAAACAGAAAGGCTCCAGCCCCTTCCTTGGGCACAATTATTTAGAAAAAAATATTTAGAAAAGCAGGGTTGGAGGTCTAACTTGGTGTAGATGAAGCATTTAAAGATGAATTTGAATAAATGAAGAGATAAGCAGATGTTGCTTTAGTCAGCAGCGCAGATCTATCCATCAGGACTGTCTGAGGAAGTGCGGAGGGGCAGGTCTTCAGGCTGACTTCTGTCAAACTTGGCATAAAGTGCTGGAAACTGGGACTGAGAAAGTTGTGGAGAGGGGTTGAATGAGCCAACAGCTGCCTCAGCCTGCGGATTTCATAGATGGAACGGGCATTCCTTAGGGTGTCCTTAAAAGGATCTGCTTCTAGGGCACTGAAAATATTGTGGATGAGGAAAAAGGGGCCCAAGCAGATCACAGTGGGATTTAAGCTGTGTTGAGCTGATACATTTTCTGGGAAAACAAATGTTCTTTTTATTACTGAAAGTTAAAATGCTGGCATTTGCAGCTTTGCCAGAATTTAAACCACTTATTTTCTTTATTGTTTGGAAAAGCATGACTAAGCTATCGCTGGTTTAGGCTCTGTATTGGGATGCTGGGAGTGGTCTTCTGGGGTGGATTAAACTGTACCGTGAATCAACACCCTCACCATGCTTTTAAGGTAATTGTAAGGGAATAAACTACTTAGTGGAACTAGGTACCTTAAATCCTAGGAGCATCCAGACAAAGCATAGATACCTGTAACTGCCCCAAACTAAAGCACATGTAAGATCACTCAAGGATTTGAACTGTGTGAGAGGGGCTTGAGGCTGTCAATGTATAAATTAGGTTGTCAGTCAAAGACTGGTCTCTTTCTGTTTTGAAATGATTTGTTTTGTCAATGTCTTGAGTACATTTGGACCTCCAAGTCTTTCCAGTACCTGCTGGCTCTTTGCCTACCACATATGTGTAGACAACCAGGCTGATATTTCCCATTTTCTGACACTTACTTTGTTTCTATTCATCTGTTAACTTTAAGCAGCTCCACATTTCCCTCTGAGTTTTCACAATGTTGAATTTGCCTCTCTCTTATGAAGTCTGAAAACCACACTCTTACAAATTTCTAACAGAAAATAAGCAACCAAATTTTTTTCCTGTCTTTCTTTTCTTTTCGAAGTTGTCTAGCTTTATACAGACGCTCATCACTGTGTGAAACCTGTGAATTGTTATCTTTCATTGATTTCAGCTTCTTGATCAGTTCTCTTCACCAGATTTCAAGAGAAATATAAGCACTGAGGCTGGAAGTCTGTCACAGTTGTTCAAGGCTAGTTAGATTCTCCCTTTGGGTATTTTCTAGAATATCTTCTTATACATAATGTATTTCTTTCTCTGTAGGCTTCTGTTTCATAGTTATCCAAAGCCTTGGCACTTCCTTCTCAATAAAGCTTGGCACACTTTCAATCACAGTGCTTTGGAGCTTTATTCTTTTGTGGCTGAAAGAATCACTGCTAGGAAATGCCTGAGGAAAACACAGCTATATATGATAAGGAAGGTTTATGTCATTAGAAAGGGGAGCTTATCTTAAATAGTGTTCTAATAATTATGTTTCATTAGGTTTTGATGTTTCTTCCCAAGAAGAGTCCAACGGTGGTGGTGAGAACTGAGCTGGAGAAACTAATGGAAGTGCAGCAAGGAAATGCCATGGGTCTGTTCAGCGTAGTGTTTTCAGCTTTAGCAACAACTTATGTTTTCATCTAGGAAGATGAATCTTCAAGTGGGCAATGTTCTATTGAGCTTCTGCATAAATTATAGTTAATGATCCAAGGAACAGACTCATTAATGATCCAGTGTGGTTGAGGGAGAATGCAAGACTCAGTGGAGGAATGTTCTGCAAACAACTGCATCCAGGTAACCCAGGTGCCTGCCAGCTCCTGGGATAAATGGGGGGAACTCAGCATTCAGGGAACAAAATACCAGGAGTGAAAGTGATAGAAATTATGGAGAACCTGTGTGATTGCTGGGAAACAGAACAGCAACAGTGGGGCTAATGGAGTCCAGTCCTTCAAGACATTACATGGGCATGATTCAGCAACAACACTGTTTGTACGTGAACAGTGGTATCTTAGAGGCTTCAGCCAAACTAGGATACTCACTGCTCAGGGACCAATGCCAGCCTGGAACATATGAAAGTCCAAGGGCATGGAGGTAGAAAAGAAAGGACACAGGGATCACCAGTGCATTGTCCCCACGCTGCCAGTTCTCCTAGCACTGGGAGTCTGGGGAGGCAGAGGGACACCCCAGAATCCATCATGCCTCCACCAGGGTACAGCAGCCAGCCAGTACTACCCTGGACTCTCCATCCTGCCCTGCCAGTGGCCAGCACTGTCTGTACAAAAGATGAAGGAAGGAAAAGGAAGAGCTCAGCAATCCAGAGCATCTCTACACCTGAACTGTTGCTTTGCAGCATCTTGAGAAAGAGAAGGAACCAACCACTATAGTTTTAAGAGAGGGAGTTTTCTCTGTTGTGGCTGGGGAGCGACAGCATCTACCTGCAAGTAGGCTGGGTTGTTACAGTGCCTCCCTACTGCTTATTACCATTGCAGAAAATGCACATCAGTTATGAATTGCTCCATCTATTGCTGTGTGAGAATTGAACTATTTCTATGACACTGGCATCCAAAAATATGGGCCCTTACAGACCCATAAGACAAAAATACACAGCTCAGTTCAGATCCCGGTATCTCAGTTCCTCTGAGGCAAGGGTGGCCAACAAAAGACTCGGCCTCTCAAAGAAGAATAAGGGGTAGGAAGTGAAAAAACTGGATCCCTTTGACCAGCAGTGAGTTCTGTGGACATCTGGAAAGCCAAGTGCATTGACTGGTCTCTATGTTCAGCCTTAGAGAGGCAGCAAGACCAAACTGATGGAAAGGAGAAGGTGACAGTAAGTACACCTCTGTGTGCTTTTGGATCTGGAAGGCATCTTCATATAAATATCACTCAGCTGGTGGAGGCTTGCAGGGAACTATTTTTAATCCTATTACCTCCTTTGCTTTTACTATGTGTTTATGTTTTCCCACAGAAGACATGGGGGCTGTCTCGTGCACTTAGTCTCTGCTTCAGAGCCATTAGCATGCCTGGCACAATTATAAATGCACTGAGACACAACTCAGAATTTATTTATATTCAGAATGTTTATTTTTTTTCTCACTCTAAGGACATTTCAGACACAGAAGTGCAATATTCAGCCCCACATCCGAATTCCTGAAGTGATCATTTTTTTACTGGCTGGAATGACACTTTCAGCTGGCTTTCTATCTCTTTGAGCAAAACAAACAAATTACTGGGTCAGCAGCTCTTAAATTTACAGATCCTGAACTTTTTAATTTGTTTGAAGGAAGAGAATTGCACAACGATGTATCTCAGCCAACTGCTCACATCCCACGGTACTGCTATAGCATGCTATCTCTAAGCAATCAGTCGTAATTAGGTTTTGGCTTACAGGAAAATGTCTGATTTGGTGTTTGCATTTCTACTTCTGGCTCACCAGTATTTGAAGTCTTTGGGTTTTTTTCACCTCTGAAGTGGAAAAATGGATGGTCAGGGTCAGGTTTGTCTTGGGTACAGTTCCGTTTGCTTACAAAAAGTGTATTTAATGTCCTTTCTCACTGAGCATTGCAGCACTGTTATTATTTAAGGCCTTTCCTCTATTGCCATCTTTGAGCACGAGCTCCACAGCTGCCTCTTCCCTGGACAAGGAGTTCTGCTCGCCTGTGAAGTCAGTGAGTAGAAGGAGCCATTCAGTGAGTTGCTGAACCTGTAGCAAAAACCACACTTCAAATCTGCTGTTTACATAAGTTTAATTCTAGAAGGGGCACAGGAAGACTGCAGCAGAAGGCAGGAATGGGAAAGAGAACACAGTTGATGATTCAGAAGCAAAATTCACCACTACAAAAGATCTATATGCATTATTTATAGGGCAGGCTGGCACCACTGCCTTGAAATCACTCTGCCCTCATGTTTTGGCTGCTCTTCTATGAGTCTGCAGAGAAGTGGGAGACAAGATGATGCAGCAGAGGGGATGTGTGAGAGTCTCGGCAGAAGGCCATTTAGATGGGTTATGTAAATCCAACGGGATAAACCTTGGATGTTTCTTTTGCATTTTGCAGAGTGGCACTTCTCAAGGTTTAGCTGAGGTTAGTTAAAAACCTTCTGGTCCCTGCGAATGGAAATAGAGCAGAGCTGGAGGTGTGCATTCCTCTTTGAGCAGGGAGGACCTATGCCTGGCCTCACAGGCCTAGGTGTGTCCATAAATTCTTTACACAAGAAGGCAAAGGCTTCTCACTTCTTAACCCAATTGAGTGACTCCGTGCCATGAGTTCAATACCTGCCAAACTCCCGGTTCATCAGTATTTTTAGGGAGCTCAATCTATTTCCTGCTGGAGGGTTTGTGCATGTGTTAGGGGCTTGCTTTATAGCTCCCTTGCTGTGAGATGCACAGCCTTTGGCTCTCCTGCTAGAAGTGTGTACCTGCTATGTACACTCATCTAATTTGCCCCCCTGTTTGATTTCTGTGTTGAACTCTGGCTGCTGTTGACTTATAGCAATTATGGAGTTTTCTGCCAATTAGGCAGTGGAGATGAGCAGCACTGGGCTCCCAAACTGCCATTCTGATGCTCAGTGCACTGCTGGGCTGCCACAGGCTATCGCAGAGCTGTTGGCACTAGCATTTTTCTTCTGCTTGCTGAGGGCTTTTGGGTCAGCCTGCAGCCTCACAAAATCTATTCAAGGAAAAATTAGAGTTGAAGTGAACTCTTGCATAAAAGCAACAGAGAGAAAAAGGCCAAAAAACATTCTTCTGTAGCAATGAATTTTCTCTCTATATTACAAGCACCATCATAGTTCACTGGGGAATACCACCTGGTGTTCTTCACTAAGACAAGGCTCACACACAACTTCCAGGGTCATCAGAAGCCAACTCAGCCCCCAGAGCGGTTTTGGGAACACCTGTAATCCCTGTGTGTCCCACTTTCCAACAGGTGAATGAAACCAACATTCCCTTTTTCTAATGCCTGCCCTGTTTCACTTGGAAGCTATTTGGGTTAATAGCTGCCCTATCAATTTGCGGTGACCTGCAGGGGGAGGAGAGTGGATTTCTGGTGATAGTCAAGACTTCTGTTTTGCAGTAACAATACAAAAATTGGTCTGGTGCAAAACCCCAGTAAAGACCAGTTGTCTCCTTTTAAATGCCTGCAGCAGCATTCACACACATTCAGAACAGTACAAGGACTGACAGCACCCTTCACAGTTACCAGCAGTGTTTTGTGCAGAGCCCAAAAGTGAATGTTAACACTGTACATTTATACTGCCTTCTTGTGATCTGTAGTTCTGTAGAGTCATCTCTCTTTCATCTGACTTCTTGGCCATGCTTTTGGGGTTTTACCTTTGTTACATCCTCTTCTTTTTGGCAGTTCTGGTGGAGTAAAACAGATGTTGCACCATTCTTCATACTGTTTTGCAATGTTCTGCAGGAGGTCTCTCTCCTAGATATTAACTGGGTTTTGTGTTACAAAATAGTCACTTAACCCACACTTGGCTATCATCAGTTAAATCTGTTGATAAGACTTCTTTTAACTACTGATAACTTCTGTCTTGAGACTTCCCTGCAGGAACCTTTGAACTATAAGCACAAATGAGGGCTGAATTTACCAAGAAATGTTCCCTCATGCAGCTGGCCTTGTACTGCACTACAGTTATGGCCATGATGTCTTTTATTAACACATAATGAATAAACTGATGTGTCACTCACCGCATACCAAAACTGCCAGCTTCCTAGCAATGCAGATAAAACAGAAACTCTCCCCAGTATCAGGGTGGGGAGAGAGGAAGAGAAGCTATAGAGCAAAAGAAGGTACAATGACCATTGCAAACCTTGTGATGCACAGCCAAAGCTGACAAATGTTACTGAACAAGCCAGCAAATAAACTCTTTCTGGAGAGGTTCGGCATGGACTAGATAGTCCTGTGATATCTGACCTCACCAAGCACATGCTTCACTCAGAGCAGGGGCTCAGGCTTCCTGCTGGAAACATCTGGGCTGCAGAACTGTGCCCTCAGTTAGCAAACTACATTGGCAAAAGGCTGAGCTCAAAAATCATGCCAAGCACCTCTTCTGGATGCTTTCCCCGGCCAGTCAACATCACTCCAGTCTTATCAAGTGCCATCTCAGCTGCCTTGCCCTCACTGATCAGGCTCTGCAGTCCTGAGTAACCCAACGAGCCAAACGAGGGAGGCCAGAGAAGATGGAGTGGTAAAACTGTGTGAGGGCACTGTGACAAATGCCTGCTCCAAAACACCTCAGGTGTGTGCTTAGCACTGTGAGAACCTTCTCACACTGTTAGAACCACTGTTGCTGGGTTTTAAAGAAAAATGACATGCAGCCAGCATCATCCTCCATGAGACCAGTGATGTCAAAATCATAAGAAATAAAAATAACGTCTCTATCACTTCATGGCCTCCTCTAGTTTGATTTGAGACTGGGAAAGGTAAAGACCCTCCTAAACTTCCCTTCATCCTGTAGACTGATTGATCATGAAACAGCAGTAAATGTAAAGACCTTCTTGATTTCAGTACTCCCTTCTGGATTTTTATCACTGAGATGAATTTCAGCATCATTACACCTTCTGAGGACATATGCTTTTCCAGGATCCATGATGAGGTTTGGATCTGCTGGATCACCTCCTGAAGACCTGCTCTGATGGAGGCTGGTCCTTTATCTCACTTATCTCCATGCCAACTCACACTTGTTAAGGCCAAAGTCAGGAAAGTGGGTCCAGATGATCCCCATCTAATGACACTTCTCTAGTTCAGTTGGTACTTTTCTAATCTGTGCCAAAGCCTGCCAAAGGGTCAGTACACTCTACAGGCAAGCTTTCCTCATGTGCTCATGCTTCAACCCAGTTCCTTTGCTAGAAGTGTTTATTAATCACTCCATGCTTAAACAATGGCTGAGCTCTCCTGGACCCAAACAGGGGAAATTATCAAGGATAAAACACATTTGTTAGATGTAAACACTCCATGCAAATAAATGTTCCTGTTTACAAGAGCTCTTGGCTTTCTCCCCTACGTAGGTAGTTTAATTTCACTCCTTAGGAGACAACAGTGAAATATGATACTGGATTTTTAAGCTTTTATTCGTTTTAATTTTCCACAAATGGTTTTCACTGTAACAGTCTCAACAGGAACCAATAACACACATAATCACAGGGCCCTTGATAATGATGAAAGTAAATCTGCTGCCAGCAGCTATTATGCTCATTTTGAGACTGTAAAAAACACTGCACATGCTTTTGTTTGGCTGAGATAAAGGGCAGTTTTACCCCGAAAAAGGGATGTCAGGATGGCATTTTCTTATTCAGTGGCTTTGCTCATGTCAGATCTGCTGATGTTAGGGGAGACAAGTAAAATTGTCCTACCTCAGGGTTTTAACTGCTCTCTACCTGTGTCAGATACGCTCCATGGTTCATTATCATCCAGATTGATTCATTACCACTCTCTGCACAGCTCCTCAGCCCAGCACCTCAGCCCCCAGGAGAAGCGCAGTGGATCAGAGAGGCCACGAAGCAGGTTGTTATCCAGTCAGGCAGCTTCCCCCTGCAACCCACAGCCTGCAGGATTCACAGCCCAGAGGGGTTAACTGGGTTTTCCCTTCTCTGCTCTGTCACCAGAATGAGTGACTGTCCCCACTGCCTGTGAAGAGGTGGCAGCCAGGACAAGGAAGGGCAGCGCTGCTCCCCTGACAAGTGAGAAATGTGACCCCCTCCACCCTCACGTGCCAATTGGACAAAGTAACTCCTCAGAGGTAGATTAAGTTGATCAGCTGCTGGTTCTTGCTATGGGTCTTTTCCTCCTAAAAACATGGACAGTAGGGGAAGTGCTGGTACTTCGGTGAGAAGACTCATCAAAAGTGGTTGGCTGACAGGAGAACTGAAAAGTGACCATAGTCCCAACCTTCTGTCTTCTTCAAGTCCTTCCTTGTAGGCCTGGAATGTCAATGTAACTGTACCATATTTACTTGTCTGTAGGGCTCATGGGGCAAAAATATTTTAGGAACAAGATGTAAACAGAATGTCAAAACATTAGAAATCTCAGGGAAACACATCTTTCAAGTAAGTTTTTAAAATCTTCATTAATACATCCAAAAATCATTAATTTTATCATCAGCCACAAGCGAGTTTATTTATTAGCCACAAACTCATCCATAGTCATTCATGATCTGTTTTTTTATACTTTCAATTTCTATTTATTTCACTGGGAGTTCAGAAAACTCAGAGGTTTAGAAAGCTCAGAATATGAAGTTGTAAACAAGTTCACATGTATTTATTTTCTTCTGGCTTTCATTTTATAAGGAACTGAGTCTATTAATTAAAAATCCTTTCAGTACTGAAACATCAGATGCACAATAAGGACAAAGTTACATCTAAACTCATGTCATTTGAAGAAACAGCTTATTCAAAAATTAATTGAATCTGCAGTTCTTGACATTGTATAATTTCAACCAGGAAGGCAGACAAAATGCCTCTGTAATTCTGATGTTTTAATTCACCAAAACTAAGAAAGAAAAGGAGACAAAGGGCATTGTTAAAAAAACTTTTCCCCTTCCTAAAAGTATTCAATATTAATCTGAAAATTGATTTGCTTTAGTTACATAACGGATGACAGTAAGATAAAATTAGCAGAGGCAGTTAGTTAATAATAGTGTTAGATAAAAGTGGACACCAAGAACAAAAGATCAACAGCATACAAATGCTGTATCTGTATTTGTTTCAATAAATTTCACCTTGCTATTTCTCATATGATGACCTAGAAGCAGTGCCCATTTCCATGTCTGCCAAGCCTTTATGTTCAGGAGAGTCTTAAAATGATCTTCACTTGCAAAGGTGTGAGAGCTCTGAAAACCAGACATTTGCTTGAAATATATAATCTTAAATGATGCTGAAGTCCAAGAGGCCCTGCTTATTAGAACAAGTTTAGATCAAGAGGGCCCCCAAAAATGTTTGGGCGTTTTTGGAGTGTTTGAAATCCCTCAGCTTCTGATACATCAACTCTTGTAGCAACATTTTGTCTGAGTTCATGGAGATGTGTCTGTTCACTCTGGTGTCTAAAGAGGTGCTGAAAGCATGTCTAAGAAAATGTAAAACCCAGGCTGTAGGTCTGCAGCATGTGGGTGGACTGTTGATGAGTTTGGGGGTGGGACCTGAGTAGGCTGTGAAATGCTTTCCAATACACATGTGGCAGCAGAGATACGGCTAAGCAAGCCCAGAGCAAGCCCCTGCCTATTAGGAGTCTATGTGACCTGCTAGGATAGGGTACAAGTGCCAAAGCAGGCACTCCAGTGCAAGGGGAAAAGCAGGCAGCTCCTCTGCAAAGATCAGGAGTCCCTGGACGTCATGTTTGGTGACAAAGAGATGAAAATCCAAGTCCATTTACCCCAGGTTCTCCTCAGATCTGTACACACTCTCCAAGCCAAGGTAGAAGACCCACTGTGTTGGCTTTGCAACCTCCTGCCCCACCGCTCTGGAACTTATCCTACACTGTGCATGCTGTTTAGCAGCAACTGCACATCATTATTGACAGCCCTGGTACATGAATAAACCAGCTTGGTAGTGTCTGGGAAATCTGCCTGTACAATTCACAAATTCTGTTTGATGTGGAGGACTTGCTATATGTGTATGTTGCTTGAGTTACAAGCTCTCCTTTGAACGTAGGGCAGATCCTACTCTTCTCTTTCTACATCTATTTTTGGGAAAATATAATGTCCAGAGGGCATGACAGAGTGCCAGAATTTGATAGTCACTGAACCTTGACAATTTTCTGATTGCATGGCAGTATCCTTCCTACAGTAACAAGTGATCTTAGAGCAGTGTGAGTGTTACACGTGTTTACATGCCATCTGCTTTGAAAGCATAAAATCTTAACCAGAATGCTGACAGGGGATCTTGTGAGCCAGATGTGGTCAAGCTGGCTGTAATCTTGGGGACCAGGGTATCAGAGACAGAGTAAACACATTCGCTGTGGGGAGTGCAAGTAGGATCACAAGGATGGGCTAAATGCTTCAGCTTGGCTCAGGTCTGAGGCCAAATACACAAGTCCAGTGCAGAAGTCTGGCATATGTGTGGCAGAGACATCTCAACTTTGTGCTTCTGTTTCAGGTAACAGCACCTGCCTGTTGTGTAGCTGAAAGCACAGACCACTCAAGGCAGAGTCACCAGGACCCCTCTGAGCTCGCGTGCCTGTGCAGTATTAGGTATCACTTTTTGCTAATGGCTGAAAATTGCCACGAATGCCAAGCTAGTACGCCCATGCACAGGCCTCAGTGCAGCACAGAGACTCTCTTCTTCTTTCTGTAATTCAAAGCAACAACAAAAACCAGCTGCTTTGCTTCAGAGGTGGCTCCAAGTATCCAGCTTTAGACAGCTCCAGAAATGTAAGATGATTTGGGTTCAGCTTCCTAGTGTGAACATCCCTCGTGCAGTGATGCCAAGAATCAAACCAGCATGTCTGCAATAAAACAGACCTAACAAAGACTGCTCCTGGCGATGCTTTGCTGTCACACCAGCACCAAACATCTTTTTCATTATGTTCGAATCAGTCTCATTAGTTCAGTCAGAATTCATTTTCTTCAATGCTTGGGGTCTTCTTGAAGTAAGATGCATTAACTTCATCTTGATTTATAGCCCATGGGTTGGTTTCACTGGTTTGTAAACTGAACTCCTACACATTTTTCCTTCCTTATGGCTGTATTTTCTGTCCTCTTTCCCTCCAAGAGCTGCCTATCTGATCAGCCCATGTGCTGTGTAGGCTAGTTAAAGATTAACACAGCCAAATTGTGGCAGTGTAAATCTTGAACATGCACGGAAACATAGAAAACAATTTTCCAAAACAACTTACACAAGCTCTTCATGAAAGCAGTTTGCTCATAATATTTCTCTTTTTGTTTGTTTCTTTCATCAGTGAACAAAGTCTTGGACTGTTTGCAGTTCTACTTTCTTGTAATTCAGTGTTAAACCTAAAACTCGCATTGAGAAACGTAAAATCTGTGAACACTCTGCCTCATAGAGTGTCCAGACACCTGACTGGTCCTGCTCTCTCCAGTCACACCCTGTATAGGGAGAGGAATAGCTGAATATCTGTAAGAACTTGCCCAACACTAGACCCCATTTACTCATCGTTTAATAGCCCCAGAACAGGTTTTTGCATGCTGTAGAAGGAGGGTCAGCATTTGTTCCTCAAGGCATTAGAGAATCAATCCCAGGTGCCACAATTTATGGTGGGGTACAAGTCTGTAAGGACTGTTAACTATGGCACTTGGGCAGCTCTTTTGCACAGCCTGAAGAAAAAATCTCTATCTTCTCTCTGTTATATCTGTGCAACAGGAGATACTTTCATCTACTTCAGCAGGAATCCCTCTAAAGATGTTAGAAAACTTGGGGGTGGAAATGTGAAAATCCCGTTTTTTCCACTGTTCTGTGTTTTATCATCCAGCCGTAATTATATGTCTCAGTTTTTGGCTTTGTGCTGCAAACCTCAGAGCAAACATGGCCTGATAGGGTGTCATGTTGAGTCACAGACAGGAGTCTTTTTCAAGACAACCTCACACATATTCAGTCTGCATTTGTTTTACTTCTGTTTGCCTGCCCAAATATGTATGTCAAGAATTCCCACTGATATCAGCGTCCAAATCCACTTTCTTTTTTTTTCTCCACGCTGGTGATTTGTCTAAAGAGCATCTGCATTTCTGTGGGGCTGGGCTTCCTGCTCATAACCACTGTGCTAAAACCCTTTCTTCCTTCCCCACAGAGAGACTGGGCCACTTGGGAACGAGATAAGTCCTATGGTTTTATGTCCTATGATGGCACTGCCAAAAGTGGGAGGAGCCCCCCTGAGAGGGGAGTTGAGTGGTACAGTGGTGGGCTTGGTTTGGACTGTTTGCACTGGGCTTGCACTGTGGTGTTAATCAGCTTTAACTGCTCCCATAAATGTGTGAAAACTCCATAACTGCAGATCCAACATAAGAGAACGTGCAGCTTCTACCTTTCACCTGGAGGTGCCTTGTGCTGGAGAGGACACTGAGCCACAGCAGCTCTATCAGTGCATCATCCTCCCTGGCAGAGGTGGTGGGCACGGATCAAAAGAGATGGCAGGAAAAAGGAACCAACAAACCTCTTACTCCTCCTTAGGTCTGGGGGCAACTTACCCTGGATGTACTTGCCCTTCTGGTCATCTTTCCCCATCGTGGGATCTTCACCACAGTCGCTGGGACCCCACCTGTGCATCTGCTGCAGAGCCAGGCAGTTTTACCAGTGTTGTATGTTCAATTCAGGAATCTTCTGCAAATTCCCAGTCTACTACACCCAGAAGGAAGGACACCAGAAGATCTCATTTTCATTGCAGTGGGGAAGAGCAGTGCACTACAGAACACACTGCAGAAAAAGAGGGAGGGACTGGGCAGGGATTTCAGTTCCCAAGGGCATAGACTGCCTCAAGGAAAGGGTAAAATAGCAGGGTACAGAGATGCTAACTCTCTTCAGCACCCAGCTGGGGACCAGGTGGATTGATTTTTCATCATTTTGGGTGCTGTCAGATACAAACAAAATGGCACAAATTTCAAAACGTTAGTGGAGACCTGCAGCTTTCCAAAAAAAGCCCACATCCATTTCCTTGACAGTGGCAGCACAAATACAAGTAGTTTTACTGCACGCCAATTTCTTCTTAAATCTCTTCCCTCAGGGAGCCGAGTGCTTAGAAAATATTTAGAGGGACTGGAAGTTTGCCGGCTGCTCGGCTAATGTAGGTCTCGAAACCTCTGATGATGCTCCAAAGAATGTCGGGCTGCATTGATGGGCCAAGTTCCTTCAGATTAAGCAGTAGATGATGTTTTGGCAAGAAAAGTCAAGATCCAACCAGGTGGCTCTAGAGAAGGAGGGTTTTATATTTATGCTGTGTGTCACACAAATCCAGATAGGGTCATCTCCAGAACTGCGTAAATATTAAATTCAGCCTAAAAGCTGAGACAGGCATTAAGTGCCTGCAGAGTGGGCGACTCTCCAGGAGGAGACAATGGTTGGCTTTTAGCACATCCCGCCTTTTTATTTCCTCAAACAACTCGGCCTGTGTGTGCTGCCAGTTGCTTGTACTCAGCTCCCTGTTTACTTACATCCACGCATCCACTGAGATTTTCCCTTCCCATGGGTGGGATGTAGCCAAGGTGATTTTCCTGTCTGTTCTACTCTGTCCTTATGTAGGCAAACTGAGACAGTTAACAATGTTGAATCTTCTCATTTGATGCCGAGAGCCTTTTTCCTCACAGAGCTACTCAGTTGCTTTTGAGTGCAAGATTTAAGCAGGGTTGGTTTCATTTTTACCTCGCAGCTTGCTAAGACATAGGAAGGAGTGAGCTGCAGTAAGGGAGTGACGCCCTGCTGTGGGAGAAAAAAATATTTCCAGTGTTTCATACTTGATAAAACATGTTGTCCCCATCATATGGCAGAGGTTGGTACCATTTGACCCCGCGGGGCTTCTACATAGGAAGTTTGCTCCTGACTTGTAAATATGAGGGATTGTTCCCATGGTTATTCCTGACAGTTCCATCCAAAATATTCTCTGGTTGTTTTGTAGAAGCAAAAGATCTGGTGGAGAGAGATGGTCTCACTGCTATGTGGCTGTCACTGATACTGTCCTGAGAAAAAGAACTGCTGTGATTACAGGAACAAAGAGATATGTGGGTTCTGTTGCATTTCCATCTTTATGTCAGGGTATTTGTGATTTTCATTGCTGAGAGTGCTGTGGAGGACAATGCTGGTCACAGGTGACAAACAGCATTTAGAGAGTGAAATTCGGACTTTCCAGTAAGGAAAACATGAGATTTTGGTGCCATCTAAGAAAACTAAAGAGCTGGCTGTCTGTTAGCACTCACCTGCTGCACAAGATGGATTTTTTCAGAATGGAAGCACTTACTTATCTGACTTGACAAACAAATCAACCCCATGCTGATAAACCTACTTTGTGAACTGTCCTTTGCAGGTATGTTCCTCTTCCCTGAGTTATCTGTCAACATTTTCCTGCTTCCAGCAGGTAAGTTGTGTTGTTTGTCTTTCTTTGCAGTTAGAAAACCAAAGCACAAAGACCTGAGTCTAAAGCCACAAGGTCGCTGAGAGGTCTGATATTTTTATGTGGCTGGAGCTCTGAGTGCCTTTCCCACAGTTATGAAAGAAATATTCTGTACATGGAGCAACAGAAAGAGCAGGACTTTCTCCTATGAACATCCCTCTTCCCCAGACATGAGGTTTCCTATTCCTTGCTCACGCCAGAGAAAGTATCACAGATCCTCTGCAGCTCCCAGTGCAAGTACACTACCAGTACAAATAAAATTAAACCTAAGCATTTTCTGAGTGGGGTTTTGCTCTTTCTACTGCCTCCTAGAGCTCTGAGGTTCAAGGACACCTTGTAGTTTACGCATCAATATCTATTTTAAACCACCTACTCCTTTGACACACTTTGCACTTTACCCACTTAGCGCAGCCAGCCTGCAATCCTCGCTCACGGCTTCCCTCTCCTCCTGGCCACCTTCGATATGGGAAACCATTTTCAGTGTTTCAGCACTGCTGCTTGCCCCTAAAAGGACAGTGTCGCTTAGATTTCAAAGGATTTTATAACCACAATAAATTCTGCAGTTAACAGCAAAAAAGGGAAATGCTTGTTTTCAAGTCAACGCCCTGCGGGGGTCTTGAGGATCCGAAAGTGAGATGAGTGAGAAAAATTAACCTCATTGATTTTTATTCTTTAAATAAAGAGAAATCAAACTCTAGTCTAGAAACATCTACCATCACTACTGTGTTTGGATATATTTAAACGGAGCTGTAGAAAATCTGGTGTGGGAAGTGCTTCCAATGGCCATAAGGTTGGGGTTTAGGGATGAGCACGTTTCTAGCAAGGTCCTTCCAACGGCTGGGAGTCCCCCTCGCTCTCCTGCTGCCATCCCATTAGTCACTCTCGGGATACTGGGACAACGATTCCCGACCGCCGCTGTCCCGGGTCCCGCACCGCCACCTGCTGGCACCGCGCTGGAAGTGCCGCCGCTCGCTCCATCCCGCCCGGCACATCCCGCTCCCACCGCCACATCCCGCTCCCACCGCCACATCCCGCTCCCACCGCCCCATCCCGGCCCTCGGCTCTGCTGCGGAGCCGAGCATCGCCCGCCGGGCTCAACCCTCCACTCACGACTTCTAAGGGGATGTCCCGTCGCTCCTAGGTGGCATTTTGCCTTCAGTGCGGCCCTCAGTGTCGTCTTTCCTCAAGGACTTGCCTTCCACAAAGACCTGCCAGGCTTCAGTTATTGACCTCACAGGGAATTTTTAATCTCACGGCCATTTCACAGCAAGTCAGCTTAATTAGTCCTAGCAGTCAGTCTCATGTCTGGACCGTGGTTGTCGTATTAGTGAGAGTCCTGGGGACTGGATCACTTAGTCAGCGCTTCCTGATGTCATCCAAAGTCTTTGCTTCATACATTTCTGATGAGGATCAAAGCCTGCTGGCTCCTCTCTCTTCTGATCTATTTTTAATTAGCTGTTTGGAGCCTTTGCTGTCACAGCCATGGAAGGTGATCTCGGTGACACAGCCTCATTTGTCCATATGTACGGATGTTGATGCCTGTGCAGAGAACTGTAACATGTTGTCCAGGCAACAGTAGGCTTGAGAGCAAGGAGTGGGAGCCCACTGACAGCTCTTGGGAAGAGGTTTGCTGGATGCTCCAGGACCAGATGCCAGGATACCTAACTAGAATGGCAGAATGCCTACAGAAAGAGGACAGGGAGCCAGTAATGGAAAACTTGTTACTTTTTGATGAATTAGCTCCAGATCATGCCAGAAGAACAGTTGTTTTCACTGCCCGCAAAATCTGTACAAAGCAGTCAGGAGAACTGCAAGCTACGGGAATAAGCCCTCTCAAAATTAAACTGCTTCATGGCATGGTAGGGGTAATTTCCCATTTTTCTTACTACAGAGGTTATTCAGTATCCATGGCTTGGTAACAGCTTTATCCATCTTGATCGTGACACAGCTGCAATGCATCAGGGCCACATCCTGCAAGGGGCTGAGTATCTTTTGAAACATGCTGAGTGCCTTTGGCTCAGCGCTTCCCACCGGCATTTTAGCAAAGGCTGGAGCAAAGTCGTGGAGTCCTTTGGCACTGTGCAGCCCAGAAGGGCACAGAAGAGGACTGTGGGGACTGTTCAAGCCAGCCAAAATCTGTGAGAGGTCTGGCACTTTTGCTCGCTGCCTTTACAAGAGATATTGTCATTATTTATTGATTGGTTATTTATGCTGCAGTAGCATCTTGGCTGGGAACCCTTAGGCCACAGGCACAAGGGGCCATACAGAATCAGAACAGAAAGATAATCAATCCTTGCTCCGAAGGAGCTCACAGTGAGACAAGAGACAGCAAACGAGTATTACAAAAATGGCAAGGCGAGGGAGCAAGGGACCAACATTATTAGGTGTGAAAAAGAATTAGTCCACAGTCAGATAGCATGGCTAAAAACCCACAAAAATTGTTGACTCTCCTTCCTGTTTTCCCTCCCTAGCTAGATTTTCTGCAAAGCCAGAAATGTCTCTGTTGCTTTCGATGTGCTAGATTTGTTATACATCTTCCTCAGAAAGTTCCTGACCTAAAACACATGGGAAAAGATGGAAGTGTTTTTGCTGGCTTCAGTGGACTTTGGATGAGCCAAAAGTCTTAAATGCAGAATACTTTAGTGGAAATGCGATATTATTTTTGCAGTCAAACTTTTGTCAGCCTAAAGCCCCGTGCCCCAGAAGATTTATTCAGGGACTTCCTTGTTTACTAGTACTACTAGTTTAGCAGTTCCTCCCATTTTCCCCCCTTAATTAAAAGTATTCCAAAAGCAACCCCTGCAACCTAATATTGGGATTGTGTTCTGCTTGAATCAGAATATTTTGGTCTCAGATCCAGCTTGTGCAGTTTCACATATCTTAGTTAAAATGCAAATTATTTCATCCTAATAATGTTGCCAGTCTGACAAATATTTCATCTGAAGGGTTTTGGAAAATCTGTTTCTTCAGCAACTGTGCAGTCTGAGCAAGTATCTGGATACTTCCTCAGATTATATGGGTCTGTGCATCAGCAGTAGCTGCAGACACAGCAGGTATTTGGTGACCTGTACTTTATTTCTGTTTACAGCCATAAGGGTAGAAATGGAAAGATTTGTGGATCTTACTTTTTTTTTTTTTCCAAAATCTGTCCTTGTATATTTTGCTGCAGAACTACTCTGTGCTCTGAGATTTAAAGTAGAGCTTCTCTGCACAGGTTCTTCCCCTTCTTTGCTCTAGCTGACCCAGAAGTCTGAAGGAATTGTGGCTTTAATTGAAAGAGCAGGCACCCCACCAATAACTATCTTTGCTTGCCTGTCCCCTTCGTTGCTTACTCAAGTTCATGCCCACCACAGTTAGAAAAGCAGCTTTGATGGTGATAAGAAGGAACAGTAATCCTGCTCACTGCTGCCACTGAGCATGCAGGGAGTCTGAACAGACCAGACACCTGGGAGCAAAGCTGTCATTGTGCCATCAAAAGGGGGAAAAAAAAGCAGTGGCACAAAACCCACTCATTTAGAGGAAAAGGCTCATCTTCAAATATCTCATAGAATTGGAATAACCTGTAAAAGAAAGGGATGAAACTAACAGGTACCCTCAATGAGCATTAGGCCAGTTGAGGGCATGAAGATAAACAAAGTGAGAAAAGTAAAACTCCGAGCAGTATAAACCTTTAGCAAGTGCTGTATCTCCGTGGAAGAAGAAAACATCTCTCTTCAAGATATAACAGAGGCAGAGAGTCACTCTGCCAGCACTTTGGTACTGCTAAGTGCAGCAGATGATTGTAATGACTGAACATAGAACTGGAGATCACATGGGATTTTTTATTTAATACTTTACTGGCTCCAACTAAAGGTCTGATTTACCTTGCTCACAGAGTCACTTTCAGAAGAAGCATCTTCCCAGACACCCAGCATTCAGTTAACTCCACAAAGAAGAGTTAAAAATAATTCCAAGGCCAAAAGATTGTGACACTTGGCAGGAGAGACTACTTGAATAATTGATAGGAATATCTGGTAAAAGAAAACAGGATGGGAGATGGACAGTCATGGTCCAGAGAGAGGAACAATACCTTTCTGTACAGGTAGGATTTATGCCTATTTCTTTTGAAGGTGAGGCACTGGCCATGCCATCAGTAAGCACAGATCTGTCCCACCAGGTTTGTTTTTATGTTCCTCATGCTATGGATCAGACCCTCAGCTGGGGGAAGATCTGTGTGTGAGGTAAGACAACTTGGTTTGGGTGCTCAGGGGTACAGTACTGGAGCTCTACACCTTGCAGTGAGTGGAGTTCAAAGCACTGGTTACATCTGCCTGGGCTGAAATGGAAACTTCAGTGCACACCAAATGCCCTAAATGTGGGTGTCTGATTTCTGTGAGCTGAATGTCAACTGCAGAGCAGAAGCAAAGCCATCAGAACTACACCAATTGGTGGTAGCCATAAATCTGATCCTATTATTT
>JAYRBT010000139.1:65574047-65597108 GCA_036023395.1 Myiotriccus ornatus | reverse complement strand
ATGTCAACTGCAGAGCAGAAGCAAAGCCATCAGAACTACACCAATTGGTGGTAGCCATAAATCTGATCCTATTATTTTCCTGGCTTTAGGCATATATATGTCTTTATTTACATTAACCGGAGTTAATAGCCACAATTTGGTAATAAGTTCACTATTGGCAGTAGGATAGAAATGAAGGTGTTTTACAGATCCTCATAAAATAAATTGCTAACTGTTTGTGAAATATTAAATTCAGGGGCTTATGCCTAGAATATTTAATGCAGTTAATGATGCATCTTTGACCTCCTTTGTGCTTTTGTGGTTTGGCCAAAATGTTCGTACATCAGGAATTTGGCTTCTTCATAAAATGTTAAATAAACACAAAGTTGTCATCACGTATATGAGAAATCAGAGAGCTTTGTGTGTTGCTTTTGAAAATTCACCTTCACTTTGTCTGCCCTTTCAAGTAAAATGCCGCATTTTAAATATCTGTTTGGATGTAACAGAATTTTTGCCTGTTCCAAGGAATCTGATCCTTTACTTGCTGCAAGTCAAGGCAAGGGTTTTCCTCTGGCTCTGTAGTGTGCACACACACACACACTCCCCCACCTTAACTGAGCTCAGTTTGCCTGCAAAGACCTCCTGCGGGGCTGTGCAATGGCATGGCAAGAAATAGCTTAAACCTGCTTAGAGCAGCAGCTTTTAGGAAAAAATTTCCAGCCAGTGTCACATTTAGTCAGCACAGGAGATGCTGTCAGTGCTCTAGCTGAGACTGCCAAATTTCAGCCTTGAAAGATGGTAAGTCAGCCTTCCTCTCGTGTCCTGCTCTTCCCACTGCTTTGGGCAAACAGGGAGGCTGTGGGTTCACCCACAACCTACGTGTGCCGGGGCACGCTGAGAAGCAGTGACCTGCAGGCAGTGCTTGCTCTGAGGAAGAGATGCTCTGGAAGGGAAGTGTACGCTAAAAATGCGCTAAAATCTGCCTTTGGAAGAAGGTACCTCAGAGTCCAAAGAAATAAAGAGAACTGTCAAATATTTCTCTTAACTTTTTCTTCTCTTTCTACAACAAAACAAACAGACTGTGTTAAGTAATCTCCTGGGGTAATGGGCTGATGTGGTTTTCCAAAAGGGCCATGGTAGTCCTTTTCCTGTCTTCTCTGGAGGATGGTTATATGACTTGAAAATTTATTCACCTGGGCTTTGGCACAATTTGTTTTAGAGTTCATCTCTGTTATTTCTTTCCTTGCATGGATTTTTCTCCTTCCCTGATTCATTACAGAGGATGGATTTGAGGTCCTTATACAAAAGATTTGCTAATGGCTATTTTCTCTTTCCATCTCTTCTTTTTGTCGGCAATTTTTCTCAGTGACTCAGGATTAATATCAACTATAACAGTTCATTTCAGTGCTTGGAGGAATTTGGGGGGAATTGAGCTTGGCACTTTGTAGGTTAGTTGCTTAGCTACCTAATGTGGTCTAGGAACATCTCTTTTTTTCTTCCCTCTATATTTAGCATGTCCACTGTAGTCTGAATTTTCTTCTGTGTCTCCTTTCATCCTATATATTAACAGGCTTTTATAAGGTTTTTCTGTCTAGCTCTTTGGGAGATTGTGACAGCATATTTTCTTAGTGCTGTGCTGTTCCAGTTGTTGCTCTTTAGCAATCATTTGAATGGACTTCCATGGTTTTGTAGCCCTTGAGGAGCTGTCAAAATTTCTAGTTATACTGGCCAATTCAGACTTGCTAGGCCAATTCAAATCTGGCCTGGGTGTAAACAACTTCATTGATTCCACACATAAACACAGAGCAAGTTTTAAGTGTGTCCGAAATAGCTGATCTTCTGTATTTGTCTCAAAGTTCTCAGAGTTCTACTTTGTTTTAGGAAGTAAATACCATCATCCAAAAGGCACAAATTGTAAATACATTCAACAAGTCACAGTATCCTGGGCTCACCATGTAATCTCTCACTAAATTAGGAAGTAATCAACAGGGACAGTGTCTTTGAAAACGACCAGATGCAAAATACCTGAGCTGCCTTCAGTCTGCACCTTCCCCAGTCCTGCTGCCTTCACACAGACAAAGATTTGGAAATACACTCCGCAGCTTCAGGGTTCTCAGTGTGGAATGTGACCTTCCACTGGGCTGCAGCTGAGCTGGCAGCCCCCCTGCAGAGCTCCATCCTCAGCCCCACGTAGACCTGGTTGCATCCCTGATGAGAAGGTGAGCGGGGCAGGGATTGAGTCAGCTCATGCTCCCTCCTCAAAATTGAACAAATGGGCCTGCCAAAAGGCTGTTTTATCGAAGATGGGGTGGCAAAGTGGGGATAAGAGAGAGAAGGAGAAATAGCTCCTACAGCTAGTCCCTCTCTGTGAAGGGCTCCAACACAGCAGCCCCCCGCTGGAGAGGACAAACAGTGAATTGATTTTGCTGACCCGAGTTTCCAGGCTTCACCACCCATCCCAGGGCAGGCTGTGGGACAGAGATGCCCCACCATCCCAGTGGCCTTTCCTAGAGCCATTCACTCAGGGGTCACTCCTTCCCTAGCCAAGTCTGATGGACATTTTCTTCCTCCTGCTCCCTCTGGCTTTCCCTTTCCACTACTGGCTGATCCTACTTGTCATCATTTATTTGTAAGTATCTGAAGGGAGAGTGCCAAGAGAATACAGACAGGGTCTTCTCAGTAGTACTGAGCAGTAGGACAAGAGGCAACAGGCAGAAACTGATGCACAGGAAGTTCCACTTGAATATGAGGAAGAACTTCTTTCCTGTGCAGGTGATGGAATGCTGGAACAGATTGCCCAGAGAGGCTGTGGAGTCTCCATTGCTGGAGATATTCCAGAACCATCTGGACAAAATCGTGTGCCATGTGCTCTAGGATGACCCTGCTTGAGCAGGGAGGTCGGACCAGATGATCCCACTGGTGGTCCCTTCCAACCTTAACCATTCTGTGATTCTCTGATTCTGTGATTTAGTGGTTTCATTTCCATCTTCCACCACACGAGACCACATCTTTCTTCTCTGCCATGCTCACCTGGGCTGGCAGCTCCAGCAGTACCCTTTCCAGTCCTCCACATCCAAGATCTCCCTCTGGTTTCACGCAGCCCAGCTCTCTGAAAGGTCACCAGAGAAAAACTCATTTTCTCATCCCAAAAAATCGGAGGCGTAGCTGAAGTCCATTTAATTAAAAAGAGTGTTTCTTGCCTTATTCTTTCAGCCTGACAAGGTTTCAGAGAAAAACTGGGGCAGTGAATATGAACACTGTAGATTCTCAGTAGCTGCTGAGGTTCTTCTCTGGGGCTCAGACTTTCATGAAACAAAGGGGGGAAAAAAAGATAAAATGTCTGGCCTTTATAGCTGTGAATAAAACCTTCCAAGCATGAAAAGAAAGTCAAGTCTTGCCTATGCACTGAAGTCTATTGCTTTAACTACTTTAAGAGGCAGAATGGAAGACATTAGCCTGGCACAAAGCTATTTTATACCAGTGCAGCTAATCCCATATGGCAGGGAAACATATGGCCACAGCTCTCAGACACTTTTATCCTAATGGAAGACTAAGCATACAAGGGGAGGCATTTTGGCCCAGGCTGGCAACTGGGGACAACCTAGTTCAGCACAAGAGACGCAGCTCCTGCAGCTGATGCAGGAATGTCACAGCCACTCAGACCCTGGTTCATACAGAGCCTCCTCCTGCACAGCAATTACACCAACCCAAAGCCCAGCTGTAACCTTGCCCTGAGCAAGGCTGCCATGCCCATATCAGAACAGATCAGCTCCAGAAATGTCTGGCTGTATCACAGCATTGGTAAAGCTTTGCTTTTCCTCTTTAATAACAGAATCCTGCATGCAGACATACCTCGGGACACAGAGAAGTCATCTTGCTGGCAGAGCTTACTGTGCTTGGGAACTGTTCTAACCTTTCAGCAAAAGAAGGATCATTATGCCTGTAGAAACTGTAGAGTTTCCCCTAGAAAGAATGGTTGTGAGAGCAGCAAGAACATCTTTGCAACAGAGTGCAAGTCTGAATCTGTAGCTGCCCTGAAATGTTTTTTCTGAGACAAGTGTGTTCTCTCATCCTGTTTCTAGGGGGCACTGACCTTAATGAAGATATCATTCTGTGGATGAGCTGTTTCTCAGGACTGTATTTCCAAGGGGCTTGTTCCAGTGCTTTTTTCTGTTCCTCCTGTGACACTCAAAACCACTGGGTCTCCTTTTCAAACACCTAAAGAAAAAAAAAAAAAGAAAGAAAAGAAAAAAAAAAGCTTCAAATGGTTTCTGCAGCTTACTTGAGCTCCCTGGAGCCTGCAGAAGAAAGTCCTTCTGGTCTCTTCCCCCTTGTCCTCTGCAGGTCTCTGTGGCAGATGGCACGGCCTGATTTGTCCCAGGTAACTGCTCTGTGCCAGCACCTGGAACTGTGCCTGAGGGCTCTGGGCCCTCAGGACTCCGCCCTTGAACCTGTGCTTCCTTTGCATAGTCATCTTCTCAAATAGGCTACAAGGACAGCTCAGACTAGTGCTCCAGCAGCCAATGGTGGCACAGGGGGTATGACAGAGGTTGTACAGACCATTTCCAATAAAGTTCAACGAAGAAGTGTCATTACAAAACCCAGGTTTGCTTCCAAATTTCTTGTCTGAGCTCTGAGGTTCTGAATTGGCCTTTTTTCTGCCACCAATGTGATGCTAAGATTATTCAGAGGGCTGGAAGGCAGAAGTACATTTGCAAGGACACTTGAAAAGTTCCTTACCACTCGGTTGTGAATGACATTCCAAAATGGGGATGTTAATTTTACAATGGACTTTTTCAAGTGAAATAGCTCTGTCATGCCTCATTCCAGTGAAGTGTTTCCTCCTGTAGCAACCTGAAAGGAATTTCAAAAAGAGAAAACCTCTGGGCTGCCTGATGGGAAATTCCCACTTGCTTTTCATTGCCTGAGAAACTCCCAAAAACCTGTGCTCAGATATTTAGCAGTGTTTCCCTTCCATCTTCATGCCTGTGGGTGGTGTCTGTGATTATTTGCACATATATTGCTCCTGTTCGCATGTGCCTCTGGAGATCCAATTTTTCTGCATTATTGAAGGACAAAACATGCAGTAGGAGCCCCAACTCTCTAACAAGGTCCTAGTTGCTGATGAGTGCACAGATGCAGCCAGAGACAATCCTCAAGCTACCCAAATTTACTGAATAAAAAGGCAAATGGAAAAGCTGAATGACAAGGTAATACAAGCAAGGTGATAGACTGGGTCCATGACAGAGCCAGGAGGAACTTCATATCACCCATCACATCACCCAAATCTTGGTCCTTGATGTGCCTTACAGACTTTGTGCAGCCACCTGCTGTGTCCCAGGGTGGTAGCTCTGACTCAGCTCTGTTGAGACCTGCTACTGTCTGGAGCCACACTGCCTTCAAGTTATGAAAGGGACTGTTTGCCCGGTGCTGGGAGATGTCTCTGGCTTTGTTTATGATAAGAGCACATCTAAAGATAGTTGTGCAAAGTCACTTTTTGAGGACAGAAGGCATTTATGCCCCAGAACAGCATCCAGTGGGATTCTCAGTCCCCAGGACTTAGGCAAAGGTGGTCAGAGGAAGTGAAAGACAAGAAAGCAGGGAAAAATTGCTTTCTTCTGAGACTTTTTTTGACCATTTGATAACTGAATGGAAACATACCAAGTGTTTCCCAGCTCCTTGCAGACTCACCATTAGCTTCTGTTTTCTTTCCTGCTGTGCTGTCAAGGAAAGTCTGCAGGCTTTGTTATGATGCACATTGTGGGTTCGCTGCTCAGTAGACCCACCTCCCCAGGTAATGCCAGCTTACTCGGGCACATTTCCCAGATGCTACATGTGATGTTGCTGGGGCAGACAGGCCTTTTCCAATTACTCACCCCATCCTGGGTGAGCCAAGAGCATCCTCTCCACTCCTACTCCTTCCACCTTCTGCAAAACTCACGCATCCAGGCCTGAAACCCACCATCTGACCCACTCCTCTGCCTGTGGAAAACCTCGGGAGGAGGGATTCCTCCTGCTGTGGCAAACCTCAGCAGGCTGAGCAGCCAGCTTCTTGCTTCCTTCTAGTATTCCCCATCCCTGAAAGTGTTCAAGGCCAGCTGGATGGAGCCCTGAGCAACCTTATCTAGTAGGTGTCATCCCTGCCCTTGGCAGGGAGGTTGAAACTAGATGATCTTTGAGGTCCTTTCCAACCCAAATCATCCTGTGATTGTCTGATTACCACCTCGAGCCCAGGGCATTTGGCAGCCCAGCTGTGGGCATCGTCAGTCCTTTCTTTCTCAGGGCTTTGCTGCTCTTAAACCTGCACCATGTGTGTGAGCTGAGCAGCAAGTGAGAAGCACAGAGGCAAGTGCCAACAAAAACAGACCTGAAAGGACCAGTTTCTGTAGGAAATGCCAAAAGACTGAAATGTATGAAGCGTGGTTCGTGAACTTTGGTGGGGAGAGCAGCAATACAGTGCCAGGTGTAGAAACTGAAGAGGTTTGGCACTCAGAGAGGACTGTAGAAATATGTAGAGCAGCATCCAAAGAAGAATTTGTGGTAGGCTTAGGCTGGACATTACAGAGGTGGCCTTGGAGCACAGCACGAGCGTAGCTGGAGGATCAGCCTCTCCAGGGAAAACTGAGCTGCTGAGAGGCTTGAGGTGTCCAAAGCCTGGCAGTGCCCTGGACAGAGGCCTGGTAGCTTGGCAGCCACGCTGTTCTGCTCTGAGCTCCAGAAGGACTGAGAGGTTTATCTGAGAGCTGATATTTGCTCTGGGATGATGCCCCTAAAAGCACTTTCTTCCTTTCCCGTTTCATTTGACTGATATGTTGTGTTCATCTCTGTTTTCTTTCTCAGCACTGCAATGGTCACTCTGCTTCATTCTCACTTCTAGGACTGTATGTTAGGCAGGGGAGCTGTCAGATGGGGTGTGAGCCCAGAGCAGGGCCCAGATTTGGGAAAGATGCTTTCCAGTTTGCTCCAGGTATAGAGACCTTCCTTTCTGTGTGGGATTCCTGGAATGTCTCTGTGTGACTGCTTTCAAATTAATCCAGGTGTTACACTGCACCATGGAAAATGCCATCGAACACAAGGAAGGAAACCCCCACAGACCTACACATTTGCCCTTGAATAAATGAGGACTCAAAAAAAAGATGGAAATGTAAGTGATGTGCTGCGTGCAGGCAGTGAGAAGCATTAGAAACACCGGGATTACTTTCCAAATCCTTTTTCAAAGCAGAAGCCGTAGGACACAACCACATCAGACGCGTATCATTTTTCCGTTCACAAATGCTTTTAGACACTTAATCACAGCCTGTGGCATCACAAGAGGATGTGCACTGGAGCGAACCCTTGGTCCATATGCTCTGGAGCAATCCCCAGTTCCTCCTCAGCTACAGCCAAAAGTGGCATGAATTTTGGGAAAATCATCTGTCTTCTTACCATTAAGAGGATGGATGTATTTCCTCGCATATATTGTAACAAATGCTTTTTTTTCATTATTAATCTTTTAAATGAGACAGTAACTCCCAAAAGCATCATTTTCCTTTAATAATATCAGATCTTCAGAGCTTCTGATCTCTGAAGCCAGACAGTGTTTTGTTTCAGTCTGTCCTTATCTGCAGCATGAAATCTGTTTTCTGTTTCTCTTGCTTGGTAAATCACAATTTTTCACATGCTGCCACAGATGCTCTGCATGGCCAGACCTCATTCCTTTAATGTTCACCTTCAGCCAAGCACTGCCTGTGTGAAAATTTTGACTCTTATTTTGTATGGGGACCTAGCAAGGAGAGGAACATGCCTCCACTGGCTCATGCCACTTCTTTGGCAGCTTTAATTTTTCCTCTGTGCAGCTTTTTGTTTTGTTTTGGGGTTTTTGTGGATTTTTTTCTGGTTTTTTGTTTGTTTGTTTGTTTGTTTGGGTTTTGTGTTGTTGGTTTTTTGGTTTTTTTTGTTTTGTTTTGTTGGTGGTTTTGGTTTTTTGTTTTTGTTTTTTTTTTGGTTGTTTTTTGTTTTGTTTTGGTTTTGGTTTTGTTTTTGTTTTTAGAAAGCATCAATGAGTAAGAGCCTGGAAGGACTGCAGTGTGCTTAAGAGTCTGGAAGCACAGACGCAATTTCTCCGACACAGGTGATCCCACCAGAATCCAGCCCCGTGACAGCTGGAAGGAAGAATCACGGGGTCAGAGGAAAAGTGCAATTTATTTCTATGCAAGAGACAGATAACTGAACAAGAATCTTTCAAGTCCAGGAATCCAGTGATAGAAAGTTAGAGAGCGAGCTGCAAAGGGAATGAGGAAAAGCCAGACTCTGGGAATGGGATAACGCAAGTCTGGCATCCTCACCTGACTTTTCAACAGAAGGCTAGAGGAACGCTGCAGCAGATTGCCTGGGGAGGCTGTCACCTCCCCAGCACAGGATCTTTTGAGTAAAAGCCATCTATTGGCAGCAGCTGAAGGCACTGCCTGTATACGAGTGTGTATATACCTGTGTACAGGTATGATTGCAGGACCTTTTAAGGGCTTACTTGTATTATCATGTCACCCTCCAGCTCTCTCCCACAGAGAGCACTGGCAAAATATTTGCTCTCTCTAACGAGAGGTAGCCAGTATTTGAGACAGTTACTTAGCCAAAAAGTTATTACTCTCCTCTGGGTTACCAGCCCTGGCTCTTGTAGCCAGACTTTTACATTGTGTCTTGTAATGCACAAACCACTTTCCCTCTGCCAGCAAAGGAAGAAGCTGACTTGGAGCCCAGACAAATGAATTGTTCTCTACTCACTGCCCAAACTGAGTTAAACACCGAAGATAAACAAATAGCATGTGTGCCTAAAACTGCTTGCATTAACACTTTTATATCCCGGGTTAGCCTGGCTCAATGAAGGATTCTTAGGGGCATTTTTAACCTTGTTACCCTTAAAGGGGGAAAGATCATGGTAGGTAACACCCTTCCTAGGGTAAGGGAAATCTTAAAAGCTGTCCACGATCAACAGCCCAGCTTCTCAAACAGCTTCAGCAACAAGTTGTCTTTGGGAAGTTCAGATCCAAACTCTGCCTGCTGGGCCCAGGTGTAGATAAAACTACCTTCACCGCTCTTATATGCTGCAGATGTTTTGCAGATAAGTAGTGGAGAGCACAGCCTACACTTGGGGAAAAGCTCTTGCTGGCTTTTAGTCATTTGGCATGTTTGGTAGCATGTCGAACCATTTATGTCTTTATGGTGCTGCACATCACTCAAGCATGAAGGTGCTTTAAATTTACACACCTTTTTGTAAAGAAAATCATGACCTTCCTGTACTCATCAGAGTATGGCTCTCAACTGGAGGTTCCCCTGAAGAGAAAACTGGAAGCCAAGGTGATCCTGCTCCAGTCTAGGAGAAGGCAATCCTATTAACTGAGACAAGAACCTAGATCTCCTCCCTGTGCAGACTGGTCTGTTAAGGCATGGTGAATTGACTCTGATTAGGTGCCAAGTGCCCACCAAAGCCATTTTATCAATCCCCCTCCTCAGGTGGACAGGGGAGAGGAATCGTATCAAAAGGCTCATAAAGACAGGGAGAGATCACTCACCCATTATTGGCATGAGCAAAAGAGACTCAGCTTGGGGAAAATTAATTTATTTTATTAACAATAAATCAGAGCAGGATAATGAGAAATAAAACCTAAATCTTAAAACACTTTCCCCCTACCCCTCTCTTCTTGCTGAGCTTAACTTTACTTCCTATTTTCTCTATCTCCTCCATCCATCTTGGAGCTGGCTGGCACTGGCTCTGTCGAACATGGGGGAAGCTTCTAGCAGCTTCTCACAAAAGTCACCCCTGTAGCTCCCCCACTACCAAAACCTTGCCACGCAAACCCAGTCAGTACACAAGGAAAATTTGGGAAGGAGAGCTCTGTCCTGGCAGCACGTGTGAGCACTGAGCAGGTTCGGTGCACCGTGATGGGCATTGGTGGGAGTCAGAATTTAATGCAGTGCCATGTAATGCTGTGTGGATCTGAAATAACCACTGTCAGGCAAGTGGTACCTAAAGTGCCCCTTCAGGATCAATCACCACCATGGTTTCATCCAGGTAGGAGGGGCAGCGGTCTCCAGTGCACAGTGTGGAACGGGGTGGTGAGGAAACGCAAGAGGGAGCACAGAACAGTGTTTAATAATGAACATCTGGCTCTCAAAGCACAGGCTGAGAGGCTGATTTATCGACACTGAGACAATAGACTATTGTGCTATGTCACAGGGACCATTTGACTGGGTCTATTCATTCCTACAGATATATGAACTGCCCATCTCTTATAAATTATCTCCTCCTTTCTTAGGTTGTTGCCTTCTCACTTCTTTTCTCTCCTGCTCTTCCTGGGGGGGTATTTTTGAGCTGAAATATATAAATATATGATACCACCACATTATTTTTTTTCCTTGGCAGTGGTCAATGGCAGCATGTGAGAGAGTTGTCTAAGTGTTTTCTACTTGTAGCAAAACCAGATCCTCTCACTATGACTTGTTCTGCCCTTTCATATTCTGGGACGTGTGTGCAGGGCTGCATGCACTGGGGTAATGTGACCAGTCAATCAATGGTAATTACAACTGCCTGAGGACTAAGGGGTCAGGTGTTCTGCTGCAAACTACAAACCTGCTCTTCCCACGTTCTCAATGAGTGGTGCCACCAAACATTAGTGAGGCCTTGAAAATCCCTCAGGAAAATTGAATCTGCATTGTTATTGTGTAAATAGGAAAACAAAGGCCCAGTCAAGTCCCAACACGAATTATGAACTGTGATTCTGGGAGACCCCAGGTTTTGGCTTCCCAGTGTTGATGCCAAGGGCCCCATTCTCATGTGTGTGAGATCTGTATTTCCCATCAGTGTAAAGTGGAACAGAACTGCCATTTGAGAATAGAAGGAAGCATTTGCTATCTCTGTTCTATTTCCATTTCCTTTGCACCAAATAGTGCTGTGAAGTACCAGACTGGAAGAGAAAAAAGTATGTTAGGAAAGTATTTGAAACTTAGCATTCATCTAAGGGTATGTCAGCATGAGTACTGCTTGTGCAGTGTTAATTCAAGCCCTTTCATGAATATGCAATTGAAAACAGACTATAATTGCACACGATGTTTCCTCTAGTCCCCTGCCTCATTTAGTACCCAGAAAGGATGATGCTCAATTACTGAGCAGCTAGTCAATAATCTTTTCTATCCTTACTGTTGTGGAAGGGCCCTGTGTCTTATTTAATGCCTGTCTTTAAACCCTGTTCTGAATATAGCATTACTCACTTTCTCCTGGGGCATGTCTCTGGAACTCTTTGTTATTTGAGTACTTCACAAATACGAGTGCTTGGTGTCACAGCCTGCAAGTTTATTAGTGAGACAAGCTCCTTGTACCAGGGAGGGAACCAAGATACAGACAGGCTGGAAACCATCTTTAAATTTGAGTGTCCAGCTGAGGTGCTGGAGCATGACCAGAGAAGAACAACGGAGCTGGGGAAGGTTCTGGAGAACAAGCCTTATGAGGAGCACTTGAGGGAACTTGGAGTCTTTTATCTGGAGAAAAAAAGGTTCAGGGAAGACCTAATTACTCTCTACAACCACCTTAAAGGACATTGCAGTGAGGTAGGGTTCAGTCTCTTCTCTCAAGCAACAAGTAATAGGACAAAAGGAAAACACCTCAAGTTACACCAGGTGATGTTAAAATTGAATATTAGGGAAAAATTCTTCACTCAAAGGGTGGTGCAGCATTGGAACAGGCTGCCCAGGGAAGTGATAGAATCACCATCCCCGGAAGCATTCAGAAAAAGTGTAGATGTGGTGCTTAAGGACATGGTTTAGTGATGGACTTGGTAGCGCTGGGATAATAGTTGGACTGGATAATGTTAGAGGGCTTTTTAACCTTAATGAGTCTGTAACTCTATGATACCAACGTTTATTTTGGTTTTTAACCACTGTCCATGACTTTCCCTACAAAATAGCCATGTTGGGCTCACTGCTATTGCACACGTATGAGCTGGGGAGATGCTGTGCTGGAGCTCTGAGCCTTGGCACTCAGCAGTGTCAGGTAGATCAGCTAGTTAAACATGGATTAAACCCAACAGATCTGTTTTGACAGCTCCAGCAGCCAGAGCAGGAGCATGCCTAGCCCCTCCTGGCAGAGCTGCCCGGGCAGGCTGTCAGCCAGCAGCCTGGGCTCGGCCACCAGGACTGCGGTGGGCAGGAGACTGGGCACGCTGGGCCAGAGCCTGCTCAGGAGACCCATCTTTCAGAGCAGTACAGGCAATGCTAGCACAGCCTTGGCCTCAGGTTCTCAGGATAGAAGGCAACACTGGTGCTGCTGGAGCCAAGAGGAAGCATCAGTCTTCAGAAAGTGTCACCCAAAAATTGCGGGCCAGTTTTAAAAATACGCTGCAAGCAATTTGTCCGTGGTCATATGGGAAATGTGTGGCAGGCTGGAAATACAATGAGGACATCCATCTCCCAGCCCTGTGTTTTAATAACAAAGCTGTACTTCCCAGATACCTATTTAGTTATTTTTTTCCTCTATCAGAAACATTCTTTATGCATGTCTAATTTTTTTTCCGCAACAGCTTTGCAAGGGTGGATCTCTATTATAGGTCTCTTTTTTTTTACGCTGAATACTGAGGGTATTTTAATGAACATGGTTTGTAGAGCCCTGGGACAAAACTTTTGACAATTGATGTTCAAACCTGCAGGAGCCTAAAGTGGTGAGAATTTAACACAGCAGTGAGGTAGAATGTAAAGGGACCTGCAGCTTGTCTAAAAGGCGTTAGCATTTTAGGAACCAACCGTTTTAGGGGAAAAATACTACAGTATGTTGCACTCAAAAATATGGGTGAGTTAAGGTAAACAGAAGTGTTGTTCTGGGAAGTAATGCTGGGGGAATAGCTAGTCAAATAATTTTGTTTTGTGGAATTTATACTCAGTGCTTCCAGGCACAAGATGGGTCTCTGTAAAAATTTATAATCTTTTAACTCTCCTTGTTAACGTTCTTCTGTGCAAGTTTAGACAAAATTTAAACAGCTAATTTCAATAGGTACTTACTTTTTGGAGAAACTCTGAATACCTGCTGCCTCAGGAACAGAGGTCACTGAGACCATCAGTCCAAGGAGTTGTCCAGGAGATGGTAAGGCCAGAGCATGGTGGTTGCTCTTATCCAAGTTAATCAAAGCTTGATATTTATCAAAGATGAGCGCACTCACCTCCACACAGCAATAACCCCCCAAAAAAGAAATACAGTAACCTGAGAAGATTATTGGGAGAACTCCTGTTTAGACACTTGTTACTGTGTTTCCTTACCTGTGTGGCACGGAGATAGTTTAAGAGCAAAGTCATTCTCTCTGCAGGGTGCAGAGCTCTACCGGCTATTTTAAGACATAGAGGCAGCAGGAGAGGAAAGAGTACTGATGATTTGAGAAATGATAATCACTGTGCAAGGGCAAGATGCACAAGCACCAGTGACTCAGAAAATTGTGTGCCAGCCAGAGGACTGAGAGGTGAAGGGGTGTTGGAGGGACAACCACTGCACAGCCCAGGCTTGGGAAGCTGCTGTTCCTTTCAGATACGACCATGCAGTTGTGGCTCTGTCCAAAGCCACACCAGCCAGCTGTGAGATATTTCTGAGCAGTGAATTGTGAAAAACTTCTTTCTTCCAAAGCCTCCATCCACCTCTTTGAAATCACATTGCAGAGATTTTTGTGGTGCCAGAGTTATGATTTAAGGACAGGTTCTGTTTTTGTGACAGGGGATAAGGCAGGTCACTTCTGGAGAGCTGTTTGTACAAGCTGCAGCAGTGATTTAATGATTAGATGGGGAAGAGCAAGCTAAAAGACCGAGCAGTTAAACCTGTGGGTATATTTTGGACCAAGATTCTTCCTAGATTAACTTTTGGTTACAAGCATCTAAGCTAGCAGGAGACAAATCAGGTGAAATAAATACCCACGTGGAGTCTCCAAGACTGTAGAGGGAACATAGCCAGGGTAAATATTTAACTTGGACATCTAAGGTCTGGGAGGATGTATGTTACCCATGCCGTGACATGGAGAATGGGAGGTCAAGAGGACCCAGTGTCATTCCCGGATGAAGGTAAAGGTGGGTCTCTGGGTCACACAGCAAATTGAAGCCTTTGCTGAAAATTGTTGAGAAAATATCTATAGGAATTCAGATGAACCACTGCAGACATGTTTGGGATGAAAATACATGAAAAGGTTCTTGGTGAAATATAGATACAAAAGTGATGAGTAACAAACCCACAGGCTGAAAAATGTTTTCCAGCACTATGAAACGCATTCTATCCTTACACTGGCAGATCACGGACCACTTCAATTGTACCCGAAAAAGTAAAGTGCCTAATTGTCTTGTGCAGTTATTTCTCAGCCAAATTAGTGTCTTGCCTTAGGTTCTTCACATCTCCCAAGTCCTGTCATTATTAGCAGTATTTGTGGCTTCTGGATCTCAGGATGAATTCATAGGCTAATGAGACCTATGAATTCTTCATCAGTCTTTCAGCCAGACAGGGACTAACTGGCCATGGTATGAGCCTGTATCATTGCACACAGAGCAAAATGCAATGCTAACACGTGAAGGGCTTTCAGAAAGAGTACTTGAGTTTTTGGTTTTGGGGTGGCTTTTTTTGTTGTTGTTGTTTTTGTTTTTTTTTTTTTTTTTTGACATATTATCCAGAGGGAAGAGGAAGAGAAAGATTTGGAAGTAATGTTAGAGAAGTGTTAAGAAGCTGTCAGTGTAATGCTGTCATGTGTTAATTAATGCAAGGGAGAAGATGATTATACTGAAATTATACAAATAGCCTTATCTCAGGTTAGCAGCAATTGAATTGAGTTTAAATAACTCACTACAGTTAATTAAACATTGCATCCAAATGCCTCAGAAATTATCATAGTGCAAATCATTCCAGAACAATAGCAGGCCTCATCATTAGTTGGTATGAATTGGTTTACTCCACTAACTTCAATATACCTTATCAAACCAGTCAAACAACAGGAAACAATAATCAAAGGACTTACTTCAACCACTGAACAAATCAAGCAGCAGCTCAGAAAAAGAGAGGATATTGTTATCAGTTTTCCCAGCACAATGTCTCAGTGCTAGCTCATGTTATCAGACCAAAAGCTGTTACAAAAGCAGAAGATATCAGCCTCAGGGATGCCTCTGCACTCCTGAAGAAATCTCATAAACAGGCCAAATTTACCACTTTGTGCTGAGGAAAACTTAGCCACCATCTCCCCATCCATATCCTGTGGATATTTCTCCACGGATGCCATTCTCTCCTGTGGTCATACCAGCCAACATTACCCACTCCTGGTGCAGCTGGGTGGACTTAGTCTGAGATGGGGCTGCCCTCAGAACAGTAAGAGAGCATAAGGTACAAAGATTTTGGAGACATCTGGGCTTCAGTAAACCTTTGGAGATCCCTCAGCTTCAGGGGTGACAAGGTTCTCCAAAGTTGCTGGGATTGCTCAAGATGGAGAGCTTTAGATGTGGGAATAAGGACAGTCCAGGAAACGAGCACTTCTTCCACCCTGCTACACACCTCTCTTCTTAATACCCGGGAAGGTTCCTGATCATAAAATTCTTAAGCTTTCAAGTTAAAGGTAAAACTATTCTGAAAAGCCTCCTGTAGCTGTAAAAGTAATTCCAAACTGCAGATGATCACAGCTTGTAAATCTCCTTATGACTGCATGAAAACCCAAGTAAATACACAGGAAACCCATGTACCCATGGCCAGTGAACAAATCAAATTAACAGCTAGCTCGTTACCAGAGTACTTGTGCTACAAACTTGTCAAATGCTCATCCCAGCAGACGTGGTGGTGCCTTTTGAAGTGCGCTCTTACTCAGCCTGTGAGCCACCAGCCGAGCTCGTCACCTCATATAAGCAAAGCCTTCAGTCCTCTGCCCACCACATCACAAGCATGCCCTTGTCAGCTCATTTTATTGCTCTTGCTGGACTTTTTGACACAAGCTGCCTCCTCTCTCCAGCTACATTTTCTTCAGCAGTGCCTGGGGACTCTCCCGTGACAACTGATGATAAGGTGAATTTGCTCTACACGATTTACAGTTGCTCTTTCTCCCTTTCCCCAGGGAGAGCAGTGATTATTTCCCTCTCAGGAATTACAGGTTTCTGGCATTTGCACTGCCTGGCATATCACTAGGAGATGATGCAAACCCTTGTGACTTCCAGTGCATGTCTTGGCTGCTGGACTCCCAGGCATTGGGCTCCAGTCCTGTGGGTCTGGTCCTCAGGACATTACAGGGAAACCAACAACTATCGGTCAACTAATGCCTCTTGGACAATTTCCTTCATTGCTACTCCATAAACAGTGTATTAAAGACAATTTGGATCAAGAGGGAAAGTCAGGATCACAGTGACTTAAGTTTTGATACAGGGCATACCTACGGCCCCCTCTGGGCAGGTTGTCTCTCTCTGAACGTGTTTTGTAGTTTCCCTCTGTTACTGCAAAATGCTTGTGCTGGGCAGTGTTTTAGCATCATGGCTTACACCCTGCATAGGGTGCATGGATTGCTTGCAAGCTGAGAAGCTGTCCTCCATCTGCAGTGGAGATCCCAGGCATTCCCAGTCCCAGTTACCCTGCTGGGGGTTCCCTGGGGAGACCAGACCACTTCGCAGTGTTGTGAGTGTCTACAGTGCAACAGGGGACACTGTGAGGCCAGGGGCTGTCACCTCCTACCACCCATGCCTCTGAGGTGCCCATACTCGTATTGTGACCATGTGTAGAGCTCTCCAGTGCACGCAGAACTGGAATCACAGCCCCAGGGTCTGCCCCATGGGTAGTTAGGCAGAGCAGCAGGGCAGTGTGCTGGCACACCACTGCATTTTGGAGAGGCACAGTAAGTGGTCAGGGCTCAGTCATCCCATGTGTGCAAGTGAAAGTCAACACAGGAAGGCAGCCCTAAGGGAAAAACAACCTTCCTCTCCGCCACTCACCTTTGTCGCCTCTTCTGTGAGTGATCAAATTCGCAGTTTTGCTCTGGAAACCTTCCAGAGCTCCACTGATCTCTGCAAATTTTCTGTCTGCCTTTGCCTATTTTTGTGGTGCTTGGCAATTTTCTCTTCTCATCCAGTTATTAAAAAATGATCCTAACATGCAAGGAGCACCTACAAAAACAACAACAATAAAAAAGATGTTTTGTCCACAAAAGAAATTAGTACCATCATCTGGTTGGAGAACACCTGCAATATTTTAATTGCTATGTGAGTGGGACACACAGAACATGATTTCCAGACGTGTTCAAGGAACCAACAAATTTCTGAGGTAATTACAATGTGGCTGACAGCATTAGGCATAAACAGGAGCAGTAGGCAGTGTCAGAAGGTTTAGAAAATGGAAATGTGATGTCTAGAAGGGTACAGTTCAGAATAACGTATCACACAAAACACTATTAAAAAAATAAAGCTTATGTACCAAACAGAAAAGGAATAGAGAAAGAAGTAGAGAAAGCCCCAAAATCAACTGAAATGGAACCAGATAGGAAAACTGATGGGGCCAAATCCCCCTGAAAATGCTTTTGTGTTGGTACATGCAAGTTACCTACCAGAAGGACAAGATTGTGCAGCAGCCACTGCCCAGCCTTGTGCAGGATGCACAGGAGCCTCTCCAAACTCCCAAAACACAGCAGAGCACAAGCCCTCACCCCTGCAGTGTGGTATGATGCAAGACTGGTTGCAAGTCTGGTCTGGCTTCTCATTTCTATCTCAGCGAGGTGGGCAGTGCCTCTTGGTTTGCTTACACTGTGGACTGCTGTAATTCCTTTAGTCAGCTGTCAGCCCTTGGTATCTCATTTTGGTTTAGGGGAACTTTTTTTGTAGCTGAAAAGCTGGAAGGAAATTGGATTTTGTGTTTGCTCTGAAAGCTCTCCAAATGTTCATGTAAACGAAAAATCTTTGTCCTCTACTCTCCTGTGGAAAACAAAATTCTTTTTTTTTAAATCTATGATAGGACAAAGGAATAAAGCAACAGTACAATCTTGTTTCCAACTGTATTGTCTAGGAAGAAATGCTTGTGCCCTGCAAGGTCTGCTGGTTTGCACCTGTGTGAGTGGAGCTGACTGATGTGAGAGCAGTGGATGGGGCTTGAACACCTGAGTTTCATTTACACCTCAGTTACAAGTCAGTTATTAGCCTGTGGGTCTCCACTGCCCTCCTGTACAATGTCTTTAGTAAAAACTGGTTGGGGACGCCTTGCAACTCAGGGAAAGGCACAGTGACTCCCAATACTGACTTACTCAACAGTCCCAGCGAAGTCTGTGAAGTGAATGGCTCTTCCATCAGGCACAATTCAACTCCTCTAACCATTTGGTTTTGTTTTCCTGTGTTTCTGCTGTGCTTTTAAACTCAGAATCAGAGCAGTAAGCAAGACCTTTAATCACAGCTACCTAACTTGTTACTCCATCCTAGTGTAGAACATGCAACGAGCTGTTCTTACAAATGTCCACAGAACTCGCAGAAACCACCATGCCCTGTCCTAAGCTACATAAAGGGTAAAAACAAGGTCTGTTTTCAGTCTTAGTCTTTCTTCTGACCCAGACTTGGTAGTGGAGTCAGGCATCTCTCCTTGGTAGGAAAGTGCTGTGGTGAGTTTTGCCAGCAGTCAGTGGTAAGCAGTGGTGGTGCAGCTTTCCATGTCCATGGTATTCAGGCCTCTCTCAGTGGGATGGATACAGGATCTGTAAATGAAAGAAGATTATATTATAAACACTTTGCTGTTGACTCATTCTTATTTCCTTCGCTTACCATACCACCTTCATTCATTTATACAGATACTACTAATTAGCAGGAAATGCTGACTTTTCAAACTCTGAAGGAGAGGGAAAAGGAGAAGAGAGTCTCTGGGCTCAGAATTTCCACCAATTTTTCACATATCTGCTCAAACACTGTAGGGAGCTGTATGAAGTCCTCACTAGCTTAGCTGTGTACAGACTCTCTGGACCAGGCTTTGCTGAAGTTTCTCCTGCAAGTAACCCCACAGGATGTCACTATGCACAGGTACAGCAAAGGTTGTTTAAGTTCCCATCTCTGCCTCTGGATATTTGTTTCCTGCCTCAGGAGTGGGGATGGAATAAGCTCACATCAGTTTGTCTTCAGCAAATGTGGAAGCAGCCCTGCAAATGTAGAATGCAAATGCCCCTCTTTACATGACTTCTGCTAATGGGCTAAAAAAACACTAGCACTCATGATGTCCTGTCAGGTTTCACAATATTGCTTGACCTTTCACTGCAAGGACCTTTTTCAGATTTTTAACACCATGTGAGAAATGTTTTATTCATCAGCATACTAGAAAATTGTTAAATTAAATCTTGAAATCACTGGGAGCCCTTTTGTTGACTTAAAAGGGATGCTGGTGAGTCACCTGTGGTCCTGCATGTGGGAGAGCTCTCCTGTCAAGCATTAGAGGCTTAACTCCTATCAAAAGGATCATATGGCCTTCAGAAGCAATCAGCAGGTAAAAAAGCAGTTTTCTGACCTTTCAGGTATTTAGGTGGCTTCAACTCCCTGAGGAGCTTTGGCCAACACTTTCCTTCAGTTTTGTGATATGTTACCAGACAGGAAGAGTCACAGGGGATGAATTTGGGCACCCTCTGACACAGTTCAGCCTGTTGGCAAATGGAGGAGTTCCTGCTTTCCAAAATGCAAGGAAGAAACTGAAGAGCACACAGCCTTGTTCATATCTCCAGCTTTCTGTGATACATCTTAAAAGAGACTGAAAGTTGCCTTCTCTGGTATTTTCTTCCAATAACCATTACAGCATCTTGGATTCAGCCATCATCGGTTTCCCTTCCTCACACCTTTCCAGTGCACTGCCCAGCACATCTTGCATTTTCCATAGTTTCAGGCAGAGACACGCCTTAGTGGAAGATGTTTTAAGAACAGCTTCAGTGTTTTTTATGTCCATGGTAATAAATCCTGTTCACAGGATAATATGGCACCCACTAAGTGTAACCCACTCTGCTGGAACAGCAGTTTGCTGCCACCTGGGAATAAGACAGATTATTTTAGTTATTATAAGGTATTTCCCGTTGCGGTAACTCCTCAACAACATGTATGGATATTTTTCCAAACTGGTCCATGGCTAGTTTATATCATAGCTGCATTCACAGCACCTGAGGAGGAGTCAGGTGAGTCATTCAAAGAACTAAACCCCATTCAGATGTGTGGTGGGAAATCCTATTCATGTGTTATCAGGAGATAATGTGATATCTGGAAACCTGGCTGGTTACACTGGCTCACAGTTGAAGGCCATCAGGGAATGTCACTATCATGATAATTCATGCACCTAACCTGTAAATAAGAAATTCCCTGTGGCTGCCTTGTCCTTCACCAGGGAAGGGATTTTTGCAGGCATCGCCCTGTCACTGACTGTCTGCAAAACCTCGGGTGAAGAGCTGTGGAGAGCTTGTTAGTGGGCAGTGCCTCCTGCAGGAACTGAATGTTTGGAAAACACCTGCCTGTATAAAGTTATGACATGAGGAGCTAAAGGGAAACAAAAGCCTTATTTCAAATAAATTACTTTAACAGCCATCCATGTTTTGTCGGGCTTAGACTCCGTGACAGTGCTCCAAAGCATTTCATCAGAGGGCCAGTGGGACACAGCTGTAAAGGCAACCATGCAGGCAAATATCCCAGTGCTGCTTAGTCTTACAGCTACTGTCTGCTGCCTGTATGACTGTGGTGGGTAGACAAAGGGCTTGGCAGACCAGCACGTGAAATGCCACGTTGTAAAAACACAGTGAATTGAGACCTTGGCTTGTCTGTGTTCAGAGTAGAACAGAGGTCACTTGGAGAGGATGTAAATGGCAAACTCCCATCCCTTGAGGGGATCCAGCAGGCCTCTCTGTGGGGAAATATGTTGCTCACTGCTGGTCCAGGTGAAAGACAGCAGCAAAACTTCATCAGGGACCAAAGCAAAGAAAGCATCCATGGTTCCTGTGTACAGCAAGGCCAGAGAATGGAATATCTCCTAAGTGGGGTTGCAGCGAGACATAAGTGAGGTAGTCTGGCATATCTTCCTTTTCAGCTCCCCTGGAGATTGTGCAGGAAAAAGGTTTGGAGAAATCACCTTCCTGATGTTGTCTGCTTTAGAATCATGGGATCTCAATTCTCTGGTCCAACAGAAGAAGGTCTTTGTTCTTGGCATATTTTTCAGAAGTCCTTATTTTCCCTGATATTTTTATCATATTTCACCAGTTTTATAGACTTCAGAACTTTGCATTTTTATCAGCTCTAATCTGCTTCCCCCTCTCCCTCTTTGTCACGTGGTGCTTTTTTATTTCTAATTGGAGCTTTCACTTTGCCACAGTGTCTGGAAGGGATTTTAGCCAATGTTGTCTTCTTTATTGATTGTGGGACTGTGATTGTTTTGGTTTGAACAATCATTGCTTTCCATTAGCCTTCTGTCTTTGCCTTTCCTCCTGTTTGCTTATAACTTGCTTATAATTTTTTAGCCTGGAGGAATTAGCTCTTCTGAATCACCACACTTGTGTGCATGCATATGTGCTCATTTATTAAGTGGGATTGTCCAGTTTCCCCTCTCAAGCAGAAAGACTGTCACTCAGTGCCTGAGCATTTGTGGTGTGAGATGTGCATAAAAACCCAGAACATAAATCCCTCCTGAATGTCAACAGCACCTCGTCACTCCCCTCTTAATTGCAGTCAGACCTTGTAACTCAAGTCCCATGATTTTCACGTCTAAGGATATGTCTGTGCTAAGGTGAACGTCTTCACTGTTGCACAAACACTTCTCAGCTTGGAATTACCTAAGAGAGGTCATAATTGTGGGGAGAATGCAGATTTACTAACTCCAGCCCTAGGGAGCAGCTCAGCCCACGGCACCAGCTCCCAGGTGAGCATGTTCACAGGATGCTGCAGCTCCTGGGGGAGAGGAAGATAATACCTTTTGGCTTGTGTGCTGGTGCTGCATAGGCAGAGGCTGCCTGCTCCCCCATTTCACAGCCCCTGGTTTTCAAACCTCCTGTACCCTCAGGGGCAGAGTTTCTCAGCATTCAAGGTCTGTAATATGGTCTGTAGTATGGTCTGGGGGCAGAGCAATTAACCCAAGATGGAACTGTGTAGCTGGAGCAAGGAAGCTCTATCAGGAATCTTCAGAGCTTCTGCCTTGACCTCGTTCCTGGGCACTCAACGCTACCCCCACCCTTCTCATCCAGGGCAGCCCAGGGGCAGGCAAACGCTATAAATATATCTGCAGTTTACAGGTAAGCAAACCTTAAATGTATCTGCAGACAATCAAAGCTGAAGCTCAAGCATGAAACAATGGGAGTCTTGTTCAGAGCTGGCCTTTTTTTGCCCCAGGGCAGACTCTCTGGCCTTTGTTTGTCCATCCCCAAGCACTGAAGGATGTATTCTGCTCCAGCAGGCCAGGGAGGATGAAGTTATGCTGCCAGCCCCTTGTGCATGGCTGTGCTCTAGTGGGCTCAGTACAGGTGTGGAGCCTGACCAGGCTGGAGGTGGAGATTTGAGGAAGTGAAGAGGGTTTGTGCATCCAGGAGTTCAGAAAAGACAGTGGGTGAAGGCCAGTCCTATCCTGGTCATGAGAGCTTGGCTAGACTTTCAGACAAGCTGCAAATGCTTCATCAGGCTGAAGTTACCAAGAGATGAACTGGGGGATACAGTTCTGGCATACTGGGAATGCCCTGACATATAAAGTCTGCAAGCTCTTGATACAATCCCTGCTAAGGAGATGATGGGGATTGGAGACAGCTCATTATTTAGACACATGGCCAGGAGCCACATCTCCACTTCCCACATAGAATCATGGAATCACAGACTGGTTTGGATTGGAAGGGACCGTAAAGATCATCCAGTTCCAACTCTCCGGTCACTGGCAGGGACAAATTCCGCTAGACCAGGTTGCTCAAAGATACATCCAACTTGTCCTTCAACACTTCCAGCAATGGGACATCCACAACTCCTTTGGGCAATATGTGCTATGTCTCACCATCCTCACAATAAAGACTTTCTTACTGATATCTAATCTAAACCTTTCCTCTTTCAGTTTAAAGCCATTCTTCCTTGTCCTACCACTACATGCCCTTTTGGAAAGTTCCTCTC
>JAYRBT010000139.1:65553262-65569377 GCA_036023395.1 Myiotriccus ornatus | reverse complement strand
TTTATGCTAAACCAATAGTGCATGTACATGTGTGACACCCAGAAGTGTATAAGTAGAAGCACTGTTGTAATAAGGGGCGGCTGGTATCCCAGGTCACCGTGCCGTCCTTCCCGCCGCCGACCGGACGGCAACAACCCTGAGCTCTTGGTGAGCAAATACCCCTTCTTGCTCTATAGAAATAATATGTTGTAGAGGATCCAGTCTCCTCCAGAGCTTGATGGTACTGTCAGGCTTGCTCAGTCTGGTGGTGCTCTGTTTCCTCTGGGTGTGTTTCTCTGACAGCTGTAACCGACACAGGCCTGTGGAATAATGCACCATTTATTTAGAGATCAGTTTTGAAAGGAGTTGTTGGCTCAGTGTTATCGGCTCAAAGGAAATATCCTCTCCAGAGAGCATACTTCCCCAAACTGGGCATCTTGGCACGTGACCATCAGGAGTCTGACATTTCATTTTGCGGTAACTAAATACTCAAGCCATGACTGGAGACCTGAATGATTTCTTTATTCATTTTAGAGCAGAGCTTGGTCACGCCCAGGCTTCTAAGGAGCCCGAATTTTGCGTGTGCAGTTGCGCATTTTAGGAGTATCTATTTCAGCTGCACTCTGCGAGTGAGGAGAGCAGTGTGCCTCAGTGCCAAAGGTCAGAAAATGGAACTGCAGTCCCACAGAGGCATGAGCCTTGTGGAACAGTGCTCTCAGAGGAGGAGATAGCCCAAAGCACCAAGCTTCACCACAGCAGAAACAGGAAGCCTCAGAGAGACTCCCCAGAGCACCAAGGTGACAACCAAGTATTTAGGAGCATAAAGACCTTTACAGTGGAGCTAAAGGATTTATTAATATCAGTCTGTACCACAGAGGATGCTGGGAAAGACTGGCCCCAGATGTATTTTTTCAGGCTCAAATCGTAGACAGTGAGATGTTAAAACATGAGGTGTTGAACAAGCTAAAGAGCCACAAACTGCTAGGAATGGAAGGTATATAACCCAAGAGAACTGGAGGAATTCGGGGAAAAAAGAGAGTAGTTGCTAACAAAAATACACTGCCTCTCATTATGTCATATCTGCATTTTAGAGAGAGCTGATCCTAGGATGGGGGACCAGCGAACCATTCTCCAGTGCCAACTGCCTTGGTTGAAACTAATCAAAACCAGAAGTTTAGTTGGATGAACATGACAGAATGGGGACAACTCAGTCTGAATTCACTGAAGGGAAATTGTCTCTAATCTACTAGCTTTTTTTAATACATTGCCACAGAAGAGTGGATGTGACTTTCTTAGACTTCCAAGAGACATAGGACAAAGTCCTCCACAGGAGACAATCTGGGAAACAAATACCCTAATATACGAGACCAAATATTATCACGGACTAGAAATTGCCTAAGAGAAGACAAACTAAAGGATCAGTTAAAACAGGGCAAAAAATGTACATGAACCTTCCTCTGCCATATTCCTACCAGGACTGATGGTTAATATTTTTAACAAGGAAATAAAGAATTGACAGTACTGTGAGATGTGTTGGAAGTGCTGAAGGTTGTGAGGAAGCTCTGACCATTGGGGTGTGCTCTGTCTCCTGCTTAACGGGGGTTTGAAACGCTCCACACAGAACAGTGCCACTAAGCAGTTAACCTGCAGGTTTGTGTGACACATGTACTGCAGAGACAAGATGCCAGCACAGCAGTTTTTGAGTCTTTGTTTTCACTTGTTTTGTAACTGAAGCTGGTTTAAATTAGTTTTTGCCATTTTTCTAGGAAAAAAAGTGCATCTTGCAGCCCTTTCTCAGAACCACTGCTCTGTTAAAATCTCCACACTAAATCCACCTTTCTTGCAATCCCATTGACATATGTGCAATTATTCCATAAAGGATTTCAGCCCGGTGGGATGGCAGGATCAAGCTGTGATTCAGCTCTTACATCTTCTGAATTGCTATGCAGCATAGTTAAGATTACAATTTCTCAAGCTCACTGCATCATGCTAGACTAGACATTGCTTGATTCCCCACCAGCAGCTCCACACAGTAGTCCTTCATCTTAAGGTTTTTGTATTTCTTCCATCTGAAAGACCTTGATAACCAGGCATAAATGGAACTGCTGTTTAGGAAAAGGAGCCATAACTTAACAGGACTGGAAAACCTCCTCCAAGATGCGTATCTTTTATTCAAGATTTTTATTTTCCCATCAAGTCATCCTGATTTGTGTATCAGGTTCAAGTTTTCGATAAGGGTTTTGCAGAGATCACGTTTCCTGAGACTTTCCTCGACATCACATTATGTGTTTAAAGGCCTTGTTCCGGAAAGTATCTTCCTTATAGCACAGAAGCAGCCACAGTAAGTGTTTTTCAGGTACTGCTTCTCTTACCAGCTAACTTTGCCAGCTCTCATAGTCTTCTACTATTCAAACATGCTTTGTTATTCTCTCTGTGATATCTGCTCCTCATCAGGAGATATTGCCAAATTAAAAATGAGAAAGAAGTGCCACTAGTGAAACAGATTACTACTTTCACCATGGTTATAGATGCCTTATTTTAGCAACTAAACTACTCCTGAAACATTTCCTGAGAAGGCAATCTCAGCCTCCTGATCCATTAAGCAACCAGAACAGAACATTGTGTCTTTGTGAAAAAGTAGTCAGATTCCAACAAGTTTTTATTTGTGAGCTTTGACAGGTCAGTTTGTATTCTCACTGAAATAATTAAATAAATAGATAAATAAATAAATGAATAAATGTTGGAATCACTTCAGTTCTTTAGGCCAAAAGACCCATTCCATGTCTAGAAGAGAGAAAAGTGGAGGAAGGAATATGAGGCAAAGAGGAGATTTTTCAATATGAAATACTTCTGGTGTCTTTAAATGGACTTGTGGGGCATATTCTTAGCACCTCATCAACACCAACACTGAGACTAGACAGAAAAGGACAGAAAATTTGTAAGATATTTTTGTTTTCCCTGAAGATCTTCGGTGAGCTCTGATAACCACCGCTCACCAGCTGACTTCTCACAAATATATAAGTTAAATAGGTTCAAGAAGAGATTTGATTTTATTTTGCCTAATGTGCAATCACAGACATATCTACAAGTCTTAGGCTTATGTAAGTTCAAATTGAGTAAAGCCAGCTCAGTTCCTGCTGTAGTCCTTCTCCATTCATTCCCCGCTCTTTTTCTACAATTTACAAAAGTCTTAGTCACTGACAAAATCCTAAACTTAATGAAGTCAAGAGAAGTATTGTTATCAGCATACACAGGCACAGGGCATCACTCCTGTTTTCTAAGCTCCTGCAAAGAGACAGGCAGTTTTGGGCAATGGAAATCATAGAGAGAATTAGAAGAGAGCATCTCCTTTAATCTGGATTTGACAAAATTTCACGGCAGAACCCTACCCAGTTAGCTTTGTAGTCCTTTTTTGCAATGGCAGCATTGTACAGGAGCGTCCTGCTCTGGTCCTGTAGCGGGGGTGGAGGTGAATGGTCGGACTACAGTTTTTAAATGTGTTTATCTCATTACAAAGGGTCACCTCCAGCGCAGAAGTGCAGAAGTTTGCCCATCAACCATCACTCTTGAGTTACTGAAAGCTCATGTTCTTGCTTATGCTGTCAAACACAAATCATCATGAGGGGGCACTAAAGAGCTGTCAATAGTGAAGTCACTCCGAGATGAGGGCTGGGGGGAGAGGGAATTATCCATTTTGAGATCAACAGATATTTTCACTGACATCCGAGATCGCCTGATTTCAAAATGTCTTCAAACTATGAGGAAGCTGAAGTTTTCCATGAGCATTTCAAGTCCCTCTTCTAAAAACTGAGCCTATAAAATACCTGGTTTGTAAAGCTGAGAAGGGGTTTGTGAAAGGTGGATGAGCCCTTTTCATGATGAATCTCAAATAATTCTGGTTTTAAAAGCATTCTATGTGGGAGACTAGAGATATCATGAGGCCTTACAACACCTGGCAGCACAAAAGGAAAATGAACGAGTGAAATGCAAATTGGACATCTTGTCTAGTAAAGATGGACTACTTCCCTCCAAAGACTGGATTGTGAATGGAGTGCCAAAGCTGGTGCAGTTGGATTCAGCAGAGTCAACCCTAACAAACTGTGAAGAAAGTCCCCTATCTCACAGACAAAGCAGAGGATTTTCAAAATTAAAATGGGCCGTTCCACAAGAGACTTGTGAGCGTTCCTGTGGGACTGCGCTGCTAACAGATGTCCTCAAAATTGTTCTCACAGGCCCCCTTGAAATGGAATGCACATATGGCACAAACTGCAACCAGACACTCACAGCGCAGCGCAGGCTGATCACTAATTTTGCAATCCTGGTTTAAATCTGAGCAACTGACTCAATGGAGCAAGGTCACTTGCCATCTCTCAAACCCCAGGAAAGCCAGTGAGAATGGATTTGGGATTTTTTCATAAGTTACATAGATTGTTTTCCTTGTGATTATTTATTGCTTGAATTCTAGACCCCAAACAGGAAGACACCAAAGCGACTGATGTCTAACATGGATATTCAGTCCCATTTACCTTCCTAATCACTGCACCAACATGGTAGGCCATGGCCAGCTAAATAGCTACTGCTACTTGTTAATGCTTTTCCAAGTCAGTTTTCCAGAGAACTGTGCCTTGGGATGTGAAAATTTCTCAGCCTCTCACTCTAAACATGGTATTTGTATTAAGCTGTCCTTAAATTAATTTTGTCCATCCACTTTCATCTAAAATCCAATCATGTTTGCTCAGTACCTCCATTCTGTCTCACTTTATTAACCTGCCCTCCAGTCTTGGTCACACATAATAACTTTGTGAGGACTTGGTTTATTTTTTTTTTCATTGACAGATTCATTGAATCATTTGGGTTGGAAGAGACCTTAAAGCTCATCTCATTCCAACCCCCTGCCATGGGCAGGGACACCTTCCACTAGACCAGGCTGTTCAGAGCCCCATCCAGCCTGACCTTGAACTCTTCCAGGGATGGGGCATCCACAGCTTCTCTGGGCAGCCTGTTCCAGTGCCTCACCACCCAATGCATAATAGAAATGCATGATAGCATGGGGACAATCCCTGTGCAGCCTTGGCAGAAGTTTACTGCACTAGTTATGCTTCTTGTAATTCTAAGATTGCCTAGTTTAGCCAGTTTGTCTGCCTTTCAGTGTATGCTGAGTGGATTTTTTAAATCTTTTCCTCAAAACTCTCAAAGCAATCTTCTGTTTCTATTGGCAGTAGAAACTGTGTGTGTATTCAAAAAATGAATGGATCATTTGATTTTGCTTCTAAGTAAGGTTTTCAGAGGTTTTGACTCTTTCTTGACTGCAGGATTATGAATATTTTTGGGCCATTTTAAGACAAGTCTTAAAAAACCTGAGCTAACCATCATATTTCACATGCTTCTTTCCAAGTTATTTGGATTATCACTGTGTCTGTTTGTAAAACATTTTTCTGAGAGGTTGAATATATATATCCGTTTCATTACAATAATCATCTGGACTTCATTTTGCCTGTATACAAGAAATCCAATTAAGTAAAACCATTTGTATCAAAGCCATCACTAAAATTAATTCTGTGGTCAGTTCTTCTTTGACTGTCAAGATGAGGTTTAATACTGAATTTCCTGGATTAGATGTAACAGTTTGAGTAAGGAGATTAACTTCTATAATTTTTAGAAATTCTAAGGCTGTTTAGCCTTGGCAGCAAAATGCCTCCAGCATCTATTAGAATAAGGATCCCCTCTCCTTTCCCTCCAGTTACATTTAATACTTGTGAATTCTGTGTATCTACAAGCAGATAACTGTGATGTGAATTTTTAGAGTGTAGAAGACACAAACTGGTATCCTCTTTACTGGTTAGTACACTAATCACTGACTGCCAAGGACTTGTTTCTGCGCTGTCAGACAGATCTCAGCAGTTCTGACCGTGTGATTGCCTCTCTTTCTTTTGGCCACTTGATCCTTTTTCAATATAATTCTTCTCTTTGTATCTTTGATAATTTGATTAATTCCGTTCTCCATGTTTGGATTTTGTTTTAAATGACTGCTGACTGCTTCCTTGCTTCACCCTCCGCTCTTGGATATGAGTTTAACAGCTAGTGCAGTCAAATCAGTTCTTGGAAAGCTGCTTGTCTTCTTCCTTCTGTGGGGCACAGTCTGCTCCTTGGATGAGGGACTTGCTGCTACAGCCATGGCCCTTGGCTTTCCACCACTGGCTTGGCCACTAACTCACTGCCAATTCTTTTCCACCTTGCATTGTTTGCAGGAGAGAGACGCTTTATGAGATCTCCAGGTGCTCCTCTCCATTAAGACCTTTTCAAGTTCCCTAAAATATTGAGAACATTTTCTTCATGTTTCATTCCGAGGACCCAGGGATTTGGGGAAGTTGTCAAATCCCTCTGCTGCCTTCTTTCTGCAGGCTAGAGGGAGTCCAAAACCCCAGTGAGAAATGAGTGTGATTCACAAGGGTAGAGGCCTGTCCTTTTAACCACACTGTAGAGAAACAAAGTTCAGTTCTACATTTTTCTGTCATCAGGAGTGCCCTCACTCAATACCCATGAACATTTCCTCAGCAGATGAACACTAAACCACCAAGGGCTTTGTTCTTTGTCTCATGAGTCTTTTCATTCACAGCATTTAAATTACAGTTTTACTACTATGAAAAGTTCTATGAGGCAGATTTCTCATGATTTATGGGCATCAAATGATTGAGTTCAAATGCCTTCACCGAAGTAGCCACAATAGGTGTAGCCCTGAAGATACAATTCTGATTTGCCTGAATTTTCCAGCTTCCACAGATCCATGATCCATGCTTACTCCACTCATCTTTGTCTGCTGCCATATCGTTCCTTAGTAACTATCACAACCTCACTTTTCCTTATTCAGTCTTCCTGTTAATTCATAGGGATTTAACCCAGAGCAGTCACTGCCAAGGACATTCCGGGTTTTATCTAACTCATTAGAAAATTGTATTTGTCCTATTTTTTCTTCTTCTTCACACTTAATATAGAAACTAGTAGAAGAACCTTACAATTAGCAAGGTGAGATGACTTGGTTGGTTAAGGCTACAATAACCTATTTTTTTGGTGATGGTTGAGTGAAGCATTAATGTAGGTGAGGGATTTAATACTTGTTCAAGCCAGGTGAAAGAAGCGGTTAAGCTCTTTTTATAATGAGTAAATTAATACAGCCTTTGGGCAGTCACCCCCTACAACTAAACTCATATTGAATAATGTTTTCTTACATGGTTACAAGACTTTGATTCCAGACTAAAAGGATACGCAGGGAGTTTGGCATTTTTTAGGTATTTGAGTGAATGATGGAGAGGACTAGAGTTATAGGTAACAGAAACTGATAGAAAAGGCAGCAAAAGATTTAAAAAAAAAAAAAAACTAGAGTGGCTTTAGAAGGAAATCTAGGAGATGTTAGTGGCAGACTCAAAATCATAGCTTGGAATATTGGCACTTGGTACCCCATGTCTCCAGGGGTATTTTGTGTTTTCATATGCATTATCAAGATTATATCAAAGAAGGCCTAGGTTACCCCCATGGAGCACAGCACTTAAGATCCCACTTGTAAGGTATCTGCTCACATCAATGCTTTAACACATTACTCATAATTTTGTCTGGATAACTATTTTTCCCCTCTAATCCCACATTATTTCAGTTGCTGTTGGACAGTAGCTGTTTTAAACCCAAGTTGCTCCAGTGTCATGGTGAATGATTTCCATGGGCAATATATAAAGTGCATTGGAAGCTTTCCATACAATGCTGCCCAGCTCTTCCCAGGCATACAGTGCTCCCAAGTTTCAGAGTAAGGTGCAGCAATGACTGAATGTGTGCATCCTGCTCCCATAGAAAAGCAGTCCAAACTGTGCACCCCTTTGGGTGTGTAGATGACTCACATTACAACTTATGTTTTCACTACACATTTCAAACTGCTCCATGAACCCCGTGCAGGTCATGGACCCTGGGTGATTCTCACCTGCTTTAGATTAAATAAAAAAAACACCACCCTAAACCAAAGATTACTATTTTTAGGAACAAGACTAACTAGTAACATGTGTCACTTCCTTAGTGAGCCTTTCCAAGCAGGTTATAAATGTCCATAGGAGATGGCACACTATCAGCCTACATGGCTTCACATATTTTGTCTGTGCATATACGATTATCACCGTGCCTTCGGTGTGATGGTGGTTCTAAAATTAACCAGGCATTAGGGGGTACAAGGCATGGTAAGATGCAATCAGAGGGAGCAGGGCAGGGGTAGTGGGAGAAGAGGCCAGCAAGGAGAACAGAGAACATATTTCACATATCAGCATTCACTTGATCCAATTTAGGAACGAGCATCACCCTGCCGTGGTCATGGTCATGCAGTATTTATAGAATGCCATCCCCTGCCTCACAGACATCTAATGGCAACTAAGGATTTACTCCAAGAGTAAATTTGAACCAGCTGGCCTTTGGGACCAATGCAATATTTTAAAGAAAATCAAAATAATTTGTTTACTTATGTGATTACCCCCAAACCCAAGTGTTTAATCTTTCAGTGTCATTAATGGAAAACTCAGAAAAAAAGATATTATTCCCTGGCCCAGGTCCAAAAAGGTACTTAAGTGAATGCCAAACTTCCTGCATGGAAGTAATCCCACCGATGAGTGTTCCTGATGAATCGGGATTTTAATTTTAAAATACTTACTACTTTTTCACTCTATGGTGCTTGTGATAGCATTATTTAAGTCTCAATTTAAATTTGTGTATAAATTAAAAATTTTCTCTATTGCATCTACTCTGTATGATCTTTATTTAAAAAGGGTATTTTGATCGCATGAAGGTTTTTGTGAAAAGGGACTAGGTGTGCATGTTAAGAATGAATCTTCATCAGCATTTGGAAACATAAGCCTATTGGATCTACAAGGCAGTCTCATGGTCCAAGGACTATGTTTTATCTTCAAGCATCACATCACGTTGTTTCTGAAGTGCCATTTTCTTAGAATTTTCAGTTTGTGAGAAGCTTCAGGCAGTTGTGGGTTCAGCACACTTCAAACCACAAACAAATTTCAAATAAGAACAGGGAGGACACTTATCATGTGCTAGAAATTCTGCTTTTGCATCTGGTCTGATAGTCCAGGAGCAACCCAAGGTCTCTGTTAGGGTCAGAGACATCTAGTGTGGGACTAGGCATCTTCTGCACCTTCTACAGCAAAGTTTAGCTTTTGGAATCATATTCAGGGGACACCTGAGGTGGAATTAACTGGGCAGTCCTCACCAGCATTGTTCTGCTTCCTTAGGAGGTGAATACCCAGCCCCGTGACATTCAATGGGGTGACCCAAAGCTGTGGTCGGAGAAGTGTCATTCGCCTGTCACTTCTGAGTGAAAGAGGTAATTGATATGAAGGTGGTTTTTTAGTCTGGTGGAATTACATTGTCTATGCAATATCTGTGTGTACTCTTTGGGAAGCTGGCTGGGAGGAGCATAAATATAAGCACAGGCCAAAGATTTCATACTCTCACACAAAATGTACAGTGTCTGAACAGGGAAACCCGAGCAATGTTAATGGTTACAGATTTCAAATTGCAGCAACGCCAGTTTCAAATATTCTGAAATCATGAATCAGGCTTCTCTCAAACTTGTCTCAGCGTGACATGGAGGCAATTTCTATGGAGAAAATCACCTATAATTGCTATTTTACAAGATTTACAAGAGTCTTCCATTTTAAGATTGACTTCAAAATAATGAGAAACAGAAAGAAGTACTCTTCCAAATTATCTTCTAGGATATCCAAGCCATTGGGATATTTCAATTCTGTGTTTTAAATTTGCTTTGTAAGCTAGAGGACCAGAAACTTATTCTTTTGAATAAAATGTGACTTTCTTATGTAATCAGTTGCCCTGCGAGCAAGATTTTTAAGATAAGTGCTGAATTCTATGAAGCTTCTGATAAGCTCCTAAGAATTGGAGTCACTAAATCAAAGAACAAAAAAATGTAATCAATCACAGGGTCATACTATAGGGCCTGTGAAAAAGAACTGAATGATGTTAGGAAATCAAAGACACAACTTCATCTTGCAAAATGACAATTATGGGTGCTTTCATCCCTATAAATTGTTGAAATGTCATGTTGAGACAAGCTTTAGAGATGTTAAATGAGTACCTCAAAATATCTTTCTCTAAAAATATTCTAGAGGAGCAATTCCCCTTTAGAAAGAGTGGGTTCAAATGACTAACGACAGACTTTCCAAGCTATTTGGGTGATTAAATCATGGGTAATCATCATCCATTCATTTGTGCTGAGGCTGTCATTCAGTACAAGCGTAGGAGTCCCTCTGCTGTGTTCTGGTTTACACCTTTTCTGAGAATTGCACCAGTGTTGGCTGATGTTTTGTGTTGCAAGCCTGGTAACTGTGTCATTCTCTGTTATTCTGTCCAAGAATAAGAAATCAAGATGGCACAATAAATTGGTGAGGTTTTCAGAGACGGTTTCTGAAGGCCCAGGGACTGGTGGCATGAATGATGACTGCGTGAGCTATTATGTGTTTTGGTGCCACGCATTTCAATTTGCACTGGACAGACTTACTCTTCCTGCTAACGTACTTTCCAGACTTGACGTTTGGCGTGACTGGAGAGGCTAAATTCAGGCAGGCATTATCGAGCAGAAAATGTATTCTGGTCAGGTATCATTTTCTTTCCCAGTTAGTTCCATACATACTTAGCTGGTTTCATCTTTGCAGCGTGCTGACAGCTCCTCACAGGAGCGAAATCACTTGTCTGATCTAATGCCTGGGCTGATTAATTGGTTCACTATGCAAAATGGCCCTACTGAGATCTAGCTTTATTGAGAAAGAACAGGAGGCTCATTTTGTGCCTGTTTCTGCAGCAACAGATTTCTATAAATGCTATTTGTGGTGTTGGTAGAGAGATTCAGAATGGGTTTTGCATTATTCTTGTTGGAACTATTTCCCTGGATGTTCCATGCACCAGAGTGAATCTGTGCAGCGTGTTGTTAGGGCTATCAACTCTGTATTTGTGTACTTCATTTCCTCTCACATTATCCTCTCGCCTAGAATGGCAGCAATCAATCACTGCCTAATATAGACACTGCCTCAAAGAGGTTTTAGACACTTGGCCTGGGAGAGCAAATCCAATCCACCTAATACTGAATTTCCCTTTGCAATCAGTTGAGTTTGGCACTTCAGAAAAACAGGGCAGGGGAGGGGGGGGCAGGTCTCCCTAAGATAGTCTTTTACCTTTTTATATTTATTCAATAGGAAAATGGGCAACTCCAGGGCATAATTCAGTCCACATATATTAGACACACACGTATGCCTACAGCAGGTGTGTTATGAAAATCAGCAGCTTTGAGAGTGCTCCTCTGCGGATGTACCACGGCGGATCAGAGCTGCAGATTCCCAGCAACGTGCTGTGGAGAATTTCTGGTGCCGAGTCTTCTGGTTATCATTTCCAGAGGAAGTTTTGGAGACTCTGGAGAAGACCAAAGCCCTGTTGATTTCCACAGGGAGCCCATCACACAGAGGTGGTGGAGGAGGGATTGTCTCTATGAGATGGGCTGAATGCACTCAGGATTGAAGATAATCCAGGCTGAAAGGGACCTCAGGAGGTCTCTGGCCCAATCTTCTGCTCAAAGCAGGGCCAGTTATAAGATCAACCTGTTCCTGTGCCATCCTCACAATGAAAGAATTTTTCCTTTTATAACGTGTCCTGAATCTCTCTCATATCACCTTGTACTTGCTGCATCTTGTCTTCCTCATGTGCATGGCAAAGAGCATGGATGCAGTTGTTTAGCTGAAAGCTGGCTTTGAAATATTTGCAGAGCATAAGGAGATCAAGCAAATGTAATGCATAAGGAAGATATTCAGATATTCAGTATTTCTATCTCTGTTTGCACATTACTATCAATTGTTTTGTTGGATAAGGAATTATAAGGTTCTCTCTGCCAGACTCATACTAGGCTGAGGTGCAAACACTGAACTAAAAAGGCATTTTCAAGAAATATGAAACTATTTGTCAAATACAGAAATATGAAAAAGTCAAAACTGACATTTAAAAACTGTTACGACTATAGTTTGGGAGTAAAATGTGACTTTTAGAATTTTAAATAAAAGCTTTTCCTAAGCATACAATTGTTTTCCTATTTGAATGACATATAGTAACTATAACAATAGTTATTCCTGTGAGGACCTCAGACCCAGTTCATTGCCTTGCCATGTCCGATGGTCACTGATCTGCCAGTGGGACCTCTCTCTCTCACCAGCTTTGTCCTGGTGAGTGATGTTCCTGCCTGGGTTGTGGTTGCTCTGTGCCCCTCATGTGGCAGCCCTGCTCTTGATGCTGCCTAGAATAATCTGAAATTACAAAGTCTGATTTTCAGGAGCTAACACCATATTTTTTTTAAAATCACTTGTTTGTGTCTAGCAAACCCAAGCTGACTAATCCCACGCTGAGCAAATGACATGGCAAGCTTAGACAGAGTCCTGTCAGGTAGCCCTGCACTGAGAATCCTTGGGATGGGCAAAGGTGTTGCCTTCAGCAGCTGCCTGTTGCGGCCCAAGCACCAGCTGGAGCAGGGTGCCCTGTCCCCAGCTGCAAGGAAGGTCAGGTGAATCATGCCAGCCCAGGTGCTGCAGTCATGGAAGTACACACCCTCCACAGTCCTGGGGGGCTTGTTTTTGGGAGAGGCAAGGAGAAGAGAGCAAGTGCTCCAGCAAGACACAATCATATTAATCTACCATGGCTCTGAAAGACCAGGTGCATGGTGGCATCACAGGGTGTGTGATGATACCACAGGTGTGGCTTTGACTCTTGCCTTGAAGAATCCATCCCTTAGATGTTGGGCAGGAATTCTTAGGTTGGACTTGAGGAGATTTAGACTGGATGTTTGAAAACCACTTTTTTTTTCCTAAAAATAGGAGCAGACCATCTGAGGATGAAATCTCCATCGCCAAAGGGTTCTAGGAGTGTCAGCTGTCCTGTTCTAGGACAGTCAGCTGTCACAGGATGCATTAGATTGGTTTTGTCCTGGCTTTGGATGGACCCCTCTGACATGTTTTGTTTTGATTATTCAGTCACCATCAGACAGTGTCTACCTCTCACTTGACTATAAAAGGAGGTAAGGAGTTAGACTCCAAACTTTGGACCACAGTTCAGTGTCTGGAGCTAGATGGGATGAGCTCAAGCCTTAGTTGCTCATCTGAGCTCATTAGTTAGTGAGTGACTAAATCTGCCACTTGAGCAGTTTCTGATTAGAATGAGACAGCGGGTGTCTGGTGATGCCCATTCATATTCAGCTCATGTTTGAACTTTTCTGGCTGCACCTTTGGATGGTCCAGTTCACCAGCCTGTTTTATGCATGCTGATCCTGCTCACCGAGATGCCCACATGGACCCCAGGTTGTAATTATTCAGTGCTATCATATGAATATACTGGAGAATAGGTGAAGGCAGGGGAGGTAGAGATCATCAGCAGCAGCCTTAGGTTCTGGTTTAACTTCATTGTACACTAATTCAATAGTTTTCTGACTGACTTCAAAGGGAGCAGAGACCACATTTAAGAAAATCTCTTGCTGATGTTTATGACAAAGTGAAACCTCTCGTGGTTACTTGTACCCAACCCGAGTTATTCATCTCTCCCCTTCAGAGCGAATCTCAGCCATTTGCAGAGGACAATTTCACCATTCCCTTGTGATACAGAAATGACAGGAAGGTTCCTGATATAAGCACCAGAAAGCAAAGCCAGCTCCTCTGACAATGCCTGATTAATCTTCAGAACACCATGTTGATGCTACCTGAATAGATATCATTGCTATTTATCAAATTTCTGCAGCTTGCATAATACAAATTGCTGGAAGACTTTAATACGTGAGGAAATCCATCTGATCCTATGGGCAAGCAATTTGTCTGAGATTTCTTGCAGCAGGGAAGCTTTCAACTTTTGCCAATTTGCATTCACCTAATTACCTGACTTTGTGCACCTAATTAACTTGCAATGCTGCCATCAAGGGAATCCATGATATTTCCAAACAATTTCATGTCAGCCAAAGATGATTCCTCTGTAGGAAAGACACAATCTGCTTTTTAATTGCTGTGTCCATTCTGCTCTATTCCCTTTTTGTATACTCTTTCAAAAGAATCAAAAGTGAGGAGAAACAAAATTGAAGGAAGGGCAAAAGAATGGCCATGTACTCCTGAAACAGTGTTGTGTAATCCTAAAGAGATCATACATAGATGAGATGTAGGTTGAAATTTCCTTCACCTTTCATTGCAACAAATAATTTTTGACTATTTAGTTTACCTTTACATCCAATGGATTTAACCAGGGCATATTAATTTCCACATCCATTCTCTATCCTTCAAAGGGTGGTTCTGTAATTGAGATGATGTTTTCTTGCCTGGCCAAAAGATTTCAAGAACAATCTCCACTTGGCAGCTTCAAGGACACTTATGGACACTCACACTTGAATATAACATTGGGAGTCAGGAGTTTTTGGGGACTATTTCTGTCTCTGGCACTAAACAATAGAGGAGGTATCAACAAAAAGGCTCTGACCTTTTAAGAGATAATGATAAAGCTAAAGTATTCATCAAAACCTCCTCTGCTGAGATGGAAGAGACACACTTGAGGATGTGTCATTCCACACCAAATAAATATGTTTAAGTTAAGTAAAGTAACTCACTTTTAAGGTTAATATTGATTGTAGTAATGTCTCTGTACTGCAGTGATGTTCCATTTGGAATGAAGACAATAATGTTTATCAGGTATGATATGAGGGCAACCATGAAATTTTAGCTGCCAATATATGTCAAGTGTTTTTAAATCCCTGTGCAGGGAGCAAAATTGAATTTGTTACCATTTTTACCCCATATAAGAAAAAGCAACACTCTCTACAAAACTTTTCTCCAATGAGAGAGATTTCCAGAGGAAAACCACAACTGCATTAGTACCTCTTCTGAGTCCAGAGAGTGGTTATTTGTGTAAACAGGGAGTAGGAGGATGGAGAGCTCTTGTAATTTATGTACAACTGTGTAGGCTGTCCATATTCATTTAAAGGTCTCAGTCCTGCCTTGCTTCTATCCATTGGTGTCCATCAGGTGATGTAGATGGCAGTGTAGTTAATCCAAGTGCAGTGCCATGTGGTGCCCTTGGAACATTCCTTTTCCTACATTTTTAGCTTTTTAATTCTGGTGCACTAATTGTGCTGCCCATGACAACGGGTCAATAAGTGTTTGTTCTGTCTTTTCAGCATTAGCCTGTATTTGCCTGTTTCTGTCAAGTCTTTGCCTCTCATGCAAACTTGCATTTTTACTCTCTTCATACTGTTTAAAACATGATGGGTGATAGTAATTCCTGGCAGAACTGGACTCTTAAGTTAATTTTTCCTTGGATTTGTATTAAATCTCCCTAGTTTTGGCTATCCTGAGCATTTTGACCCAAAACCGTATTTTAGCTCCTAGCTGGTCAGTGGTAAGTAAATACAGCACCAGTCTGCAATCCTGTCCTTGTAGCTACCCACGATTAATCTCCTCCCATGCTAAGAATTGGCCATTTGTTCCTACTCTTTGCTCTTTATCTCTTCTCCAGTTTTTAATCCATGACAGGACTTTACCTTTCACCCCTGGCCAAGTTTCTCAATAGCCTCTTGTGCCGGACTTTATCAAAAGCCTTTTGAGAGCCCTCTGAGTCCTCCCTGCTCCACAGTTTTGTTAACCCTTTCAAGGGATTCAAGCTGTAAAACAAGAGCATGAGTGAAGGAAGATTATCACTCACAGGCAGTTTGCTGGTTGGCACATCTGTCATAGTTTTTGTGTTTGCTTGGCCAAATAGATTCCAGTTGCAGGAGTGATGTGTGGTTTATATTAACCTGCTTTTCTTGGGGGTGGTCTGCCTGTTTGCTCCTTCACCACAGTTTGTGGGGGAGCAGGGGGAGGCCACTCAAGTCTTTATATAAAGTAGTGGACTTTATATAAAGGTCTTTATGTCAAATTCTGAGGCGACTGTTAAAGATCCCCAACTTTGGGGATCTTTATATATATATACATATATATATATATGTATACATATATACATGCCAATTGTATATCCAGTCTGAAGGCACAATTTGGCTGCTTGAATGCGGGCCCAGTGCCCTTTAAGATGGTCAT
>JAYRBT010000139.1:65540779-65553162 GCA_036023395.1 Myiotriccus ornatus | reverse complement strand
CATGCCAATTGTATATCCAGTCTGAAGGCACAATTTGGCTGCTTGAATGCGGGCCCAGTGCCCTTTAAGATGGTCATGAGTACGTGGTTAGGTGCACTGTGGCAGAGCTGTGTAGGTAAGTACCAAATGGGCACTATGGGAGATCTGGACCATGCTGGATGGACAGCAGGGAGTGGGCACGTCTCCAACAACTAGAGTCAGCAGTACACAGCTTGCAGCATGAGGCTGAGCAAGAGGCTTCCAGAGGTCCCTTACAACTCTGTTTTCCTTGCATATACTCTGGTACTGTCTTAGCAACACTTGACACTCACTGGCACTTTTGTCCTCCCTCCAAATCCCACTGCAGAGTCAGGGCAGCAAGCTGCCGGGAGCTGCAGGGCACTCTCATTGTGCCGCCTCAGCGGGTGACTGAGTAGGGCTGGCAGAAACCAGGCCCTGTGCTCTGTTCAGAAGCTTCTGTTCACAGTGAATAGCCTCTGCAGCTTTGCATGATCTTACCAAGCCCCTCCCAAACCCGATTTGACCACTGTTGTGTGCCTCCTTTACTGTCACCCTGTCAGTTTTGCACAGATAATGTCCCATTTACTGTTGTCATTTCTTCACTATCATGGAAGCAGGTCCCTGGTGAAAGTTTTCCAATCCCACATGAACTAAGGATGGTCGTATTAGTGTCCAGTCAGCCCCAAACAGGCTTCCCTTCCTGCATGTTTGTCCTGCCAACTGTGCCCAGGCCTTTTGAAGCTTCACCTTGCAAGATGCCTCTTGAAAAAAGCTGAACACCCTCAAACCTACAATGCGTCCTCTTCAAAGTAAGCTGAGTGCGCTCAGTGTCTCTCAGGGCATACCTGACTGATGTCTCTGGCTCTTGTTCTCCTCTTCACCTGCCATTCTGTCTCTACTAATATCACCATGGCTGGACTCCTGTTTTCCCTGGATATTGATATCACCATAAACCTGGCAGACAGAGGACAACACAGGCAGTAAATGAATCTTGGAACGTCTCCCTTTGCTTGTGAGAACCAAGACAACTTACTTTTCCACGTACAGCCCCGATTCTGCTGCTCTTGCCTCCTGCATCCATGCTCCTGGGGGCTCAGTCATACATGCTCCAGCACTGCATATTACATACATAAAATTCCAAAATTGTAAGTGCATCTAGACAGGAGCTGTCTGGGTCCTTGGGACAGGCAATGGTAATTTCACCTTTAGTTTTCATATTTTTTTTACTTTATTAATTTATTTCTTTACCTCTGCTTGTAATATATATGCATATTAATAATATACAAAATAATTTTAGCATAAATAAATACACAGCTTTGCTTTCTGTAGTGCAGTCACCATACAACGAATAGAGCAGGAGCTGCCGAACATGTAGTGAAATCACCAGCTTTCACAAGGCATCCCAGAATTTCCAAAAGTAAAAAAAATAAAAAAAAAAGGAAAAAGATAATAACATATTTCAGTCACTACCTGTAATCCTTAGGGGCATCAAGAGACTTTGGAGGGATCTGCTATACATAGTGAAGAATCTGAAGAAATCAAGAAATCAATTCCCAGCTCATAAAAAAGCAGCTGAAAGTTTACAAAGGAACACCTTCAACAGGGATATATGACAGTCCTACAAACACAGGTTACTTCTCCTCTGCATTAGGAAATCTTTAATCCTTCAGGCAGTGATCAGAAAACCCAAGCAGTTTTTGGACCTGTTTTTGTTAACCATTTTGCCTCTTCAGGAAGCAAACACCCGGGAGAGAGCCAAGGGATTACTGAGACCGATGGTTTTGTCCCAAAGCTCTTGTTCAGGAGTCAAAGCAACAGTGATGTTGTGTAAACACCATTTAAAGTTGCCAAAACAACAAACCTGACAACAATGGATAATATAACTGTTTGAAAGGAGTCAAGACATTCAAATCAGTGCAGTGTTCATGCCAGGAAGAGACCCTGAGAATCTGTTATTGCCAGAACACAGGGAAGTGCCCTCTACAACATGACCTCCTCTTTCCTTCACCTTTTGTCAAGGTTTGACAGCTTTTCATTAAATTCTGGCATTTAGCTATATTAGTGTTCCAGATGCCTTGCCTGTCTGAAATATTGCTGCTGACCAGAGGTACAGCAGTTCAACGATTTTGCCATATACATGTATTTTTTTTGGTAGGGCTCTTTTTCCAGGAAGTTTTCTGAGGGTCATAAAAAGAAATTGTTCTGGTTTAATGTTCTGTTTAAAATTTTCTAACAGGATCAAAAGGGTTAATTTGAAGGAAAAGATTTGAAAGACTGGAAATTCACTTGCATACCACACCTTCTTGAGGCCATAAAAGAATTAACCAACAAGGTATGAAACCTGCTGTAAGGCAGTACTACCCTGACCAGTGGAGAATTAGGAAAAAAGTAGACAATATTTGCTGGAAAGGGAAAGGTTTTATACACAATGGGGAAACTGATCATCATTTCCTTAAATGTCAGCAGAGTGAATAATCACATCAAATAAAATTTAAACCCCCACACTTTTCTGCACCTGAAAAAATAGAATACTGCTGTGGGATTCCTGCAGGAAGCATATGACTTAGGCTTAAATCTGAGTAAATCAGATTTTGCTCAGCTCAGCTTGATAGCTTCCAAAGAAAAACTGTGCAGCTCTTCTGTTCCATGAAAACACAGCTTTTCCTCTATTTAATTTTTGGACTAACAAAAAGGGGAAGATTGTATGAGTCAGAAGTAAATTGCTACAGTATGAAATAATTTTTATTAAAGTCACTCACCCCAACTGTTTTAATTTGGCTTTCTTAAGTGCAGTACAGAGAAACTTTATCCAACCTTGATGCTCTGGTGTCTCGGGGATTATATATCAAGCTCATTTTAAATCACAGATTTAACACATCGTGTGTTAGCTTTCAGCACCTGATAAATATTATGGGTTTCCTAATGATCTTGCAGAATTGGAACCACCAATCAATTGGCTCTTCAACTGTTGTTTGACTATGTGGCATTAAAGGCTGAATATTTTATTGACAAAAGGAAAACAAATCTTAAATTAAAATAAAACACTCCACCCAAGAGCCCAACTGCATAGTGCTCAACCTCAGATCCAATTTGTGCTCCTAGCTATCTCCAGAATTGGGCAGGTTTGGCAATTAGAAAAGTTTTCTAGTAACATCCTAAAGGTGGACCACATTCAATTACCTGCCAGAAGTCCTACCTGCTACAATCTAGGGATGTCTTTTTAAAAGAAAAATATTTATAGCAAGAGAGTTTCAGAAGCTGAAATAAATGTTACAGTTTGCTAGGAGCAAGCACCATCACTTTGGGCAAGACTGAATCAAAACAACTTTCAAGCATAAAATGCTGAAACTGAATGGAAATAACCCTAGAACTGTTTAGTCGGTGGTTGTGAGGGAGTTCTGGAGGCCTCTTGCCCAGCCTCCTGCTCCAAGACCGACTACTGACAACTCTACATTAGGTCAGATGTGGCTTTGCTAGACCAATTTTGAAAAACCTCCAAAGACAGAGGCTGAGCTCCCTCTGTACAACCTGTTCCAGTGCTGTGCTACATCCCTCATGAAATTATGTTTTTCCTGCTGTCCTTCCCAAGCTGCAGACTGGCCACTGCCCTCTCTTACTGCCCTGTACTCCTGAGAAGGGTTTGGTTCCATCATGTTTATCACTGTCTGTCAAGGAGCTGGGGGCAACTGCTCAATTTCTGCTTTAACTCCCTTTTGCCAGAGTAAATGAGCACAGGAGATCCATGACCATGCTAATGGAAATGTATTTTGATGCTGGGGACCTAAAGAAGCCCAGGGGTGGAGTTCCCATATGGAATACAGCAGGCAAATATTGCTTTAATGCATGGTCCGAAGTAGGTCCCGCAGTCCTTTGGAGACCTGCCCAGGATGGAAACCTCCAACAGGAAGAAAAAAATTGCACAGCCTTTTCAGCAGAGAAGCAGTGAGGTTGGTCCATGGAGAAAGGGAACAGGAGGGTTTGACAGGGCCATCACCTCTGAAAAAATTGCCTCCTGCCAAAACTTTCACTCCTCTGTAAGCATCTCAGCCCAATTAGCTTGTAATTTAATCTCCTGTGTTTCATCTCAGGGTTTTTCAGCTGCTGTGGGTTTTATTTGCACATATGTGGTTTGTAGTTAGAGGGATGCCAACTCTCTCTCTGTGCAGACTAAGAGAACCAGCTGAACATTAGACTGGTGTGGGCAAGCACCTGCAGCACAATAAATGCATCCCCTGATTTTCTAAAACTCCCTCATTCATTCCCTGCTCTTCCCTCTTCCCTCATTAATTTTTCCTCATTTCTTTCTTTTTTTTTTTTTTTTCCCCTGGCTTTCTGCTCCTCTTTTGAAAACAAACACCTTTTTTTCCCCATACTTTGTTTCTTTCCCCATCCTCTCTTCTCCCTTCCTTCACAGCTGTGCAGTGGGTCTTGATGCCAAATGTGTGAACCCATGCAGCTCACATCCCAACTGCATTTATAAACTGAAGGAAAAACCCCCACTCTCTGCAGCGGGTCTGTTAAGCCAGGATGGATTTGTCAGGAAGATATATGAGAGCCAGTGACAGAAAGCACTTGCTACATGGGCACAAAACATCGCCAACAAGGGAAGGGCAGCCAGCATTCCAGGTTTCTGGGGACGTGCTGTCTGCCTCCACCATGGTGGTATTTGTAGGCTGTAGCACATTTGTCTCTAATTTACAGATGTCAGGCAGCCTGACTGGGGCAGCCGCTCTTACCAGGCAAAGCAGATGTCCAGAAATCCTGACATATCCACTGAGCATGGGAACATCTGTGCTGTAGGGTCAGAGCAGTCAGATGGAGACTCACAGGAAGCCACGGGGGCCCTTGGCTGTGGCAGTAACATCAGCTGGTGCGTGACCCCAGCTTGGAGGGTCTGTAGGGCACATCCCTGTGCTCCTGCAGGCTTTTGCAGCCCTGACAGAGTCAGGGCAAAACAGGGGACTGAGGAGACTTTATCTGTGCAAGAGGTTTGCCATGTTGCTGTGGATGTCACTGCATTTTTGATGCCTGGATTTGCTCGTTTCAGCACAGATATTGTGTTCCCTTTCTGCTTTTTCACTCAGATCATCAGCAGGGATGCCAAGAATTTCTTGGTGTCCCTTAGGCCCAGTGGAGACCTGATATTCAACTGCACATCCCCTGAGCCATGAGGGAAACCTGCAACACACTATGGAACTACATGACATTCCTTATTTTTTCTGGACTGAAAATAAGCAGATTTATTCATATAGATCAGAGGTCTTATTAACCATTGTGGAAGAAGAATCATGCCCTAAGCCTAAGTTTTACAAAGTACCAAGTAATTGACACTGAACAGGGAGAACATGATCCCAAACCCTTCAATTTGCTGTCAGAGCCAGGGAAACTCACTCTTCCTTCTCCAGTGTTCCAGCAGCAGCAGCCCCTGTGCGGCAGGATCCTCATTGCCCTCTCAGTCCCTGCACAAAGCACTCTCATTGCTAAATCCAGAAGGTCTTGGTCTGGAAAAGCTGGGATCAGCAAGGATTCCTCACCCTGTAAGGGTGTTTCTCAGTTCTGACTGGAAACACAGGGCTGTCAGACCCAGGGGGATTAGGGTATAAAAATCCAAGCGCTGGTACTAACACCACATTTACAGGATTTAAGGCAGGTCCGTCTGTAAGGCACAGTGACACATTTACCTAATGGTGAGAGCAAAGCAGAGGAATGAATGTATCTCCCTGTAGTTTCCCTAAAAGAATCATGGTATTGATGGTGACATCCTTACCACCAGATATCACCTCGCCTGGGGAACCAAGCAGCCAGGAATAACACTTCACCATATACCTGACACCAGAGAGGGAGGAATCACCACCCCAAACTTCCTAAATCCAGCAGCCTTGATCATCACAATGAATGTCACTGGAGAAGGTGGGAGACAGGCCTCAGCAAACATTAGAAGGACACTGCTTCAGTCTCACCAAGTGTTGTCACCAGGCCACATGTATCTCATGCTGTCAACAGGCCACAGACCCAGGGCATTACAAGGTACAGGCTCCGGGTTACACACACGTCCAGGACAGAGGGAGACTGACCTGGTCATCTGATGCTGCTCCCTCTACCATGATCTCATTACTGGCATCTGTCAGCACCATACTCCTGGGAAACCCCTCACTGATAAAGGGTCTCCACTGCCATCAGGGGCGCAGTGCTGCTCTCACTTCCCAGGCTAGACATGGGGAAATCCAGCCTCCTTGGATATATGAGTTTCCATGTTTGGTCTTCTACTGCAGTAGAAGAGACTGTGTCTCCATAAGGGAGCACTGAAGGGAGCCTGGGGGGTTTTCCTCATGTTAAGGAGCTCCCAAGCAACTCCTAAATCAGGGAGAGCAAAAACAAACGGCTTCTCCGGTTGGAGACCAGCATGCTCCTGTTTTCTTACCTGGACCTCACAGACAGGCAGGATACTCTTCTCCTGACATGGAAGGTCCAAGTCTGACCAACCTAAAATCTCTAAAACTACCTTAAAGAAAAGGTTGTATTTATTATAGATATAGGTACAGCTATTTTTACTGTAGATAGAAACTTATATGCAACTTTGCCAACATGGAAATGTTGGGCATGACTTTACCCAATTTTTTCCCTCCAATTTTAATCTCCTGCAATTTTTAATTCTCTCAGACTCTTGGAATATGAGGGAATGATTATCCTGCATGGTGTCCCCAGGGTTTTAGATAGCCTCTTCTAGAGCATATTTGGGGTTCGTTACAGGAAAAGTGGCATATGAAGGAAACTACCTCAACCACGGCTTTCAGAAAGATGGATTTGAAATTAAAAGCCACTCTTGACAATTTTATATTAATAAATAGTCCCTTCCCTTCCTAGTCCCAGGGAAGAGCTCTTTCCTACATGGGAATGCAGCTTTCTGTGTCACAAGCAGAACATCCAAAATTAGCCAGGGGTTTTGAAGTCTTTGCCAGCAGTGCTCAAACAGCATTACCTCCTGGCAGGGTGCCTGGGCCCTCGCTGTCCCTGCTGGGGATCCACAGCTGGCAGTGGCTGTTAACCCTTGAGGCCATTGCCTGATACCCCAGACAACACAGAAAGTGATGGGGAGCTTTGGAGACATCCAGTCAAAGCCATCCTGCCCAGCGAGCCTTGGGGACAGTTGCACCCAGGCTGAAGGCTGCGTGGAAAAGCTGGAAGCTCCTGATGTTTCGGAGGGGAGTCCACAGACATGCCAGGTCCCATGAGACCATAACCAGATCTTCATATTTCTGCTGCAGTCGCAGAGACCCCAGAGGAGAAGAAGGCCTGTGCTGTACCACGTGCTTTAGAGATGCAGCACATGCAAATAGTCCAGGGAATTTGTCATCCCCAAAGAGTCTAGCATCCAGAAGGAACTTTTAAGTACTGCTGGGATCTCAGCTCCACTTGGCTTTTTTTCTTTAAGGACAATGACTCCCCACAAGCAGCATAACTTGACTCATTAAGTATGTCCTCAACAACAACTAGAGACTGAAGGAGCAACGGGAATACCTTTGCAGGGATCTAGGTTGGGATCTCTGCTCTCCAGCTGCCTTGGCTCAGTCACTGTGCCTGTCTGCCCTGAGGGACAGAGTCCCCATCTGGGACTCTTTCCTTGGCTCCTGGGCTCAGGAGGACACAAGGCCTGACTGCCATGTGCAGTCTCCCTCCCTGCTTTTTCTCCTTTTCTCTATTTCTGTTCAATAATACTAAATGTTATCTCATCCCAGGAACTGATTTCATCCCACGCTTGACTTCACAACTCAAACCCAGGAGAAGCTCTGCTTGTCTCAGAGCTCATCAGAAATCCATGATCCTCTCCGATGCCTAATAACAAAATGCCTGCCTCTGTCGTGTTCCCTGATCAGACATTTCCTCACGCACAGAGATGAAATCCTCCCCTCAAAATGCATCTTTATGAAATAAACTTTCAAGTCCCACTACCTCCTAAACCCTCCGTGCCACTGCTTCCCCCAGCCTTGGTGTCCTCCTCTGATGTCTCCACCTCTCACTGCCTCAGTCAGAGCGGGCTAGTGGAGGTGTTGGCCCCACACTGCCAGGAAGGCAGGTGGGCTGACATACACCCTTCTTAGTCCCACTCCTGTCTCCTTTTTCCGCTTCCATCACAGTGACAGGTTGATTTGGAGTGGGTGGGCTGGGAGACAGCAGCACAGACGGGAGACCCAGACAGCCCGTTCAGGAGCACAGCAGTAGGGCAAGAAGCAAGAATATTCCTGAAGAGTGTCAAAGCCGTAGGGGAACTGCAACCACAACTGGGAAACACAAGTGAACTTGCATAAATCACTCCATGTGCTGCATTTATTCCTCCAGAGCTCATAGAAATGGCAGAGCCTGGCTACCCTTTGGAGTTTATTGGATTGCTGCTGGGCTAACGAGATTCATGGGAAAATTAAAAATTGATCAGATGACCTAAAAACATTGTGTTCTGGTGAAAAAAAAAAAAAAAGAAAAAAAAAAGTTGACTTCAAGTAATTTTACAAGTTGGAAAAGTATTTTTTTGAACCACACTTGAGGTCGCTGAACATGTATTGTTTTGCAGCTGGAGCAGGGTGACGGGCAGTCGCTGCATTCTTGAAATGGAAGTGAAACATTTCATTCCCGCTCACTGGAATCTTTCTTCAGGTTTACAGATGGAAAAACTCTTCTGTGATTGTGTTTTTTCACGGCAGCTCATGACAGATTTATTATTCTTTTCTTTGATACCCTAGCACATTTCACAGGGAAAGAAAACCACACTCTGCCGAGCTCTGGCTACACGCACTTGGGGGCCAGACATTGTTTGGCAGGGAGGGCTGTAGTGTGCACAGCTAAAACAAGGGCTACCCCAATCTCAGTTGTGTAACTGCCTGTTTAACCCAAGCAATCATATTAACAGTCAACAGTCAGAGCAAGTGTAGCTGTTCCAGTGCCCAGCAGTGACATCTTGGAGTCTGGATGCAAGCCACCCAACCAGGCACTGCCTACCAACACCAGGGTCCGGGTCTGCTGCTGGTTTTGCAAAGCAGAGCCAGCACAGGCCCCCTTCAGCTGCCCATGCAGAGACACAGAACCATTTAGGGTGCTCTGTGGGCACTGGACCATCTCTAGGGGACTTAGTGGCTGTGACAGGGGGCCTAGGGCAGATCCTACCCATACAGAGCAGCTGGACATCAGGTAGGCTGTGAAATGGCCTCACTTTCCTCTGTTAAGGCAACAACACTATAACACTATACTGTCTTCATTGGCTTCAAGAGAAAAGTCTTCTCTATCTGAATGTTACTGGGAGAGTGAGATTATGTCTGTGTTCATACCCTTTCCTGCAGAGCTTCTCCCCACTGCTGAGGCAGTTGGGCCTGGAGGGTGGATCTCATCACTCTCTTGATGTTGAGCACCATGAGTAAACCAGACACTTAATGTTAAACCTCTAAAGTCAGAGCAAAGCTCTTACCTAGTCCCAGCACATATCATCCCCAGTCCCAACTAGGAATGAAAATCTGGCAAGAGGTTTCAGTGGCTGACAGCTTGCTCTCCCATGCACAGTGAGCCAAGGCTGGCTTAAGAGGAAAGGCAAAGGTTTGCAAAGTGCCTTGGGGTGAGAAGCACCAGCAGACTTGGGGTGTCCCCTACAACGGCCACATGCCTCTGGGGTGAGGAGGTGGATGTCCACGGAGGAAGCTGTAGGACCTGTACCCATCATGATTTTGACAAGGATTTAAAACCGGGATTTACAACAGTGATTGCCTCTGGTAGAAAAACTGGGCATTATTAGTAACACACTAAAAAAACCCCTTGGACTCTCTGAGCATCATGCCAGAGCACAAGAGAGACAGGGTGCTGGGTACTTCTAACAGATCCTTTCCTATGGGGTCAGGTGCCTTTCGAAAATTAGGGCACTGGCTTTCATTTGCCTCTAATCTGAGTGACTTGCTTGGGGTCAACTTTGGTTTGATCTGCTGGAAGGGACAGGCAAGCTGGGACTTGCTCTGTTCAGTCTTACTCATCTGGCATCTCACTATCGCACTTCTCTCCTGGCTGGACCAGCTGCTCCCTACAATCAGTCCCACTGAGATAGCAGCAAAACAAGCTAAACATGCTGTTCCCAGAGTGTCCCTCCAGCCCACAAACAACCTTATGCCTTCCACGAGTCATGGAGGGAAGTCCCTGAGCAGGACGCGGATTCCCCTTGGGGCCTCTGAGACGTGAGGGGGATTATCAGAAGCAGAGATGAAGTTTTTAAAACTTACCCTCATCACTGGGGGCACAGCGGGGATTCAGTGCAGACCCAACCATAAGGAAACCAAACCTCATCATGGTATGGATGTGCTCTCTGGGGTCTTTCTTGCCTTTTGTCCTATTCTACCCCCCACTTTCCCAGAAGGTGAAGGATGTCTGGCCCAGGTGGCCTTCTGTGACAGCACAAGAGTTATATAAACTCCCACCTACAGAGAGGAAAGGAAACCTGTGGGGAAAACCCAAGGAGAGCAGATTTCCATCTTTTCCTTACAGAAAGGGGAAGAAAAGGGTGTCCAGGCATGATCCTCCAGAAAGATGGACTACCAGCCCAGGCTGCCTTGTAACAGTAATGCTGCCCAGGATTTTGCACTGAGCAAAGACCAAGGAAAAGCCTTGCAGGACAGGCTGTGCTTCACTTTCTTCCCTGTGCACAGCACCAGAAGCAGCCAAAACAACAGTGAAGCTGAAAGGCAAAGACGCAGATTGTGCCCTCTCCTGGGAAGCCTCCTGGGGAGGATGGGCCACGGCAATGCCACTGGGAACCAAGTCAGGAATATACAGTGGTTTCAGTAAAGAGGTTGAGGTTTCAGATGAGTCTTGGCTAGAAACTCCTGCAGAAGGTCTGTGCTGACTCAGCCTCTCTGTGCTGTGACTACAAAAGCACCAAACAAAAGGCCACATCATGGATGTTGCTGCATCTGCTTTGATGATTTTGCCAGCACAACTGCAGTGATGAGGAGAGGGACTTTTTCCTCACAGTCTTAACCTAAGCACATCAGCCTAGCCTTATGCTTTAAATTAAAAGAAGTTCTGTGGCTAAAGTTGAAGGAATTTGCCTTGTTTAGTCTAAAAAAGGAGGCTAAAATGCAAAAAGATAATAATTTTCCAACATATAAAAGGTTGCTGTAAAGCTGGAGGTGGTCAGTTGTTGTCCCTCAGCTCCTGACAGGAGGATAAGATGTAATTGGAGTAATATCCAGCAAAAGTGACTCAAGTTAGAAATGACAAGGAACTAGCAGAAGATTTAAACACCAGACAATAAAACTGGAGATTAAGTTATTGAAGAAAGCTGCAGACTCCCCATCTCCGAAGGTTTTTAATGAAAGATGAGACTGACTTTGACCAGGAGTAGTATGGAAATACTTGTTCCTTACTTGGCAAAGGAAGTCTGCATAACTTCTAGCCTTATCTCAGCCAGAAGTTCTGTTGAACATGGGCAAAAAGATGGACAAAATTAAAAGATAAAGTTACTTTATTTCTAAAGTTACAGTGATTGATAAATCACTGCCCTGAAGAGCAAACCACTCCGTGAAACACTGCTTCCCAACGTTTCGTGCTCTGCTTAGTTCCCATCTCCTGTATTGCGATTATGTGTATTGGTCAGTCCCTCACCCTGCCTTTTTGTCCTCTCCCCTTTCCCAACCCCTGGCCATGCTTTCCCAAGGAGCAGGGCTGCTGCATGATATTTAATAGGTATTTTATCACTATGGCATCTCCATCTACCTAACAAAGCTGAAGTCAGGACCTGGTCCTGCTGCGACATGAAACCTGTGGTTCCCAAGAGGGGGGCATGAGCTGCTGAGCTGTGCTTTCCAGACTACACAGATTACTGAAACCTCAGGGCCAGAGTGATTTATTGATGCTTCCTCAAGCCTGCAGATATGGCAGTGACCTCATGTTGGTGGCAAGGGCCAGCTGATCTTTCAAGGTGCTCATGCTCGAAACAGGTGGATGAAATTCCTCCTCATCCCAGAAGAATAGCTGTAAGCATTGAGCCTGTTTCAAAGTGGCATCCAATGACCTCCTGGTAGCCAAGTGCTGAACCAGCCTAAAAGGTCAATAGCATATCAGCCAGAACAGCTGGATCTAATAGAAAACGAGTCAAGATGATACATAGCTGGCATTGCAGGAATAACAGATGTCATCTGGGTTGGTTGTACCAGCGCACTGATGTGCTAAAACAACTGAAAAGAGACTCACATGACCACAGCATACCACACTCTTCCCATCCACTGAAACTGAGACGACCCGCAGATGTTACACGCAGATTTTCTGGTGACCAGGTTTCCACACAACAGATTCGAGGCAGATCTCGTGCCAAAGCATGGTCTTGGGAAGGGCGCTTTGCAATGAGGGATATGGAG
>JAYRBT010000139.1:65491142-65540679 GCA_036023395.1 Myiotriccus ornatus | reverse complement strand
CCACACAACAGATTCGAGGCAGATCTCGTGCCAAAGCATGGTCTTGGGAAGGGCGCTTTGCAATGAGGGATATGGAGATGGAGCAACTTGCAAGGCAATGGATGTAACTCACAGTTTTGATTTATATTAGGACTCTGCATTTTTCAGTCCCAAACAACACCACCGCTGCCACCCTGGACCAGGCATGCCCAAACCTCATTTGCCATTTCACTTTCTCTGCTGCAGTTGAAGAGAGGGCGATGTTTGCAGCTTTAAAAATAATAATACTAATAAAAAGCAGCTGCTTAGCTTAGAGCATCTTTTATTGCCCAAATTAAAGGAGGCTCATGGGGGAAAGATGAGGAAAGCAGGTTGCAGGGAGTGGGGCTGTGAAGCCAGGAAGCCTTCCTGTGGGCACTGCGATGCTGCACTGGCAGCATCTTGCTCCCAGAGCTGTAAAAGGGATTAAGTTAACAAATATAGAAAGAAAAAGAAGGCTAAAATAGGAGACTAAAATAAGAATCAGAATCCCTCTGGTAAACTGCTGAGTTTGCTCCCAGCTGTAGAGAGCCAGTTGTGCTGGGGGAGAGTGAGCTATTTTCTGGAGATGTGCTGGAAATAGCACAGGGTAGTCAGGGAGCAGCAGAGGGTGAGCATCAGCAAGGTACCCTGTGGACCACCAAAAGCTTTCCCACTAGGCTGGGCATGCCAGTGTACACTGGGAGGATGCAGCACAGACCAGGCAGGATGGGAGGAGATGGAATAAGGAAGGCAGTGGGCTCAGTGCTGCTGCTTCAAGGCTTCAACTCCCAGCAAAACCAACCTGTTTCGGAGCAAGGCACCAAGCCCTGAGCCTTGGTGTGCCGCTCATGGAGGCACAGATGAGTGCAGGGGGGTGCTGACCCAAACACATGGGGCCTCTTGCAGCCCTGTGACTGACGGCACTGTCCCGGCACCACCTCCCAGCCACTCCGGCCCCCCAGCACACAGGCAGTGATGAGCAGCCGGTTGTCTGGCGAAGCAATTACTGCCAGGCCCAACGTGCTGCTGCTAGTGCAGAAATTGAATCTTGAAGCAGTCAGCAGCAATTCTCCAGGGAGCACCAGCGGGTGGATGGGGGACAGCAGGAAGGAGGTTTTTCTTACCAGGCTTCAATCCTCACTCGGATGTGCTGAAATTAGACACTAAGCCTTGAACTCAAATCCTCTGATTTCCCCTTTTGTGTTCAGCACTGCTCTTGCTTTTTCCCTTATAAAACCTGTTTGGTGAAGCCACACAAGATACCTTCTTGGTACCTAAATCATTTGTGCTGAATTTTGAGATGACTCTGCCTCTTGCAGAGGGGGTGGCAGGAAGGTGATGGACATCAGAGAAGTCAGAAAAAGCCATGGAGGAGACTTGGACTAAGAAAAAATGCTAAGTAAAAAATGCTTTCCCATGTGGTAGACAGGGGTCACAAAAGAAAAAAGCATCAAACCTAATTCCCTGGTCATTGTTAAACCTGGGAAATCACCACCAAACCCTAGAGTTTTATTTTGCTACATTTTTTTTTCCCCCCAGGGTCTGCAGACTGGCACGTAGAGCACTACCTTGTAAATGAGTAACCATTCCTTATGGAGGTATTTACAATAGAGACACATGAAGAAGTGCTGGTTGCTAGAAGGGTTTTGATGAGATCACATGAAGCTGATGATTTCAAGTCTTTTGCCTGTCTAGATGAGAACACCAGGAGGAGGATGGCACAGGAAAGCCTTTGTGTGTCTCAAAGAGGGAGGGAGGAAAGGGAGGGAAGCACTGAGTTTCCATACTGTACCCTTTCCTGTGGGCAGTAGGTTATATGTGGTGCTTGTCCCAGCGATGCACTGTAAAGACCTTTTCTGGCCCTTCAGTATGTTTTCCACTGAGCCTTCAGCGTGTTGGCCCCTCAGTGTAAGAAAAAAGCGCATGGTTAAGTCTGGGAAATGAAATCCCTGAGTGTCTCACCTGCTCTGAAGGAAGCTCCGTGCTTCCAAAGCCCAGGGGGCACTGTAAGCAGCCGAGCTGAGCCCACACCGGGTCCCAGACCCACGTTAGGACTGTGTAGGTTTGTCGGTGGCTACAGCACCCTCCTACACAAGCTGCAGGCTCTGGGCCCCAGAAGTCGGACGGAGCACAGGAAAGGCAGCACAGCAGTGCCACGGGCCAGCGGCACACACGCAGTCCTTCACTGCACGGGCAGCGCACTCCGTCTCCCTCCCCCAGACCTGAAGCACAACCTGCAGCCTCAGCCAGCCTTACGCGTGAAGCACTGACCACTGAAGCAGGGTGGAGATGAGTATCTCTCCCATACTTCTTTGCCTTCCTACAGGATCCCTCACTTTGCACATGAGCTCTTGTTCACCCACTTGCAGTAGCGGGGGAAGGAGAGACGCCCCAGGCGAGGTCTCCGTCCCTGGGGTGGCAGTGACAGTGCTGTGTAGTACTCGGGAGGGCCACTGGAGGTCTGTGTGCGTTTGCTTTCCCCTGCTCGCTGAACAGCGCTGCACAGTGCGGGATAAACCCCACTCGACATGGAACCACAGAATATTCTGAGCTGGAAGGGACCCACAAGGATCATCGAGTTCAGCTCTTAAGTGAGTAGCCCGCGTGGGGACCCAACCCACAACCTTGGTGTTACCAGCACCAGGGTTTAACCAACGGAGCTAATCTCAGGGTCCTGCCTTGGCCTGGGAAGGACAGCACACCCACCTCCCCGGGCCAGCCCGTGTACCCATGGGGTGGCTCTGCTCCCCTCCGAGCATCCCAGGGCACCCTCAGCGTTGACCCACCTTTGGCTCCATTGCAGGGCAAAATTCCAAGAGCAAAACTCGAATATGGGGAGGTTAGTTTTTCTGGCTCCTCTCTGCCCAGGAAGCACCTCCTGCAGCTGAAACTGCACAGGATCTCTGTCAAGCAAGGAGCTGCTTCTGTTTCTCCCAAGTCTGGAGTGAATTCATCCTCAGGGCAGACCAGCATGAAGCTGTCTACCCTCAGGATGTGAAACCTCCTTCCTTTCCAAGGGTGGCTGGGATCACTGACAGGATGATGTTGGGATTCTCACTGTAAGGCTCATTTTTTTCAGAATGGCAGGTTCCTGCTCTCTGAAGACACTTGCCCCTCCACTCCTGCAGATCTTGCCTGTATATCCATCATTGCTTCCCTGGCCCCTGCTGCATCAGTTTCCCTGACTTCGTTTTTAATCAAGTTCAAACTCGCTTGTGAGCTGCAGGATGATGGCATGAGTGTGTATTTGCACAGCAGTTTCATTCTGGGTTGCGACGCTCTGGGATGTCACTGCATTTTTTGAATTTGCCCAGTGCAAACAACACAGCAACTTCACCGTTATGAAAATTTCACCAGAGCTTTCAAACTTCACAAGTTTTTAGGACTTCAGTTTATTAAAGGAAATATGGCACACCAGGATCACAGCATCCCCTGCTACCATGGGGTGGCCCTGGTCAGAGGAGAAAGTCAAACCTCCCCGATCAGTTCCAGAACAGAAGGAAAACTGAAAAGACCAATCACTCCTTCACTCTTCAGAGCCTGGACATTCTGAGACAGTTGCCTTTGGGGCTTGGCAGCTGCCAGGGCTGTTGCTTCTGGGAGCTGTCACCACACTTTCATGTCTGACCCACACTCAGAACCCAAGCGTTTCCACTCAGATGTTGCAGGGCTGAAGGTCTCTTTGTGGACATACCCCTGTGATGTTCCTTACCTATAATCACATCACATACACCACTCTGCTCTGGCCAGGAGCTCCAGATGATAGTGGTGGACCTCCCCATGAAGGGAGAGCAGAGCTAAAGTAAGCAGCGGTCATTGGAGCCTCACTGCCTGCTTTGCCAGGACTCAGGCAAAACCTTAGCATGGCTTTCTTTAACTGAGCTTTGGAAACCTACTGCCATGTGACATATCCACCAAACATCCCCCAACCAATTCTCAGTTCAGGTTGGGCAAAAGATAACTGAAATTCAGCTGGGCTGTGGTGGACCACGTGTTCTGGATGGAGGGAAAGGCAGTGGTAAAGGCATCACAGGAGCTACCATGTTTCCAGCAAAATCAAAGCAGCACACACAGAGGAAACCAAACCGGACTTCTCAGCAGGCTCCAGGCTAAAGCTTTGTCTATCCCAGGAAAACGGGGACTTCTGTTTCTCTGGGCAGGTTTTCATCTGATACTGGAAACCAATGATGTGAGACTGCGTCCTGTTCCAGTGGGTCTGTCCTTCTGCCCCACCCGTGAGCTCTGGGGGTGAAACGTTCCTTGAGCAGATGTCCAGAGGGCCCTTTGCTGGGATCACATCTGAGCGCTGCTGCCTGTGGCCAGGTCACAGTCTGCCTCCAACTCCCTGAAAACCCCTTTGCAGGCCCTAGCTGACAATGCCCAGCACCTCTCCCCATGCTCTCACTGTCCCTGAGGAGGATGCTGGGCTCCTGGATCTCTGTGCAGAAGAAGAGAAAGCATCAGGCAGCTGTGGGAAGTGTGATTTTAAGAGCTTAAGGCCTCCCAGACAGCAAAGGAGGGGGGGTGAGTCAGATGCCTCTCTCTTCCACCGGTTTTGCTTCTCCAGAAGCAGCCCAGGTCTCTGTGGCATCCACAGTTAGCATCCCCTCAACCCTTGTACGGAGGGAAAGGGACCTGGGGCCTGCGCCTTGCAGCATCAGGGCCTGGAGGCACCACTGAGCAGGAAAACTGGAAATACCTGAAAATTTGCCTCAGCTCCTTGCTGAAAGGCATTATGCAAGGAAAGGAAAATCCCAGCCTGGATCAAGTGCTGGAAAAACCAGTGTAAAATCAGCTCTGACATGAGCCCAACCCACACAGGGGATGATCTATATTGCCTGCCCTAAGGCTACATGCACATTGCTGCTGAAGGAGTTGGGTCACTTGCTGGCCCTTACAAGCAGTTACAGGGCAGCCTTGCAGGCCAAGCTGAAAATGTGGCTTTTCTTTGCTCAGCAGCAGAACTGACTCTCAAATGTAGCCAGAAAGACTTTAAGTAACCTTGTCACATCTTTTCCTGCTTTGTCATTGCAGACCTCATCTTGGGCCAGGCCAGTAGTTGCATTTCGAGGTTTTCTGTCTGTGGCTGGTTTGACATCTAATTTTCCTCTCTTTGCCACAGAATATCCTCAACCCTTCTCCGCTCCAATTTTCTTTCTGCTTTCCTCCTTTTACCTCCCCTTGGTCCTTTTCAAACTGCTTCCCCCCCCCGCCTGCAGTCAGGCTGCAGTGCCTGCCATGGGGAGGGTAAATAAGACTCATCCACGTCCTATCAGCCTCCTTACAAGATCATAAAGCTACAGCCATACTTTGGTGATTGTTCATTAAAACAATCATTGTTTAAAACACCAGCAAAGTAGCTGTTGGTCAAAAGTACAGGCATTAACCTCATGTTCTCCTCTTCTTCCTTAGCAAAGATGGATACACATTGACAGAGTTGTTCATGATGCAGCAGATTTTGTAATAGCATTACCCTGCTGACCCAAGCAGGTAGCCAAAATTCAGGTGGCTGGAGGTTATTTACAGCAAGAGAAGGAACTGGCTGTGGAGGCAGGTAATTTTCCAAGGCAGTGTTGCTAATTTACAAAGAAGGTGCAAAGTCCTGGACTGAAAACCCCAAGAAATGAGCATTTCCTGGCTCACACCACCTCTGTTATTCCCACGTGCACAAGAGCTCTCATGCTCTCAGCTTTTCTCAGGGCACGTGTAGTCCTGGTTTCTCCTTCATGGCACTGTGGTCCAAACACAGCCCCTGGGAAGCCTCTACCACACATCACAGAGCTTTGCTCTGCTTGCACAGCACTGTCTCCTGCAGCTAATTGAGGTGAAAGTCTCTGGCAAAATCTGCAAAGAAAACCCGACTTTTTTTTAATCTAAGCTTGCAACAAAAATATTATCAGGAAGAAAGACGTATTGTCTCCCCAGGACATCATACCCAGTGTCAGGGAATACTACTCCTTAGCTGAAGATGCTTTAAATCTCCACAGAATTACAGAATCACAGCATGGTTTGGGTTGGAAGGAGCCTGAAAGATAATCCATTTCCTATCCCCCTGCCAGGGGCAGGGGCACCTTCCACTAGACCAGGTTGCTCAGAGCCCCATCCAGCCTGGCCTTGAAGACTTCCTTGTTTGAAACTATTCCTCACAGCTGCACTGAGATGCTCTAGATACATCTCTGAATAATTGCTACATAGCTCAGATTTTAATGTTGCTTTGATCTACAGTGGGGTTTCTTCAGCATAGATGTTATTGTACATTAAACACACTGGCAAGCTCCAAAATCCCCATTCGGCAGAGGATAAAGCAAGCCGTGGGCGTGCACACTGTTTGGGAAACATTTGTATTTAATTCACAACCCACAAAATTCTTTCAACCCAAAAAAAGTTGTAGGAAGAGATTAATCTTCAGATATGCCCTGGAGAGACCTCCACAGCCGAACTTGTCACCCTGAACTCCCTTTACATACAAACCCAACTTTTAGCTTTTAGCTCATGATTCATTCGATCTATTTTAGAGGTCCATGTTGGGTTCTAAGGTTCTGTATCTCCAAAGAGGACTGTTTTCCCCATTTGCTGTGCCTAAAGCAGAGGTCAGCCAGCTCCAACACCAGCAGAGATCTGTGTGTGACAGCACATCCCACCTCTGGCCCAGGTTACCAATTCATGGATTTTTACCAGTTGGAAATAATTTGGCATGTCAGGTTTTATAGTGACTTATTCACGGCACCCAGGGAAGGAGGAAGGCTTCATCACTGCTGTGATGGGTCACAGTGCACGGCAGGACTGGGAAAACCAGGATGTGTGTGTGGTTACTGCAACACCGCTGTCACGGCACAGGTGTCGCTGCCAGTGTCGGTTCCTGAGCAGCAGATTAGTGAATCCTCAGCCTTGGGGGTCTGTGCATCAGGAAAGGGGCCAGCAACACGCTCTCAGGGGGAAACCAGCGTCCCTAAGAGAAGGTGCTGCAGAGCTGCTGCAGTCAGAGGGAGTGCAGTGAGAGCAAATCTTGGGATGCTAATTAATCCCCCTTTGGGAAGATATTTATTAGGCAAATGCCTCACATTCACATGCATATCTGCAGTCAACAAAGAGGCTTTTACTTTTTTCCCAGCCCAGCAAAGCGGGAGGGTGGGAGGTTGCTGCGACCAAACAGCCAGTGGTGCTGCGGGTGCTCAGCCTGCTCTGGGCATCTTGGGTCAAGCATGGAAAAAACAATTGAAATGACCAAGGTCCAGGCTGGAGGAGAACCTGGAGGTTAAGTTGAGAAGAAGATCTTTAAACCTGGATACCTTCCTCCCTCCCTCACTGATAGAGACATTGCAAAGGACAGGGTGGGAGCCATCCCTGACGGACTCATCCTGCTGGGATGAGCTGTTCTGAAATCACTGCATTAATGTAACCTGGGGCAGCTTTTGCTGTCAACCAGTTAATTTCTGAGGTTGATAGATATAGCCCTTGATGATTAAAGGACTGGGGCTGCTTGTAGCTCCTGCAGAAAAAAGAGCCAGCAGGACCTCTCCTTGTCCAGCAGATACTGAGCAGTGGGTCACAGAGGGAGGGGGGACCTGCCTCGGTGCTCCCCACTCCTTAGGGACAGATGCTCTGTGAGAGCGACTGCTCATCCCAAATCATTTGCTTCATTTGCTATCACACAGCTCTCATTGCTTCAAGAGTTACAGTAAAATCTATTTGGAAGTCATGAGAAGTCCAGGGGTGGACAGAAAACCTCAAATTTCAGAGGGAGAGCAGCATGTGAGTTTGTCAGCAGGGGAAGAGGTAATTCTGTTGTACCTGTGCTGGATGCTTCCTACAATTTGTGAAAGTGAGTGACTCCCCCTGACCCAAGACAAGAGCTGCCATTTTGGGAAGGATAAATAATGACATTTCCAAGGCTTACTGGTTTGATGTGCTAATCCAAAGCAAAGTCAGCCTAAAGCAGACCTGCTGAAGGCAAAGCATGTTTCTTCCTGAAATACTCAAACATCCTCAGCCCCCAGAGCCACAGAGCCTGCCCTCATTATCCCAAAGGTTTTTTTCCTGAAAAAACCAATGGATCAAACATCTGCACAATCTCCTGTTTTAGACTGAGGAGCAAGAGCTGCTGAGAGCACTGGCACGACATTCAAACTTTAAACTGTCCATCTTAATTAAATTAGTTCTATCCGTGAGGTTCAGCGGTCGGTCACGGCATGTGGGAGATTTACCCTCAAGTCCTGGAGGAGCAGAAGTAAACACAAGAGTGAAATCCTCAGTGACTTGGGATGACAACTGTGTTCTTTAAGACCAAAAGCTCCTGGCAGAGCAGTTGCCTTGCCAGCAAGCTGCTGTTAACAATATCCTTTTCATTCCAGGAACCCAAATCTGCCGTCTGCGAACCTGACTGGCTTTTGAAATTGATTTCAGAGAGGCCCTTAATTTTCACTGACATTTGCTTTGGTCACTCACAACTTCCAGCTCCTTCTCCTTCCCTCCTCCCCATCGTGCAGCACCCTCAGAACCTCCCCTTCACCCCCATTCACAGAGAAAGCTGAAATCCTGGCTTTGCAACAAGAAAGGCAAAGTTTGGCATTCAGACAGCAAGGAAGGACTTGGGAAATTTAGTCTGGTGCTTTGTGTCTTCTTTGAGTCACTGCATGATGGTGCATAAATTGCTGTGTTCCTCTGTGCCTCAGTTCCCTCACCGTGGCCGAGAGTGATGGTACCCTCTTATCTCAGGGGAACAGGAGATATTAATTACTGCTCATTAGATGCTCAATTGTGGCAGCATAAATAGTAAACAAGCATTTAGTGCCTTTCTAAAGATAACTGATTTGCAAACACTCAGGTCCATAGCTTGGGACTGGAACTGGGAACTCCCTTGGCTGTTACATAACTGCAAAAGGTTGGCTTTGGTTTGTTGTTTTTTTTTTTTAAGGAATGGGTTGTTTTTATTACTGTAGTAATTTCATAAATAAGGAATGCATCTGACTAGAAAGGATGAAACAAAAATAAATGCCAGCTTAACCCAGGCATATGGAAACCAAGCATTATCTTAATTATATTTTTGAAACAGCAACCTCCTATCTTTGGCCCAAAGCTTTCAGAATTCAAAGGCAAACACTGCCCCAATCTTTAATTTTTTTCCCCCCATCCACAGACTCTTTGTGTTGGTGAATTTGTGGCTGTCAGGTATCTCCCAAAAGCAGGAGTCCAACTGCTCCTTCCTTGATGAGGGGGATGCAGGGATGCTGCATGCCTCATCTTTCCTCCGTGGGGTGATCTTCTTCCCATGGGAGGCTCCAGTCTCGAGCAGCAGATGCTCTTTTAGCCAACTCATCCACTGCTGTACCTGCACCATGACTTTTATAATCCTACATTTTGATTTCCAGTACAGACATTCACAGGCTTTGGGAGCTGGGGGTTGCTCTGGCTGCGGTGGCAGACGATGCCCGTTAGGAATGGGAACTCTGTGGGCGCTCCAGCAGGCTGGCAGCGCCGCAGTGCCTGGCCACGAGCGGGTCCCACAGCCACCCGAGGAGCAGATTCTCACCAGGGACAATTGATGCAGCACAAGCCTGTGGGGTGCTGGCACTGCTCTGCTGGGTGGGAAGGTTTCCAAGTCCTTATCTAATCCTTCCTCCTTTCCCCTCCCTCATACTCCCGAAAAAAAATTTTAATAGAAAAGTGAAGCAATGGAACCACAATGAAATCACCACAGTGAAATCAAGCTTAAGCTTGCACCAAAGATCCAGTCACTGCATCTTCCCGAGGACCAAAGTGGACCCCATGAGCTCCAATGCAGCAAATCCCGCAGAATGCCAGAGATAGCCGCACTCCCTGACGGACGGGTGCATCTCCCGGGAGATGCAGGGAAGAAGTTCGCAGGGAGGGCGCATGGGTGCACCTCCCAGGGACACGTGCACCTGGCAGGGGGATACAGGAACGCTAACTCCAAGGCGGCTGGGTGCAAGGGGGATGCACACGTGCACTTTACCAGAGGAAGAGACACAGAGGAAACTTTCATGGGGTGTACGGGTGCACCTTGCAGGTGGAGGCTCGCAGGGGGGTGCAAGTCCCAGACGGACGCACAGGTGAAGTTTGAGGACAGGCACAGCTGCTACCGCGGAGGGCTGTCAGCGGGCAGGGGGAGGCGCAGATGAAGCTCTCGGGGGATGCACATCACAAGACTGGGGGGTCCGAGGCTTCCCGTCTCCCCGCCCAGCATCCCCCGCCCAGTCCCGTCCCTGCACCGGCCCCGCACAGCGCACGCCTCGGGCAGATGCCGGCCGGTTCCAACCGGAGAGGCCGAAGCTTTTCGGGTCCTGCGAAGAGGAGGAGCCCGTTCTCCTCCCTGCGAATCCCCCCTCCCCCTCCATCCCTTCTCTCCGCCCCGCGGAGGGGCGCGGGGGCGGCGGGGCCGGCAGCGCTTCGCGCACCGCGCAGCGGCGTGGGCACGGCTGGAAAAGTTACTGACCGAGGGATGGGGAGGGGGATTTGCTTAGGAGGCGCCGGGAGCCTGGCGGCTGCATCCCCCGCTCCCCTCTGCCCCCGCGGGGTGTTCCACGCGGGATGGCTGGAGCTGCGGCCGGGGCACCCTCCGCGCCCCGCGGAGCTCCGCGCAGGGACTCTCGGTGCCGCAGCCCTTCGGGACGCGGTGCAGGGCCGGCCCAGTCTCCCTCCCCGCCGCTCCGCGCCCCGCAGGCTCCCGCAGCGCCCCGCGCAGCGCCGCGCACCCGCGGCGACTGTTCCAGAAGGCCGCCGGGCGCACCGTGCGTTCGCAATATATACGTAGATAAATACATAAAAAATAAAGAAATGACGTCCCCTTCCCCCCCCCGCCCCGCGCACCGGTGAGTGCGGGCAGGGATGTTCGACCCCCGACTGCCGCGCAGCCCCGCGCCGTAGTAATTTGCAAGGGGCGGTGCAGGGATGGGGGGGAAAGGGGGAGGTGTCCCGCCCCCCCGATCACATGGCGACCCCGCGCAACCAATGCGGGGGGCTCTAGGACCCCGGGGACCCGAGGCCCCCCCCGCTCTATAAATGCCTCTCCAAAATGCAGCGGGGCTTCTTCCTCCTGTCCCGCCCGGCCGCGCAGCTCAGCGCCCCGCTGCCTGCGGGTCTCCGTGCCGGCTCCGCGCCCCGCTCCTTCCCCCTCCCCTTTTTCCTTTTTTTTTTTTTTTTTTTTTTAATTATTTTTTTCTCTTGATTTTCTGACCTCCCCCTCCCGTTTTTCTCCTCGCCCCTTCCCCGCGGCCGGTTTGCATGCATTGTCTGTCTCCCAAGATGGTTTGTGAGACCAAGATTGTGGCGGAAGATCATGAATCAATCCCGGGATCCAAAAAAGACACGATCATTGTTTCCTCCTCCCAGATGTGGCCCTCTTTGGCCGGGTCCACTCCCTCCCCACCACCTCCCCTCACCCCACCAAAGGAAGACCCCCGGCGCGACAATGTCTATATCCGCGAATTCCACCCTTCCGAGCAGGAGGTGGTGCGCCGCATCTTCTACGAGGGGATCATGGAGCGGATCCCCAACACGGCGTTCAGGGGGCTGAAGCAGCAGCCCCTCACTCAGCTGCTCTACGGGCTGCTGGCGGGTGAGTATCCGCTCCCTTTTGGGGGAGGGGGGCGCCGGGTTTGTTCTCTGTGGGTCTTCACAAAATGGTCGGAGCGGCGGGAGGCGCCGGGGACCCGCGGCCCCGGGCGCGCTGCGGCGGTGCGGGGAGCGGGAGCGCCGCAGCATCGTGCGGGGCGGCCGCGGAGCCGCAGCGCTGCGGCGGGGACAGGCGGGATAGGAGCGGGATGAGAGCCTTGCGCCGCCGGGGGATGCGCGACCCTCCCACGGGTTGTAAGGGGGGGGGAGCGCTGAAGGCCGCCGCGGGGGTGAGGGTAGACTCCGTCCTTGTGGTTATTGCGGGGCTGGGGGGGCGCGGAGGGGAGCGCAGCGCACTGGCCGCCCCCGCGCAGCCCGGAGAGGGGAGGACGAGCCGCGTTCCGGCGTTGCCTGGAGACGGCCAGGCCCACCAGTGAAAGCCCCTCTTTAGCCCTCCCCCGGCGTGGGGAGGGGGTGTCCCCCTACAGCAGGGCCGAGGCGAGGAAGGGGGGGTCACCTCACCTCCCAGAGTTGAGTGCCCAAAATAACGCTTGCAAGGTGTCCTGTCCCTGTGCCAATAATGATTAATAATATGTGCCCCCCTGCGCCGGGAGGGCTTTGGGATGGTCTCCTGCCCTCGGTGGGTGCAGGAGAGTCACACCCCGTGTCCCAGACATCGGGGAGGACGGGGCCCCGCGCTGGAGAGGGACCCCCCAGCAGGCGCTGGGGCTCAGCCGGCGGCTCTGGGGCCATGCCGGGGGGAGTCGCCGGCTGGGGGGCACCCGCAGAAGCCCCCCAGGTGTTCGGCAGCCCGGCGGGATGGGGGCGGGCGGGGTGGCTGCCCTGGGAGTCGGTGCTGATGGAAATAGCACTGCCGCAGTGGCGAACACATGGCTGCGGAGCGGTGCCCGCAGCGCGGCTCCGCCGCCCGGCTGCGTTCCGGCCTCACCGGGGAGAGCGAAGGGAGCCTGGGGTGTCCTGGGCCCTGGGGGTCCCCACGGCCCTGCTCCGGGGGGCTCGGTGGGACCTGTCGTGGCGTGGCGGCATCCTCCCCACCGGCTCCCTTCAGGACCCCATAAACTTCTCCGGGTTATCTCGTCGCGATGCACTATCCATTAACGTGATAATCTCGAGAGCGTGAATTGTGTGTATACTGCAAATGTATATTTTGACTGTGATTGTTTTATTTATTTATTTTTATAATGAGTTTGTATTCCCAAATCAACACTAAATTCTCTTTTCTGACAGGTGTCGTTTATTTCTCTTCCTTATCTCCATAGTAATGTGCTTTGTTGTGACCAAGTCCTTCCTGCTGACCTGCTGTTTGCCCATCTTTCTGATGGGCATGAGGTACTACTTCAGTAGAAAAGTTATCCTGCACTATCTCGATTGTGCGCTGCACACGGACATGTCCGATATTGAGCAATATTACATGAAACCGCCAGGTGAGTACAAATTCCCCGAGGGAGCCTTCCTTCTCCCAGCCTGCTGGGGAACATGGCTGCTCCCTGCTGCTGGCGCCTTTTCCTCCTGTCAGCAGCACTGAGCAAGCTCAAAAGTCACCAGAATGCAGCTCTTTAGCCACACCAGGCACAAAGCCACCTCTGTTTTTGGTTTGGCCTGGGCTTTTTTTGTTGTTTTGTTTTTGTTGTTTGTTTGTTTGTTTGTTTTTCACTACCCCCACAAGGTGCCTAGTCATCCAAGGCACCCTCTGTCCACCCCCCCCAGCACAGCGCTGCCAGGTCCCACAGCCAGCCCAAGGACTGGGGTGTTTGGGTACAATGATGGTGGAGGACACAGGTTTTTCACTGCAGGCTGGGTCCACCCCAGCCCTTATGTCTTGAGCCTGCTATTTCTTTGCTCCTTGAACTTGGTGTTAGCTCTGACAGCAGGAAGAGAGGGAGACGAAAGGCTTTTTAGCCCAAATGCATGGAGGAGCCCATTTTAGCTACTGTGCCCATTTTCCTATATTGTTCAAGAACATTCCTTAATGCAGGTGTTTTGGAAGAGGCACAGATCAGGTATGTAAAGGGCTGCTGCTGCATAAGTTTGACATAATATGTGTTACATACATGATTATAATTAAAAATACAGTATCTCACTATAATATTTACTGGTTAAGCTGTAAAAGATACATTATGATGACATAATTAAAAAAAAAAAAAAAGAGTCCCTTTAGAACCTGTCAGGCACCATTTCCCTTGTTGTAGGCACACACCCATGTTGAGAACCAGAGCAAGGGGATGCCTGGGCAGTCGCTCGGGGTTTGAGGTTTGCTTTTGGTGGTTGCAGAGTGCTAATGGTGAGCTGCGAGAGCAAGGCAATGCCAGTATCCTGCCTTAGTTCCCTCTTCTCGGGGTACCTGCTCTCTTCTTGGGTATCTACTGTGTTGTTTTTTCATGTGACCGTGTTTTTGCTGTATCATTGCGGATCCCCAGGTGTGACAGACCTCTTCCCGGCCACTTTTAGAGGACTCCTAGGTGGTACCCTAGCCACAAACTTTCCCTCATTTCTAATGTGCAGTGTTACATTTTCCTAAATGTAACATTGCTAAAATGTTGCTCCTCCTTGTAGGAGAATCCCCAAATAGCTTAGATGTGCTTGCTTTAGATTCTGTTTCCCATTATAGTGTGTGTCTTGTCCAGGTCGTTGTCCCATATTACACACAGGTTGTGTTTCATTTACAGGGCTTGTTTTTGTAAAAATTAAGTGATGTGTGACTTGCATTTAAAAAGCTCAATCTTCATTACAGGTGGTGTCACAGAAATAAAAGTGTTTGTAGCAACACATCTCTGCACCTCTGTAGTGAGGTTCAGCAAGGTATTGTGCTGGAGAAAGTAGCAGAAGACTCCAGCAGAATAAGAACATGTAATATGGAGTTAATAGGTGTTTGAGCTGCTTTGCTCAAATGCTCAGGATTTGTGTGGTCAAAGTGGTCGCAGTGCCTGTATTTATAATGCTAACAGATACAGAAAATAAAAGAAAAGGGCTCAAAGGAAGAGTAATGCCCTCAATTTGTTTAGGGTCAGTAATGCAATCCTGCTCAGCTGTGTTGCCAACATGTCTTTGAAATGTTAGCATTGCTTTTATTTGGTACCTGAAAGGGCTAATTGCAATTTTAGAGCAAGTGTGTGTGGGCTGTAATTTTTGACAGAATTTAATCATGTAATTAGGCTTCTGCCATGCCGTAAAAAGCAGATTTATGGGATTGTTGGTGCTTGTTAAAGGTTCTTGATGATCGTGGTGTTAAGCAAGTTGGCTGGAGTAATAACTGGATAAAGACCAGAGAGGCTTTGGGGGCTGTGGAGGAGAAGGGTACCTGCATGCTGGGACCAGCACCCTCAGTGATGCCTGTCTGTGTGCCACGAGGCCATGCAGTGCTATTTGTTGTAGCTGTGCACGAGGCATGAATCCAGCAGTTCTCTCCCGTTTCCTCTGAAAATGCATCTGGTGGATTGTTTTTTTCCTATAGGATAGCAGTATAAATACAGTCCTCTTGGAGAATCCTGGAGTTCTGTGTGCTTTGAAGGCTGGCTGGCTGAACAACCGGAGAAAGGCAGTGATGAGCCACACTGGCGTTGCCCATCCCACCCAAAGGACAGAACAATGGCAATAAAACAAATTCCAGCCTCAAGTTTTTCTCTTATTTGCGTAGTTTACAAATTAGCACCCGGACAGAAATGGTTGTAGTGGGAATGAGAAGGGCTTGTTGTATTTCTGCAGCTGAGATATTAGTGAGAGCTTTCTGAATGAGGTGTTAAAAGAAGAACTGGTCACAGTGGGGATAATGGGGTTTAGGAACAGGGACACAGAGAGGCCTGGATATGGCCAGAGCTTGACTAGATGAGTTAAACCCAACCTGACGTAACTGCAGCTTGGCCAGGCTTTGGCTGGGAGTACAACCAGGCAACTTCCTGCTCCTTCTTTAGAGGGTCTGTGTTTACGTGCTCGAATAATTTATTTTTTTTCCCCAGCATGGAGAATAGAGGAAGAGAGCATTTCTGTGGTGGGGTTATGAATTCCTGTTTCCTGGGGTGATGAACTCCAAGGTAGAACTGGGACATGGTCTCCAGGTCTTGGATCATGATGTTGGTTGTGGCTTTGGTGAGGTTTTGCCCTTGGAATCCACGATACCCAGGCTCGAAAACCTGTTGTTTGCAGCGGGCTTCCTGTGGTGCCCAGGACTGGGGTATGGTTGTACAGAGCATCCACAGCACATAGCCTCTGGTGAGGCAGGGATCTACAGTGAGAGGATATTTTAACTATTAAAACGGGTTGTTCTTGCTGGTTTTGTGAAAGCATCTGCAAAATCTTGTGGGTCAGTTTTAAAACCAAACTTAAAGGACCTGGTTTGCGTAGGGATATTATAAGCACCCAGGTTAATGATTAGTGTTGAACAGCTCCGTGATTTACATTGTATTAGGGTTTTTCTTCTGCAGTTTTTCTGAATTGCTCACCTCCAAGTTAGTTATGGTTTGAATTTTCCTCTGCTGGACTTTCTGTGGACTGAAAAATATGTGCTGACAGTGATTCTGCAGAAGTACACTAGCCAAAATTTAAGTCTTTGTTTTCTCTTGCCCTCCAACACTTATACCAAGGGTCTGGCAGAATGTTTGGTCCAGTGCTTAACTTGGAGCTTGTACACAGCGGTGTGACTTGAAATTGTTCTTAATGTGAAAGAAATTGTTTGTGTTGAGTCTCGTGCTGGGGTCTTAGAACAGAAGGTTGAATGGTTTAAACACCTTCCTGAGCTTTTTGTAAGCTTGCAGTTTTCATTTTAAAATAGCACTTACTGGAATTCACTTTTTTTTTCCTCCTTCTTCAAAGGCTATGAAAAAAGACACTGGAGTGGTGGAAAAGAAAGGAATTGGATAATGGGCTTAATTGTCAACCAGAGTAACTTAGGCTCTAGTAAACAAAAAACCCCCAAACAAACAAAAAAATAATTAATTTTAAATAGAGCCCTGCCTTTTGCATTTATCTATGTAAAAAAGAGGAGCACAGCTGGAGCTTGTTTTATGGTCTGATGATTTTGATGACTAATCAGTTTTACAGTGTCTCTTCAAGCTTCTGTCCCAGTTGGTTGTGTTGTATATTTTTTGCGGTGGTTGGTGTGTTAGAGAGATTCTTGCGAGGCTGAGGTCCCTGCTGGAGTGCTGATGGAAACCAGGACTCCTTTGCCTCCGAAGCAAAACCACTGCTCTCCAAAGCGAGTGGAGCTGGGGCTTTGGCTGATGAACTTGCATGTCTTTCTGTGGTTGTTTAAAGAGCTGTCTCCTGCTGCTGGCTGTCCTAGCAGGGTCTGCTGAGGGGTGTGCATACCTGTCCTGCTGGTGCAAAGATCTAGTGGTGGTGGGAGCTGGCCTGTGTCAGGGTTTTGGGGGCTGGTGACAAGCTGGGTGGCTGCCTAGCAATGCCCAGTGCTGCAGAGGAGGATGGACAGACAGCACAGATGGGCAGCCTGGAGAGCTGAGGCTGCAGGACCTGCTGGAGTGTTGAGGGCATCTGCCTTGCCCAGTGCAGCAGACAAAGCTGGAGTAGTTGCTGCAGGAGGTGTCAGGTCACATTAACTTCACTGTGCTGAGGGCTGTGGTTTTCAGCAGTGGCTGCACATCTGCAGCTCTTTCTCTGTGGGTGCCTCTGGTTGCTTCATGCTGGGACAAGATGGGTGCCTCTGCTCTCCTGCCTCCATCCAGGGGTGAGCAGAGCCTTCCTGTCCTGCTGCCCTTTGTCCCCACTATATGAGTGCAGATGAAGTGCCTGCACAGAAATCCCAACCTCCTCGGGGGACAGGCCCTATGGAAGAGAGGCTGCTGGGGGATGGTTTGTTAGGGTTCAATTTCTTCTGCTCTTGGGTGGCACAGTGCTCAGCCAAGCCCAATGGAGCTATGTCCTGCCCTTCTTGGCTGAGGTTTTGGTTTCATGTCCTTCTGCCAGAAGGACACCAGTTGAAGTGGAGCCAGAGTTGTGGTGTGAGGAGGTGAGATCGTATTTACTGCTCCTGCCTCTTGAGGCGTTCCTCAAGTTCAGTGGGATGCTAGTCTGGTTAACAAGCAAGTATTGCGTTTTGCTCTTGGATCAGGCCAGTTGGCAGTGGATTCCATGCCAGAGGGATTGAACCCAGGTGCCTGCAAGGTGAACAGCTGGGTATAAATCATGTGGTTTCTGCTAACCTTGCTCTGTGGGTGCTGAGCTCTGCAGAGGCTGTGGGATGAACACCAGTGAGTTTTGGTATGCAGGAAAAATACAGGGTGTACCTTGTGAGGAGATCCTCAGCCCCACAACTCTCGTTTCTCTGACATGCCCAAACCCTTTGGAAGCCCCAGGGAGAGGGGGGCAGGGGCAGTGTTTCTCCCCACCACTGAGCCCCCGGGCGGAGGGTCGGCCATGGAGCCCAGTTCTTCCACATTCTGGGTAATGCTCAAGCTGACAGATAAGCAGGAGCAAAGCTGCCGAATGATAACATTGTTTGGAAAGAATAGAGCAGCCCTTGCTTTGCAAAGAAAGGGGTCAGTTACCTGATGCCAGAGAAGGCTCGGGGCTGCTGCTTCCCAGTGGAAGAATGTGTTTTTGGAGAGCCCTGCCCTACTCCCGGTGCCCAAGAGGCAACTGGAATCTGAAGCATCCCTATCTTCAGCATTTCTTGCTGGCTTGCGAAGTGCCCTGACCTCATGCATCTGCCAACCCCCTGAGCTGTCTGTCCTGTATTGGGATTTTCGTCTGTGCCTCTCCCACACACTGCTTAGGTCAGCGAGGAGTTCTGCGTGGGACTGGGAGCTGGAAAACCCATGGGAGAGGCTGTGTCCTTATCTCTGCCTGGGTGTTTCCAGCTCTGCTCCACACCACTGCTGGGAACAGAGGCTGGGTCTCCTCAGGCGGAGGTGGGTCTGTCCTGTGAGCGTTTCACTGGTGGCATCTCTCTGCAATTCAGTGAGTGTGCTTCAGGGGATGCAATCTTCATATAAGATCCTACAAGGTTAGGATTACAGACCTTTCATGTAATTTATAGTGCGAAGTATTTTGTCAGAAAGTATTTCCAAAGCTGGCCTACTGCGAGAGGATGGTCAGGGATGCTGCTGCTGCTGCTCAGCAATTCTCACTGTTGCTTTTGGGTTTCTACAATTTAGGAGCGCAGGAACTTTCTGGTTTGGCATCCCTCATTGCCAGTGCAGAGTTTCTCAGGAAGCAATAGGAAAAACAACTCATGTTTCCAAGTGTTAGGGATGTGCTTTGTCCAGTGTTAGCAATGGACTGAAATATTTTGGTTTCATTTGGATAATGTCAAATGTCTTCAGAGTTGAGTTGCCTCTCAAAACCCACCTCATCTGACACTGGCACTCTATCACGCGTGGCTGCCTCATTTTGCTGTGTTTGAGCCTTGACCTTTCCATCTGGAGGCAGCCCCGTCCTGCAAGCGTGGAGCATGGGCGCAGTGAGCAAGGCACAGCGCTGCTCCTGACCCCCACCCCGCATTCCCGGAGCTGACCGAGGGATGCCCCGGCCACAGGCAGCTCTGCCGGGTCCCAGCCCAACCCTGCAGCCCTAAAGATGAGTGCTGTGTAGATCTGGAGGCGACACAGCCTGGGTCCCTCGCAGTGCTGAGCCACATGGGCCAGCTCTGGTCAACCCACTGGAGGGCCTGCAGGGTCTTTCTGCCCCACAAAACCTTTATTATTAACTTTTTTCCACTTTGGGGGGGTTCACATAGTACAGAGTAGAAGTGCAGTGCTGTTAGCCAAGGGCCAACAGGGGAAAGCTGGAGTTGCCTGTTAAGAGGAGATTCCAGGATTCCAGGCTGTGTAATCCACGCTAATGGGATAAGCATGTTTATGGGCCCTCCTATTTATTTATCACTGGAGCAGGAACATATGCACAAACCCATTCCTTAGTGCACGTATCCATAAGACAAAAATAGGTCTTCCTTTAGATCCACAAGCCTTGGCAGAGTCCCATATCAAAATTAGATGAAAAAAGATTTCATAGCAAATTTTGTAGAGCAATATAATCTTCTTCTTCTTTTCTTTTCTTTTTTTTTTTTTTTTGTCCACGTGTTCAAAAATTCTCTCTAAAAGTAGTCAGTCTAGTCAGTCCCTCATTGACTTGACCATCAGTTAATGCAGTGGTGTTTGAGCTGTAGCCATGACTGGGTAGATATGATGCTCCTGAACGTCAGCTCTGCCTGCAGTTGTTTAAAATTCCTAGTATGAGCCAGTGCTGGTCATTAATCTTCAGTACAAGAAGTAACCAGTTGTGTAAATTGAACATTAGTAGATTTTTAGGCACAGTTAGCTTCTCAGGACCAGCAAACAAGCCACACTGAGGCCTATGAACATGGAGGCAGGAACATAAGGTGTTCTGTTTTTTGGGTGTTGGGGTTTTTTTGTTTGTTTGTTTGTTTTTTTTGTTTTGTTTTTTTTTTTCCTGGCTTTGAGTAATTATTTTAATGTTGTCTCCAACGTTTGATGCTTTATGGCATGACTGTATGCAATTTCTCACTACTGTCTTAGTGAGTAAACCTAAAAAGGTTCTGACTCCAGAATCTTTTGCACAAGTTTAAATGCAAATGTATTCCCCTTATAAAGGGTTTGCTTCTTCTTTCTCTTGCTTTCTTAGGAATGACCAAAATTTAAAACAATTACACAAAAGTCTGTTTCAGGTTAAGATTTTCATAATAGCAAATTTAGATTTTGTGTCAGATATCTAACTAGCGGCAGGAGTTTAAAGCTACAAAGCTTTGAGCCCCTCTTGACATTGAATTTTGGGCGTAGGAGCATGAACTGAAAAAATCTTATTCCCAAACACATTATTTATTTATTATATTCAGCCCCTTAGGGTTACCCAAGAGTGTCAGTTGGTTCCTGCCAGCGTGCAAGACCAGCAGCCTGAGTACTTCAGAAACTGCCATTTGGTGTTGCTCTCTACTTGAAGGCCTCTATAATACATTGAAAAATACTGTTTTCATGTGAAAGCCTAAATGCATGGCCTGATTTTTAAGAAGACAAACCATTCAAGATGTCCCCAGATTTCAGAGTGGATTTCTGAAGTTCCTTTTGTAGGCTGAGCTCTTGATTTGGGCAGGTCGTGTTTAATTACTCTGGATGGGAACCATCTGTCAGGGTGTCCAAGAGCCCCTCGTGGACTCCAGGAGCTCTCAGCGTTGTTTACGAGTGTATCCAAAAACCCATGCTTTTATTTTGGTAATGCAGTGCTGGGGATCTGTTACAAATAATCACATGTTTGATGCTACTCCCTTCCAGTCTACAGTAAAAAGAGAGACTTGGAGTGTTTTGCTGGTACCTGGTTCTGCAATGTACGAGCCTTTTTTGTCACTTTCTTTATCAGTGAAACACGGAGCTTCAAATGTATTTTTAGATTTTTTTCCCCCCTTTTTTTTTTTGTTCCCCCCCATAGAAAGCTGAGGAATCGTTTTGTTGTCCTGACAGGTGGCTAATGAAAGGATTCTTAAAGAGAATCTAAAGATAGCAGTACATCTTACCCAGTTTCTATTTACAAATCTATTCCTTGTAACAAAATAATAGGGTTTGGGTTTCGGGGTTTTGCTGGTTTGTTTGTTTGTTTGGGTGGGTTTTTTTTTTTTGCTAAGGGCCAAGTGGAATCACCCTGAAGCCTCATGTCCTTCAATAAGGGTGCATCAAAAATTAGTTCATAGTGGTCTGGTTAGAGCCAGGTACAAGCTGTGGTATCTGTTACAGATGGCTTTGAGCCATTCTTTTAAGTCATCTATTGACCTGCTGGACCCCAGCAATCAATTAACAATTTATGACAGCATATACAGTATCATTCACTGTCTTCTATAACTATGTATAAAGTGTTTCTTTCAAAAATTGAAAAAAAATATTTCTTACAGGAAAATTCTGAAATTTAGACCTGGGACTCCCATGGTTTAGTGCCAAGCTGGGCTTCTGCTTTAAGGTGGGATTGTGTGAGTGAAAGGAGACACTTCAAAATAGGTAACGAGAAACATATATTGCAGTTGTATTTTTTAAGTGGCTACACAAGACATTGTTATTTTAAATTGGATTTGCAGCAGTGTAAATGCTAATAGAATAATACAGTGCATTATTGCACGTCAGCGTGTCCTGCTTGAAATGATAACTTGCAAGTAATAATTCTCACTTAAAATTCATGTGCAGTTTCTATGACTTATCCAAGTGACAAAACTGAAAACCAGAGGTTTTATGAGAAAATGATTTTTCAGTTCAGGAACTGGAAAGTAAAAGGAAGGATAGTTTAAGTCCAAATCAAGCTGATTCACTACTCTCTCTCCATTTTTTCCCTATGAAGAAGCAAGTATCTGGGTTTAGTGGGGAGTATAATGCTTTTTTCAGCCCAAAATGAAACTGTTGGCTCTGTTACAGGCTTCCTCAAGAAGCAAAGGTCAGACCCAAGTGTATGCTTAAAAAATACCGATTATGGTAGAGCCATGATACAGTTAGTGTTTGCTACCCCTCAGGCAGGTCCCTCTGTTGCTCTTTGCATGGTACTATTAAATCTATACTGAGTCAGTGCTGGGATTGCCTGCATCCCAGGCCCTGTTTAAGTTACATATTTAGGTATTTTATACCAGTGTAGTAGTTGAAGAAGTGGCCTTGCAGGGCTCCATCTCTGAAATCGAGGCTGCTGAGACATCCCCCGTGATCCCGGGGAGGACCGAGAAGTGTCCCAGCCAGCCACACTGGGGGCTGAGCTGTGTGCAGGATTAGTGCCAGCCTGCATTTCCTCTGCCTCTCATTTTGCAGCTTTGGTGAACCCAGGACAAATGTGTAAATTGTTTTGCATTGACAAAAACTGCATTTTTAAGTAAGCCACTTGCCTGGATTTATCCTCGATCACCGGTAATTGCTACACAAGCTGCTCCCGCTCTCTCTTGCCAGTGTGCTCAAAGCCTGACGTGGAAACCAGCAGCAGCCATGCAAGTTTATTTGCTTTTTACAGTTGCAGCTCTTGGGCTCTGTGCTAGCACTGCTAATTGAAATGGGGGGCAGTGGACAAGCTGTCTGGCTGTTTGTGGCTGCTCAGTGCACCTTGCATTCAACACTCATTTCAACAGCTATCAGATAATAACATCTACTACTGGGAACCAACAGGAGTTCCTTCAAGGTTTTTTTTTCCATTTTTTTCCTCATGTCCATCCCCTGCCACAGCAGTTCTGTATCCCATGTTTCCAGTCTTGGGTCAAACTGCATTATTTGCATTTTGTATACTTTGAATTCTCATTGGCTTTATTGTCCAGCCCTGTGTTGAATTCTCCAGTGATTTTTTTTGTCTAGTTCTTGCTTCATTCATCACTTCTGGCATTTCCCACAAGTGGTGGTCCCATACACAGCATCCCTCTGTATCTCTGATCTTCCCCTTATACTTTTAAATTTATGATATCCCTTTGCCTGATTTCATTGTATATGTACTTTCCTCCTCTTAGTTTGCTGTTCAGATATTTTGCATGGTGAGTGCAAGACTTTTTTTTTTTTTTTGGTAGAAGACTCAGAATAGCAAAGATGAGAAAATAAATAGCAGTCAGCAGCACGAGGATATTGAGTCTGCTAAGCTGAAAACAGTGCATCAGTGCACAAACCCACTTGTCGATGGTTGGGGGAGGGAGAACATTTTGTCTAAAAGCAAATGAAATGCCAACAACAGGATTTCTTACACCTTCTTTAGAGCATCTGACCCATATCACTTCCAGATGTATCTGTTGATCTTTATTGCCATGATTTTTCCTGTAAACCTAATTCTTCCCATCTTAAGGGGATATATAAAATCATTATTGCAGTCAGAATATGAAGAAACAACAAACCAAGCAATTCATTTGCTGACATCAGGGCTTTCTGTTCTTTTTTTGGAGGTGCCAAATCTGTTCATCCTCCCTGGAACTAGATAATAGCATCAGAAACACCGTGTAACACTTCTAGTGGGAATCCAGGGAAGACCTAAATCTGTAGTCTTTCAATTTAAAATAATGTTAAATAGTAGAACTGCAAAGAGAAGCTTTTGCTTTTCTCCAAACAGCCTGGTTTGGAGCACCTGCCATTTCTAAGTGCTAAGCAATTCAGATGATTGTTAGTTAGAGACAGCAATAAAAGCACGGCAGATCCCTGGCTGGTAAAGTTCTCCTTGTTGGAATTACATCGTTAGTGGTGGGATTTGTTAAAGGGAGAAAGTGAGCAGGGAATAAGTTATTGTACAATAGGGATGCTGATGAGAGGTGTTTTTTTTTAAATCCAAACTCTTTAAAAGGGGTATTTGTAAAACACCTTTTCAAGCTTTTGCTGCTTGTAAAGTAAATTAGATTCACTTAATGGCTATGAAAATCTACGTCTGGTGTGGTTTCAGAACCTGCCAGTGTTCAGAGGATAACATCAAGCTGTGCCTCTCGGACAGCGATTTCCATTTGGGAATAAGCCATCATCAGGTTTTACATCAGCTTTTACGGGGCTTTTTTTGAGCCATCAGTAGTCTGAAAAACATCAAAGCATCTGCAAGGATTCTTGAGAAGTGGGAACATTTTTTCATGGATAACTCAAATAGCTAAAGAGGATTTCAGTGAAATTTAAAAAAAAAAAGTCTTACGTAACCCCCCATGTTCACTGAGACTGAACTCTTGGGACAGTTTGGCTTAAAGATTCAGTGGAACATTTGCTTTAACTTAATCATGGGTTTAAATCCCTTGTCTCTTGCTGGGAGTTGAGTGTATTACTTAGGGGCATCCTTCAGTACAGGTCCAAGTGCTCTTTGGATATTTAGTGGAGACCTGTGACGTAAATGGAAAGTGCAGTGGTGGAGTAAACCGGTGGAGTTTGCTGTGTGTGTGTGCTATCAGCTGCCTGCAAGGTGAATTTATGATGTTTTAGGGAATACTGGTGCGTTGGAAAGGACTTGTAGCTGTGAACCTGCTCTTAGATACATTCATTCTGCCCTGTCTTAGCATTGGGTACAGGGCATTTAGTGTGACTTTGTAGCTGAGAAAATCCAACAGATCTTCAAAATACTGCATTTCTACCCAGATTTGTGTGGAATTGCATCTCTTCTTGCTGTAGCGCTGCTCGTATTTGTAAGTTGATCCCCTTTCCACAGATCCTTGGTCTATGAGCTTGCCGCAGCCTGACGGTGCTCGGTATTAAAGTATCTGTTTTCACTAGCGCTGAACAGCCTGCCCTTCATTTCCCATATGTCTTCCCAATGGAATGAGATGTGGCCTGTTACCTACTCACTCCATTAATTTATTTTACAGATGTCTTTCAAATCATTGGCTCTTGGGACTGATACTGAGGCTGGGGCTCCAAGGAGCCCCATTCGCGTGGATGTGAAGTGTAAAGGGGTGATAGATGGTTAGCACAGGAGATCTTGGATTAGGCTTTTGTAGGGATGTTTTGGCCTGATTGGTCTGGCATGGTAGTCTGAACACGTGGCAAAGTGTTTTTTTGCCGTTTTTAAATTTTAGAGATGTAGAGATTTACACATGTAATTTTCATTTTCTGCTAATGCATCATCCACAACAGGTCCATTGTCTGTGCCCAGCCTGACAGATGTTCATGTATTTATGGATGTAGAATTTTCTTACACTGCCACGTTAAATAAATGTGCTAGTTTCAGTCTGCAGTAGTGGAGTTCAGTAGAATTATACCCAAGGCATATTGGTTTTCTTGTGCTGGGAGAGGGATGCAGAAATGCACTGATTTTAACAAGAGTGGGCAACCAGTGTTCTTCTGCACCACAGCAGGGCTCTGGCTTTACATGGGGCATTGCCACCGGTTTGCTGAGAGTTAAAGATTGAAGCAATGTGTGGTGATGGAGGTTTGCACTGCTTGGGAGGCCTTGCTGGGGTCTGTACCCTGACCTATTGAAAGGTATTTCTTCCCATGGCAAGGAGCTGGAGCTGCAAGATCCTTATGGTCCCTTCCAACCCAAACCACTGCAGGATTCTAAGACTTGTGACAGGAGGTGAAGTCTTGACCCAGTGTTTGCCCTCCTTTGCAGTGTAGGGCTCCAGCAGAGCCCTTTACCTTGGCATACACTTGTGGGACACACTGGAGCAACCTTACACCAGGGCTGTGTTTGGCTGAGTTAGGTATAAATATAACAGCCCCCCCGAGATTAAATACTCACCGTAAATGTGGAGAAGTAAGAGGGCTGCAGGCAAGCCATGTGCTCATTTACAGTGGGAGCTGCAGTGGGGTGGCCATGGGGAAGCACTCCCTGTAGGATGGCAGGTTGCCTTCACAGGCTTCCCCGTGCTGGAAAAAAAAGCCTGTGCTTATTTTCAAGGAGAGAGCACTCACTGCAGCAGTGTCCCTGGGAGTCCCAACAGCCCAGTTACCTCAGAAGGGCTGAGGATCCCCAGACACCATCTCAGGAGGGCTCAGCATCTCCTGCAACCAGGCTTTACAAGCACAGCACGACGAGAACGCAGTGCTACCTCTGTCTGCTGATTCTGCCTGGTCACTGGAGTCAGCACTCACCTGGCTGAGGGTTGGGTTGGAGATGTGGGAAGGTGCAGATACCAGGAGGCGCCAGCAGCTGTCAGTGGATCAGGTTCAGCCCCACAGCAGCACCAGAGAGCACCTCAGGGTGTGGAGGGGAGAGTACCTCCTTCCCTGCTCTTCCCAAGTAGGATGGACTGGTTGGTCTGTTGTAGAGAGAGAGAGTCATTGCTTTGGGAAGGCCTCCAGTGTTAGAAGCGTGATGGTGTTAAAAGCACTTCAGGGATACTAGAAAGTTTTGCTTCTAGCGGGGTCTGGTAGTTATTCATTTATTTATATAGGTCAGGACTTGCATTAGGCCTGTTGCTTCCTCTAGCCTTGGATGTCAGAAGTGCATGTCAGACCACTGCTCAAAGGGAAAGGCCTTGCTTTTTTTTTCCCATCACCTTCCATGCCAGGATGAGCATCTCTGCAGAGACAGTGTGCCACCTCAATGGCAGCAGGGCCTGATTCTTCTTAGCAGCTTTATTATCATTTGAGTTTCCTTATTATTTAGCCACCTGCTTCTTACCCAGAGGTTAGGGGAATAGCTCTGACCAGGACAGGTCAGGCAGGATTGGTTCCATTGAGAAGCGCCCAAATGAACACCCTTGATGAGCAGCTGGGGGGGACAGAGATTGTGAGATTTCCTTCAGTGCCACCCTCACTCCTCAACTCCTGAGCTCTTCCCAGTCCATTGCAATGGATTTGGGAGGCTCACCTTGGTACAGCAGCTGGTGACTATTCACATGCTGTGATACCATGGGGTGGGTTGGTCCCAGCTGATGATAACTGGTGTCCTGGTTGGATGCCGGTTTTCTGGGAAGAGTATGTGTGCAGCACCATTTCAAGCTGTTGTGCTAGAAATAGGAAGAAATATTTATTCTTTGCAATAGACTCAAGGAGATCAAGCCACGTACCACCTGAGTTCAGACTGTAGTTAGTACCAAATCTGTGCCCTGAACCTTTTCTTTTTTTCTCATGTCTTCCTCTGTGTTGAGTAATAAATTCTTTACCGTGGTTTCATAGGAAATACAACTCTTTGTGAGTGCTGTTTCACTCCTGTAGACTATTAATACAATGGAAAGTTAGAGGTCAGGGAGGTTTGATTCATTGTGTTGGTAACAAGGTAGGATTCTTGTGAAACTCATGTAATCTGGAGAAGGAAAGGCTTTGGATGCAGCAGCGCCGTGTCTATCACTAGTATTAGGAGAGTATTGTGGTAGCTTCTCTTTGCCGTGCAGGGTTTGGAGAAGTGCAGTCCCTGTCTGTCAGTTCCCAGCACACCCTAGGGAAGAAAGCAGAGGAGCTGCCCTGAGGTCTGAGACTTTTCTGCTCAGTGTTTCTGCACCGTAAATATTGCTCACTGGTCTTAATCGTTGTCACTCGTTGGCTGCTGTGGTAGGAAAGCTCTCATTCAGAGGCTCATGAGGGCAACAGGAACGTGCCAAGGGGGGAAAAAACATGTTCAGAACCACTGAAATACGCTGTACAGCGTGGTTTGGCTAAATATATGCACACAACTTTACCCAACTCACAGCTGAATGTTGTGCTTTTGGCCTTGGGATTTACATGCTGCAAAATGCAGTCAGTCACCTGCCTGGGGGGTGGCCTGTTCCCAGCTCTGCCATGCTGATGCCCCTAAGAGTAAGCTATGCAAGGTAGTCCTGTATGGGGCTGTGTTTTGATTTTGGGTGGGGGAAGTTTGGTTTGTTGTCTTTTAGGGTTTGTCTGTCACTTTTTAAATATGTAAATGTTTTTAGGCGCTCCATTTGCCTCACCTCATGCTATTGGGAGGGGGGGCACCTCTCAGCCTTGTTTTTGACTGATCTTAAAGAGTTTGCATGCACAGATGTTGTTCTGTTCTCGTGCACCATTATGTCATATCTTAAGTTTGAACCTACATCTTGGGTGCAGTTCATCTTACCTACCTTTGTTCCTGAGTGAAAGTAGTTGGCTGCAGTGATCTCTGTAGGCTTTTGCTGTGATCTTTTGCAGAAGAGGGGCTCTCCCAGAGCGTGACTCACCTTAGAGATTGTTGACCTCAGATTGGCATAAAACTCCTTGGAAATCTTTGTAGAGCTCAGAATTGCATTTATTATTTAACCCTAAGTAAATAAACCTTAGCTTCTCTCTTTGCTGTGAAGCATTTGGTGCAATACCTGTGTAGATACAGGCATCTCTGTTGAATAAAGGGAGCCTTGGCTAAATTTAGAGCAGACAAGTAATGATGGATGGTGAAAATCAGATTGATTCTATCCGTTTTCCCTGTATGATTTATGGCTAGGCCAACTGCTAAGCTAAAGGAAGACATTCAATGGTTATTGCTCAGTCCCTTTTTACAGTAAAGCATGTAAAGTCAGCCAGCAAATAATGAGTTCTAAAACATCCACTAATTGTAGTTTTCTCCAGTTTCTTCAGTGTTTGGAAGTGGAAATTGCTGTAAGGTGAATTCAGTACCTTTTGAAAGCAATAAAGCCATGTAGTGAAAGATTGATGTAGAAGATGGAGACTGAGCCTTAACAATGTCCTTTTAAGGAGCTGGCTTAAAACACAACCAGCAGCACATTTCATCTTATAAACTAATTTCAATAACGAGAAGCTAATTGTCACATCGGTCTTTTGGAGCTGGCAGGACCCAGGCTATCAAAACTGGCAGAAGGGCTTGATTTCTTTTTTCCTTTAAACTTCTAACTAAAAACCAGTCTAAAATGTAAAGCATTGGTTTAGTTAAGGTCTGACTCTGCAGTTGATAGGCTTAGTGTGGATTTTGCATGCATAGGGAACATCTACTCTGAAAGTAGTTTAAATACTTTTTTCTGGTTTTGCCCATTTGTGCAGACTGGTCTGCTCTGCTGAGCCAGCTCCATTGTGCTGGGACTCGCCATCCGGTCAGGCCTGAGGACAATGCCGGGCCAAAATCACATACTCTAGTCTTCATTCACTCCTTTGAGCTATTTAATTCTTTGCTTATTGATGACAACTGCTCACGTGCCAAACCCACAGGCATTGCCTGGTTTCTCAATCTGCACTTTCCCTTGGTGACCCAGCAGCAGGCAGAGCCCTGGTCACTATATCAGTGGTTTTGTATTGCCTTTTCCTGGTGTCGTGTCCTTCTTTTCAGCAGCGGAGAGATGGGCCAGGCTAAATCTGTTCAGATAACCAGGCAATTTCTAATCCCCCACAACTGCTTCTGCAGCTTTTTCTTGAACAGTTGTTATACACTGGCTTTATTACAGTCTTTGCTTTTCAAGGTGCAGCATGGCCAGCAAAAAGAGCCTGATAGAAGGTTTTAAAGTCCTGCTGTTACACTTCTTAATATAGCACCCTCTGAAATGTGCTGGAAGGGCTGTCTTTATCCCATCTGCGGCATCGCCTGCATTTCTAGCTGTCTCATCAAAAGCCTGTTCCTGCGCTGTGCTGAGCGCTTCCTGGGGCTTTGCTGAGCCCCCCCCTCCAGTGCTGTCACATGTGGTGACACTCTGGGCCCCCCTGGGGGACTGGAGCCTGTTTGAAAAATCAACCAGTGAAGTGCTGACACGGGGGGCATGGCCACTAACAGCTTGCATTGATCCAGCCTGGGCCCCCACAAAGCTTTGCAGGGTGAGGTGCGTCGGCAGGAACTGTCACAGAGGTATTGCAGAGGAACAGGGTGAGGTCTAAAGCAAAGGTTTTAAGAAGATTAGAAAACGCCTGCTGGGTTATGTCCGCAGCAGTGACAGCAGGAGATGTTGTTTAGGACCAAACCTGGCCACTTCCTCAAGTCCCTTTGCTGCAGAATGTGGGTTTTATTTTCTTCTGTCAAAATATTAGAATGAAAGTAAACTATAGCTAACCATCAGCATCTTAGGGGTTTTCTGGGGGCTTTGACACCCCAAAATGGAATACCTGTGATACAGTAGTTGAGTGCTTTTGAGGAAGGACCAGCTCCATCAGGAAGTGTGAAGCAGGCGCCGATGAAAGTCAGTTCTCATACTGTTATTCTAAACTGCAACCCCACCACCCTTTCCATCCCCAGGTGAAGGTGAACCTGGGCTGCAGCTAAACTCCCCAGTGGGACAGTCACCTGTACAGCCTGTGCTGCTGCTGCAGGTTTATCAGCACTGGCACGTTTCAGCCAGAATTTCAGTCTGAATACAGATATGGTTTTGGGCTTGCACTGATGTTTAGGCCAGCTGTTGCCTGCAGTCCAAAACCCCATTGCCCGGTCTTGTCTCATTTTGTGCTCGTGTTTATTGGCTGCAGAGGCCACCTCTGAATTCTTGTTTCCTGGGGCAGTTTGAGACCCGTTGTTGTGGTGGAATGTGGTCACAGTGTTTTCTGGTAGCACATGTGGTCCCATGGACATATGGTCAAATGCTGGATGTCACTGTCACCCCACTGATTCCCTGCTGCTTGCAGCTCTGGAGGCTTTGCCTGAGCTTAGGGGCTGTGTCAAGTAGCTTCAGCCCTCGGTAACAACATAGGTGAAAGGTAACAAGGATGGAAAAGAAGGCAGATGGAGAAGTAGATGAACTGGTTGCTCAGAACCAAATCCTCCATCTCTCTTTGTGCTGTGTAAGGTGATCTCATCACCTGCTGCCCAGATGCCCCATGAATCAAGGGATGTCACCCACCCTTGGCATATAGAGGTGCTGCCCTATGCTCTTCCAGCAGGGAATTGTTTATAATGGGGCAATAAGTCCCGCAGTGGTAGGTTATGTGGAGTTATTTATGAGGAGGAAGGAGTCTCACAGCATTTCTAATTTCATGCATGAATAATTCCTGTGTCCCTGACATTTTTTGTTCCCCCATGCCTGGGCCTTGTGTGGTGCAGTGGGATGCTCACAGATGTCAGGAATGTTGGAGTCAGGGTCTCTCACATCTCAGCCAGTTCCTGTAGACATAAACTACACTGAAATGCCATTATTTTGTAGGAGCCCTCCAGGAATGCCTGTAACTGAAGTCAAGTGTAGAGTGATTAGCAGAACTTGTGGGAGCTGCCATGCAGCCCTGCTTGAAGCCAAGGGAAACTAGAAAGGTAGAAAGGAGAGAAACTCAACGCACGGGAAAGGTGGGTGTAAGGAGGGATAATGGGATAATGGCATACCTCATAAACACAGACACAAGTCCCTCCCCATCCTGGCTAGCTGAGCAGCTGCAGTCAGTGGCAGGGACAGCTGTTGCCTGTCCTTGGTTAGTCCCTGTGCTCAGGCTACCCATGTCTGGCTGGGTGGCAGCTGCTGTGCCACGTCTGTGCCCCAAACTCCTCCTGCTGGCAGGAGTCACATCACGGCAGCCAAGCCGTCCCCGGAAGAACCTCTTTTCTCCCTTGATGTTGATTTAACTCGGCTGGTCTGCCCTGCATTTCACCAAGGATAGAGGGGAAGGAGGAGGGAGAGTTGCCTCAAGTGCTCAGTGATTCTTCTGCTCCCTCTTCAAAACCCAGAGAGGATAAAAGGGCAGGGATCTAAATGGCATCAGCCACACACAGCCATGGCACAGCCAGCTTTGTCCACTTGCTGCCACTCACAGTCTGTCTCACTGACAGTGATGTATATAAATAGTGCTGGCAGGAAGAGAGGCCAGACGCTGAACTTTGGCGCTTTTTAATGGGTTATCTGTAAATAGGTAATAATGTCACTGTTCTGTGTCCAGTGCAGGACCCCCTGGTTCCTTCTGTACTGCCCTGCTTGAATCTCTCCTGCTTGGCTCAAAGGGCTGCTGCTCTGGCCAAAATTACATCAAGAGATGGCACAGGGGGCTGAACAAGTGACTTCAAGGGCAAATATTTAAAGCTTCATGATGGGACAGCGTGTTGCATTTCCTCTGTCCCAGTGTTTCCATGCAGAGGTGTCACACCAGGCTGTGCCATGGAATGTCAGCAGGTTGCAGGGAGGAGTTGGGGGCATTCGGATCTCTGGGATTAGCAAGGCTCTCTCTTTTGGCAAGCTTTTATGTAGGTGTATTAAGAACAAGGGACACAGGCAACTGCAGGTCCTGTCATATGGAAAGCATGGGGATGAATTTGAGGGTTTTAGTGTTTGGATTTTTTTTTTCTCTCTTTTGCCCCTTCATAGAAGCCTGGGAGAAACATAGGAGAGGGATGTTTGCCTTGTGCAGGATGCTGCTTCTCCCTGTGAAGCCCTGAAGACACACACTGAGCCTATGGGCAGCCTCCCTCCCCATTCCACAGCTCACACCTCTATGTCACATCTCTGCCAGGGATGCAGGTTCCTATTTTTAATTTTGGAAGGCCTGGCCTTCCAAAGGACTTTTTCTCTTACTGTCAGCTTCCTTTTCTCACAGTGGCCAGTCCTTGGATGCTTTCCTGGCTCTGCTGCAAGCGTGCAGAGATGCTGGTGCTCGCCTGGTGCGTCCCCAGCAGTGGTGATGGAAACTGCTGAGCATCTCTGCTAGTCCCCTCATCTGGAGGGTGCTCCAAGGACATCACCTGGGACAGCTCTGAGCCGAGAGGGGAATTGCTCACATTTGTGTTGCTGTGACATGCCAAAGCAGAACTGAAAGTCACAGTCAGTGCTTGAAGGGAAATTGCCTTGAGAAGTTCTGTGTCTGTCTGGAAATTATGTTCCACAAATAACCCTCTGAGAATTAATGACAGCTCGGCTGCAGGAGATAGTAGTGCCACCTCTGAAGAAAGAGGGAGAAGACTGGGCCTTTCATACATACTTCCAAGGAAAACTTCTTTTCATAGGGATGCATCTGTGTGGAATTAGCACCAACAGTTGGTGGTGACTGCAGGAGTTGCTCTGTCCCCTCTCCAGCCCTGAGAAAAGTCACTCCTCAGTGTGTAAGTGATGGCACTAGGGAGGACCCAAGTGTGAGTTCAGGATGTTTGGGGGAAGCAGAGCTTTACTTGTTCTTGTGGGAATACTATGATTTTCTTGGAACTAATGGATTTGAAAAGTAACTATCTGGAAGACAGAGCTTTGCTTTTTTCAGAGCAACACACTGCTGTTAAATTCTGGAGCTTGGGGTAGTGCTCCTTGAGTGTTAAGTGCCTTAGGAACAGTGTGGGAACTTTCCATTGTCGGTCATGTAGGACTCAGGCTGGTGGGAAAGGCTGATGTCTCTCTGTCCCTCTCTCTTCTAGCAGTACTCTCTGCTAGTGCTTTTGGCTCCAGTCTTTCCACCCATCCACCCACTGGCCTTTTATTCATCAAAAGGTGTAGAAGAATTTGCAGCAAAAATAAATGCATTTATTTTCACCCACCATCCATCCTCGTCGGCTGTGTGGGGGAGAGCTGTGCAGCTCATGACAGCGGAGGAGGGTGGGAGAGGAGGCTTGCAGGCACAGCCAGAGAATTGCATGGCACGTCCTCCTTGGCAGGAGGGGGGAATAAGTGGCCAGTGTGGCACCACAGCTCCAGGGAAATCCTTGGGGTGCAGCACCAGCAGCAGTGCGTGGAGCCTGAGGGCAGCCTGTGCTGTGGGAGATGGGTGGATGGATTAGAAGAATGTTCTCTTTTGGTCTTCAAAAGCTGGGAATCATCCTTAAATTTAGAGCAGAAAGACACTGCCATCTTGTGTGCTTTCAGGTCCTGGGTGCCATCAGCTGAGGAATGGTGTCTGACCTTGCTGTGAAACATGAACAACCCAAAATCGTGTTCTTTGTTACAAACATCGCAGCCATTTTATGCCTTTCTCATAGGTGTCTATTGCAAGGTGCTGGATTTTTTTAACTGAAGTTTGGGTTGGAAGAGACCTTTAAAGACCAGCTAGTTCCAGTACCCTGCCATGGGCAGGGACACCTTCACTAGAGCAGGCTGCTCAAACCCCCATCCCACCTGGTCTTGAGCACTGCCAGGGATGAGGCATCCACAGCTTCTCTGGGCATCCTGTTCCAGTGCCTCACCACCATCACTGTAAAAAAAAACCTTCCTCCTTTATTATGTCTTTTGCCTTTAAGTTCTTGATGTTGTGTGGTGAGGCAGCAAGCTGAGGGAGTGGAGAGAGTTAAGGAAGGTGGTGGAGCATCTTCCATGGCTGCTTTTCCTCACTTTTGCAGTTGGCAGCCCTGAAGGAAGCAGGGAACAGTGCTGCAAAGAGGCTTGGCGTTTGGCTGGAAACAGCTCGTGCCTCTGGAAGGTACCTCCAGTGCTTCAGAGCGGTGTTTACAGGACAGCTCTAATTACATGCAAGACATCCATGAAGAACAGATCTTGGAAAGAGCTGGAAGGGCTTTGGATGACCGTAGTGATGGGTTGGCAGATGGACTGCAAATGAGGGTGAAGGCAGAGACAAGAGAAGCTGCCGCAAGATGAGTATCTGAAAGGGTAGGGAGAGTTGTAGCTGTCAGGGTCTGTGTTTATCTGTGCAACAGTGATTATTTTCAGATAGCATGTGAGAGAGTAAAACGTCAGCTCCTGCTATTAATAGCGCTGCAAACAAGGCTGTTGCTCCTTACTGACAGGTGAGATGTGTTAGTTTGTTTCATCCTAGGTAGGAAAAAGTTCAAAAACAAGCGCTGAGTTAATTCCCTCAATCCAGAAAAGGTGGGGCGGAGACCCCACCCAGCCCTGAGATCTGGCAGTGTGGGGTGGTTTTTCCAGGCTGCTTCTATGCTGCTCCAGAGTAAGTGCTGCTGGAAGAGTGGGTATGGCGAGGAGCTGCAGCTGGCTAGCATTGTGGAAAACATAGAAGCATAGGATAGTTTGAGCTGGAAAGGACTTTTAAAGGTCATCTAATTGAGTTTAGGTAAAAAGCAATCTGAAGGCCCTCAGCATTCCAGCTCTGAAGCTGGAGGGTTTTCCCAGAGGAGAGAAGGTCTCAGCCCAAGGTCAGGAGAATATGGTGTGATCCCAAGGTAGCTTTCAGGGGCAAATCCCCATCCAAATGGGATGCAGCTGCCTAGAGGAGGGATTTGATAACCCCACAGGGGAAAGCTGCTCCTAGGCGTGAAGCCACCTTTGGGAACTTGAGGTGTCTTCATCAGGGTGAAGGATCTGGCCACTGGTGATCCGTGGAACAGATGCAGACACGAGGTGGGCAGTAGGGTAGAAGTCTTGGGACCTGGTGGTGCTGGTGTGAGAGCTGAATACAACTCGCATTGTTTGAGCAGATGTGTCCTGTCTGTGGCTAATTATAAGCGTTATGTGCACAACTGGGAGATGTGCCAGATACTGTTTCTTCTCACGTTGAACTCGAAATCCTTATAATTAAGCTTTAAAGTTGTAAGTAAAAACTAACAAGGAGCGCAGGTTTGCTGTCATGCTGCTTGCAACCAGGGCTGGTCCCTGCTGGGAGGAACAGGGGTGGTGGTATCGAGAGGGCGGTCAGAGGAACTGGGAATGTGAAGGTTTTGGGGGTCTGCTGTGGTGGGTATGTCCAGATTTGGGGTTTGAATAGGCAGAATACCCCAAAGTACTAGAAATGTGCCATTTTACAAATGTGGGAAGTGTTGCTGAGTGAGCTTTAGCAGCCTCTCAGGTTTGGTGGGCAGAGACAGAGAAGAGGTGTGTGCTAAGAAGGGAAAATAGGGAATAAAAGTGGGAAGCAATCACGGAAGCAATCATGTAACCTCAGGCTGAGAGGAACCCAGGTTGTGTCTCTGGTTTGAGGCAATCGAGACAACCTTGCTGAAGAAGCAGATCCAGGAGGAGTTGCTGCCCATGGGGCTGGACGAGGGGGATGTGACAGTTGTGCCACACGCTGCAGCTCAGGGGATACCAGCTGATGGCTGCTTTGTGGCGCCTTTGGGGGCTGCCCCACGACTGGGTGGGTGCTGGGGATGAGCCACAACGCCACAGGAGCAGTGGCCGTGCGTGTAGGGGTGAGGATCCCTGTGGCCCTGGTGTTGTGGTGTGCTTGCCTTGTGGCCAGAGGTGTGATGGATGGGCTGGGGAGTGCCCTGGGCACCACCACCATGTGATGAACTGCTGAAAAACAGCAGTGAGCTCTCCACCCTGAGATTTGCACCCGGAGGGAGGGCAGCTGCTGGGTTTCAGTGCTTGTAGGTGTTCATCTGGGGTCATGTCTGAATAAATTACGTTGTGAGATCCAAGCGAGCATAGGGGAACAAGCCGCATTGTCAGCGCGGCAGCAGAGCAGAGACATCTTAACTGCTCATGATAAATGGGTCAAGATGGGCCCTGGTGTTTTAAAAATTAGCAGTTGGCCTAGATAGCAGCAGCAAAATGACTTGCAGGGGGAACAAAAGCGAGCGTCGCTGGAGCTGTGCATTGCTCTGAAGGTGGGGACGAGCCCAGTGTGCTGGGGTGAACCTGGGCTGCTTCCCCGCCCTTTGTTTGTACCTGGCTCTTCCTTGGCAGCTGGACTGTGCTGCAGGGAAGCGGGGAAGACCTTGGCCCATCTCCTTCTGATGGCTTTGTGGAGTCACAAGGTGCATTTGTCCTGCAGGGAGCAGCTGGGGAGGCACCTCCCACATCCCCTTCAGTGCTTTGCTTTCCTCCAGTGACAAAGGACTCTGAGTTGTTTTTAATAATTTCCCCCCCCCAGTTTTGTAGGGGAAGCGATGCTGTGCACCCCTGAGCACCCACCTGGGCTGTTTAACTCTGGTCTTACAGAGATGTTTCGTGCATTTGGGTTGGGTTGGTTGGCAGGGTTGGTGCTAAAGATGGAGCTGCTGCCCAAGTCAGGTTCTCTTCTGCTTAGCATTGGGGAAGAAGGCCAGTGCCTGCACCAGGGGTTTCTCTTGTGATGGGTCCTCTTCCTCTGGTTGAAACCATGTTGTTCCAGAGCACTGAAAGTCAGTGCTTTTCTTCTGGGCAAGACACCTCAGAGCAGAGTGACTGTGCTGAGCCCTTGTACTCCAAAAGCAGACTATTCTTTTATCTGCATCCTCATCCCTGGATCAGTGTGCCTGCTGACCAGTGCCGGTGTGACTGAGGGTGGGCTGGTTTTGCTTGCTGAAACTATGTGGCTTTGGCATGAGTTGCTTGAGCACAGTGTTTCCAGCTCATGAGAGGCTCTCACCTGGCACAAGCTAGCAGAGAAGGAGCAGCAGTAGCTCCAAAGCAAGGGAGATCTGGCCACAAGCACCCCAACCTGCAGGGAGGGAGTGGGTGAGCGTGGTCTTGGCTGTGCACAGGAGATGCTCTTTCTAGGGGGATGTTTACGCTGTTGTCCCCTGCTGGTGCTGTGCTGCCATTAATAGTCCCAGTTTCTCGCTACCAGCATCTTGCTGCCCAGTTTGGATTTTCTGTTTGAAGGTGTCTTAGGCAAGTTCTGCACTGAAGTCTGCAAGAGGAGAATGCACTTACATATCTGACGTGCATGGAGAGAGGTCAGAAATAAGCCAGGCAGATGCTTATTTAACTTTTCATATCAGGTCCTTGTGGATGGAGAAGCAGGTGGCAGGAGGAGCCACTGAGAGTCCTGAGCAGTCAGGACAGCTATTGCATCACACCTGGAAAGCAACATCCTCATGAGTCCCAGTGTGAGGCTGAGACCATGGCTTAGTGTCTACCCCACAGCAGGCACAGCCTTTCCCGACCTGGGGAGCCCCACCAGCCCCACCACAGAGGGTCCCATCCTGTTCTGAACTGGTTCCCTGCCTCTCCCCACAGCACTAGGGAAAGAAGCTCATCCTTTCTCTATTCTCACTGTCATTCAGTTGAATCCTGCCTTCTCAAATCTCCAAAGATACTTTGTGCACTGCCCTGTGATTCTTCCCCATGGGCTTCTGCCTGTGAGCGCTGCCCCTGCTCTCTTCAGAGACCACAGGTCTGCCCAGAGCACATCAGTGACTCTCAGCTGCTGAGTCCAGCCCGATGATGTCCTGCCCATACCTCAGCCACGCTGTTTACCTGGAGATGAGAGCCTCTGAAAAGTGTAGCCTCCAGTAAAGGAGGATTTTGGCAGCAAAGAACACAACAGGCTGCCTGTGCCAACTCCACATCACAGGGTGTGATGCAACAAGCAGCCAGGGTGGATTTTGCTCTGCCAGAAGTGATCTGGGACTCACTGCAGTGAAGTTACTTGGTAGGACAGGAGAGTGTGACTGTGTGAGGGTCAGAAGTTGCCCATCATGTACAACCTCTGGCTGGGGACCGTTTCCTGTCTGTGAAGGCAGCCAAATGCACTTCATAACACCTGCTCCCCGGGAATCTTGCTTTGGTGTGTAGGGACTTTGCTGTGCATTTTCCTTGGGAAAGCAACATTCCTTTCAGTGCATCAAGAGAAAAGAGTTTGGTCCTTGTTTATGAAGGTTGTTAGTCCCCACGTGTGACAGGTGATTTGGGACCCCAAGCCCTGCTCCCAAGTGTGTGTTTGGCAACGGGCACTTGTCCATCCGGGATGGCCTGTGACTACGTGTGCTGCTTTATCTCCCACAGGCTCCTGCTTCTGGGTCGCTGTCCTGGACGGCAACGTGGTGGGGATCGTGGCGGCGCGGGGCAACGAGGAGGACAACACGGTGGAGCTTCGCCGCATGTCCGTCGACTCCAACTACCGCGGCAAAGGGATCGCCAAGGCCCTGGGCCGCAAAGTGCTGGAGTTTGCCATGCTCAACAACTACTCCTCTGTCGTGCTGGGAACCACGGCGGTGAAGATGGCAGCCCACAAGCTCTATGAGTCCTTGGGGTTCAAGCACGTGGGTGTCGTTGAACATTATGCCCTGCCAGGGATGACACGCTCCTTACTGGAGAGAATGTTTTTCCAGGTCCGCTACCACCGCTACCGCCTGCAGCTGCGGGAAGAATAAAAAAAAAAAAAAAAAAACAAAACCCAACCAACCTACCAAACGAAAAAAAATATTTTTTTTTTCCTCCTCTTCCTCCCCCTTCAAAAATAATAAATTACCCTTCTGTTTCTCGTCACTGTTGATTTGCCAATTTTGGGTTGAGTTTTCGTTCCCTCATGTCACCTTTTGGTTTGCTCCGTTCAGCACGATGGGCCGGCCCTTCCTCGCATGCTGTAGGTGGTGGTGCTGGGAGTCCTTGTGACCCGGCGGGGCAGAGCGGAGCAGCGGCCTCTCCTTCCCAGGTACCTCCGTAAAGCACAGAAACTTAACTGCAAAATAGTACCACTTGCTCTGGTGTACATAGTCTTCTCCTTTTCCAGATGTAAGATAATATAACATAGTGATGCATTCATAATAGTGCAGAAATATTACTTGAATGCAGTTTTCAGTATTTCACGCACCAGTGAGTAGAACATGCATTCGTCCTACCGTTATTTACTGGTTAATAGTTTTCAGAGAAAAGGTGGGGGGCAAACCCCGCCCCCCTGCCCCAACCCGCTTGCTACAATGCATGAAGAGGAAAGCGCGTGCACGCACTCAAACACATCGCACTGCCACCACGGCACTGGTGTTGCACTTTTTTTGGATGTGCCTCATTCTGCCAAATGCCTGAGAGACCCTGGGTGCATCCGGTAACCACAGCTCCACTCCACCTCCCCCTCCTTCCTAAGCCAGCACAGACTCGGACCGGCTGAACTGAGCCCCATTGTACCATAGTGTGAAGTTAAGATCAAACCTAAATATCTCCTGCGCTGTTCCGTAGCCACGTGTAACCTGCAGTCCTGGGCCAGACTCCGCATGTGCGTTGGACTTTCTCTTTGCTGCCTTTTGGTTGTTTTTTTTTTTCTGTTGTTGTTGTTGTTGTTTGTTTTTATTTTATTTTTAAGGGTTATTTTGTTGTTGTTGTTATTTTTAGTTTTGGCTTTTGCTGAATGGTGTAGTTGAGGCGTAATGGAGGCTGCAGTTCCTATGGCAACACATTTGCACATTAATGTGAGCACCAAATCTCACCACTTCAGAGAAGCAACGTGTGACAGATAATAGCATTTTGGGGAGTGCCGGGGTGGGGGGGGAGGCTGGAAGCGTACTTATTATCTTAACCAGCTGCTTGTTTGATAAATGTAGATGGCCTCACTGCAGCCTTCCATCAAAGGTAATTAACTGCTTTAATGATGTCAGATTTGTGAATTGTACAATGCAAAAAGCAATGCAAAGCAGATTCGGCATGTGTCTGTACCCAGTATGTATGTACAGTGCCTGCCAACTAAAGAATAACCAAGACTACAGCTTCTTCTAGCCTGAGATATCAACTTTTATAACTTATTTAAACAAATAGCAACCTTGCATGAATTATGTCTTGGGGGACAAGGAAGATCGGTAGGTTTTAATTTTTAAAGCGTGGTATCAGAGGTATTAACAGTAAACCATTTCTGGCTGCACTTAATTTGGGGTGGGTAGAGGGGTTTGGCTCAGCTAATACATTTAAAGGGAAAAAGCCCTTCAGGTCCTGGGGAAAAAAATAATTACTATTTTATGAAGTATTATGTGTGTGGGGGGGGAACCCCACCACCTTGCCATGAACTTGGTGAGAGGGTAGAGCATGTGTTAACCACGCTTGCACTTGCAAATACAATGGAAGCATCAGCGGGAGAGCCCTAGAAGGAAGGAGCCATGGGGTGGAAGTGGGAGCAGACAGCATGGACCTTGGACAGGGCCTGCTGTCTGTCTCGCTCCTACCGGGAGCTGCCCTTTCGTCTCCAGCCGAAAGCTTTCCCAGCACTGAGACGTGGCCAGCGATGCTGAATGAGAGCAGAGGGGAGGGGATTCACCCCATCCCTGCTGGGCCATGGACCAGGCACTGATGCTGGGGGTGGAGGAGCCATTGGGCACAACACCGGTAGCGCTTTCAGTGCTGGGCTTGGGCTTGGTCCAGCCTGTAAGGAGTTGGAGGGACAGAGTCCCAGTGTGTGTCCCAGCAATAAGGAGGAAAAAATGAGGATGGTGAAGGGCACTGTAGCAAGAGACCATGAGTTTAATTAACAAAATTTCTGTATGGGGCACTATATTTTTAAAAGTCTTTCTATGCTGTACATTTCTCCTGAAGCTGAAATAATGTACTGTTGGTAGGGGTTCTTGTATAGTGTACAGAAATCGGCAGAATATTTTCTTGCTGCATTCAGTGATTTATTAACCGAAGTAAAACAGACAAATATAAAGTGTTAGCAAAAGCTGAAAGGAAAACAAAACAGTTTGTGCCTTTTTTAGTTTATTTTTCTGTTGCTATATAATCACTGCACTAAAACCTTTCCAGAGGGAAAACAAAAACTAGTCTTTTAATAAGGGAGGAATATGTAAAGCCTAAATTGAGCATTAATTTTTTTATTAGGGTATTTAATTAAAATAATGTTGCTGGTTTTATTTGATACCTGTGCCTTTGTAATAAAACTCCACATCTTGTCAGAATATCCAAAACTGGAATAAATCCCACCAGATCCCACAGACGCAGAAGTACCATCAGGTTACCAGTATTTTCTTTTAAAACGTGTAAACTTTAACTGATGATGTTACAGTATCTGATCGTGTAATACCTGTTGAGTTTCCTGGGGAAGAGGTGCTTTGGAAAGGTGTGGCTTTCAGGGTGCTGTCTGCATTCCCCCCCCAGCTGGAGATGCAGGGATAAGGATTGAGTCGTTTCCACTTGGCCGGTAGCTGCCAAGCCAATTTATTCCCTTAACGCTTCTGCCAGTTGCTTTGTGACCAGGCTTTTTGGAAGAAATCCAGCTGGTTGCTCCCAGCTCTCCAGCCAGGACAGCTTGTTTCTGAAGGAAAGGGCTGGCTGCCAAATAGGCTGGGATTTGCTCTCCTCAGAAGATGGAGAGGGCTGCCAGGGCTGCATCCCCTGTAGCAGCGGTGGGACAGGGGTACACGACCTCCGGCGTTGCTGCTGTTCTCCCACCCAGAGCTGCTCTGAATAGGATTAGACAAGGTTGGACTTCAAAGCATCAAGTGATACTGTTGTTCTGTCTGCATTCAAGGGAGGTTTCCCTAAATGTGATAGCTCAGGCTCAGCTCTGGAGCCACACTGTTGCTGCTCTGCGTGTCCCCGGGGCTTTGGACCGTGCCAGGCTCTCCCGCTGCCCCCAGGGCCAGCCTGCCTTGCCTCTGCTGCCTGGGCAAGTGTGCAGGTAGAGCACGGTGCACCTTGCAGGACGACGTGTTGAGGCTGAGCTGCCTTTGGCAGATCCATCTGTCTGCTCTGCCTCTCTCGGGGTGTGCTGGTTTAAACAATGCTGCATGGACAAGATCCCACAGCTCATCATTTGTGCCCCCCAGTCCTGGCTTTGCAGCCTCCTTGGGGAACTTCTTGCTTCTCCTGCCCCTGATAGCTGTGGTCAGCACAGCCCTTTCTCTGGGCCTAAACATCACCTCCTGGGTCTTCCCATCCCCATTCAGTGGCTGGGTGGGTGCCGAGCAGCACAAGACAGTTGTGGGTTTGGTTTTGCTGCCAGAAAACCCTTTGATACCCTATTGCCAGTTCTTGAGTCTTGATTCCCACAGAATCACGTCAGTGTGAGATGGGAGGGGATGCTCCTGACTTATTTTGGTGATTCCTTTTTCCAAGGGTAATTCTGGCTGGAGTGTGAGGAAGAGTAGAGTGTCTTTTGGGTTTGAGCCTCAGTTGGTAAGTGTGGTGGCCAGTAAGATCACTTCAGATTTAGGGGGAGGATATGCTGGAGATGTGAAGGCACTTCCCCCAGCTGTGCCACGTGCCTGCTCTTACTTTGCAGTGCAGATGGGCTGTCACAGCCCCCTGCCCTTGTGCTGTGTGCCAGCTGGTGGCACAGGGGATGCAGTTTCCTCATCTGGCTTCTCCCTCCGTAGCATGGGGCTTTTTCTGATAATCCCTGTGCAGTAGGCACTGCTCAAGTGCCCTCTTCTTGGGGCAGCCTGGGACAGAGCTCTTGCTCCCTGAGGAAGGAACCAGGTGTGATGTCCAAAAGGTTAAAAAAAAAAAAAAAAATAAAAAAGGAGGGAAAAAGGGAAAAATTGCATTGCTTTGGCAGAGGTCCAGGGCCTCAGGGCTGCTCCAGCCCTCCAGCAGAGCCTGGGCCATTCCCTGTGGAGTGAATGGGAACTCCCTGCACATCCTGAGCGAACTGGCATCTCCAGCACGTCATATTTGGCAATAAGTTCTCTGGGAGGCTTGGCCCCTGAACAGATCCAGGCCAATAATGCTAACCAATGAAACCCACAAAGTGGTTTCTAATCTACCTTGAAACCCTTAAATTCATATTTGTTGTAAATTCACACTGTGCTTTCTCTCTGTGAATCAGACAGCACCTGCAAAATGCCTGGGAATGGCAACTGTGAAGTGTCTCTGCTGGGAGATGCAGAGAAATTCAGGGCATTGCCTTTGGGGCATTGCCATCAGCTGAAAGCCACTCTTTTGCCTCACCTCTCTGTCCCCATGTGTGACGGGGGACAGTGTTCCTGAGCAAGCCTTTACCTCTCTCCAGACGTGCTGCAGGCTGTACCCACACGCAGGGCTGGGGGGCAGGACCTGTGCTCTTCCCTGCACGGTCCATCTGCTCCTGTCCCTGCGGCACACACGGCTTGGGGGGCAGCCAAGGGACTGGGGGCTGCTGCAGGGAGGAGAGGGGGGTGCCTTGGCTGCAGGGCTTTTCAGGCTGGAAGGAGATAGCCAGCAGTGACCCTGTCAGGGACAAACAGGCTTGTTTTTAGAGATGTTTGTTGGAAGCAAGATGAGTTTTAACAGTGTTGAAAGGAGGCCGTGTGGGTGCTCTGCCCTTCGGGTGCGAGGTGCAGGAGCGCTGCAGGGCTGAGCAGGTTGTGTGGTGTGGGGCACTGAGGCAGGACTGCCGTTCGTGATGCTGCAGAGGTAGCTGCACCCCTGAAACTTGTGTCACAGCTTGCAGGGCACAAGTTGTTCTGCTGCGTTCAAGATGGATGCATCTAAATTCTTAAAATCCCAAGGGCCAGCTCTGCATCTGGACTTGTTTCAGCATTGCCTTTCAGCAAATGCAGGGGGCAAATGACCCTGGGGACATCTGCCCCAGGGGCTGGGACGTGGGGAGTCATTCCTCCACTCCCCCACGCCCCTGTTGTTTGTCATCATGGGAAATGAGGATGATGCTTTAGATCATGATGTCAGAATTCAAAGTCCCTGTGTAGAGGTGGCAGGACTAAGGGTCAGCAGCTGGCTGTTGAGGACAATATGTGCCTGGTGGGGTCCTGGTGCTGCACACCTGCAGTGGGAGCAGAAGGTGTTTGTTGCCTGGGGGGGCTCAGGCACCAAACACCTTCTGTTAGCCAACTGCAAGAACAGAAAGTCTCACGGTCAGAATTCCCGAGGGAACTGTGGTTTTGCAAAGCCTTGTCACGATCCTTGCTGCTGCTGATCCGTGCCCCTCCGTGATGCAGGTCTGCTGCCTTTTAATTTGCCAGATTTGCTGGCTGAGGTGCAAATGGATAGAGACTGACTGCAGGGAATTCCCAACTGCCGAACACACAAAGTCAGGAACCAGCTCTGGTTACCTCTGAATTAACTGTCTCATTTTTGGTGTGCTGGGGCCTGTGTTTCATTAGTGCTAGTGTGATACTGTTGGTATGCACTCTATTTAAAAGTTTAATAAAGGCATTTTAATTCCACACTAATGGGAGTCATGCAGTGGAATATACTGTACCATGTAAAGAAAACAAAGGAATGCTAAGTGTTAAATAAGCTTTAAAATGCAAAAGGATAATTTTCTCCTTTTTTTTCTCCCTCAAAATACATCCACACAAAATCTTGAGGAAAAAAAATGCTATGCTCTTGCGTCCCCCAGTCCTAGAGACTATGCAACAGAGCTTATGCTTATTTCCCACCAAAACCTGCTACCTGAGTGGTGATTGGGAGTACATTTCACTAAAAATAGAACGAGATAAAATTTGAACAAGTGAGAGTTTAGTCAAAACACAGTATTGTTTAAAATAGCAAGCTCTAAGTCAGCATTTGGAGTTTGATCACTGTTAAAAATCGCTGTTCGGTGCTGTCTTTGTATTGCACAATGGTCACCTGCAGGAGAGAATATGCTTTTAACATCTAAATAGTAGAAGACAGACTTAGTGAGACCAAGAGCATAACAAATACATGATGCAATTGTAAATTTATTTACGAGTAACACGTTTGAATGCAGAAGCAGCTACTGCTATATAAGCGTAATGAACTTATAGCTAACATTGTTTTCAATTTCTTTTCCTCCAAAGCTTAATCCTTTTGCCTTGTAATATGTATATTTGATTATTTTTTTTAATGTAATTAGGTTTAACAAAGCATCTGTTGCTTTGTGAGTTGTACTTATGATTGTGCTGGGCCGTTAGCTTTAAGCAGTTTGTGTGCTTGTGTTATTTTATTAAAGCAAAAGTCTTCTTGAGACATAAGCAGTAAAGGAAAAAAAAGATATTTTTTTGGTAGCGTTAAACAGATGTGTGGTATGCATTTGGAAAATGTCCAATGTCAGTTGAAAAAATTAAAAAAAAAAATCAAAACACAAACAGGCTAAATTGCTTACCAGAACTGCTCATGTTTAAGGCAGTGGCTTACTCACTCACGCCTAAATAGAAACTTGGATTCCCCCAAACAGCCTCTTACTCTGCATCTCTTCACCGCTGTGCAAGACTGATGTGAAATGAGTCTTGTGTTTTCTATGTTCAGCATAGTATGTACTGTACTTTGTAATGGGAAGTGGCTACAAGTCCTCAAAGAAAAATGAAACATATTCTAAAACAGCAATAATTATCACTGTAAAGCAAATGAGCACGTGGGGGAGAGCCCAGGGAGATAGTTAATGAAGTTAATTAGGAACATGCTGGCATCAGTGCTGCTGTTGCACCTGGGGAGCAGGATTAAGTACTAGGGAAGGCCATCCTGGGACTAGACATCACCTTGGCCAAGAACTTGCCCATGTGGGGTCCCTCCACCTGAGTCACTTTGAGTCTTATGCAGCGCAGGTTTTTCACCAAAGTGTTAAGGGCGAGTTGTTGCAAGTACCGTTCCTGGTGGGAGAGACAGACACAAGGAAGAGCTGTCAGTCACACAGAGGAAGGTAAACACTCATTGCCACAGTTTTGTACCCCAGTGTACTCTGCTACTGCACAACTGGGGCTCCACAACAGCAGAAAACAGAATAAATTACTATAATTTTTATATAGGGAAGCAGGAGTCAGCTCTGTTGGAAAGGTGTTTGCATACTGTCAAGGTATCAACGCAAACCTGTTCCTCTCGTGTGGCAGGATGTGTTGAGATGTGTCCAAGTTATCCCTTGATGTGCTTTGAGCATTTGAGCTCCAGCCTACGAAGCTTATCCTGAGAGGGTGTGGTCTCTCCATCTGCAGCGGGCAGAGCCCCGGGAGCCAGCCAGCTCTCAGGGGCACCAGGGTGTCCTCAGGCAGGGGCAGGCGAGGTGCTCTGGACAAATGACTTGTAGGTACTTAAGTTCTGTTCCTGATGGCCGCTGTAACTGTGAAAATTAACCAGACCTGCTGTGATAAATTTGGTTATATAAGGTTTATTTGGTTAATTTTTTATAAGTGAAAACTGAAAAGATGAAAGAGAATTGTAATATGAAAGCAACTGCTGTAAATAATGTACGAATGAATAAAATCTAAAACTTATGTCAGTTTTTTCCTAAACTGTATTGCTGTCAAGTTACTGACGCTGCAGTGCAGATGGTGCCTGCATCTCTTCCAGCTCCCCCTCCAGCGTGGGCAAACACCACTCATTCCTGCTTCCATCGATAAACAGGCATATTTCTATGTGTCCCATGCATGTTCTTGGGTTATATTTCCATGCCATTCCAGCTCATACGAACACATTCAGAAGTGTAAATGTTCTTGGAGGTCCATCCAGTAACTGTGGAGCCAGCCCTGGGCACTGCATTGCTGGCACTGCCCTGCCTGGCCCTGGCCACCAGACACAGGGCTGCCTCAGAGGCCAGGGCCTCCATATGCTGCTTGAGCACTCACCTAACATCCCACCTGAGATCCAGGGTAGCTCTGAGGAACATCCCATTGAAGCAGAGTTCAAAACAAAACTGTTCTTGAGGAGGATGCTTTCGTGGTGGAGATGCATCTGGGGGGGTTCCCTGAGCCACACGAGTCCCTTTCTCTTCCCTACACATGTGCCTTAGCTCATGTAAAAAACAGCATAAATGGGCTGTTCCCCACTGGAGAGACCTGCAGGAGGCTATTTCTGACCAGCTCTGGGAGGCAGAGAATCTCTGGCCTTCCATTTCGAGAAGGGAAGTGGGGCTCCAGCCTTCAGTCCAATTAGATACAGCTGGAATAAACTGATAGCTGCTGAAATGGCCTCTGGGCATGTCTGTTCCTGAAAAGCAGTTTCTAGAGGCAGTTAGAAGTGCTGCAGGAGGGGCCTGCCAGCCAGCTCAGGGACGCCCAGGCAAGATCCCGCTGGCAACCTGTCTCTGGAGATCACCCAGGCAGCACCCCCAGCAAGGGCACTGCGGGCCATCCCCCTCCCAGGAGCGTGGGTTGAAGCTCTGGGATGTGCAGGGTTATCTGGCTGAACAGTCAGGCAGGGATGTGGAGCATGAGGTTAATGCCTTTGCCAGGTGGATCCTGCCCCTGTCGATTCCCTGCTGTATCCAGATGTGCAGACAGCGATAGCAGTATCTCACTCAGAGGAGCATGCAGGACATCTCTGGGACTGATAGCAAGTATTATGGGATTTGGGGGGGGTTCTGGGGAGAAACAGCTGTAAGTTCATGCATGTGTACAAGCTTCAATTTATACCAGGGCTAACAAAAATCATCTCTATCCCAAAACTGCTTCGGTGAAATTACTGAAAAGCGGCAACAAAAGCTGTGTTGGTTTTAGAAGAGTGTGAGTGTGCTGTGTTCCTTAAAGGACCTCAATTGGGCTCAAACTCTTCACTAACAGGCCTTACATCCCTGTCCTGGTCTCTTTCACCCTTCATGATGACTTTTTTTGGATAAAAAATATTAGAATTCATGGGGACAAGGTCTTTGCCTCCATGCCCAGTGTTCCCAGGCACATGGCCCATGCTGTGGATGAGACAGGACCTTGTGACCCCTTTCACTGTTGGAGACTTCCCCATACACCCACCACTCACGTGCACCTTAATGCCTCCTAAAAAGCCAAAGGAAGGCAGGAACACAAGCCCACCCCTCTGCTGTAGCCATGGCCTCCCCTCAGGGGCTTGGTGCTCTCCCAAAGCTTCGAAGGGAAGGTTCCTGAGGCTGGAACTGGGCAGGGTGGCCCCCAGGTCTAACAGCTGAGCACATCCAACCCACAAAACTGCTGCTATCTCAGCCAAACAGCCGCAAAGTGTTCCATCTGCCTACCTGTCCATCCAGCTATCCACCTTTGCCCACCCACCCATCCATCCTGTCCCACCTTTTGCCAAGAGACAGAGCTGTCTCCACGGAGGTTTCCCCCTGCTCTCCACCGTGAGCCGACTGCTGTCCTGGACAGCTCCTTGCTGCTGGCTGGCTTTTGTCTGTCAGGTAGGCTGAGCAAAGGGTGCCGTGGCAAGATCTGGGGGCCTCTGGCTTTCCCCTGGTCCCCCCTGTGTCCCCACAGCCACAGGGGTTGGGGTCATTTCATATCTAGGCTTCACCAGGAGTCATAAACTGGACCTCCCTTTGCTTATCTCAGCAGCAAGGGCTGACCAGCAGCAAGGAGGATTATGTGACCCTGTGCCCTCTGGTTGTGTCTCTTTTAGTTCAGGCTTAGGTGACTCTGAGTTTATCAGGTAGGGTATATTTGGGCAACGGTGCACTTGTATCAGTGCAAGTGGTGAGTGTGGTCACCACAGAGGGACAGATGGTGTGGCCCTGTGGCTGGACACCCAGTCCTGCTGCTCCAGGCTGCATTCCTACTCCAGCAATCTCCCCTTTACAAGGCATCCCACCACCACCTGCCAGTCTGACAGAAAGCTCTCATAGTTACTGCCAGAGTTTTTGGAGTGCTCCTGAGGACATGCAGGACTCACCCAGGAGTTTCCTTCACCTCTCTGGAGTATTTCTGCTGCATTTCTCTCTCAACTCCCGTAAGCATCTCCCCGGTTCGCAACACCCCTTATGCCCCCACCCCGGCTCTGTTACACAAATGTTACCCAGTTACCATCTCTTCCATTTTAACAAATAGAAAAACCTCATGAGGGTGAAGGTGTCCTGCCCCAAGGATTATTTTTTATTGCAGCTCTTTACAACGCTACCGGCCAAAGAAGCAAAGCAAACCAGCTTCTTTTTACTGCCCCATCATCTCAAGGTATGATTACACTGCCCTGGGAAGCAAACACCTCAAGGAGAGCTTCTTTTTGGAATGGGCTCCTCATCAAGGAGGCTGAGGCACCACAGGAGGTTTGCTTCGCTCCCCCATGTCCTGACATCCCATGGTTTGGCACAGTGCTGATGTGTAATTGCCAGCGTGCATTCAGGCCCTGGCAGTTCTTGCCACCAAAGCTTTCCAGGTTGATATTCCTACAGGATGAAATCTGTAGAGTTATCAGCTCTATCAACAACAATTACATAAAAAATGTTAGAATTTGAACTACTAGTATGGGGAGAAAATGGCTATATTTGTGGTCATTTGTGACAATACAATTTCTTATAAAATTTGCCGGATTTGTCAGGACATTAACCTATTAATTTCTCTGTGGTAGACTATAATTCTTTTCTGTGCTTGACTGCATTTGCAAAGTCAGGAAAGTAAATTCAGCACCTGATGTCAGTTATGACAGAAG
>JAYRBT010000139.1:65473864-65491042 GCA_036023395.1 Myiotriccus ornatus | reverse complement strand
TAATTCTTTTCTGTGCTTGACTGCATTTGCAAAGTCAGGAAAGTAAATTCAGCACCTGATGTCAGTTATGACAGAAGAGGGATGAGCTTTGTAGAGAGATAAATCTTCCCATCTGGATGTCAAAGGCAGGGTCAGGTGAATCACGTCCGGAAGTGTTCATTTCTCTCCATTAATGACCAGTCCAAGGTGTGTCTAGACTAGCCCAGCAGTAGATGTCTATCCTAGAAATACCTAAGGTGAGATAAATCCTGACATGATGCCTCTGTAGAGCTTAATTGTACCAGAGCACTCAGGGAAGCTGAAGGACAAATTATTGGGTTTTTTTCAGCAAAAATTCATTGGGGCTTTAAAGGTAAATGGTTTTATTCAATCCCCAAAGCTTAAAGCCTTAACCGGGAACTACGTTTCTGGTTGTTGAAGAATCAAAGGTTCGATGCTTTGTTAAAGACAAATTACTTGGAAAAGCTCGTGGTCATTAGTCTGGTCCAGCTGCATTGGTTAGCTGTTGTGGTTCCATCTACTAGAGAGAAATGTGAAAATCACTCACCCCTAGTATTTATGTTACATTTATATTACTTAGATTTTTTTTTTAACCTAATCAGGAAAGAACTGATAGAGTAGGAAAAGAATAAACAGCTGCTCTGTGTTTCTCTGCAGAGAGGTAAGTGGGATGGAAGAAAGGATTACTACAGCAAATTTAATTATCTTTCATTTCTCTTTATTGTTTTATGTTGTCACACATATTTTATCTTGCAGCAACCCTGAATAATAGCCATTAAAAAATCAAGATAATTCTTTCAATTCCACTGTTTAGGGAACACTTTGGTTTACATCTGGTGGATTTCTTATTAAAAACCGAAGCTCCTACAGCCTTCTAAGCTGAAGAGACCTTGTTTCTCAAGAACAGGAAAGAATGGTCCATATGATGAGACAGGTTTCCATTATTAACTTTTTTGTGGTTTTTCCATTATGGAAAGGTAAAGAAAACAAAGAAAAAAGTAGATACTTGCCTTACAGGTTGTGACTTCTTTAGGAACATTTTAAGGAACAGAAGAAAATCTAGAAGTCAGTGGACCATCTAAAACCCTGTAAGTAATGTGCACTAGGAAGACCTTTGGGCAGAGCATCAAGGGGAAGAGGATTCAGTACTGGACCAGGACCCACAAAGTGGGAAGAATGGATCCTACCCCACCTGGGAAAGGATGTTCTCACCAAAGAGTGTTTGAAGGAGGGATGAGTAAACAGTTATTAATGCTTGTTCTTGGCCTTTTCCAAGCATGGTGTCACATCGGTGATGAGCCTCTCCTGCTTTTAGAGCAAGGGGGGTCTCAAAGCTATTAGAGAGTCATTAGAAAGGGAAGGTAAAGACTGCAAACCCAAAAAGATCACACCAGAAGATGAATTTAGGATTGGATGCCCTCTTCAGATACTGATTTTCTTTCTTTTTTTTTTTTTTTTTTTTCCATGGATATAGAAGAGCTGAGCAATCCAAGAGGTGTTTGTAGGGTTTGGACTGCTTTGGTCTGACAAAAGCCCTGTGCCTTGTGTAATGGCCTCGTGCTGCATGTAGAAACTGCACAAATAGCTGAATTTTTACTCCAGCTCCGAAGGTGAGTGAGAGGCTCCAAAACCTGGAGTCTTTGTGCCAAAGTTCTGAAAGCTGAACACGTGGTGTGTGCGAGGGGAGCAGGGTCAGCTCTGCTACTGAGCATGCCCTGAGGCATGTGTCAGATAATGTTAGGTGAGATGTCAGGGTCCTGGGAAGGGAAAAAGCTGAAAATAGGGTGGGAAAATGAAAAAAAGAAAGAAAAAAAAAGAAGGGGAAAAAAAGGAAAGGAGAAAAAAAAAATCACACTGACAACTAGTTTCTACAAATACGATAGTGTAAAAACTTTCCAATAGCTGTTCTGTTACTTTGGTTCCCAGACAGCAAAAACTTGCATGGCTGGCAAGGTAACATTAAACTGCAGCAAAAATGTCCTTGATAGCCTATTAAATTTTCACAAGGCTGAAGTGTTTCTCACTGACGCTAGGTCTGAATTTTGATGATTGCAGTTTTAGTCTCCTAAATGTCAATTAACACACCCATGATTATCACACACCATCTCCTTTAGCCTGGCCCTGGGGAGGAGGACTGCAATTCCCCCTTGTGCCTCAGGTCTACTGCAGTGTTTAAAACCAGTATTTGAGATTTTGGGCATCCTGGCAAGATTCCCTCCCTGTGACTTGTAGAAATACTGCATTTAGTGAAGGCAGATGCTGGTTTTTCACGCTCTTTCTAACAGAAACACAATAGATTTTGATATGAATAGTAATGCTCTCTAGAAATACAAAGGACATGATTCAGCTGGCTAAACATGAGGATGTAGTATCATTTGAGACACCTGTGTTTAGATGACTTGAAGTGAGCCCAGCCAGGCTGCGAGCATTGCTCTGGGAGAGCTGACAAGCTGGAGAGGCAAACAGTGTTGTTGTCTTCTCTCTTATTCTCATGCTCTGTTTGCATGGCAAACGTGAACAAGTCACACAGATAACTCGAGCACTTGCAAGTTATGTAGGCTAAAAAATAAATATCCTTTCCCCCTCTGTGACTGTTTGTCTTCCTAGACTCTGAACATCTGAGAAGCACAGCTCAATCACATGACTATCCAGTATTTCTATAGTAGCCTTCTAATTAATATCAGTGTCATGACATCTCTAGTCCTAGGAATGTGCCATGCCTGTGCCTAACTTAAAAAAAAAAAAAAAAAAAACAATTTTCAGTAGGACAAATAATAGTGAAATGAGCAGGGTACATGATAAAACAGTTCCTGTGTCATTCACTTAAGCAAAAGTAATCAAAACACTTCACTATGCTAATAAACTGCAAAATTATTCATTGAGATGGCTTGTTCCTTCGTCGTGTCATAGTCTCAAAGGATTTGTCACCAGAGCTTCCGCACAGATTTTCAGTATTTTTTGCATATGTAAAGAAGTCTTAAGGGAAAACAGCACAGAATCTCAGGCCCTAAAAAGGCCACCTCAGATGGGTGAGAGCTGTGAACTTAATATACTTCTAGCATGCTGATATAGAATAATGTATCTAAGTGTGTCTTGTTTTCCTTCCTGTACTGAAAAACCTCATTCTTAGGAAACTTTTTTTAAAAATTGTGTGTTTAAACTGAAGACATATTTTTTCACTGATGTGCAATAGCCTAATACTCTTTGTACGTAAACAGCTACATGTAGACTTCGAGGCTGTAAAGCTCATTCTTTAAGCACTTGGGTGTCTGGCCAGAGGCTGCAGAGCTTTGCTTGCAGCGTTGTATGTTAACATTGTATAAAATCTGTGTCAGGTGAAACATGAGGTCAAGGTAAGGGACAATGGATTGTTTCTTTGTTCCCCCTTCCTCTAAATTAAAGAAGGTTACACCCATCTGTTTACATTCACTCTGCCGCTAACGAGTTAATAAAGGTTGTGTGCTTTCCATGCTGCAGAGCTGATGAAGTCAAGTTCAAGCCACTTAATCTGGTGCAACTTGCTCTGAACAAGATGCTCTAAACCAGAATGGTTGTAGCTGCAACGTGGCCTTCAGTGTGCAGGTCCCAAACACAGAGTGGGGTTACCTCTGCCCATTGCATGCATTTTAAGAGAGGGGTTGGAGTATCTTTGCCCTTCCTCCCCCTCTTCCTTCAGGAATAACCCGGGGTCCATGAATCCACAGGAGATGTTACAGCAGGGAAGTAACATGGTGCAGAGCTTCCCACAGGACCTTCACTGGAGGAGTTACCCTCCCAAATGTCTTCTGCAGCCCACGCTGTGCTCTCTGCTGTTCAACACCACTGAGATACCCAAAGTGTACTGAGGGAATTCTTGTTACGGGCATAGAAACATTTGCTGAAATTCAGTATAGTAACTTTTTGGTCTGTTTATTGGGACATTAAATTCTTGGAAGTGAAGTACCTATCAGTGTTATTTTCCTGGAAAAATGTTTTAATTAAAGAAAGCCATTTAGTTCCATCTTAATTGTTATTTCTGGGAGTGCTACCAGAGTTAGACATTCAACTTGTAAATGTCAAGCATTTTGTCTACTTTGCTCAATTTAATAAAACCTATAATGACTTGTAACCACACTATCCCAGTTATTACAAGCCCAGGTTTTCAAATGGATTGGTTCAATTTAATGTAAGAACAGATAAAGAATCTGTGTGGCTCTGGCACTGGAGTCCTTTGGGGTGGATCATCAAAGGCCACATTCTGAGCAGGTGACTCAAAACCAGTCTCTACAGACAAGGCATGTCAGAGTCTAAGGAAAACAGAAATATAAGACCTTTTCCTATGAAATCTGCTTGACAGAGCCTGCCTCGGTGATGGCTTCTTGCCTGTGTCCTGACTGCCATCACTGCCACAGACGCTGTTCATTCACAGCCCTGTGCCACACCCTGATGGAACAAGAGGACCACTGATCATTCCACATGGAATTGATCTGAAAACCTTGGTTCCCTGTAAGCAAAAACTGAGATCTATCCCAGCACGCACTGTGAGGAGGATTGGCCTTGAAGCAATAATAAGTTGTCTGGAAGGGTAATGCTACGACCTGATGGCTCAGATGAAATTTTAAACAACAATTTAGACAGGTGAGAAATCACGGTGCGCTTCAAGATACACACTGGGAGGGCTGCTCTGCATTGTGGTTCTTCTCTAAATCTCTTGCAGATGCTAAAGCTACAAAGCAGGCTTGAGACTTTGGATCCCTGCAGTGATGTCCAAGTTCAGTTATCAGTACCAAAGGGTTCAAAACTTTCCTGTTGCTTAAGTGTAGGAAGCAGAAAGACAGAGGCTTCTTCATATCATCTCCATGCTTTCTGAGTTAAGTCTTTTCCATGCAGGTTTCCTTTAGCCTCTGTTTTATCCACTGAATTCTGTGATATCACTACTCTTTGGGGGAGAGAACCCACATTTTTCAACTGCATATCAAGAAGGGTTTTCAAAACTGACTTTTAGTCCAATAGCTTTATGAACCAGGCAATATGATGGTTTGCTTCCCCATTTCTGCAAGGCAGGAAAAGGAAATATCTGAAGATTAAACACTTGACCTACAATGTGAGGTTCATGTAGGCAGTAAAAGGATTTCATTTCTGCAGTTTCCTCCCTATGACTAATGCGTTTAACTGCACCACAAACAGGACAATGCTTTAAGCTGGCAGACTGGGAAATAAAAAAAGCAACACAAGTCTAAGTATAAAAAGAGACTTTGCTGTTGCTGAGAAATGAATGTCCTTGAACTAAGAAGTAAAAAATGTCATTGGCAACTGTTAGGTACAGAAGTATCAATGAGCGAAAAAAAAAGGATGGGGTAGAATAAAATGGGGAGTGAATAACACCTGCTGCTAAGATCATTTATTGAAATAACCAAAATATAAGTAAGCTAGAAAAGAATTTTAAAGCCAAGAGATCCCACAAAAACAGCTTAAGTGCTCACTCTTAAGTCAGATGATGGAGGGGAGGCAGGGACAAGAAAGTACACTCCTGTCTCTGTACCTTTAGTGTGGAGCATGAAGGACATGGGGGATCCATAATGCAGGAATGATGAAAGAAGTGAAAAGCCTTCCAGCCCAAGGGCAAGAGACGGGCATTTCACTGGGATGTGCCTATGGGCAGTGACACAACAGAGTTCATTCTGCTTTGTTCTGATTTACACACAAAGGCATCTTTTGAACCATGAAGCATTTCCCAGATTGGAGACTGGCTACAGAGTCCAGGCTCTCCTGTGGGATGCAGTAAGTTGGAGGCTGGACAGTTGTGCTCTTTTCTGGTTTTTTGGGTTTTTTTTTCCCTTTTGTCTCTCTGTGTCTGGCAGAGCAAATATTGATCAGTTCATACACAGTGGCCAACCGTGTGAGTGAGCACAGAAAGCTCCTCTGCAGAACATCCTGTAATCAGGTGATTCATGCATTCCTGTGAGTGATGGATGTTGAAAGCCCTTCAGTGAGAAAGGTTCCCCACACTTTGTAGATGAAAGGACAGGAGCAGCAGCAACATCCATTGCTCTGACTGCCTTTTGAAGGAAGGAACTGCCCTCCTCAGTGTTAGAAGGAAAAGGCATGGATATTGGTCGCAAGGACATGAATCTCAGAAGTCAGCACTTAAATCCCAGGGGGACAGAGTCAATCACTTCCCTGTTCACAGTTTTTTTGAGCAGGCTACTTGGATATTCAGAGAGCTGGGAAAAAAGGGACAGATCTTGGGCATTTTATGGAGTGATGAGTGTGTATCTGATCCTAAAAATGCTGTTTAACACTAACAGTCTGCCAGCTCCTGCTGCTTCTGTCAGGCTGAGTAACGTTCAGTAATCCTGATACTAACAGCTGATAAAAAGAGGGGTCAGTAGTTCATTTGACCCAAGCTGGACTTCTAGATAAGCAAAGATAAAGTGCCCTGCCCAGTAGGTCATTTCTCCCTGCATGGCAAGGATGGACACGCCAAATGCATGAGCAGGAAATGGAGTGCTGGGGTTGGGGTGGGCTGGGATACACAAACACACTGTATGGCCAAGCCCAGAAGTGTGAGGTGCACTGTACTGCACACAAAAGCTAATGCATTCCAGATCATGCCTGACAAGTGCTGATGGCTTTCAAAGGATCCATCCTTATACTCACCCTTGAATAAGTCACAGATGTGTGGTTTTGCTCTTGCCATGCTCCCAAATGAACTGACAGCAATAGTTCAGAACAGTCTTCAGATAGGAAAAAAAAAAAGTGTTTTTGGCTGAAAAGAGAAAAGAAATCAACATATAGGTGTCTCACAGTGATGAGTTCTACTGGATGCATCACAAGTAGTATTTGGTACTATGAGCTTTTTTGCCCGTTTAGTGATTTGAGCTTGTGGGTTGCAGAGGCATGTTTTCCTCAAAACTGAAGCAGAGGAAAAAATAATTTCTTAAGTCAAAACTGTGTACCTTAATCATAGTAGGATAAATAGAAATTATATTTTAAGAAATCCAGCTGTTGCCCAATATCAAAACCCAGCAATTTCTAATAGAAGGCTGATGACCACAGACTTTACTCCCTGCTCAGTCTTAAGGAGATGCTGGCAAATCCACCTTTCTGTCTTTATGACTTCTGATCTTGTCACTTGTTTCAGGGAAAAGACTCTTATTTGTATGTAACTGTGTTTAAGCAATGGTAGAGTTCTGTGTATGTTATATACATATACATTCATATGTTACCTATATACAGGGTGATGTGGGTAAGACAATGCATCAAAACCTCCACCAGTTGAAGAGCAAGTGATGTGCAAAGATACAGATAAACATTTCCAGAGCCAGTGTACCTGGGAGTTTCACCTCACCCAGCTGAAGGTGCCTCCTTGAGACCTGTAGAGGGGACTCCTGCCACCAGTCCTCAGCCAGTGATCACCCACCCTGTCCCAGAGCTTTTTGATCAAGATATGCCCCATTTCAAAGTTCCTAATAAAGCTTGCTCAGCAACACATTGATGCAGTCATTTCTGTAACACGTTATCCGTAAGGAATTGGCAGTGAACAGCCACTGGCACGTAGGGAGATGTGTGGGGAGAAAGGAAAGCAACAAAGAGAAGTCTGGAGAGTTTGAACATTACTATTTTTTGCGTGACTAAAAGGTCAAGATCGTTTAAAGAGCAAGGGTAGGTCAGAAGAAAACTCTTAACTATTTTTTTTCAGTATGAAGAAAAATCCATCTGTACTCGCTGAGACAGACTCCACCAGAAAACTCCAGTTTCTCCATTCTAGTAAAACTCCAGTGATTAAAACACATCATTATGAACTCTTTTCCCAAGGCAAGTTAGAACATGGCACTGTCATCCAGGCAGACTGTGAGCTGGACCGGGTGGGATTATAGCTGGGAATGACTCGGGAGGAAAGCAGGGTGCTTCATGTCTGTTATTGGCAGCTACTAAGACTCCCAGGATAATTCAGGTTGGTAAGGATCTCTGGTGGTCTTCTATCCCCAGCTCAAAGCAAGGCCTTCAAAGAGAGGTATGTCCAGGACCTTTATTCCTTCTCACGTAGCACAGAGCCTGTCCAGAACTAGCAGCTCACACTGTACTGGAACCACCGTCATTTTGCGTTAGGGATGTAAACTTGAGGGCCTTTGCTGGCGTCGTTGCAGAGCCAGTGGCACCTTTTCTGTTGCTGTACGTGCTGTGCTCAAGGCCTTGACCCCAGAACTAGGGCTGGAGTGGGTCCCAATGGGCTGCTCAGCCTGTGCCCCTGGCCTGAAGCAGGATCAGTGAAGCAAAAGTATATTGTGACACAAATTTGTCAATCCTGATCTAGAAATGCATAGTAACAAACACCTGAAAGCTCTGTTCTAGTCCATTCAAATGCTTCACTAACATCCTTTTGAAAGACTTGCTTAGCAACTTCCCTTGCTGAAATGTAAGCCCCTCTCTTCTCATTCTACCTGCAGAGGACCTATAGAGCAGTTCATTGCCATCTCTGTGACAGCCCATCTCATACCGGATAACTACTTTTAGATCTCCTCGGTCTTCTCAAGGTCAAATGACTTAAACTCTTGAAGCCTTTCCTTACAGGTGGTATTGTCTGTAGCTCTGATCATTCTTGTTGCTCTCCTATGGCTTCCTGTTGCTCCACCTACTTTCTGAAATGCTGTTCTGAAAATTGGGCAGAGCATTCAACCCAGCCCTGGCTGGGGCTGCAGTGAGTGGAGGGATTGGTTATAGTCCTCTTGATCACTGCACAAACACCTAGAAATTCCCAGGTCTTTTCCTGAAATTGATACCTAACGAGCTGTTCCCTACATTTTGGGAAATATGTTCCCTACACTTGAGTAGCTAACTGGTTTTGGTTTTGTGTGAAGCTTTGCACTTATCCTCACGGAATCACTTCTTTTTATTCATCTTATACTATTATTCCACCATGTTAAAATCCTTTTGAATTATAAACCTGTTGGCTAGAAGGATTTAATGCAAGATTTCAATTCTACAAAAGCAGTATAAACAGGAATCAAGAGCTTCCAGGAAAGAAAGATATGACTAATTATCAGAAAAATATTTGGTTTATTGTGCAATTATAAATGTCTGCCCAGACTGGAGGGGTAGGATGAATTAAAGAGGTAATTACCAACCTGATTACCAGGGAATGGAAGGCCTTAAGGGATATGGATAATGCCAGGAGAAGGTTAAAGTTTAGGTCACATATGAGAAGAAGTGAAAGGACTAGAAAAAAATTCAGCTCCAAAAGAAAAATCAAATGTATAACAAGCCATAGTATCAGAAGCAGGAAACACAGCCAGAGAATTTGACTAAAGCCCAACATTTACAACACTTTTTTAACCTCATCTGTGACCCACAGAGGCCCCAGGGGAAAATGTTGACTTCTCCCAGCTCATGTGTTACAAAAGCTCATTATATTTAAAGGAAAACCTCCCTGGGAAGCTTATTTAATTTAACATCACGGTTCAAGTGAATGGATGGGAAGATAAACAGAGATGGGGATTGCTGGCAGGCAAGTAGGGTGGCCCAGCTTTCAAACTGCTGCAGAATTTATTCATTGCTAAAAAATGAAGTTCTTACAGGTGTCCCTCACATGCAGTTTGGAGTCAATCATCAGCGTGAGCTGGCTTTGGGGCATAACTTGGAGTTAAAAAGAGAAGGAAAAAAAAATCTGGCAGAAGTCCTGGGGACACTTGTCTCCTTCACCTAACCAGATACCAACAAGGCGTTTAGGATAAACCAGCAATTAACTAATTTCTGGACTCAGCTGGATGTGGACTAATGGATCAGTGCAAAGAGGCCAAGGTAACCCAGGGAGATACTTAATTTTGTCTCAGCCAATTCTGTGCAGAAAGGCAGTGTAGCAGGCAGCAGCCACTCGTGGGGAGGATGGAGGTTGATTCTCAGGAGCCTCTAAGTACAGTTCTCTGTTTAACACACAAATTGGGAAATGAGATTGTAATCTGAGGCATGACACTTTTGAATAATTAGATGTGAGAAATTCAGTGTGCACAACACATGAAGCTGCCAAAGAATGAAGGGGGGTCAAAAACCAGAGAATTTCCACAGTCAGTTTTTGATAACATGGAAAAATGGATCATGAGATGAACTACAGTAAAAATATAGTTAGCCAGAAAACAGTCTCCAAAATGCCATAAATGCACAGATTTCATGCCAAATGGTAGAAGGAAGTGAACGGAGGGCACAAAGGTTAGAGGTAGAAAGACAAGCAACCCTTTTTTTTTTAACTTGTGGACAATCAATAGTAAGAGTTCTCCTAGCAATAATAACATTATCTATGAAGTGGAGGGGAAAGGTTGAGAGTGGATTAAATTATCAGTGTAGGCAGCAAAAGCTGAGGAAGAAAGAAGCTACAATTTTTTCCAACTAATTAGCCTTGAATGGAGAAGATAACATGGAAAAATGCACCACAAACGTGTGAACACTGGCTGGAACCTGGATGTCCAAAACACAAGCAGACAGGATAACAAATTGCCTGGACATACAGTAGATAATAAAGACACACTTGGTAACGCAAGAGGCTCTTACAAAAACGGGTGGTGGACGTCCACTGGTCTCAAGAGAACCAGCTGACAGTGGCTGTTGTTTCCAGTAGAGATGAACTGACCAGGCTGGGGACGTTTCCCAGGAAGGCAAAGACAGGACATGATTGAAATTTAAAACCGCAGATTGAAATTTTAAACCCCAGAAATGCACTGTTTACTAAAACTATTGCGGAATGGCAGAAAGAAGAACGGATTCCATTCTACTCCCTGGATGTTTCTGACAACCTGCTAATACCAAAAGGAAGTATGCCAGCCAAAAGTGAGCCTGTGAGCCAGGGAACATAGTAAATGTTGGCACAGAATGAGGCAACACAGGTGGGGAGGAGGAATGAAATCCCAAAACATTTCTGGGGCTTCTTCTGCTATGGCACTATACACTTTAATGTGGTGCAGCAGAATATTTCAAGGGAATTTCTGGTTTGTCTTCCATCCAGATGACTGCTGATACGCCTTGTCCAACTGAGGAATGACATAAGACAAAAATTCAGGTTGGATGGGACCCCAGGAGGTCTCTAGTCCACCTTTCTGCTCACAGTAGGGTAAGCCGCTGGGATTTGTCCAGTCTGGTCTTCTAACGGTGAAGTGACAAAAGATGTTTTAGGCCACTGAGAAAATATATAGGGAAACTACAATACAACCTTGAACCCATTCTTTGGCCTCCTTTTAAAATCATATTAAACAAGAAATGAGAAGAACAGGCTTTGACTCCCAAAACCTGAAAAAAAATTTACTTTTAAGGGCCCTTTGTCAATCATTACCATGAAGAGATGATGTCCTGGATACTCTAGCAGCTTCAGTCTCTTAATCTACTCTCAGTTTTGAAAAACTGAGACATGTTTTCCTCCTCATGTGTAAAATGCCTTGCTCACATAAAATCTGAGACCAGTGCTTGAGCTGTGGTTATTCTCAAGTTGGCCCAAGGTTCAAGATCAGTCATGCCATCCCACAGTGGTGTGTGGACACTGGAAGATTTACAAGCAGGTAAGTATTGGCCATGTCATCCATGCAAACACCAGCAAAGAGCTGTGCTGTTCCACTTCCCCCAAACACTGACTTAAAGTATGTTCAAAAAGCTCTCCTTCCCCACTACTCCACATGGCAGATGAAGATATTCACAGATGATTTAAGGGAATATTCAGGCCACAAAAGACACACCTGAAATTAAACCCAAAGATACAAATCAGTTTAAAAGGGGCTTATTACTGTGTACAGAGAATCAATGAATGAAATTTCTTCTCAAAAGGATATCTGAACCTCAGCACAACCAGCCCTTTCCCTCTCCCCATCTATTCTGTGATTTCCCATGCTCATTGATCAGTACTTTGGTAGGATTCTGCAATTCAAACAGAAGTTTTGTTTCTTGCTCTTCCAGTACCTCTTCATGGGTTGTGACAAAAAGGGAATCATTCTAGAGATCTAGAGTTTTAAGGATGGAAAAGGGCTCTTATGGTTGTTCCTGCTCAAGCCTAACTATGTTTTAAAGTCCCTTTCACGCAGAACCAAAATAACCTGAAAAGATGGCCTTTTATTATATAATAAAGGTCTTGAGTTCTCTGGTGTGAAATTATTGTGCTGCCCAAAGGAATTCCTGGCAGTCATCACATACTGAACAGTTTCACCTGTATTTATTTGGGAGGAAAAGTGTGGTCAGGACTGCCCTTGCTTCCCTATAATGGCTCTTTAGATTCAGACCTTGCCTAAGGTTTGGAAAAACTGCTCTGCCCAGATTTTATAGTTACCCATAGATCAGCACACAAGGGTGATGAAAGTGATCCCTTGTCCAGGCCTTGCTGGGAAATGATTGCAAACACTACTCCTTCTCAAGTGAAGAAAGTTTCTCAGTTTCTTTACTGGAGAATCAGGAACACTGGAAAGATATATTGAGTTCACAGTATGCATCCTGCAAGTTGCGGGGACACAAACTGCACCAAGTCTTGAGACCTTGGTCAGCAACAATTCTCCAAAATTATGCCAGTTTGCCTTTTGTTCTCACACCAGGGTACACAGAATGACTCCTTGGACACGTGTGAAAAAGGGGTGCCTTATTGCCTGGTTCTCTCCCTTTTGCTAGCTGACTCTTTGGAAATTTAAAACCATGAAGAAACTGAGACACAAGGAGAATAAAATATTAACTTTGCCCGCTGTATGACAACCTCTACAAAGTGCACACATCTGGGGAACTGTGACTGGCAGTCTTTTGTAAAAGGCTGTGTTTGAAAATTTGTTCTGTATGGTGACCTCTGCATTTCTGTAGCTTCATATTTGAACAGATGTCAATTCACACAAGTGGATTGAGGTTCTTTTTGTTCTTAAGCATGTTTTTGTTATTTGTTAGGCTGAAGAGGACTTGAAAAAACACAATATCCAGTTTAAAAGTAAGCATCCTAAGAAAAATACACAAGATGGAAATCAGCTGGCAATGTAGAAAAAAATGATGCTTCCTCCATATAGTAGGAAGGTCAGCAAAGTATCCTTAGAGGAACTGGGCTTAATTAGTACAGGCCTCCCAAAAACAGCAGGTCTTCAAGAGGAGCAAAACACATGAGACAGCAGAACAATTCACTTATTCAACGCCACTGCAAACACAGAAGGCTTGAAAATAGCAAAAAGCAGAAGAAAATTTGTGCCACCTCTTCTCTGTTGGAGAGGTGGAATCAGGCCCTGTGGTCACACAACCTGGCACAGAGTCACAGCCACCCAGGCTGGACCCCCAGCCTGCCCCCAGCTGCCCCCATTAATATGCAGAAGGTTCTGACTTCGCTTACACGATCACTGCCAATTTTATAACTATAAGAATCCATTTTTAGAAACTACTGACTCACTTCAGCTGACAGGTTATGTATGATTAATAAGCAACATAAGAAAACAATGTTTAATAGTTTAATGCTTTTTAAGTACAATGAAAAATTATTTAACTCTACAAATTAAAAATGCTGCAAAGTCTTTGTAACCATCCGTTTCTAAAATTTAAATTGCATAACTTTGATGTCTAATGCTGAAACATACTGAACACCTCTTAAAAAGTTTTGTGTTTGACTTCAACTTCTGAATAATTAGTAGTAGACTTTGAGGACAGCTTCATATTCCACAAGCATGGAGGCAGAATTTGTAAAACAGTAACGTTATGAAACAAGCTCATTTAAAGAATAAACTCTACAGAAAACCAAATTATCAGTAAAAAATCCAAACATTAGAATAAAAGCCTGAATCCTTAGATGCACAAGGCAAAATCCTAAAATTTATCCAAACAATATTTAGCATTACATAAGTAATAAAAGTAATAAATTAGGCAAAACTATAATATTTCCTCTAAAGTATGCGAGGCTACAGTGTGCAAGTTGAGTTTGAAATTAACTGAATTGACAACAATCTGGTTATTTTTATTGCATTTATGCTTCTAGTTTTGTTTACTTGTTTTGCTCCAAAATTCTAGATAAAAATCAAGTTCATTTCCAAAGAACTCTTTTTCTTACTCTGGGGAACAGGACATTTAATATGTCACGAACACCAAGCATCTGCATTCTACTCACAAAATACAAAATAAGCTGAATACAACAGTTAAGCATTTGCTGATACAGTTCAAATAGTGCCAGCGTAGAAGTATTTTTACACACCCACCTCACAAAATGTTTAAAGTCTAAATATCCCTCCAACTCAAATATATTTGTGATGTTCCCAAAGGGTTAATATTGTCTTGTTTCATTTCTTACATGTAGTAATTTAGCTCTGAACAAAAGCAGCTCCCCGCTGGTTACCTTGGCTAAAGGAAACACAATGAACTGGTAAAAACCAGTTTTATCTCACTGCTGTTGCCTAGGGCTACAGACAAAATGAAGTAAAAAAATTCACATGCAGAGTATTAGGTGCTTATGAAAGATCCAGCAGCGCTGTTGCCTAGTGATTCAGCGAGGAATCAGCACAGGCCAATGAGGTGTTCGGGTACTGAATAACATCCCCGATGGCTGCTTTACATCTCCTGCAATTCTGTCATACACCCCCATGATTTCCCAGTGGTGAGAATCACTTTCAAGGGAACCTGTCAGAATAAAAAAAAAAACCAAACCACATTTAAACAAACAAACACATTGCATATAGGAAGATTACTATTTTTGCTTTTCCCTTTGGATGTTGATACTGCTCTAGATTACATACCTATCCATCATGTAATGTTCTTCGTTTCTATTAATACTCAATTATTGCGACAATTTTGATTAAAATACCTTAACAATTAAGCCTAACCTTTAGTTTTGAAATTGCAAATACATGTTACTGAATTGCAAGGAATATGCTAACACAAAATTCATATTATTATGCTTTTCAAAAGGGCTAAAAAATCATCATGATGATTTTGATATTTGTCATCAGCAACTTTGTCAGTAATGCATAAAGATACTATGGGGTTTTTTTACCACCTACTTTTCAAACTCTGGGGTATTTTTATTGTTGCTTTGGTTTAATTTCAGTTTGTTTTGCAGTTCCTGGTGCTCTGGTACACAGTAGATTTGCTGACATGAAAGCTGCCTCATTAGCAAGGACTCTATTTTGGAAAAAAAGCTACTTCAAAGATAAAGCATTCTTTACCTCAAAGAAGAAGACGAGATCTCTGCCCATTAAGACTGTATGTGTGCTCTACTTTAGTGACATTTTGTCTCCATATTAAAAAATAATATTCATATTAACAGAGCACATAACACATATTTAGTTGAAGTAAGTGTGCTGAAGGAAAGCAGGAGCATTTCACAAAAACCTTTTCATCTTTAGCATCTCTAATCCTTAAAGACATACTCTTACGGTATAGAAGGGTAAACAACATGAATAAAAATGCAGACTTCTTTTTAAAAAAAGATCACTCTCAATTTCTTCTCTGAGATCAAGCTGTTGGTATGTTATGTTTTCTCTCTGGCCTCTGACATTGATCTCTTTGTGATGCTTCAGAGGAAGATGAAGTATCTTCATGATGCATGTAGTCTAGAGTGCTGTAGGAGTAAAAGTATGTCAGGACTCCTACAGTAATTTGCTCAGGAAAAGGAGACCGAACAAGGGTAATGAAATGTATCTCTCCAAATACTTCTACTGCCTACTAAAAAGTCCTGATCTTTGAAACCCCCTGAGAACTGCCTGTTGTCCAAGAATGTTTCCCTTCACCTATTAAAACATAGCTGGAGTTTGAATTTAAACACAGAATTATTCTTCTATTAGGAATGACATATTGAATCCATTTGCTAATGCATCAAGATGAATTTGTGTGTGACAATAAAACACCTTAGACAGAGGGGAATAAGATGGTGTGTCCCATTTTGTCCACAGGACATCGAAACCTTCTGCCAGATAATGGTTAGTCTGACATATGGAACACTAAAATGATATTCTGCCCATGTAATTTTGAACATTCTCAGTAACCAGGTAAACATTTGTCTTTCTTAGAAACCTATTAAAGTGTTCATACTTATTTCATGGCAATGATTTCCTCAGGCAAAGTATGCATGTTGTTGCCTGTCAAAAAGCTACCAAGACGTCTTCTAAGGAAGGTCTATAGTGTTGCTATTAACTTTGTATGTCATCACTAATACCACATTTGATTGTTTTTATGAACTTTATAGCAGCATGAGTGTAAATACATGCTTTTAATTACAGTTAAAAATATTTAAATGTAGTATAGCTTGAAATTAAAGTTAATTGAAAATATTTAAATGTAGTATACCTGGAAAAACACTCTTTCTTCTCTTTTTCTTTCGAGGAATTTGTAACAAAAGGAGCTAAGCAAACACAGGTGTACAATGTAATCAACCTACAGAAATGCAGTTTGTAAAGCTTGGGAGTGTCTTCTGTCAAGCAACAAAAGCTGAGTAGCTGACAATGGGAAAAGGGTACCAGTAGAGAGAGAAATATAATTATTTTATAAACTAATTATAATTAGGTCCAATACATAGATAGATACAATAGCTGTGTAGCTATTTACTCAGTCTTTACAGATGCTGGTCTGTAGATGATGTGCTCTGCTTTGAACAGTGACCAAGGATTTTGTCTGCTTTGTCTGTTAGGCATCCACATGGAAATGTTAAATAGACCCTTTCTCTAAGTGAAAATTACTGAAGAAAGATCTTTTGCAATATTTTTTCAACAGTAACAAATGCCTGGCACAACTAGAAAGCCTATTAAAGGGACATATTTTTCACTCTACCACACCCAACAGAAGTTTCATGGTAATGAATGAAATAGCTTTTGAAACTACCATACCACATTGCTAAGACAATCTCACTTTCCAAAAGGGAGGTTGACTTTCTTTCAGTTATTTTCCTTTAGAATTTTTATAGTAATTTAAAAAAGCAATAAATATGAAAATGAAACAATTGAAGTGGAAGGCAAAATAGTTTTTGCTAGATTCTTGATATGATGATGATAACGTACAAGGCTAAGCATGTCTGAGACAGTAATGGAAATTCAAAATTATCCTTACCTTTAGTGGCACTTCCAAGGCTGTTGTTTGCTGCAGGGACTCCATTGTTCTTTTTACCAGTGCTGTAAGGTTAATTTGAAAACCTACAGCTTTATTTGCCATGTTAGCATTATTATATCTATGTATATACATAAAATCACATGCTTTATATTCTGTTATATAATACTTGCATTTCTGTGT
>JAYRBT010000139.1:65408734-65473764 GCA_036023395.1 Myiotriccus ornatus | reverse complement strand
TTAGCATTATTATATCTATGTATATACATAAAATCACATGCTTTATATTCTGTTATATAATACTTGCATTTCTGTGTAAAAAAAATTACCATTTATAACTTTTTCAGATTATTTTTAAGTTACATTTTATCTCTAGTGGAAACTTTAATTTCTTATTTTAAACTTAATTTTACAGCAAAATTTGTAGAATTATTTAAATTCTATATCCCATATATAAAGAAGTACAGCACTAATATATTTCATATAGAGGTACATACAGCATATCTTAATGCTGAATTTCTCAGCTTTTAAGTTCAGTACTCATAACTGTATGTTTGGTTACATTTTATACATTTTAATTTTTTTGTGCAGCCATAAAACTCAGTTAAAAAGAGAAGAAAAAGCTAGTAAAAAAACCCACTAGAAGTCTGAACTTTTTAAAATATCTTATTCTTCAAAGTAAAAAGATCAGAGCCAAATTTTAAAAAAATCTTCCCTGTGGGATAGTGGAGCTCTCAAGTATCTAAACAATTAAACTTCAGTATAATTCATGTAACTTAACAACTCATCATGCCATAACACTGTGCTCACTATTACTGTGCAAATGCATCTACAATTATTCCAAATCAATCACTTGGGATCAGATTTGTCATCATTGGTCCTGCTAATTAGTGTTTTGCTTGACAAAGATTGCTGCTGCAACACATATTGTTCTAATAAAAATCAAAGAGAGATTCAGAGGATAAACAGTTTTTTTAAGAAAAGTTAATTTTTGGCTAGTGAAAGTGAAATAGGAATACCAGGCGGCCCCAGAACACAAGAGGTGGAGCAACCTCCACTGCTCTGACAGGATGGATGACTAAATAATGGATGTGGTCATGTGCCTCACAGAAGTGGGGGATAGCAGGGAATGTGATACAAGGTGCTGGAGCGAAACCCACGTGATTACCGAGAAGCTTCCTTTGAAGTTATCCCCTCATGCACATCGTGGCTCTTCAGGAGCTGAGGTCAGAGGCAAAAGGAGCAACAAGAACGGTAAGAAGCTGTGTATGGTTGTTGCTCTGGCTGCTGCCAAAACCTCCCCTAATGATGCCAGCAATGAAGAGCAGCATGAAATGTTTGGTGTCACATGGGTGACACTGAGGATGGCTTGCTAATCATGATGAGGATAAGTAGCTTCTGCCTGAACAGAAGTGCAGGGCTCAGGCCGTGCTGGCACACTCTGACTTGCGTGCTAATGAGCTGCCATGAGCTTTTCCATCAAGTCCAAATTATGCAGTAACTCAAAGGATCAGTGGCTCAAATGCCAAAGCTGAGGAAACCAAGGCATTTGTTGACACATCTATGCTCAACTACACCTACATATTTGCTTCATGTTGGATCTCAGGTAGTTCATCGTCCAGTGTAGGACACGGCGTCATTTTTGGAGTGCAGAAACAAACATTGCAACCGCAGATTGTGAAGACAGAAGTGCTGGCCTAAATAATTACCCATTTGAAATCCAGTCCAAGTCAACATGGCTATTAATAGAAGAGTGTTGGACTGAGAAGCCCACTCTGAATTTCAACAAGCTGTTGGCTCCAGGGGGCCAGCAATGCAGCAGACGCTGGGGCACCCCAGCCGGGTGGGATGCCTTCAGAAGGCTAAGTGGGTGGCCAGTAAGTCTTGAATAAACATTTTTTCCATCAGTAAGCTCCCTACCAGGCTATGACTCCGGAAAGCTTTTGAGAGGATAACACCTGGATTCTGCACTTCTCATGCAGAATCACTCGGCTCTGTATGTTCCACCACTTATGAAGGGCACACTCAGCTCTGTGCAACTTCGCTTTTTTTGTGTGTTATTAGACAAATAACAGAAACAGAGCATTTGGGCAAAAGGGGGAATAGGTCTTCTTCACAAAAAGAGCTCCAACAGACAAAAAAAGATGGAGTATGAGTCAGCAGCATCAATTCATGGGTTGAGAGATATGAGTGGTATGATCAAGGCTGCTGTCTGCATATGCACTGAGTTAGACCAGTTTTCCCCTCGTTCTTTAGACCTCAGTTTGACTACTTCTCTCCTATTCAACTGTTATCCACAAAAGGGGATTCATGATGGCAGCAATGATTGCAACAGCTTTCTCTGTTGGTTGACAGACTTTTTGCTCTAAGGCATCTGGCACAGTCAGAATTCAGCTGCATTCTTAACTGCTCTTAATTTTAAAAAGCACAGATTAAAATGGCCACATTAGTGAACAAACCCAATGGTTCCTCATTCACTTTGACAACCATTAAAAACCTCTCCATGGGTTTCCTCCATTTTCTTCATTCCTTTTTTCTGTGTCAGTTTGGCTCCCTGTTCTCTTTCTCATGTCACACTGACTTCTTCTCTACCCAAAGTTTAGTGGGTGGCATAGTAAAGCCATTCATTTCAAGCAATCTGAGTTGTTGTGCCTGCATTTCAGCCTTTTGAAATCACACCTTTGCAAATATACAAAAGATTTACCTAAATCTACTTTACCGCAGATTTTGAATGAAATAATAAGTATATACTAACAGAAGTATCAAGAAAAGGCAGCTGGATTGCCATTTCTGTTCAGTCATCTGCTAAGATAGTAAACAGGGAAGAAGGAAGCATTTAAACTAAATTACAGTCTTTGCACAAAAATAAATAGGTATAGTGGCTGAATACATTTAGGCTGGAAATTTAAAGTTCTAGATTTTGGAGAGATGAAATTCTGGAACAGTCCCTAGTGGGAGTAATTTTTCATGTAGAGATGATAATTTATAAAGGAGACCATATGGCACGGGGGTATGTAATGGCAGGATAGGTCCCCTTTAGTCCTATGTACATAATATCTGAATCTCACGCTACTTTCTCAAATCTCCTTGAAACTCCCCTCTTTCTCAAAGCTCAAAATAAACAACCAGACATACACAACTCTATCTTCTTTATCTCATACACATTTTAGAGTGCGGTCACTAAAAAAGGAACCGCAGTGTTTAAATAGATCTGTGTCTACCACTCTTAATTTTTTATTTCTTTTCTAAGATTTAGATTAGAGGCTTTGGGAATAATAATTATTTCTGTTCAGCCAAGAATCTAGTATATCTGGGGCACATAAATTATTAATTTAAAAATGTTCCTTTACAGCCAGTTATATACTGCAACAGCATCTGTAAAATGCTGCTCTCCCAATCCTTGTAATTTATCTCTCAAAACCCAGAGTCAGCAATTAGGAGAGTCATTGATTATACTCGTTCTGAAATGCTTTGTAAGTGCTAAGTTTTGCATAAAAAAACCTGGTGACAGCAAAGTTAAAAGATTATAAGGGAACTGAAATTTTAACATATGTTTTAGCATATATTAGATTTTCTTGATACTGGCCAGGATAAATATGGTTATTGAAAGTGCTGTGAACAGGAACAAAGGAAAGACACGCATGCCTGCTGTGGAACAAAAGCTTATCTGTCCCTATCAAACTGAAGACATTTTTCAAGCGCACTCACCTATGAAATTATGACTCCAGAAACATGTCAAAGCTGGCCAGACATATGATCTATGGAACAGGGATTTTTGCAAATTGAAGGCTATCTGGAGGCATCTTTAGTTTATGCACCAGTGTTTTTCAAGTTAGAAAAAGGCAGCTCAGAGGACAGAAAATGTCACTAACTTGTGATGACCAGTTCATTCTTTTGTTCTTCTGTTACTTGAGTCCCCTTTGGAACATGTGCACATTTTTATGCAGCTGCCTCAGTGCCCATTAAGTGGGAAATTGTAGCAGAATAAAATGAAATTTCATGGAATTTGGGTACAAGCCAAAAATTTGTACTGGCAGATGATAAAAAAACCCTAAGATACTGTTCTTTAGGTAGAAAGATTCTGAACTGATATGAATAGCAAAATAAATAGGCTTAGTTTAATCTTGATTTTTTTTTTTTCCTTAAACTGGTCCTTCTGGTGTTCTTAGATAAAGTACTTCAGCTGAAATATTTTATACCTGGTAAAATATTAAAAAAATTGTTTAAAACTCAACTTGTTACACGTACAAAATATAAGAACAGATGCAGAAATCCTTTAATTCTATCAATAAGGTATAATTATGAGTTCTAAAAAAACCCAAACCTCTAAAAATTAGTCTAATGCACTGTGATATTGAACACAAAGTACTGAAATACATATATTTCTACAAAAAGATGTTACTTCAAAATACCAAGTGTCTTTCATTTAATTATCACTAATGGATGCAATTAAGCAGGCAGAAAGACATGGAAGAATCCACTGTAATCACCATTGGCAAAGTTCACCTTTCAAATCCACCAGGTATTTACAGAACACACATCAGAAGTCAGATTTTACAGTTGTAACCAGAGGTATCCCTTTACTTAAAAAAAAAAAAAAATTGTTCTGCATTTCTTCACCGCAAAGTGTATTTCCCCCTTTTGGCAGTAAAGTATTCAGAATAATCCAAGGGCAAAGAGGCATTTCAAGCACAGCATGGAGTGGCAGTGTCAGAAAGAGTCCCCACAAAATGAAAAACTGGATTCTGCAGTTCCTGAATACTCTTCCAGAGTCTAGACAGACTCACTGTCTGATCTGGGGACAGTCTATCTACCTGATTACAAAGACTTCAGAATTAGAGATGCTGAGGCTTCTCAGATCCAAGAGCCCAGTTTTTGGCATTCCCAAAATATCATCTGCCTTTCTGCTTCCTGGGCTGCTGGAGAACTCAGGATGTGAGGAAGCCAGGCAGGCAAGCTGGCTAGAAACCAGGCAGATTATTGATGGTAAAGCTGAGAGTCTTTCTGCCAAATGTTTTGATTTGAACATCCCAAGCACCCTCTAATAGGAAATTAGGATTGTAAAAAGCTCTTTTGCTGTCATGTTCTTGCCCTAAACAGAGAACTGAGGGAAATAATATGCCATATCTTTGCTGAAAATGACACAATTCAGAGTAGTATGTGCTTCATGGTATTTCAGACTGTGTCAAAGCTTGGACACTCAAAGCCTTGTTATAAATAAATGATGTTTTGCCTCGTCCATTCAGAGCGAGCCATATGTATACTACAAAAGGGTGGGTGACAGATTCAGTTGGAAAAAGGTATTCTTGCAAAATACAGATAACACCTAACTTGTTACATGCAGTGCTTTGTGCAGAAGTAGATATCAGAGAAAAAGAACACCTTATTGCTTATCTCTTGTTTATCAGATTCAAGAAATTCAAAATCATCTGTGCGTTATTAGATGCACTATAAATTGGATTTCTGTATACTGAAAAGTACTGAAAATTCTTATTGGGGTCTATGAAGTCCTAACCACAACTAGAGAAAGTACCAGCATTATGATTCCTTGTGGCAGTTCTCAGCCTCCATTCAGGAGAGTCTTAGAAGCAAACAGACGTTTTAATCTTGTATAACAATATAAAGGAGACACTTCTGTGAGGGAAATGCTGCTGAGAAGGCTTATGTTCTGCACTATGATCTAATGAAATAATACTATTTACCTATATGGCCTTCATTTACAAATGTAAAAATATTTAAAGATTTCATATTCATTCTGCAAATAAGAATACAGTTTGTATTTGTAGTTGCTTTCCTGGAAAAGTAGATCAGAAGCATGACTGGAATCAGAATGCAAATACACTGAATAGTAGGCCAGTGCTTCTTGGATCACACTAAATGCAGGAGAATAACACAGCACTGAACTGTAGTCCATTAAAGCCCTCAAACACTGCTCTTTAGCTTTAAGTCCACGTCTTTCCCTTTACTGAGCTTTGTGACTGTACAACTGAAATTTCTCTCTGGATCATTAAACTGCAGGCTGGAAACTGCAAGTCAGCAGATTCTGTGATTTAAAGTTTCTGAATGGACAAAAGCTCATTAGGTATGTAAAGACAAAGCTGACAGCTAAAGAATACTGGCAAATAAAAGTAAGAAGAGTAAGGGCTTACAAAAAGAAGGTGAAAGAATTTTGGGTAAAGAGATGAAAACGATATTTTGACTTCCAGAGCACTAAAGTGAATTAGGAGCAGGCATCCTAGTGACACTTTTTTAGTTTAAAACCCATATACCTAATCTGTTGCCTCATTTAGCAGGTCCTGAAATAATTGGAAAAGATTGGGAGAAAAGAGTGTTCCTATTTAGTTTTATCTGAAAGGAATCTAGGTCAACTGCTCTCAGACTGCTCTGTGATGTGAACCAAAACTGTTAACACCATGGACTGGGACAATAGGGAGATCTGCTTCAGCATGTACTTCTGACTGGAAGCTGGATGCTAGTGCAGATGCACCCTTTCTCTGCCTACTCAGATCAAGCAAAATCCTCATTAATGGCACTGAAGAAGAGCCAGCTTTGGACCCTTTTAAGACAACTTGGATTAGTTCTTTTACCAGTAGTAGGACTATTCACAAAACATAGAGTCAGGGAGGTTGGAAGGAACCTTTGGAGGTTACCTGGTCAAGCCCATCTGTTCATAGGGGCTACATAGGGTTGGTTGCACAGGAGCGTGTCCAGATGGTCTTTGAACACATCTAAGGATGGAGAGTCCACAGCCTCTCAGGGCAACCTGCGCCAGTGCTCAGTCAACCTCACAGTAAAACACTGCTTCCTGATCTTCAAAGGGAACCTTCTGTGTTTCAGTCTGTGCCCACTGGCTCTGGTCCTGTCACTGGGCACCACTGGAAAGAGCCTGGCTCCCTCCTCTATGCCCCCCCCTTCAGATATGGATATACTTTAATAAGATCCCATGAGCCTTCTCTTTTCCAGGTTGAACTGCCCCAGCAATCCCAGCCTGTCTTCATAGCAGAAATGCTCCAGACCCTTCATCATCTGTGTGACCCTTCATTGTACTTTCTCCAGTCTGTTCCTGTCCTGTACTGGGGAGCCCTGACCCCAGTGACGAATAAAGAGGAAGGAATTGAACAAATCAGAAGATGAAGAAGGAAATGAACGTCTTACGTTGGTCTTTTGTGTTAAGAATAAGACATTCTTCTGTTCTGACATAAGTGAGTATATCTGAAAGTTCCTGTAATGCAGAATTTTCTTTTTTCCTTTGCCTCTTAGGGCAAAGTAGAGGCAAATCGAAAAATCAATCTTCAGTCAGCAGAACGAAACAAACTCCCACGTTGAACGCTCAAGCTTGGCAGCCTATGTTAAGTGCAATGACAGTTTCCAGGGTATCTCACACCTCTAGAACTGCCCAGGACCATTTCCTAAAGGTCATCTTAGCGACTTCAGTTACAGGGTGATAACTCTGAAGCACGACAAGGAATTTACAGATATGTCTGTCCTGCACGCTGCAGCTACACCTGGAGAGACATGAACCGGTTGCTGTGTGGTGTGTCTCAAGACTCCAGTCCTGAGTATTTGAACCAGACGTTTTCAGAAAAAAGCCCCCCAGTCATCACGTTTCTACAGTGGGATAATGTGTTCCTGGAGTCCAGACAATAACTAGAGCTTTTTGTTATACTTGGAAAGTATTGATTTTTTCTAAATTTGCTACAAATTCATACTGGTAATACAGATCAGAATTTGACCCGGTGAGGGAAGAATCTGTGATTTTCTAGATGTATATGCAACCATGAATAATTTTCATCTTTTGGGTATAATATTAGTGCTATACTTAATGCAAATGGATGTAAAATAAGATAAAAATCTTTCTTGCTGCCTTACAAATTTCTTACAGTATGTTACACTTTCTAATTCTGAAAGTATGTCCCTTTTAGACATTGCCTTTTCTGAGTAGATACTGCAATCTCGAATAAATTGTATGGTGTTTTTTTAATTTAAACCAGATTTGAACTCCTGTATTTAGAGGTCAAATGTTAATATATTAACCTAATTCATTACAATGCCCCTAATATATTGAACTGAAATATCTCCCAGGTAGTTTGTTTAGATTAGGTGGAGGTTTAATGTTCTCATTTTGAACTAATACTCACAAGAGGGATCAATGATGAAATGAGACTAATATAGCAAATTGCACTGTTCACATGAACGCAGCACAGAAGGTGAAAATTAATTTTTTATTAGATGCTTAGGTTATAATGGAAGATATTTCTTGTATGGTTCATTTAAAACATTTGTGACATTCTGCTAATTGTTTCAGCCGAACATGTTGTTCAGCTTCAAACAAGACCAAAGTTTGTGAATAAACATTTGGTGCCTGCTGGAATAAATCCACTACTTACTGGAGAAGAGACCAAACAGCCTCCTATGTGCCCTCTCTTGTGAACTAAATTTGTACCAGATGCTGAGACAAACTCTGGTTTAGGAAATAATGCCTGGAAGTAAGCCAGATGAGAGGGTGAAAATGTAGGCTGGAGCTTTTACTAACCTTAACCTTGAGAGTGCCATCATAAAGATTTCTTAATATAAAAAAAAAAGCAGTAAAATAACTTATAAATTACAGTACATTATATGGTTACATTAAGAATTTCATACTTCTTTATGTAACTGGGCCCAATCTAAAGTATTTAGGAAGTTATTTTCCAAACCATAGTTTTTTAAGATGGTCTATTTCCTTCTAAAACCCTTTAAAACCTTGGAGAAAATATTATTTAGTTTTACAGGATTCACACGCTGGATGATGGAATGTTGATAAGAAAACTAAATACAAATAAACATGGTGATGAATTCCAGATGAGAAGTATATCACATTTTATCTACATAAGAGCAAGGAGTGGAAAACATTCAGAAAAATCTGCTTAGTATACATTTTCTTAATTGTGAGAATCAATGTGCTACTTCTTGCTACATTAGCTCTTTATTCTCTGAGAAATCACAGGATATAGAGAGTAAAAATGGGGTGGTAGGGAAAGAGTAAGAGAGATTGTATTTACCTGAAAATTCCTGGATTTGAGAATCTTCTACTTCAAACAACAATTCATCATGGATCTGTGCAATTAGCCTGAAAAATTTCAGAGACTTTAGATAACATATGCAAAAAATTCTAACAGTGCTTTCCATTTGTATCATCAACTACTTGTCACACACACAAAAAGTGAAAATAAACATCCAAAGAAAATTTTAAAAATCATTAACGGATTTAAAAGAATTGCCACTCCACATGTTCTGGAAACATAAAGTCCATGGTTGTAAACCCAGACTGGGCTTGCTAACTTATAAAAGTCATTCAGGGATTTGATGACATGACAAGGTATTACTTAAAACCAACATAATTTGCAGAAAAATGCATGAAATTATGGAGACAGGATTTTTGTTAACATACTTCTTTTCAAGTTGAGCTGGAATAAATGTAGTTGCAAATGGATGATTTTCCTAATGCAAATTAGGTCAAAAGTAAAAGTGTTTGGCTCACTAATATACTAATATTAACTCTTAGCTGCTCAGTGACTTGAGTGCTTTCTGGGACATAATGTTTTCACTTTTGTGCAAAGTGGGTGTCCCCATGCTGACAAACAAGTGGGTTGACGAATGAAACTGGAGGCACATACACACAACCTGATCCAGTGCCTGTGCTAGCAGGACAGTCACCTTCGTAAGCACAGAGCGTGCAGCTGAAAGCAGCAACACTGTGCAAGCTCAGCAGCTACACATACCTGAGCTCTTCAGTTAGAGCTGGTTTGGAAGCAGATGTAACTGCTGCTTTGCTTTTCTCTTTGTCTGCCATAGTCCTATATTGATAGGTCTCCTGCATATGCACTGTGATTTATTTGTTGTTACAGGAGTAGCACCCTAAATTGCTGGTTTGAACATAAATGAGCTTTCACAATGGAAATAATAAATGTATTTGATTGGATTAAGTCCACAGCAGAATAGATGTAATATAGCCCATATAATCCCTGGGTGTAGTAGTAGGAAAAATACAGTATTCCTGATTAGACTGTATTCCTATTAGATCTATTTTATTATTCTTTAAGTACTGTAGCTGGGAGTGTAAGTCATAAAACTGTAACATCCATTTCCAAATATCTTTGCAATTAGTGTATAACATAAGAAAGACCTCCTCTCATTAACCTGTTAGAGCAGCTCCAGAGGAGACCATGAAGATGTTCAGAGGGCTGGAGCACCTCCCCATGGGGACAGGCTGAGACAGTTGAGGTTGTTCAGCCCTGAGGAGAGATGGCTCCAAGGGGACCTTTCAGAACTTTCCAGTACCTAAAGGAGCTACAAGAGAGCTGGAGATGGAGTTTGCCAAGGGCCTGGAGAGACAGAACAAGGGTAACAGCTTTAAAATTACAGAGGGCAGGGTTCTAGATTAAATATAAAGAAGAACTTCTTCTTTATGAGCATGGCGAGGCACTGGAACAGTTGCCCAGAGAAGTTATGGATGCCTCATCCCTGGAAGTGTTCAAGGCCAGGCTGGATGGGGCTCTGAGCAACTTGGTCGTGTGGAAGGTGTCCCTGCCCATGGCAGGGGGGTTGGAACTAAATGGCCTTTAATGTCCCTTCCAATCCAAACCATCCTGCGATCCCATGATTTAAATTAAAAGCCCATTGCAGACTTTCCTTAGTACCTAGCAGTTATTCAAGTAAATACTTCTTTGCAAATGGCTGAAACATCAACATGGTTACTAGTAATAACTTTTCACAGCTTCTTAAGATAGTTTCACGCTGCCTTAAATTACAATGTGACATTGACTAACAGTGTGGTGAGCTCTAATAATAGATCTTAAATTATTAGTCACTTACAACACAGTCAGAAGTAGAGGGAAACAGATTAACATATTTCTAATAGGAAACTGGGACACAGGATACAAAAAAGAAATAGATGAAAAGACCAGGATCATCCATAGCAAGAGAATACAGTTACATGAAAAGTTATCATTTCTAATGCAAGTAAATTAATTAAAGCAAGAGCGTTCTCATAATCATTGAAATGGCATGTAAAAGATATAAATCAGAACAGTGAATACTAAAGATGAATAAACTGTGAATCAATGGAATGAGTGAAAATAATTGCATTGATTAAACCAGTGCAATAAAAACATGATAGACTGGTTATTGTTTGTACCAGAGTAGTGTCTCCTGCCTTCAGTCAGGATGAGAGCGCCATATATTCTGAATACTTTAGTACGGAAAAGTCCTTTCTTAGAAGAATTTACAATATACATAAAAAATTTATCATCCATTTATCAGAACTTAGGAATGGAGGAAAAGGATTTTCAAAACCACTCAGAGCATTGCTTTTACTGATCACCTCATCTCTAAAAGTAAAACTGCGTTCAGAAGGAGCACGGTTGGACCAGAATTAAGTGTTACCTCTGTGTGTGCCCAGAAACCTGTGGAAGCAATGTAAATCACCTCACAATTTCTGCATCCACCCCATCTCAAACACCTAGTGATTAAGCTGAAGTTCAGGACAGTACTTTGTCTGCTAAACACAGAAGTTCACATTTGATGGTTCCCTGTCTAGCTCTGCTACTCTCCTAAGCAATGCAAATTCAGGTAGAAAATGGGGATAATATTTGTGAGATCTAAGAAATAAGTATTTCTAATACACTTCTAATTTTTACGTATTATAGGTATTACATAAGATTTAATTAACGCTAAATACGATTTCCTAGATTGATGCCAAGAAGTCAAATATATGCTATTTCCTCCTAAACTATCATCAATCAAGTTAGATTTTTTTTTTTTGGGATCTCTCATCTCTTTTTCTTGTCCATTTCACATCAAATCCATGGGTTCTGCTCTTACAATCTTACACTACAAGGCCACCTGTATTTTTTCAGGCTTCTTAAAGTAATAATACTTGCATGCAATATGCTGTTCCACAGAAGGAAGCATTCAATTTGACATCAATACACATGAAAGAAAAAAATCAAAGCAATTTATACGTTCAAAATTCATAGCTTTCGCCATTCCAGTGCACGCACCCACCCACCTGTTGCACATCTTGAGTGAAAGAAGTTTGAAAAAAAACCTATACTTTTGCTTAATAGCTTAATTGAATCTTCTTCACTTTGAAGGAATATTGAAATAGCAAGCTCCTCTCATTAACTCTTGCTAAAAGGTATGGCCAGCTGGATTACAAACTGCAAACCAGGCAGAGACAAGGGTTTTAAATTTTTTTTTTTGTTCTACAGATGATAAGAATGCCTTTGATTTACAAACTAATATTTTATTAACTATTTTCCTGACTGTCTGAAAATTAGGCAAGATTGTCATGGTAGTCTTTATCAGAGGCTGGTTTTTAACAGCCACAAGTAGTGTTTCGGGACATTACAATGTGCCAAGAGTTCCTCAAACTAATTAAATTCGTGCTCCTTCTATAGACAAGGGATTAAGGTTGGTTCTGACTTAGATGTTCTGAACTGACATCTGGAAAAGCCCAACTCTATGCATTGATTTTGTGGGGGGAAAATCAGTCATTTTCTACTCAGACAGGGTTTTTGTGATTTAAAAAAACACCATGTCCCTGATCACTGAAATTATGAACACTTTCTGATACAAGAGTATTAGATTTTATATCCCAATTACTAATATTCTTGTAATCCCTTGTAATCCTATGCAATCCCTTTTTTTGACATAATCAAATTAATCAATGATCAATAAAATAATAATCCAACAAGTAATATCACATTTTTCATTTTGAATCTGAAACCTCTAAATGCCTAATGGGAGACTTCAAAACTGCAGACATGGGAGTACATGGTTAAAAGCTTTGTATATAAAAATAAGTTTAAAAAGAATCACCAAAAAACATAAAAAGCTGTTACATGGATAGAAAAAAAAAAAAACAAACCAAAAACAATAAGGTATTTTGAAATCAGACAAATGGGGATATATGAAGAAAAGCCAAACAAACCAAACTCCAAAACCAAAAACCAAATGGAAATATGTTTTATGTTTTGTAACTGAAAAGAAGAATTTAATGACTTGAAAATCTGAGACATTCACACTTAATAAATAAATATTTAATAGAATAAAATATTGGTTTAAAAGGCACGTAATTAAAGACACTGCCAGAAAAAGCCAGAATGGCTGCTCATGTAACAAACACTTGCGTGGATTTCAAGAACATTTAGAAATGACGACACCGATAAATTTGTGGGAAGACTTTTAAATCTTATGTTTCAGAACTTAGACTCGTCCCCAGAAGCAGAGGAAGATGAAAATCTGCAGACAGACAGGCTACCCTACTACAAATCTTACACCTCCCTCCTGAAGCATCTGCTACTGGCCACACTCAGCAATAATGGACCAGATGGATGCTGGATCCGATTCTTCTTAGAAATATCCATGTTTCCTACACTAAAACGCTATTCATTTTTTTCCTGATACTACCTGTTATTTAGTTTTGCCACAGTTTCCCCACAGAAATACAGATATTCCAGTGGACAATATGACTATTAAGTTGTCTCGTAACTAAAGAATAAGGTTATGGTAATTTTGTAATATTTTACAGAATTTTCCTGTTGTTTTTTTTTTTTTTTTTTGCAGTTGCATCCATCAGGATTTCTAATGTGGTACTATAAAAGTTATAGCTCAAGATACATCATGCCTGCATAAATGTCACTTACATTAACTTTAAGCTACCTTTTCCAGTGTTTCCATGATAAAGACAGAGATACTTGAACATTTTAACCATAAAAATCCAGCTAATTTGTGAAATTGGTTTTCTCAGCAGCTACATCATGAAGAGAAGGAAACTGAACAGATGGTTAATTAAAGATAATGGAATTTTTGCATGTATCCAAAGTGTTTGAAAACATACCAATCTAAAAGGTGACCTACAGAAGGGCTTTATAAATTAAATACATTTATTTGCATCCAACAACTAACATAAAGGAACCCTGAAAAACCTGCTACGTCATGAATGTCCTTTTTGGCTGTGATATTTAAGCATATTAAATATACTGAGTTCTTTCTATAAAGAATAAATTACTCTGACTTGCTCTGGCTGACTGTGCATGAAGTGTTCAGGTAACAGTTCACCATCTTGTGGATACATGGAAAATACTGCTTTGAATGCTTGAGGAAAGTCATGATTTTCCTAAGTTACAGCCTACCTAGAAATTCAAGTGTTACTTGGCCACTTTGGGAGACAAAGAGCTACATATTGGTCTGGGACAGCAGCTATGGGGAGTTCCCAGTCATTTCTGATATAGCAATACAATCTGGGAACTTTCCTTCTGCTACTGAAACAAAAGCATTTGTGTGTGAAACATCGATCTTACTCTCCTCTCAAGCAGAATCCAAAACTTTTATCTTTTCCTTGTGATTCTGTTTCTCCAGTATTAGGCTAAGGGTAAAAGTTGACCATCTTACTAGAGTTAATCCATATCCTGGGTGGGAGCTGTGGGCAGAGTACCAAAGCAATAAGCATTTACTTGAAAATCCTGGTTAACTGGTAGAGAAGAAACATGATTAAAAAAAAAATATTTAATTCCTGAAGAAACAGCTAAAGGGACATAAGATTTATGCTCAGAGTTAAAGAAAATCAACACACAAAGCAGCAGCTCGAAGCATTTTACTGAATGTATTTGGTTGAAACTATGATGTAATCATGAAGTTGGGTTCATTAGTACACTTTCTTGTATGAATCTGAGAAATGACAAGAAGTCCATAAAGTAATAATGATTGAATCCCTACACACCTTATGAAAATGCCTCTAGATTCCTGTGTTGTACTAAAACTGAAGCCACTTCCAACAAATGAATCATGTGTGATTTATCCCATGATTTGTATCTGAAAAAAGTCCAGGTCACATAATAAAATGCTTGTTCCTCAGATGACAGGGCCTGTTTCTAACATTTACCTATCTGCAAAAGTGAGCTGCATTTACAGCTCACCAGCTCAGAAAATCATAAGGTTGATTAAGGAATTTGTTCACCGAGGAAGACATACAAAACCTCCAGCATCCACTGCCATTGAAAAGCAGCTGGGACCAAGAAAATACACCTTTTCCTTTTATTTGCTTGTGGCTTTTCCTTTTCAGATCACTCATTTAGATCTGGCCTGTGGCTGAACCTCTCTCTTTAACTAGGCTCCGGACATGCTGAGAAGTAAAGCTGTGTGTTTGTGGCACAGATCCAGTGCTGAAAGAACAATAAATTGGTGAGAAAGCAGAATTTCTGGATTCACACCAAATTACTCAGTAGTTGTGTAGATTTGTTAAAATTAATTTGCATGTTGTTGGGATATTATAATTTTTAATAGCTTCCTGAGAAGTCCATGTAGCACCAGGTAGACTTTGGGTAACATCAGTGCAGCTTCAGCTTACAAAATGGTAACATGTACAATCATTGCTATAGGCAGCAATTCTTCCACAATTTGCCAGCATCCTTCTTTCTCACCAAGCTTTCATGTGTCTGCCACTGCAGTGATGTTTTAAACACTGAAAAGAACTACAACTGTCCATCTGAGTTCATCGAGTACCTCTACCCTCTCATCAGTTCCATAAATCTTTCTTTTAGCTGCTACTGTATGCCTTGATCTCACTTCAGAAGTTGCTTTGCTATCATCTGCCTGCAGGAAACATCATGTGGAGGTTCTGTGGATTGCATCAGACAGGTAAAAGCTGGCACTTGAATAATTTATGTCAGCAGCACATTTTCAGCAAGCAACTTGGCCAGCAGCAGCAGAACAGCATCTTAAGAAAGATCTAAGTAACATGAAAGAAGTCTGAAGAAATTTTGATTACTTGTTAGTGCCACACAAAATGCAGAGATGTCAGTAGCCAACTCATACTAATATCAGACCTGTATAATATGTGTTGCATTTAATGCTACTTTTCCCAATTTCTGTACAATTATTTCCAAATAACTGATTGACTTTTTTTACTGTTAACAGCATAAGCTGCTAGGCTGGCATTTGAATTAAAAGAAAGACAAGGAGAAAAATGAGACTGCTAGTTGACATAACAGAATTGATCAGTCACAGTGGAATATGCTGTTTCATCAAAAAGGCCTGATGAAGCCTCATGAAAACGTAATTTGATTACCTTTCCCTGACTTCCAAATGCAGTATCATATGTGCAAACAATAACTGAAAATCTACTAACTGCTAGTCATGCAAAAATGAACTTTCACACTGTTGGGTCAGTTGAACAGTTGCTCACAGTTGAACAGCTTACAGTGCAGAACAATAAATGCAGTGCTGTGAGTGAAGACTGCAAACTAACACTAAAGACTTTATCTAGAATTATTTTTTCTTTATTTCCAAGGTAAGGAAGACAAAATGTTGAGTGTTAGCCAAAACTTAGCTATGCTTAATAGGATACTGTCTCCCAGTGTAAATGTTCATAAACACTTCTAAAGTCTGTAAAAATGATATTTCTCTTTGATACGCTGTTCAAAGTGAAAACCCTGTTTCCAAAATTAGAAATTCTAATAGGGAAATAAAGATACTTACAAGGGGATGAAGATAGAAGAAAAGATAGTAGTGTGCTATCTTTGGAATGAATATGATCTGATGGGATGATAATAGGAGATTGATTATATTTCTCATTTTGGAAGAGCTACTGTGCATTCTCACTGTTACAAAAAGAGCACCGATTATGTACACACTTCCTTTTAACAATATTTTTCAAAGGGCTTCATAAAGGATGTTAGGATCATTATCCTGACTTGACTGATAAGAAAATCAAGAAACAGACCACTGAAAAAATAACTAACTGAATGTCACCTGGCAGGCAAGTGGAAACACAATATTTCAAGTTTCAGTCCCATACTCTTTTGGCAACACCCCACTGATGCTTTCAAATGTCACTGTCCAACCAGGTGAATGTTCATAGAATTTATAAAGGCATTGATTGTGCTTTTCTGACAAGCCTGGCCATAAGTATCTACTAAATATTACAGCAAGGAGCCATTATTGACTATTAAAATGCTCTCCTCTAGCAAAGCCATCCAGTTGTTAATGGCTGGCAGGAGTTCAAAATTCCTGTTTAAACCAGTCTATCCCTTTGACATGTCCTTGCAGTTTTGATCTTTCCCAGCTGTGACATTTACGATAAGAATAAGCAGGATAGGCAGTGATCCTTTGCTGTTGTCTGGTGTAGCCATTCCCCTATGAAGGAATTTCAACATGTAAAACTCCAGTACTTCCCTATATCTGTTACCTCCTCAGCCATTTGGTGACACTGCTTCTTTAAAACAAATAGTTTTGAGAAACAACAACTCAAGCAAAATTTTCTGTTGAGAGAGCACGAAAAGTTCACGAGCTTTATCAGACTTGACATTAGTAGCAAAAATCTTTGGCTTTCTCAGACAACAAACAGCCAGTTACTGAACCTAAAGATCTGTGTGCCAGGGAGGAAATGCAGAAGGGAGTACTTTCTTTGTCCTCTCAGCACCTCCACTTGCCTCCCCTACTAAAGACTGTTGGCTACTCCTCCTTCTAACTCGAAGTTTTGCTTGCTACTGGTACAGAAATTTCCATCCATGCCACAGCTGCCAGATTCTGGTCTCTTCATTCAACTCGGATATCAAAAAGAATTATAATCAGAGAATCTGCCTGAAAATGTGGAATGCAATATGTGATAGTGCATCATCCAACATTTAACACAGAAATGTACCACTGTCTGAATGCAGGCAGGATCTGCACCAAAGAATCATTTCCCATTTCAGATCTGTACTACCAAGAGCACTTGACGGTTACTCAGAAGGTGTTTTATTTTTAGCACAGGAATGACTCCAACTTTGAATTAAAAAAATGGAATTTATATTTGTAATTAAAAATTACATTTTCAAACATGGATCAAATAAGACAACACATCTGTGTGTAAATGATACACACAAACACACAGAGAATATTTACAGGTTATATATTACACATAATTGCCAAGTATATTTGAAAGGCCAAACCCTGTTACTTTGTACTAACCTAAATACCCACTGAAGTCCTTAATACATGATTGCTACAGCTGTTATGACCCCTTCTAGATGACAACAGAAACCCCGATGTTCTGCACTATCTGCCATCTCTGCTCTTATTTGAACTTCTACTGCACAAACTCATGAGCCACTGGATTGTTTACTACAGCATTACAAAAGATGAGAACTCATTTGTTTGTGATTTTTTTTCTGCCTGTTTGACTTCAAAGTATCTTTCTATTTCAGCAAATAATAATGCTCCCTGGCTCCCTGCACCATCCCCTCCATCCTTTTTACAGGGAAAAAGCAGACTTCATTATTTCTGCTAGTGGTGTAAACCTCTTGAGGATGTTCTGTGATCTCCTGCCCAACTCTCAGCAGTCACAGCAGAAGAGAATCATGATGACCAAGCTTTTCTTTAGCAAAGGAAAGCCATCTATACAAGAATAAAAATGTTCATTTATTTTGCTTGAGTACTGGTTTCCTGACTCCTGTTTTTTTTCCCATCCCATTGAATGTTCAATTCCCACTGTACAATACCCTCAAAATACAGGAAGGATATGATCAGTGGGCTTGATTTCAAAGATGAGGAACTACCACTGAACTGGATCTGACTGACTTTAAATGGCCCTGGGCATTTTATTGCCTTGGGATGGATTTACAGATCCAACTACTAAAGTACAAAGATGTAACTTTAAATGTATAAAACCATCCCACAAGTCCTTGCTTGTTAAAAGATTCAGAGGCATACATGATATTTCTACAGCTGCTTAAAATGCCAGAAACATACTCATTTCAACCAATTTTGTTTTAAGAACAAACAGTCTGGCAGTCATTCATTACTAACCTGGCCGTTAAAGTGGGAGAAACGACAACAGAGGTAAAAATCTTCACCATAGCCATTTTACAAAGATCAGCTGCAGAGCCTACGAAAGAAAGTGATCTGCTTTTAATTTAAATCATGCAAAAGGAAAATGTTCTTCTTGGAACTATGGCATAGGAATGAAAAACATCTGAAGATTCTGAATTGTAAGAATTTTCAAAACTAGCAGATCCAATTAATGTAATATGTGAAACAGATTATAAGACGAATAACAAACAAAATAATTGTGTTAATTAAAACCAGAAAATAACAATACGAAATTATGCATAAATTAAAGGTGAATTTGTCAGTCATAGCTATAGGTGGAAATATTCCTTTTTATAAAAAAAAGCTTGAAATTATTTAACTTTGAATTAAAATTTACCTATAAATCAATTAAAATTTAATTGACCACAAAAGGTCAGAACATTGTTTCAGTGCTGCAATTCAATTTGGAACCTTAATTTTGTACTTTTTCATATTTCCATGTGTATGTGATGTATATTCATTACATTACAGAGTTAAGAGCAGTGGTGCATAGAACAGTGTTGTGGTACATAATAGATGACACATTTCTGGTGATCAAGAGGTAGAATGATTCTCCAGGCCTGCAGTTTGGTGGAAGGCTCTGTTCTGAACCATACACTTGACATAAAAGATTTATCAGATAAAATACAGAAACAATCCTTTAAGTAAGGATTGGAAGCCATAATCATCTTCGTCCCACCAGATATCCTGAATGTCCTAGACCGTAGACGTTGCCCTTCTCTCACTCTGTAACTCAATGAATTTTGAATTCTTTCTTCCAAATTGTTCAACTTCCAGAGCAGGGATAAGGAACATCCAAGTAGGCAAATGGTAAGGGTACCGTGCTGGGAGATAATCATAGAACCATTGAATATCCCCAGTCAGAAGCGACTTATAAGGATCATCAAGTCCAACTCCCTCCAGGACTTAAGACATCCAAGAGCATCATCCAGACACTCCTTGAACTCTGCCAGGCTTGGTGCCATCACCACTTCCCTGGGGTTGGCCCTTCTGGCTAAGGGAGAATGTCTAAGAGAATGAGGACTCAGACTTAATAGCTCTTCTTCCTCCACAGTTTTCGATGACAAACTGCCTCCTCTGAATCTCTTGCTGAGACTGTTTTGGTCATTAACTGTACCAAGTGCAGACCCACGGCTGATAATCGAGACGGCAATGTCTGACTGCGAGTTCAGCCTCAAATACCTGCCTTGTTTTCCTGTTCAAATGATGTGTCAAATTGATTCAATACATCACAAAAAGGAACACATTGGTATGAAAGGTAGTATAGGATGTTTCAGCAAAGGTCAGGTAAATATATTCTTAGTGATCATGAGAATAAAACCATTTAATTGAGCATTTAGACCATCACAATACATATGTCTTATATATACTCTTCATGAAAAAATGTAAAGTAATAAAATATAAAAGAATTCTCAAAATCATTTTTCTGAGATATGATTTTTAGAGATAAGCTATTTTAAATTTTTAAAAAGAAAATAATTATATCCTTCTGGTTGATTTTGTCACAACTATAAACAATAAAGATAAAATTAATTATTTGCTCCATGTGGACAGGTAGAGCTGAATTATAACTAAAGAATATTATGCTGTACATCGGTGAAAACTATTGAACTGGGAAATATTTAAAAAGAGAAAAAACACTATGAAAGAAGTGTGAGAAACCCAGCTGCAGTAAGTAAAAGCTGGAACTCTACATTCCTCTCAATATTGTCATGCATCAGAAGTCTTCTGCTACCAGTTGCTGCTGCCACAACCAAAATGCAAACTACTTAACTTAATTAGACTATTAGGTATAACTATAGAACACATAAATTAAATGCAGTTTAGTTCACTAACTGTGATAAAAGGCTTTAACATAATTGATAAAGTTTTTACAGTCTTAAAGTCCTGAACCTCGCCGGAAGAGAAGAGAGCAAAGGCCTCTCCTCCCTTCTTATTTACACCCTGGTCTATGTGAAAATTGTATGGAATACTGGGAACATGGCCACTTCCTTCGTTACAAACTGGTCACCAAGGAAGGCCTAGATTAAAACTACCACAACAGGTATGCCCACAAACCTTTGCTGCAGATCTTACAAGGATATTTTAAAATTCTGCAGGAGGGGGGGCCTCCTACAGCAAGGCACCGTCACTCGAGCACAGCTATCACTCAAGCCAAAGGGTATATATTAGAATTCTAGCTCTGTAGGTGTCTTTGCAGAGACAGTATTTAAAGGCAGTTACAAATTATAAGGAGTGTCAAACATGACATAAATACTTAAGTCATTTTAAAGATGAAACATTAAAATGAATAATATTTGGAGAGATTAAAAAAAAAAAACAACCAATACACAATCCTTTCTAAAGGAAAATCCAGATCACTTTATAAGGAGCACTCCATCACCATGTCTAGAAAGCACTTCTCACTTGCCTGTAAATTGTACACTTGCAATGTAACTTAAGGAAAACCCTGTCAGCATCACCCAATTAAAAAAGTAATTCTTCCAAGGGATAGCTTGGTAGGAAGGATCTCAGTCTTGGACTGACAGCTCAGGTTGTTTTTTCCCCTTGGGTAGCTAAATTCTGTACACATCTGAACCCCAAGTGATTTAAACAGGGTATATTAATGCATCAGATTAACTAGCATATAAGCACTTAGTGCTGATTCCTACATTTTCAATCTATATGGTAAAATGGCAATGTTTTTCTGTGAAAAAACACCTTTTTTCTTGCCCTTCACAGAATTAAGTTTGAATGTTTCTTAAAAAGAATGAGTTGGGTTTCAAAACAAGTAACAACACGCAATTATTGCAATGTTTGATATTTCTTAAGCTAAAGCTATCTGGCAAAATAAAAGCTAGAATCTGTAAGCAGCATAATCACAGAAACCCTTCTGGAATAACAAACTATGAAAACCAGAAAGGAAAATGTTTAAATAGAACAATGCATCAGAAGAACTGAATTCTAGATACTCTCTATACATCGTTTGTATTATTTAACTACCACAGAGCATTCCAATGTATTAAAATATTTATACTGTTGTTGTTATTATTATTGTTGTTGTTTACTGGAAATTTCCAAGACAGTCAGATTACATAATTTTAACTTCTCTTTCACAGTAAAACTCATGCTTCCTCCCACAGACTACAAGAATATTCACTCTTCTGAGATTACCAGAATTGTTGGCCACTAAAGCCAAGCAGGGACAAAGAGACAGGTAGATAAGCAGGAAGGTGGGTGGGCAGTTCTTTACCTTGAACAACAAAATTGACCGCCTGCCTCTCTGCTTGAGTGCGTAGCTTGTAATCCTGTGCATTGATATTGGCCAGGGGTCTTTTACGTCCCATTATGGAAACCACATAACCTGGCAGGATTTAAATAGAAATTGGTATTCTTAGAGTGATTAAATTTCAAATATTCTTTTTGAAGATAATATAGATATTTGTAATTACGTGCTGCCTGCGTCAATTTAATATTTTGTACTCTGAAAACAGACCTTGTTTAAACTTGAAATGCTTATTGTGTTTTGGATTTAATAATTATTTCAGTCAGAGAATTAGTACATGTTATACAAGGAAAACTTATGTTCATTAAAGCTGTATTTTCATTAGGAATGTCTACTGATAAACCACCAAACTCTCTCTCTGGGAGATGAAACATAAATACCTAGCAGAATTAGCTACCTATTAGCAGTCATAACTAGAGCTTTCCATGCAATGAGTAGTTTACTTGGGAATAGTAAAGAATATCAATTTGTAGAGTAATTAAATCAGTAATGAATATATTCCAAAAATATAAAATAGGTTTTTTGGGAAAAAAAAATTGTATCTTTTTTTCCATTTCCTTTATGTGGCATTTCTGTGTTCCTTTCACAGCCAAACTTCCTTAACTTTAGTGTGGTGGGGATTTTTAGTTTAAAAGAAACATCTGAAAACACAGTTAAAGCTTTATGTTAGGACTAATGATGTATATTGCTAAAAAAATCTACTTTGGAGGGCAAGAAGAGTTGAGAGGGAAAAGAGACGCGAGGATCCTCTTGTCAGAAGAACACACACAAAAACTTAGCTCATCTTCAAAACTAAACTTCTTATTTTAAGAAAAATGAAAAAATCATCCACGTTAAAAATAAATCTTTAAAAAACTATTTTGTTATACTTCTGATCACCTTTACTACCCATGAATTGTCATTATATACCATGGAAGTTCAGACTGCCATGGCTTCATCTCCTCCGTGGCAACCAAGCCATGCAAGCATGAGGGGTTGGTAAGGAGACCTCTTCAAAGAAAAAGTTATAACCTTACCATGAACAACACAAACCCAGGCTTATGTGCAGAGCAAGAAGATGGTTCTGTTGAATTAATACTGCTTTCTGCAAATTACTATATGCTGATACCAAAAGTACCGGCTTTGGAGCAAGGAACTGAATTATCTGGGGGTTAGAATATTCTTTGGCAAATCAGTCTTTCCAGTTTAACTAAGATTTTCCACAAAGAACAGTATTTAAAGATGGAACTGTTGAAATATTATATTCTCAGGTAAAAACAGATTTGCTGTAATCTCCTTATTCCTATGAGGTGTGACTCCACAACAGAATCACCCTTGCAATACTCATAACTGATCAGCATCTCCAAATAAATACCATCATTCATGTAAAAGTGGCAGAGGATGTGTCTGGGGTCAATGATTAATCTGCAAATACGTATCTGAATGTAGCCTTTTTAATACGCCAACAATTTCATTAAAATCAACAGCAACACAGTAATAAATACAATAACAAATATCTTCATCAAAAATAATTATTTATAAGCTTATCATGTCTACATGGAGTATCAGACATTCATAACATCTAAATAATATTAGTAGGGTGGGTGCTGCTCACTTTTGAACTGCAGATAAAGAAAAATTGCCTTAATATGACCTCACTAGGTTGGAATGTTTTTGTTGGAAAGCTAGAATCTGAGGTGGATTAACAAGAAAAATATTAAATAATGCTGATCTGCTGCAGATTTTCAGAGGTTGTACAACCCAGACAGATTGCTCTTCTACCATTAATGGTTAAAAAAATGGTTGATAGACAGCAGTGCAAGGAACAGTAAGAAGTAATTAGACAAGTGTGCCTTGACAGCATTAGAACATTAATCATGACACTCTTGTCTACCAGACTTATAAACCAGATTCTCTACCACAGAAGTTTGCATATTGAAATTAATTTATTTTTAAGAAAAAAATGCTGCTATTTTAAATAGATTCTAAATATATAATAAATGTGTAACACTGTGTAATATTTTACTAGGTACTTTATGTTGGGCTCAGTTCTACCTGAAAATAGATTATTCAGTGGCTTCACTTTTCTTGACTAGTATTAATGAACGAAGGAATGCAACTGCCTGACACAATGACAGCTCATACTTCCAGCAGATTTTTAGGCCCTACAAAGTACAAAAAAGGAATACTACCCATTTTCATGACTAGAAGTCAATTATATGTTTATATCATGACATACAATGACGGGTAATACTATATTGCAAATTTACTATTTATTTCTACAAAATGTCTTAGTACTGCATGCCCTATTAAGAAACAAAAGAACTCAGTTTTGACAGTTCTGCTAATTAGCTTTTAAAAGACAATATTTCAAGCAGCTATGTTTTCTCTCTTCAAATTACTGCACTCCTAGGATTCACTAAATATAAATGAATTTGTAGACTAACAACAAATTTGATGCAAGTAGAGTTTGCAGCTGCTGGCTCCAAGAAGCACTCTGCACACATCTGTCATCACAGCTACCACCTGAACTTCAAGCACATAAATTCTGACGGATGCAAATAAAAAATAAGTTTAAAAACATTGGCTGTGTAATTGGCTGAGCTTCCACGGTCCAGCAGCCATGTAGCCTATTTATTAAGTAAAAGATTCCCCAGGCTTCTTTGTGTTGGAGTCCATCATATGTCAAAACGATGCAGTGTAACTTGACATTAAGTAGGGTTCACTCTGAGAACAGATGTCTCATTCTGTTAGCATCTTTCTGAGGAAAGGCAGACAGGCTTAAGCAGCTCCTCTTAGGGTTAAAAAAAGAAACAAACTCCCAAACCTGATTCCCCAAGAAATGATATTCCATCTTTTTTTATTGTTCTATAACTATCAGAATTTGGGTTGAGCTGAATCTTCACCACTGTCAAACAGTGCTGGTCAGGATATAAAATATGGTCACAGATTTTGGCTTACCTTTATTTCGGCATTGCTCGATGGTTTTCTTTGTAAATTCATGCACTTTTTTGTATTTTTGCATAAAACTCTCTATAAATTGACTGGCTTGAAGAGGAGTAATTCCCAAGCAGTCAGCAAGACGTTCTTTACCTGGTGGTAGAGAAATTATCTTTATTATGCAATAAAGCAGAACAGAAATCCACTACATACAATAGCACTGTTACATGCACAATTACTGGAATTAACTTCCCTTAGCTCTCTCTGTGAAACAGGATGGATCTGATATACTACAGTCACATTCCAACAAAATAAATGCTTAACTCTCAGTTTGAATGTTTTACTGAAGTTACTGGACTAAGTATACAATTAATAAGAAGTATACCAGAATTATGTAATTAAGAAATTCCTAGTTATAATTCATACCTACAATGTGGTTGAAATCTTTTGTTCCCACAATAATTCTGTGAAGCTTTAAGTACCAATTTATTAGTTCAGAGTTGAAATCTGCAAACTCTGAAGAGCAGATAAAGACGTGAAATCAATTTTAAACGAACACAAATATTAATGAAGATCTAAAAAAGGACAGAGATGTGTGAGGTTGTGTTTAGCTAGAAGCTTTAGAGTTGGTGTCAAAAATCACAAAAACTTAACTGCTTGAAGCAATCGGACCAAATAGGCTGAATTTAGAAAGCCTGTTAGGAGACTGAGTCCCACGGATTTCAATCAGGCTTCTCAATGTGTGTAAAAATCTGGGTCCAAGTTTTGAGACAAAAGAGTAGGAAAAGAAAAAAAAATCCAAAAAAAGTGTTTCAATAGAGAGAGAAAGGAGTAATAGCTTTTGGATAGGATATAGGTACACAAGATATATGATGTTGGACCTAAAACCACTTATAAAAATATGGGAAAAACCTGAAGACAGTTTTTCAGTGTGAAAACATAAACTAAGAGCTACAGTTGAAACACATTTATAAACCAGACAGTTCCAGCAAAAATAAAACATACATCAACATTAGTCATATGAAGTCTGAAAGACAGATATATTTGTGTCAGCTGCACAGCAACACAGAACCAGCCCCGTGTCTGCAAAGAACAGAAGCTGAGAGGCGACGTCTCAAGGCACGAAAGGCACAGAATAGTCCCTGTCATGGTAATACTGTCAAGAAAAATTATCTAGCACTTCTAAAAGAGAAAGGATTTTAGCCACCTAAATGCCATCACTGTCAGTCTGATGTGCATTTCAGAATAATTCTGTAGCATTTTGTTCTCAGTCATGCTGGGATCTGCACTGAATTGCAGGAACACCAGTCTGGACAAGGATGCTAGAGGAAGACATTCTCAAGACATCCAGGATGACACTTGCTGAGCTATTATAGGTCTGTACTTTTCTTTTTTTTTTTTTTTTTTTTTGACATCTAACTAATTTGGGTTTTCTTCCTGGGTCAGCAAATGACAAATTTATCTGCTAAAGCATATATTGCTAACAGCTAGAAGATTTCTGTAGCTTCCTTAGAGAACTGTAACATCTAAGTTTGTCCATGTTATCCATTTAAAGAACTATTAATATAGAGAACAAAGTATTGCATAAAATACTAGGAAAATTAAGGCACAAAATTAGCAAGGACGTCTGAAAGATCCCAGGGAAATGCAGTTCCTGGGGAGCAAAAAGAGGTGAAGTCACAGCCACATAATTGTGTCAGATCATGTTCTACAACACAGGAGCACAGGCCATGCCAAGCAAAGCCAAGGATTGGACTAAAGCTTCCCTGAGCACTCTCCCTGAGTTATCTGTGCCAGGGGAATTATTAGTAGCAGCCTGTGCTTTTTAGTGTTCTCCATTCTGTAATATCATCTTTCAAAATTGAAAATAGCATTAGTTTTCATTTAAACACTTTGATATCCCTCTGTGTCAATTTAGGGCTTAAGCATACTGCCACTGAATAGAATTAATCCCTTATTTTACAGATGTTTAAGTTCTCCGTGTTTTAGTTTTACAAGATAATTGAGGCAGAAGTGGATGAATTGAACTACTCCAAATAAACTACTCCAAATAAAGCAAAAGTATTCATAGAATCATAGAATATCCTGAGTTGGAAGGGACCCACAAGGATCATCAAGGCTGATTCCTGGCCCTACACCGCAAGAACTGCACCATGTGCCTCAGAGCATAATCCAAGCAATTGGTGAACTCTGTCAGGCTCGGTGCTGTAACCACTTCTCTGGGGAGCCTATTCCAAGCACCCTCTGGGTAAAGAACCTTTTCCTAATAACAAACCTTCTTCCTCTATTATCCACCAGAATTACAGAAAAGACCTTGAAAACATAAACCAAGGATAACCTAAAGCTAAGAAAACAAAAAGAAAAAACAATTCTATTTACTACCTGACAAGTTTTCATTAACTCCTGCAAGCATATTAGAGGCAAGCTCTTCGGGGAATGTTTATGTAGTTTTTAATCCTAAAAGAAGTATTATTCACACTCTTCAGTTGTATTAAAATGTCTCCTTAATGAAAAGTGAGCCATCTTTTGAAGGGAGACAAACTGTGAATGGAATTCAGTCCATCAATTTCAGGTATCTAACAATTACTTTTTGTCAGCCCAGTTTCCATCTAAGTAGTTTAATGATATCATTTCATGTCTTAATTAGGATCTGATCACACAGCTAATGAACTGGAAACATCTTATTATCTTTGAGGTGCTTCAACTGCCCTCATTTGAGAGAGAGGGACACAAAGCAAGCGAGTAAAGGAGATACTTAAATCGAGCACTGCTGCACCGAAATGTTCAGTGGCAGTTTCAGAGCAAGCGAGGGAGTGCCAATACTGTGCTTAAATCTAATCATGGAAGTTCTCCATAGCATGAGCAGACAGACAAAGGCTCCACTGAGAGAGGCTCTAGTCCCAGTAACTGAGGCCTTTCTGACTATACACAGAACTACAGGGCATTCAACTGGCGGTGATTCAGTCTGATTACATCTGGTATCTGCTGTTCCACCCACTGTGAAGGGAAGAGATAGCAAATGTGCATCTGCAATGAACAAGGGGCAGGGGTGCTAATGCTTGCATTTTGTAAAATAACCCCGTGATGAAACCATTCAAGCTGGAAATGGGAGTCCAAATTTACATTGCAGGGAACAAGTGCTGGGCTTTTTTTAATGCAGATTTTAAACACAGATGTTTAAAATGCAATAGAGCTTAATGTAAAAATGCAGGTGTGTGCATATATATATTTACTCTTATATGTGTGTATATAACCTACACACCCCCCTATACATAAAAGAGATATTCTGGAGAGCTGAAGAGTTTTTCTTCCCTTCCCAGTTGAATGCCATAAATGATAAATTGAATGCCCTGGCCAATTCTGCCTTTGGTTCAAGAACTACTGGTGACTCAGTGCAAAAGATGGTTTAGAAAGCATTCGCAACCAGGAACCCAAGATGTAGCATTAAGTGTTTCCAAGTTACATAAAGCCTGCAGCCCAGGGCTCTCATTTACTAAATGAGTTTTTAAGTACTCATCTTCTGTAGAGCTTTTGGATTTCTCCAGAAGACCTATATAAAGTTTACTCAGCTGTTCACTAAATCCAATTCACAACAGCTTGTAGGTTGATGATATACAAGGATCTCTCTCCCCAGAAAAGGTAATTCTAAGCATGTATGAAGCATTAGGAGAGCTGGGCACCATTTAAGAAATGGTAGGCAGTTTTGGAAATTATGCTGAACATCTTGACTTATCTGGGACCTAGGCAGGACTTAGGCAGGATGGGAAACAGTGGATTTTGGCAAGTTTTCTGGATTGTGAAGAAATGGCAGTAAACATTAGGACTCAAAGTAAGGAAACACTTTTATACTGTGAGGATGACCAAGCACTGGCACAGGTTGTCCAGGGAGGCCTTTCTCCAGCATTGAAGACACTGAAAAGCCATCTGGACACAATCCTGGGAATCCAGCTCAAGGTGTTCCTGCTTAGACGGGAGGGCTGGATCTGATGACCTCCAGAGGTCCCTTCCAACCGCTGTCATTCTGTGCTTCTATAAATGTGTTTTGAGACAATATTGGAGTACTTTTAATTTCACTGCAGTTATTCTCATCTCTATCTATATACTGAGGGAATGCAAAGTCCAATCAAAATTAAACTCATTTTAGATAAAGCAAATGCTTCAGTTACATCAGCAGCAAATAAATACGAGATCAGATAATCTTTGTATATGGCAATTTGATAATTTTGATACTGGGTAGATAATTTAATAATCCTTGATAAAAATAAAAATGTAATACTCTGACAAACTTTTATTTACCTTTAGCAATTCAGTCTACTTATATAAATTATGTGTAAAGTATAAACTTACTGCAGCTGGGGTTTTTTGCTAAAAAATGCCTACCTGCTCCATAAACCACTGAGTAAACTATACGCTTTGCTTGCTCTCTATCAGCATGTTTCACTTCTTCACTTGGAATACCTTTCCTAAACAAACAAACAAAAATAATACATTTTCAGTTAAAACTAATTTGTTATCCACACAGGAAATGTATTTAAAGTCAATAATCATTTAATAACTACAAAATTGTAAGATGTGAACAGAAGCACTTAAAGGCTTTTGTTGTCAGCCAGGAATGCACAACTTCTTTACAAATTTTGGTGGTGACAGTCCACAGTAAATGAAAATATTTATTTTATTCTTAATCTTCTCCTTTCCTTTTCAATCAAATTCTTGGCTAGGAAAAATCCTGCTACCATATTATTAGTTCTTTAGATTGAGGAGGATTTAATATTGACCCATGAGAAAAATTAGTTATTTCCAGCAACAGCATTTCTTCAAGATGAGAGAGTCTAGAGATTCAAAGCATAAGTCTGACCTAAAGCTGGTTTTAAAAAGGTTATAATTAGGGCTTCACTAATAGGAATATCCAAGCTTTTATCAAGAAATTGACTGATGGAAGTATGCACCGAATCTCTCCATGTGCCTTACAGAGCTCCACAATAGCGGGACTTCACAAAACAGCAGCACTGACTGTTTCTGAACTAGAGAGCGTAGTTACGTTACTCCCAGCAAAGTATCATCCTTCCCAGTTCCCATTCGTGGATGTAAACAGTCCTATAACCGGCTTATGGATTAAGCAATGTGAAAAATAAAATGCTGTGACTCTGCCATAAAGTGTGTGCCACCTTATCCAAACGCAGCTCCAGAAAGGACATCGACGTTATTGACAACTGCACCGAAGAATATCGATCACTTGGTGTAAAGGGAAGTGTGTTGAGGGAAATCTCAACCATCTACTCACACTCTGAAAACAAATACCCACACAAACTGTATTTGGAACATGGGAGATGAATTGTTGTCAGAGATACTTGATGACATCTGCACCCTTTGGGAATAAGTTTCCTCATGAGTCTGTTCATTACGATTTGGTCTCATTTTTAAAAGCAAAGTTTGCTATGGTTTGTTATGAGGGGGTTTTGCCATGACAGATGCTTTGTTGTGAAAATTTTGGCTAAGGAGCTTTGAGAAAATGTAGGTGTATTCCTGTGTATCTTCTTGAAGGAGAGTCTTTCACCATTATTATGATACTCAAACACCTCAAAAATCAGCAGAGCCACCAATTTTTGCTTGCTTGGTCCATATACTGAATTTAGTCTGTGGTTAGTGCTGGTATAATCAGGCATTCTGAATGATACACAGGTAGACTTTGAGTATAATCAGATTTAAGAAAGTCCTTAGGGAAGTACAGATTTTTTTGAAGAAGAAAAACAAAATTGAACATAATTTCAAACCTTCATCGGGCAAATAGTCTTCAGTTTTGTAGAAGCTCACATTACTCCTTTGAATGTTACTAATTGCTCAAAGGTAAAATGGACTTTTCACTGTTCAGTTTAGCTGAGAAATATGAGCAACTGGATAATTTAATATAGTGTTTTCCATATGTAATAAAGACTATTCCCACTCAAGTCAATCATTCTGCTAGTTTGAGATTCTTATAATTTATTTTCTTAGTTATGCCAGGTCAAAAGTTCATGGATCTTTTGAACAAAGTAGGTTGAGATTCCCAATTGTACCTGAGTAAGAGGACAAAGTGGCAATTGGAGCTAATAAGTACAGAATTAGGAAACTAGACATCATTAAGGATTTCCTGAAACAATCTCCAGCAGAAAGACTGCAGGAATTTCCTGAAGAACCTGGCAGAAAGCTATACAGACACTTGAGAAAGCATCTATCCAGAACCAGGAGGGGAAACAGAATCTGGTAAGAGAGCAAATCTTACCTAAGGACCTTTCTGAGATGCAGAACCAAGACTGAAGAATACTGAAACCAGGGAAATCATATGAAATGTAATATTGCTTTCCTAGTACTGCATAACTTGAACTAGAGGCCTGGAGAAGGCAAGAAACAGGAAAACAGCGACAGAATTTACTTGCAGATTTACTGAAGTCAGAGGCTAGAGACAACTGAGAGGCAGTGGGTACGGCAGCTGCTCACTGCTCTGGAAAAGAAGGGCTACAATAGAAAGAACACAATGGGTAAGAAATGGAGACCTGCAGAGAAACATAATGAGATACATAATTCTCAGATCATGGCACTGAGGAAGACACAAGGTGAGAGTTGCTGGGAGGGACTGGTGGTATTAAAGAATTTTGAGTGAAAGATGACACTAGAACTCGATTATGTGCACAGTGAGAACTGCTGCCAGGATTTTGAGGATGATTGTGCATTATCCAAACTTCAACTTGAAAGGGCTAACTGGGAAAAACAGAAATAGTCTTATTGCTGTAATCATGATTGGCAGTGTCAGTTCTCACAATAAAACCTAGGCTAACACAATTATCAGTGCAGATGTACGTAAATCACGTACCCATGGCAACCCAACAGTCACTTTGCATTTTCTGATCTGTGGTTAATCAATAAGCACTGGAAAGATATTAAAATTTCAGAGCTTTGTGTCAAATATTTCTTTTAATACAATATTAAAACCAAAATGGTCAGTCAACACCTCCTAGTGTGTCAGTGGGAAATGTGAGCACTGGGCAGAGAGGCATTACATCTATCAAACTGAGTATTTGCAAATTCATGTACCACACACAAGAACACATAATAATAAAGTAGGAAATTGCTATATAAATCAAAACTGCTTGAGCAAACAGAAGTCATTAATCAAAACTATTCATTCTTTTTCCTAATAAATGCTTTTTTTCTGCTTGTATTGACAATGATTGGTTTCTACTCAAATGTTTGATTCCCTCCGTAACACAGAGCAGCATTCCTGCAGTTTGAGTGGAAGGATATTTATTCCTTTGAAAAACAAAATTAAAGGGGAGGTTTGTAGTTTCTCAGAATTGCAGCACCCATGTTAGAAATCCACAGTGGGCTTTCTGCTTCATCCTGTTTCCTCGACAAAATAATTTGTGTTTGTTACAATTAATTTGTTTTAAATGGGTACTGTGAGAACCTATTTCAAGACAAAACTTTTCTTTTGTCTTTGGACTCATGGAACACCATGATGTTGAAAAGAAGACATTGCTACCTGTTTATTTGTATAAGTAATTTTTAAGCAAGCCATCCAATGCATAAAAATACTCAGTGCTGAATTAACATAGGATGTAAAACAGATCTTTAATGGAGATGAATTTTTCTGAATAAATCTGAATTTGGAAAAAGAAGGTGAATGGGCATAAAGCAGTCTCAGATGCTGGGCAGTGGCACTGAGGCACTGACTCCAGCTCACCCAGCACGGTGTGTGCAGCCGGAGGAAGAGGAAGAATGTCAATGCAATGTTATAGAAACTGCTGTAGGAAAAAAGCTCAAGAGGAAAAAGAATTTGCTTCAGATTTCATTGTGGAAACAGCACAATTCCTGAAGCTCTGCAGGAAATTAATACACAGTTAACACTTCTAGCATGAAGTGTATTTTTCCATTTCATGACATCGTTCTCATTACTCATTCTCGCATATGCTGGGAAAAGTTCAAGACCATAATCAATATTTTCACCATCTTCAAATCTCCAGATGTGCAGTATTTCACCTCCTACATTCCTGTCCTTGCCTGCATACTTGTCTCAGGTTATTTCCACATCTCTGACTTGTTTGTCCTTTACCTTGCTTTGTTTAGCACTGCTCTACAAGTACTTTGCTTTATAGTACTTTATTTGATAGACATCTACTAGGTAGAAAAAAAGAGCAGATTTCAGTGCTGGAAGACACTTTCAGGGTAGCAGATCTCATTATCCTGGCAAGGAGTTAGCAGAGCTAAACAATCTGGAAAGGTCTGTGAGGACAGAAAAACAACTTAAAGCCACAAATTGTAGAAAATCTAATGAACATTGTGAGAGTAGAGATATACCAAGTCCTTAAAAAGGTGGTTCTACTAAGCACTGGGGCTGTATGCCTAAAAGGGAATAGCTGTCTTATTCTGAGAGCGAAAAAAATGGAGAAAAATTTTCTAGCACCCAGTGTAGAAGGATAACATCAAGTTATTATTAAGAAACAAAGTGCAGATATGAAACAAAAAGAGGCATATACAATTTATTACTTTTTCAAAGCAAATATTTTGAATATTTTCATAATTTCTCCAAAATTCAACCTATGTTTTCATGTATTAATGGGGTCTAATGGACATCTCAAAGAGTTTCGATTGCATTAAGTCTTTAAAACACATGAATAACAAGTTTCTTTATGCCCAAGAAAAAAATTAGCAATCATATTTGTAATTTTAAAAAAGGTTAAGTATTAAGTGGAATAACACATTTAATACAGAGTAGAGATCTCAATGGATTAATTTTTACCTGTAGTGAATATCTGAAAAAAATTAAAACAAATTTTAGGATACAGAAATGAGCTCCCACAGCATTAAGTATATGAACAAAAAATTTTTCAAAAAAAAAAAAAAAATTGAAGAAGCCATGGGGCATAAAGTTGGAGCAATGCCAAAATAAAACTTTGAGAACAGGTAGAAATAGGAGGAAATAAGTCTTAAAAGAATGCGATAAGACATTCCAGAATTTCTGGGAAACGCTGTACGGTGACGGAAGTCGACTGTTTATGCACAGGAAAAGGCAGAACAAACTTCTCAAACACAATATCTGGCAGACATGCATTGCCTTGATCTGCACTGCATTCCAGCCAAGCTAAGCTCAGTCATAACAGCCACAAACTCTTGGCTGCTCTCCTGCACCTGCCAATTAATCCAAGTCATAGCCGTGAGTTGTTGATGTGGGAAAAGAGATGGAGTGCCATTAAATTCATTTTATATGTGGTCATTATTGTCGCATAAGTGACAATGTATGGGTGAATACACATTCCTTCATCTGACTGCTTTTACAGCTTTTTTTATCTTCATCAGTGAACTATATAAATCTCTCATTTTCAATCACCTGTTACTGTTTAACAGCAGATGAGGGTTTTATATTTTCTAAGTTTGTGCCTGGAACTTTGTGTTGGCATATGAAACAGGTACAGAAAATTTATGTTATTAGTGACAGCTGCCAGCTTTAGAAGAGCTCAGTTTTACAGCAGCATCACCATTGGGTAGATCATGTAGGAGGTAAATTCTGAAAGCTCACTTGTTTCACAGGCCTTATTATACCTAAGGCAAGCAGAATATCTACCACAATGTATGTGAGTATCCTAAAATTATGGAAAAGATTGGCTACACCTAACCTAGTCCACTCACTGCTAATGCAACAGGTGAGAAGAAACAAGTTTTTTTAAATCTGCTATTCCATGACTGATGGAAAATGCTGACAAGGCTCAGGCATAGGCTGTCTCAGACACTTGTAAGGTAATATGCAGAAGCAAGCTTGGAATTACTTTCGCATGGCTGATCTCTGTTAGAAAATACAGAAAAGGAAGAGGTTGGCAAACAGTTTCCCCGAAGACACTGTCATATCAAAATAGATCACTACTTTTGCCTCATGTGTAGATCAAGAGCCAGACTTAAGATACATGCAGTGACCCCATCTGAATGTTTTTATCATACCAAGATGTAACCTGTAGGGTTTGATACAGATTGTCCAGTGAAAACCACACACACAACCACATGAATGTGCCTTGTATGACCAGGAGGCATTCACACAACTATGTTCGAAACAAAAAGTAGGGAGATTGTCTTCCTGATATGAGCATGGAGACAGCAGGATGGAAAACGAAATTTGTCCTGACTTTCCAGAAGAATGGAAATACAGTTAAGATACTTTTCCAAAATTAGGAAAGAAACCTCTCTGTTGCCCAGAGAAGCTGTGGACTCCTCATTCCTGTAGGTGTTCAAGGCCAGGCTGGATGGAGCTCTGAGAAACCTGGTCTAGTGAAGGTGTCCCTGCCCATAGCAAGGGATTGGAACTAGATAGTCTTCAAAGTCCCTTCCAACCGAAACCATTACAGAATTCTGTGATTCTATGATATCTACAAAGACTAAAACGCAGACTAACATCTTGTCAGAAGGGAAACAGCAGACCAACAGCTAACAGGAAGAGAAACCTTTCTGATGTAACCCAAGTATATACTAGTTTTTTCTTTCATTGTTCTATCTGTGTCAGTTATCATGTCTGATTCAGATGTTATGTCAAATGCTTCTATTTGCATTTTTGTCATGACCTGGTTTCCATAAGTGAGATAACAAGGTCACAGAATAACACAAAGAAAACTCCTCACCCGAGTATATGCAGCAATAAATGAATCAAAACATTATGGCACTGGGATAAATTCAATAGTAGACCAGCTCCCTCACATATCTTCCTCCTTACCTAAAGGGAAATACAAAGGGTCCCCATCCAATATATATTTATTCCCACTCTGGCACTGGGAGAGGCAGAGCTGCCTCCAGTGTCCACTGCCCATGCTGGAGAACCTCTGGAGTGGATCTCCCATGTAAATATAGGGATCATGTACTTAAAAACAGAGGGGAGATCACTCCCACTCACAAGTTTAACTTTATGTTTTATTTAGCTTAGAGGTTTTATAAAAAAGCTTTTATAAAAGCTTTTAGTTGTGTTCAACTTATTTGAACGAAAGATTACAGCACTGTCTGCCTGATGTCATCCTTCACAGACTACAGCCAGCTCTGATACATTTTTTAATCATTGACACTTTTCCCTTTTTGTATGCCACCCTATCCAACTATGGTTTTATTTATTTTATGACTGTTCAGCACCAGAATAGGCTTTACAACCCCCATAAAACACTTTTGCAAGAATCCAGAAGCACTTTAAGAGTTTAAAACTTCTTCCAGCAGGTAATCATAAAATAACTTATTTTGTCTGATAGCCTCTACAGCTCATGGCATGAAGATTTATTTCATTAGTCCTCAGCTTCCTCTTAAAGAGCATGATATCTAGTTTTCATGTATTTTACAGAAGAGAAAGACGTGTCTTTGCAGTTTGCTCTGAGGGCCAGAAGTCTTCTGTTGTTCCATTTTAAAGTAGCAGGGAACCAGACAAAGCAATTGCAACAAGGTCATGTCATAAATTATATCTATCATTGGTAACAATTTGTGGAAAGATTAATTTGGGAGTAAAGTGATACATTATCTTTATGAAGATATTTACCTGCACGTTGCTGCCATAGATATCTGATATTAAAGAGACAAATTAGATAGCACTTATTTTCAGTGCTCTGGACAAAAAAGGTCACAGATGTTTCTTTAAACATGCACAATTCTGGACATCTGTCAGCTGGAACAGAAAGTCCCTGACATTGATAAGGGTGCGTGAAGAAGAACATCCTACCCTGAAACCTTCACCTTTTCTCTCCTTCACTCCTGCAGGAACAAACAACAAAATGGCTTTCCTCTCACATCCACACTCCCTCTTTCGTAGTGAATTACATGGATAAGTGATATTCACTTCTGAATCATGTGATTTCTGAAGGAATTTATTAACTAGAGGGCAGTCGTACTTCAGGATATTTGGGTCTACAAGTACAGGAGAGGAAAAGTCAGGTAACTAAATCCCATCTTCAGGTGTGAGCATCAACAGTGATCCCATCACTGAAAGATCAAATAAATGTAAATGGATTAAGGGACCTATGCAAATTGGGATGGCATAAAACTTGTCAGAGGCCATTTGCATAAAACAATAATGTCAGGGATTGAATGCAAATTAATGGTCTCAGAGTTCTTTCTTCACTTATCACATACACTTCTCACACTTTTCTTCAAGAGGCTTCAAATAGTTAAGAAGGAACAGAAGCCATTTTGGGAGATGGTACAGGCAGCTACAGCAGGGTATCAAATAATTACATATCTTGGGCCTGTTAGAAGTCTCAAAAAGAAACAGATAGACCTTCAGAGCAGTCTTTAGACAAATACCAGAAAAGTGATACAGAAAGAACAGAGTTCTCAATATATAATCAAAAGATGAGGTGATGTCATCTCAGACATTACACGGAACAAAACATGCAGCTATAATATCACTTGCTTGGGAAAAGGAAGAGGGGAAAAAGAGAGGAGGTGTCATACTACAGCAAGCTGCACCCACACAGTCCAGAAAAAAATAAGAAACAAACTTTGAAATATCTTGGAAGGGCAATCAAAAAAGGAAGAAATCAGTCATTCTATATATAAGGGTCTTGAACAAATGGGTTCTGCAGAGAGAGATGAGATACTTCATCTCCCATCTCTTTCAATCTTCACTCTTGCAGCTTAAGTTTGCATTATGCCTATGATCAACACTGAATTAAAGGCAAAAGTAAAAGTAAAGAATGAATTGCCTTGACATTTTTCATTTCATCAAGATTTAGCTTGACACTAAAGTTGAAGTTGAGTCAAATGAAATAAAAGGAAACATTTTACTGAGCTCTGGAGTGTGAATTTTATCAAAGTCATTCTAGAAGGAAAAGACTATTTGGAAATAGAATTTCATGCACAAGAAAGCTTCTCTATAAAATTAGCAAAGTCAAATGTTATTAGACACCACGGAACAACTGAGGACTGTCCAGCCTCCTCAGAGCTTGCTTTCTCACTAGCTTCTGTGTTAGTTGTGGTGGTGGCAATTCTAAAACTTTATTTTTCATTTATTCTAGAAGGCTAAGAAAGTATTTAATGGCAATGATAATATACTACCAATGTGACACAAAATTAAGCTGCCTGGTCAAACTTCTAGTTGATTACCTAGTTTATTTAAAGCTACTGTTTAGCTCTTCTAAAACAAAAGCCATTATGCTTCCTGAAGACTTTATTCCCTCTGTCTTATTATCTGCCAGTCTAAACTAATGTCACAGCTGTCCTTCTCCAAGAAACTGTAAACTACAAGGTGAAATTTCCATAAGCTGCCATACAGACAGTCTGTCAGAGTGCAAAGTAAGACAAGTGTTAAATTTCATTAATATCAACCATAGCAAGTGAGCTTCCAAAACAGACAGAAATTGTTTTGCTGCAAAACTAACACTGTTAAAATATTCCACACCAACACCCATGAGGTGTTGAACTTGGAGCTTAAAATGTTTTCAAACTCTGATTCTGAGAAGGCAAACTGAACATCCTACCTTTTTACCAAATTTCAGCATTTTCATAGTTATTTTCACAGTTATTTTCATAGAATCACAGAATGGTTTGGTTTGGAAGGGACCTTAAAGACCACCTCATTCCAACCCCTCACCATGGGCAGGGACACCTTCCACTCAACCAGGTTGCTCAGAGCGCCATCCAACCTGGCCTTGAACAATTCCAGGGATGGGGCATCCACAACTTCCCTGGGCAACCTGTGCCAGTGCCTCACCACCCCTTGAGTAAAAAACCTCTTCCTAACATTTAACCTTAATCTCCCCTCTTGTAGTTTAAAACCATTCTCCCTTGTTCCATCACTATCTGCCCCTGTAAAAAGTTGCTCTCCCTCTTTTTCATAAGCTCCCATCACATACTGGAAGGACACAATGAGGACTCCTCAAATCCTCTTTTCCAGGCTGAATACCACTTAGCAAATAAGCTCTTTCACAGAGTCTAAAGAATAATAAATATTATTGCTTTTCTGTAACCTATTTCATTTGCAAGTAAGAATTATTAAAGAGTGAAATTTTTGTAGAAATTAGGGGATTAAGAATTAGAAACAGAGACAAGATATAATAATCAATCATGGAACAACTAGGAAACAGTGCGGTTTGACTGTGGAAAAACAAATGGAGTTTCAGGAACCATTTGGTCCAGAACCACAACCATGACTGGGGCAAATTTACCACCCCAGATTTTGACTGCCAGCAACCAGGGACATCCCTGGCACTCATTTTATTAAAATACAGATAGCCTCTCCAGTCAGTACTTTGCTTTTTATTCATCATTCTGCTAGTTCAGTGCCATGGCTGTTCCACAGTTTAGTTGTGTTTCTGAACCATAATAAAAGTATTCCTCAGACTCTGCTCTCGTGCAGAGATTTTAGAGCCAGCCAGCAAAGCTGACCTTGGGAACTAAAGCAGTTTAGTGAAAACAGCCACTGAGGCTCATTTTCCTTGCCAAGAAGAAATACAGATCAACATACATGGAATTCCATGCAGTCATAACTAGCTGCTCCTAACACTAGTTTATTAAGGCATTTTGATGACAAATACCCTAACAAAGCCTGTCTTGTGTCCTTAAAGAATGAGGGTTGAGAACATTGTTGACTGCCTTCCTAAAGTATTTCTACAAAGCACACATTGGGGGGCAAAGAGAGTGAATAAAGCTAATGGGCAACATTGGCAAGAATAATTTGGGTGTATAAACTGTAGGAATAAATATCACGTCGCAAGTAAAAGGTGTTCTCTAGACAGAAGAGGAATGGGTTGTCCAACGTCTCTGCAATAGCATTATGTAGGTTAAAACTTCTTCTGAGACCCTACCAATCTATGAAAGGAAGTTTATGACACTGTCACCTGCAACAATATTATGACCAAAAAGGTTCTTCTGGTTTTCTAATGCTGAGTAAGATCAGGAATACTCTTACCATGCACGAAGCACTAACCAGCAGCGTCTGAGATCCTGCCTTCCTTTTTCTTAGCGCTTCTTTTCTGAATGCTTCTCTCTTTCTTAGTAACTGCTGTCACCTTGCCAGCACCTTTTCCTACCCCAAGAGAACACATTAATTCTCATGGGAATTCAAGCTTATTCTGGAGTACATTACAGGCTTAAAAAAATTCTCAAGAACAACCCCAAGAAATCGGCAGTGATACACCTGCAGGAGCTGCAAGTGGTACAGCCTCACTCACAGCTATTCTACCAAACAAGCTGTTTTTAAACACCAGATTCATAATGAGTAGTATCTGCACAATTAGATGTGCACAGAGTACCTGCCCCTGAATGTCACCTGATTTGAAGGAGCATGCCTTCCTATTCAAACTGAAATTGGGTCTCTCTCTGAACAGCATGTAGGAAAGAAATTATTGATTCTGCACTTTTTATCAGTAACACTGTGAATAAAGGAAGACGCAAGACACAAAATGAGAGATATTTTAGATATTGATCAGAATAAAAATGATACACATACTGCAAAACTGCTTTTCCAGAATCTACTTCACAAAAGAAGAATAAGTAGAAGCCTTGAAACTAACTAAAAATTGTAACAGGATTACAAAACCAGCAAATTCAATGATAATTAAAGCAAAGTTAAATTAACCCTTAGTGAAACTCCTAGCAGGCAGCTCTGAGTTTAGGACCTCCAGATTTACAGTGAATCAATATCGGCTGAGTTCCACAACCAAACCTCAGAGCTGAAAGATCACAAGAACATGGTCATACATTTCTAAACAGAGATCTCAGCAGAGATTCTCAGTTACCCTTATTTAAGGGGGCTGCCATGTAATACACAGGAAAACTTTACTCTCTTCAAAGGCACAATTCTCGAAGAAACTCTAAGTACTGCACGGTGAAGAGCAGGCATGTCTCTCTAATTTGTATTAATACTGCAAAACAGTTTCACCATCTGATATGTGCTCAATGGTATGGAATGTTTCGTCTTCATTGCAACTCCAAAAACCAAAGATATTGCTATTTTGCAACGGATGAAGTGAAATTAATTAATTCAAACTCATTTTAGACTTGACATTAAGCTCATAAAAAGTGGAGAAACAAATCCAAGAGACAATATGCCGAATAGAATCGGAATAGGAGTGCATGAAATAGCCTGGACTACCTAAAAAAATGTTTAGACAAAGATGGTGTTCTAAGACTCCTAAACTGGTATAGTTCATTACTGAGACAAAGAACAAAACTAAGAGATCTCTGCCTGGGAGAGGGGGAGCTGTGTAACCCTGTGGCTGCATCTTGTAACTGTAGGTCTGCTGAAGACGACGGGAGGAGAACTAAAGCTCTTTCTGTCTCCTCGGTAGAAATCCACCTGGATAAGCATGATTATTTCATTATTCCCTAATCACCTAACAAACATCCAGGTGACATGTCTTGATTAATAATGACTCTTTCAAGAGCTTGTTGACAATATTTTCATAAAATTAATATAGCAGGACAAATGTTCATATCTTTAAAATTCATTTAGCTACAGATGTGGTTTTTGCTTCTCAAAAGTCTGTTTATCTCAACCCTGATTAACTGGCCTTTGCTCTTGCATGCATTTATGGGAAGCAAGTTAAAAGACTATTTTTCTGAGGAAGAATCTTTAATCTATTTGAGTAAAGTAATGTATTTGAAACAAAGTTGTATAAAACAGGTATGGGCAGGTGCACATATATTTAGTCAGCCTACCACCAAACATTTGTGCAAACTTATACTTGACCTTATCTTTTTCAAACAGACACGGTATCTTTTTGTGTAATAGAGCCCATGAGGAACTATTTTGATTAATTTCAGGAATATCCAAAATATCCCTGCTTATTTCCTGTGTTCTTCAGAACTCAGCAGGGTATCAACAGACAGAGCTATTGTCAGGAAGTACCCTCAACTGCCAAGTGGCTGGAAAAACAAGAGTCCCTATTTTGACATAGTTCATACGGGACCCACAGTGTGCAACAGTTTGGCTCACCTTGCCATTATTAGATATAATCAGTTCCTTGAGTCCCCTGCTTGGCAGGTGGTAAAGAAATAAAATTTCACACTTCCTGGAGGAAGACAGTCTGTGAAAAACAAAACAACCCTTTCTGTAGTATCATCTTTTTATTCAAACCTGGTTGAGCTTATCTTAAAAAAAAAAAAAAAAAAGACAATCCAAAATCAACAACAACCAAAAAAACCCAAACAAACAACTACCCCCCCTTTTCTCCTTTCAATATGCTAATCCCAAGTAGCTCTGTGCTTTGTTTCTCTCTAGGCTTTTTCTCAAGTAATTTCCAATATTGGCATATCAGTCTCTTAACAAAACAATTCACAAAAGAATGTACCATGATCCCACATAAACACCAGCTGAGGAAAGATGGACTTTCACGTTCAGAACATTTTATAAACAGCCTGCAATTCCTAACATTATTGGAAATTAAGTGTTTGAGTTCCCCTGATTCTGTCAAGGGTAATGTAAGCTAAAGACCCCTTCCATGTCTTTAAGCATCAGCCAACCAACCCCACACTATAAAAATGGAAAGAAATTGTTTTTCAAAATGATTAGTGGTAAAGAGTTCATAAACCCCTTGGAATTCCATGATAATCACATATTTCCTTATTTCAGACATAAACTGCAATTGTTATAAAGAAATAAAGAGACATGTCCTCTTATCTGCAGCCATTTTTTCTTAACTCCGAAAGCCACACAGGCTCAGGTGAACGGTTATTGTGTCCAGTACCTACTAGAAGGTAAATTCAATACACATGTATTCATGCTGTTCTCCATCATCACACAAAAGAAAGCACTAACAGCATGAATATGAGGAAACAGATGACAGATGAGAGAGAAGGGAGCATTTTGTGGTCTGGATTTTACAAAACTCAGATCTCAACGTGAAACAAGAGCAACTAGACCACTATCGAATTCTCCAGCCTTCTTTCAAGCGCTGCCATGGGTGTAAGCATTGTACACAACTGTCACAAATCGTTCTTTCATTGGTATAATCGGAGCAAATATCACCCTTAAAGAGTATCCACTAATTACCTTGTTACTTTAATTCACCAACAGCAGTTAATGCGCACAGGTTAAATTACAGTTCAGAGGTTCAAATGAATACTTTAAAGAGAACGCCTGTTTTCATACTGGAATGGCAGCAGTTATCAAATTATTCAGGTAATTACCTTTTAATACACAAATACATCTGCATATTGAACAGTATTAGAGATATTCCTCTACAACTTAGTACAACATAGGTATTTTTAGTAGAGATTATTTAAATTTCTTTACTATTCTTTATATTCTTTTCATATTCTCTGCGGAATACAAGGAAATCTCACCGCCCACTGGCTAACTTTTTGTATGTTCTCTGATTCATATTCTATGATTTCCAAACTGAAAAAGAGTACAGAAGTTAAAACACTAACCCACATCCACAACTGTCCAACAGTTTTATCTATAAAGGCATTTTTCTGAGGCACAGGCCAACTTGAATATCATTACAATGAACTTACACTGGCCCAACAGACAACCTAACACAGAATATATGACAGAAAATACCCAGGTAATTTATCACTACATGGAAAAGTTTGTGCAGAGGGACAATTATCTTTCTGCTCTCATAGAAATGAAAATACACAGTTCATAGTAGTAATAAATTGATGCTTGCAAGTAGATCATCCTGTAAGCAATTTACTTAAGGTCTTTCTTAATTCCTCCCCTTCTGAAATAGCAAATATCATCTAAAGAAAAGGTATATTTACCATGAAAAGATAACATTAAATCAATACAAACAATCTAGAAACATTATTAAATCTCAGAGAAATAATGTGATCAAGAGAACATTCTGTGTTTCATATGCTAACGTTGTTCCTAAGGGCTGTAAGTCACCTGGGCATTCCCATAACTAAATTTCTGGATATAGAAGTTCTGGACTTTCCCTTCAATCCATTTGTAATGAATCTGCTGACAGGGTCTTTAAACCTCTTGGTTTACAAGGATATAGAGTCTACATGTTTTACAGCTTAATTCACGGTTAGAATTTAGAACGGGCAAAATGGTTTCATAAATCCACTAGGCCATTTATGACAAACACATCTAAATAGAAACTAAGGAGATTAGAGATGGCAAACGTATCTTGTTGGTGCTTGCCAATGGGTGCCTTAGGAATCACTCCCTGGGTAAAAGCATAACCCAGTAATAATTTTCTACAGACTGAAACATAATGCAGACACTTGAAGCTCCATCTTCCTACTTAGTTTGACTTGGCTACTGGGACGAGGCTTCCTTCCAGCAGTAAAACCCTACATTTATTTTTTGGCCAGTTCTCTATAACAGTCTCAGTGAAAGTCCATCTCTTACAAACCTATACTGGCAATTCCATAGGGAACTGTGACACCTAGACACATTTCAAGCAAGTAATGTGGATGCTTATATCCAAACCAGCAAACCAACCCCTTTCACTCCATTAAGTGGCCGCATAATTCTGGATGTCCTTGAATTCTCTGGGTACCTCAGGAACATTTCCCTCCTGACAGTTCAGTAGGCTCCCAAAATTCTACACTGTGCACACGCTCATCACAGACTCGCTCTGAGCCCACCTGACCACCTCAGGGATTCCAGTAGGACTCAGTTTGGGAAATGTTATCACATTGAGAGCTTCTGGCTATCAGGTTTGAATTTGTTGACTTTTTCTTAGTGTAAGGTGAAGGAGGTGCCACTCTGGAATTGTTGCCTGGCTACTGAGGGACAGCAACTCAGTTGTCTCTTCACCTGATGGGATTCACATCCACAACTCTGCCTCCCATTCACATGGAATTAAAGCACACTAATTGCAGGACCACAAGGTAGGTTGGCATCCTCCAAGATCACACAGAAATGGGACTACTGTGCAAAACAAACAAACAAACCAAAACAAAAATCCCCAACACAAAACCAATCAATCCCAAGCCACCCTAAAACAGCAAAAAACAAAAATTGAGTTCAGAATTAAAACAAACATGGAAGTACTCACTATTCTATTTAGAGTACTCGGGTGAGAGTCATAAATATTTTATTTTTGTCCCTGTAGCTACTATTAACAAACAGAACTAACCAATCACTAAGTAAAAACTAATAATCTCCCAAATGGGACTGGAATAAAGAAATCCCTTTTTCAACTGAATGTTCTAAGCAATCTACAATAAAATCACAGTTTCATAAAAAGACAGTTGTGAGAGAGACTGAGAAATTGCCTCAGCTATCCTTGGCAATATCTTTCTAATTGTCTCATTCCTTCCAGTGATGGAAATTGCACGGCCTTTACAGATAACCCATCTCCACATTTATTGTCTGTAGTATTCAAAGACTCAACTGAAACATTTCTTACAACACTGCGAGCCAACTCTCCACCCAACTCTCTGCAACAACCTCCTATATATTTGAAGATTTTTATAACGTGTTTCCTAAATCTTATCTTTTCCTAATTAAAAAATCCAACTATTTCAACTTTACAATATTTGCTGAACAGACTCTCAGCTGCCACATAAAAAGTCTGGCCTTGCTTGGTGTTTTCCTGCGAGGAGACAGTGGAATACTTTAAGATTTAACAGGTTGAACCGAGGTTTCCAAGCACCCAGTTCTTTTAAAACGAAAGCTGGGCCACAGCCACTTGAAAACAGTGAGTCCTGCTCAGTTTTTTTCAAAGAACACTATCTATCTAGCAGGTACAGAGTTTGGACCAGTGGTGTCCTTGTCATTCTGTTCCAGCTTTCTAAGAGGAGCTCAAAAGCAAACTTCTTCGATTAGAATGTTTCATTAACTTCTCTTCTTTTCCACCTCTGAGATGTACATTTTGGCACTGAATACAGAGCTTGGCAACCCAACATTGGGTTTTATGTTCTATTTCAGGTTCAAGAACCTAAAATATAGGACATAAATATAATTTGCAGATATCAGAGATGTCTGTAGCAAACACTGGAACACAATGACAACATCTCCAAAATTAAAATGACTAAGCCAGTTCAGGGCCATAAAATATAGTTGAATTTGTACGGCCAGGCTGCCCTCAGGACCTTGTGCTATGCTCAATGCAGCTGAACTTGTCACTATTGGGGATCTCCAGTTCTCTGATACGGATTCTAAAGAAACAGAGGAAAGGCCTTGCCCAAATATTTTAAGTATAGCTTAATGCTTGAGTCATAGGAACTCTGAAGCAGTACTATCCCAGTTCAAGAAAGCACTCAGGAAGGAAAGTAGGCATAAGTCAAATAGGATGAAATCACATATTTATGGTGTGCTTAAGTGCTTACCTAAATCAAGATACTTCTCCTGGATTTTGACCCAATATGGTCAATATGAGCATATACTATGATGGAGGAACAACCCACTGAGATGGATGACAAAAGAACAGTTTGAAAGAGATGGGTAATCACTGAACCTCTAATTAAGAAATAAATGGCAGACTACCTACAGGACTGCAAACTTCGTTTTCAGCATCTATCTTTGAAAGTGATTTTAAGATATGATCATCAACAGCATTTTAAATACAATTACTTACTTTTCATTTATTGTGTAAAAGCTACATTAATGAAGTGAGAGCAATTTCCTGCTGAGATCTGTTGTCATTTGGATGTCTAGTGCCAATTAGGTCCCTCAGCTGGTCAGACAGCTGCCAGGACAGCTCTTGTCACCTTCAGCACTGGGATGATGATTTGGATTTAAAAGGGCTATAACTCTCACAGGGGATCAAGACTATGTAACACAAGGTGATCTTGCAGGTAGCTGGAATCCATTATATTACAAATTTTCAAAAGTTTAGGCAAGCCTTGAAACTCTGCCATGTGTTCAGTAGCAAGTATGTCATTAACATAAAGGATTCTTGGTGTTCTTGTAATAGCAGGTGCTGACCTGTCTTTTAAGGAGTTCTCTTCATAAGCTGCAACACAATAATCACTGTAAGGTAATTTTGGTAATACCTCACGTGATCATCATCACAGAGACAGGAGAACAGTAGGAACAGTACTACGCACATGTGAGTGAACATTAACATCTATTTATATCATCTTAGTTTGAGGTGGGGTAACTATGTTAGATGACCAGAAAATATACTGGCTGTACAAGGCAAAGATGAGCAACCTGGTCAAGTGCAAGATGTCCCTGTCCATGGCCAGGGGATGCAGTGGATGATCTTTAACTGCCCCGTCCAACCCAAACCCCTTCTGTGGTAGTCAACTGCAGCTTCTGGGGGTTTATCTGAATAGCAATTTCAAGACAGTTCTGCCAAACAGAACACACAATACTTAGAAAGCTGTCTACAGCAAACAGGTGAGCACAGTGCAAGGAAGCCCAGAGTGGTGGAGGCTGTGTCACTCCTGAAATGAGCTGTCTCTGTGAGTTCTCCACAGGAGCACAAGATCCCAGCGCAGCCTTGTGGAGAGGTTGCATCTCAGCTGGGTTAATGGGTTGGGTGTGGTGTTGCACGTGACACTGAATTTTAGTATGAAAGTTAGTACCTCCACTCAGCCTTTGACTGCAAACATAGGCTGACACATCCTTATGCACCTCTACCCTGCACTGCTGACCAGAGTAAAGCTTCCACATGAATAATGTCTAACAGAAACAGGGATCCAACAGGTTTCCAAGAGGGATGCATCTTTAAGCTCCCAGGGATAGGCTGAGTCACAGTACAGCATGCCTAACCAAACTATGAAAGGAAAGCTTTTATACACAAGAGATCTTAATTCAATCAGAAACTCATAGAGCTCACCTCTTTGCAGAAACTGCCCACCATGTGTATTTGTTGCCAAATGCTATAAAAAGCCTGTAAAGGTTTTCCAAAAGGTTGGATTTCACATAGAAGACTTTAACCTGAAGGGCAGCTAAGGAATGGAGTTACATTTTAGTGGAGAAGCCATGAGGCTTAGAAGAAAAAGCAAATAAACTAGTATAAAACTTGGCTAGATTCTGGAGTGTGGCTCAGATTTCTGTTCAATAATATATTCTTTTCTATTTGATGATGTAACATTCATCAGTCTAAAGATTTTTAGGTACAGAAAACCTGCTGAAAGATACCAACTGACATGCATTCAGAAGTTGAAATGCTATCAGACATTAGCCCTATTTCAGTTTTTTCTCCTGAAAGGGAGCTTCACAAACAAATCCCTTCTTTATAGATCTCCTAAAGAAAAAAACTTTCTTTTTCAAGGTTTTCTAATTGTCCAAAATATATTAGAAAATATTTAGAAATAATAACAACATGCAATTCCTTCAAACAGAACAAAACATTTGCTATGTTCCTTACTACGGCACTTGCTCAGAGAAAACCAGGAGACCAAGAGGAGATAAAAGCTTTGTTGTTTATTTTGCTTTTTTCATAACTTGTTCTCATACCAACAGAGCGGACTCAACTACAATGAAGTCAACAAACTAATTGTTGGCCATGAAGATTTTATTTATCAATAGTGGACTATGAGAGATGAATAAGTATCTGGAATGGGAAAGTATCTGTGAAGCCTGCAATTTTATGAATTCTCTTTGGTGCTCAAGAAATTAAGGACAAAATTCAAAACTCCAAGGTGAATTCACCAGGAGCTGATCCAAGAGGACGAATTCAATTTCTCAGAACAAATACAGATGCCTACATCTGAGCTGGCCACCCCAGAGCTACTTTATTCTCAATGGTGAGAAGTCACTTTTAAGGTGCAATTGATCTTACTACACAGGGGACATCAACAATAGGTCAAATGAATCTCTCCAAGTACATGACAAATGTCCAAGGTTAGGTGAGATTAAACACACCCTTCGTGTTTCTGTGATTAATAACAGTCACATAATAGATTCGACAAAAGAGTCTCTTCCAAGCATTAGCTGTCCTGAAGCTTAAGAGGAGAGTCAGCAGAATCAGTATGTAATGATTTTGTAGACACACCGTGACAATTCTGTCTGATAAAAATATTTGCCTGTAATATTTCATTAAATGTAAAGTTACCGTGTAGCAACTGTGAGAGGTTGACGGCTGCCAAGAGCTGTGAGATTGCTGAATAGAATGGTATTTCTGGAGCCGTGCCCAGAGTTGAGACAAAATTTGACTCATCTTCATGCATACATTTCCAATAAACCACCGAACTAAAATAAGGATTTAACCCCATCACGAGGCTCCAGTGATATCATTTACAGCTAAGAATTTATTACAGGATCAATAGAAGCTTTTGTGGTCTTGAGTCATGCTCTCCCAGAATGCACTGATTCAGCTGTTGGTAGCAGGATAATTATAATTTGAGCTCCATTTTGTTTCTTTGTATGACTTCAGAGCATATTAGAAAATATGTCCCATCCCTGGAAGTGTTCATGGCCAGGTTGGATGGGGTTTTGAGCAACCTGGTCTAGAGTGCAAGGTGTCCCTTCCAACGGCTGGGTGTTGAAACTAGATGGTTTTTAATGTCCCTTCAAACACAAGTCATTCTAGGATTTTAAGATTCTTTGAACTATGGAAGTGGGTAGGAAGTACTGTGGTTGGGAAAGCTATGCCTGCAAATATTTAGAAACTGTAGGATAAGAACTGAGCTGAATCAATCATACCTATTTTTGCTTTCATTTTCAGCTAACAATCTTCCCACAAGAAATGGAGATAAAAAGATAAGAGAGGGGAAACAAAGAGAAAATACGAACATTGCATGACATTTACATGGCTTCACTCTGTTCAAACACCTTTATGTTACAGCATTTTATTCAATCTTTTCTGACCTGTTTAAACTGCAAGCTTCTTGACATCTATCCTGTCACTTATTGAATGCTCAGGCACTTTTGAGCACAAGGGGAGTCCCAGTCTCAAGTCAGATTTTTTGGTATCATCATCATATGAACAACAATAAGAAACACCTTCAACAGTTAAGTATCTAATAGTCTCTCTTTATTTTTGATAGTTAGTCTTTTGATCTGAATGCTGGAGAAATCAGTAAAGAATAATCTGGATATGGAGATAAGAATTTTTTTTTCTTTTAAATTACCACTTTTCCCAAGTCATTCATAGATGATAAATCAGATACTGTAGCAAAATACAGTCTTTTGTTATTACACAGTAATATAACAGTTTAGGTTATACTCAATATTTTGTGCAATTAATATTAAAACATGCAACATTTATTCTTACCACTGAGAAGCCAGTGTGGAAAATATATCGGTGATTTCAGGTTCTTGGAATAGTTTCAAAAGTTCTGGTTCAGATGATAAGTCAGCAAGGATCCTTAACTCAATATGAGAAAAATCTAGAAAACAGAGTATTAAAATGAATCTATTGCTCTAAAATAAAATCATACCTGCATTTTAACCAAATTTTATCACAATTAAAACGTAAGCCTGGAGTGTTCAATCATTTCCTCATGCTCAAAAAAAGACAAATGCCTGTAAGAAGCTCGTCCTGAAGAAGTTACATCCCAGCTATGGATCACAAGGTGCCTGATTCCTTCATTATCTTCAAGTGCCAATTAATCTTATTAGCTCTTTGTTTCTACTGACAAGGCTTAAATATCATCCAGTTCTGAAGCATACTAAGGAGTACACATCATGTAACAATATCAATTGATACTAAGGGGTTTGACAACCTTGTAAAATGTCATCCAAAGCAGAGGGGAAAAAGAGATGACAAAACTGCAAATATTAATGAGAATAATGACACAGACTATCTCACCTGCTGCTAAAAATGTACATCCTTTTTTTGAAACAAACAATGTTCTTGGGGAAATAGTTACTATGTCCTCTTCTTTTCCTAGAGAAGAGAAAGACATTTAAGTCCCAAACACCAGTTCAAAAATACTGTGTTGCAAACCATAGGAGGCTGCAAATGACTTCCCGAACACACAACTAACACCACAGAAATGGCAGTGCAAGCAGCCTTGCAGAGTACAAACTGCCAGCATCACAATTATTTCTGTGTATCAGCCATGTACAACTTTATCTCCACCATACTCATCCTCGCAGTACTGCTTACTTCCTTCATCAAATCCAAACCCTTCCATCCAAAACACGAGGTAACAAATATCTACAATAACTAATATTATTCACTTAATAATGGAGGCATTCATAAAGAAGGGTCTATAAAAATGAACGAAACAAATGTATTTTCCTATGTTTGAACATGCTGCAGCCACATGTTAATAATTAAATTCTGAGTTACAGGTGGTAGGGGAATATGATATTGAGAACATACAGCTGTCAAAGGCATCCAGATTGTAATGATAGAAATCCCCAATAATATCATGAAGCAATAATGTACACTGACGAAGTACTAGAAACTGAGGGCATCCTGGGAATACCACTTGATTTGGAGTAGAGAAGGATGGTAGTTTGAAATGTCACAGCATCAATCTAGTCAACATAAAAGTGGAAAAAATAAGTGTGTCTTGATACAGGAAATATTGAGAAACACATTTTCGAGAAACACATATTATATAGGTTCATTAACAAAATTTCCAGGAAGTTTCATGAGACACAGTTATTTCTGGCACCTCAGGTTTATACAGTCCCTGCTCACACAGTTTTTTATAACAACTTTAAAAAAAGGCTTATAAAAATGAACCATGTGAATAAAATAAAGCTACTGTCAACATTTTACATTATCTTCCCTAGCCTTCTGTTTTATGATCTGTGTTATTTCCAAAGCAGAGAGGGAATAGCTGTGAAAAGGCAAAGCCTGCCCTACGCTGAGAATCAAGCACCACAGTGAGCAGCATTGCCCAGCTGTGGCTGCAGGTGCTCAAGGAGAGTTTATGTTCCAAAATACCTCTCTTATACTTTAATCTGTTGTTGTGGGGTTCTCTATCACCTGGCTCATGTTTTTCTAGACTTTACTTTGATTCTCTCTGAATCTCCTGCCTTAAATCTGCTTCTGTTAACAAAAACAACACACCTGACTAACTACTGGTGTTCAGTTGTACGATTAAAATGGCCCAGGTTTAACATCTCTTCAGGCAAAGCCTCATGAGCTGAGAGCACACAAAATCATCCCTAGGATATTTAAGGGTTTTAAGATACATAATTCATCTGGAAAAAGAAACAGTGAGGTAGCTGAAGGAAAGAAAAAATAAAATCTAAAAGTTTGTAACTATTTCGATCAGTGCTGAAAGAGTAAATTTGTTTCCAGGAACAACTAACAGAAGTGATCAGTTTAAATGATAATGTATAACGAAGCATCAATCATCTATTCTGTTCTTTAATGATGGAGCTATTTGTCTGCTTTGAAATATAACTCAGTAAAATAATAAGATAAAACAGTCTTTTCATTTAAAAAACCCCACATTTTACCTTTTATGTACTGTTTCTTTGTAATTCTAACTGGATGTTTAGAGATACCTTGAATGTTCTACAAATAGGAAAAATAAAAATGCTTAGTAAGTGAAAGTTTATGAAAACATGTTTTTGAACAGTTTAAAAACAGCATAAGAGCATTAGTGATAGTAATACAAACAAGTTTTTCCCATATAATAAATAAGATTAACCACTACACCTTTCAAAGGAATCTTCACACTCTGCATCTACAGTCACTTTGGAATATTTGCTCGTCCTTGAAAATTGGAAGCTCCTAAGAACAATTTCTCACTGGGGGCCTTTCCAAAACTTTATTTCTGGATGAACTATGGAAGAAAATTATTAATTCAACAAAACTAATTTTCTTATTATTTTAATCTGTGTTTTTTAGGTACAGTGCATTACTTTCAAGAAAGGAACACATGTGAATCTTGCCTTAAGGCTAAGGGAACAGAGTATTCTTCAGCCTCTAGAAATTTTTCTAATATCTATTCCCCCTTTTTTTGAAATGCATCATAAAATAAATAAGGAACTCTTTTTTGACTACAGTACATCAGCCCAGATTAAAAGTGAGAGCCAAGTTTATTAACCAACATGCAGGAGTAGGAATAGCAGAAGATTTTCCTTTCAAGATCTGGGTTCACACACCCCCAGCAAAGCAGGAAAGAGGCACAGCACAGGTCCCTTCTGTTATTTTGTGTCATTATGCCTCTTCATCTAGAAAGGTTACAAACAAGAGCTAATGTGCATCAAGCTCTGATTTTGTGATTCCATGCAATTAATTTGCAAGTGGTTCAGGAATTAGACGCTATGTCATACTAGGAATTCAGGGGGTGGGAATAGTGCTGTATAATTTCCAAATCAGAATGATCATTTTCTATGCAACTTTGAACTCAAACTGTTATTTTAAACTTAAGAGGGATGTAATCAGACAGCAAAAGCTATTGGAATTTAAAGCAGAAGTAAAAGAATAGAATTCCCAAACCAGAACAGTATCATTTCTAGTCTTAGTATCATCCTTAAAGATGTACAATTAAATGTATTAAAGTTGAACACCTGTTAGAGCAAGATACAGAGAGAAACACAGGAAACTACTCCATAATATACAGAATATTTTCACAGGATGGGAAAAAAACAGGAACACTGCTCTCAATCCATTGATACAAAGTGCACAAAACTAACATTCCTATTGGCAATGATTGATTTCCATGGATAAGCTGGGGAGAATCAATGCTTTTTCATATGAATAAACATGCAGTGTAAGTGGCCATGGTAGATTCTCAAAAGTTCAGAAAATTAAGTCCTTTATTAGGTATCTGGGCATGAATATGGGAGCCTAACTTCACCCATATATATAAAAAAACCACCATAACATTTTAATTCTGACTTATAGAATCATTCTGACAGTAGAGATAATTGTATGGACTTTTCATTGGGGTCTACACTGGTATTGTGACATGCACTCTGTTGGATAACATCGAGCACAGGTTAGAGTTATGTACACTTTACTCTCACTGATTACTGTTCCTTATCTCATTCGCTTCAACATCCTAAACAAAGTGGTGTTTCAAAATCCATCTACAACATAAAAATAAATCGCTATATTTGATATCTTGTTTTCATTGAAAGCATATGCACAAAGTCTGCCTCCAATGCAATTTTAAAAGTGTTACTAATAATTCTGAAAAACACTAGTAATTGCAAGTGCAAAATGTCCTTTCACTTGTAAATTAGTTAACAACTCATAATTTGAATAAATCTGCAGAAAAGAGGTAGCTCAAGAAACACGAAAAGTTGTAATGCTCAACTCTAAGCTACTGGAATATCTTATCACATTCCTCTCATCTAATTTTGGATGTCTTTAGGCAAGTGGTTGGTCTAAACTATCTGTCTAGAATCCCTCTACAGCCAGCAGACAAGGACAGGAATCTCCAGGGGGTAGCTCAATCTATCTGTATAAGACACATAACTTACAAGTTGTCCTAAGATCCCTTTGGAGGTGACATATTCTAAGATTTAGATCATCAAACTTGATGAGATAAATTCACTCTAGGTATTTAAAAGAATAAAGAAATATGGAGACAATCTCACAGGAGCCTTCCAAACAGGAAGCTTTGCTTTGCTTGAGTCAGGTGACTGTTTTATTGCATCAGATGTAGAAAATGAATTTTACTTTGATAAATGATTATTAGCACCTTGTACCACAAAATACAGCCTGTATTTTTGCTTGTAAGTATTTATTTCAAGTATTTATGCAAAACCTTCACAGATCCAATTTGAGATCTGACAGTTATCCCTTATTTGTTAGAAAAGGACATATTCACATCTTGCTAGAAAAAGAAGTGCTCTCTCTGAAAAATCATGCTCCAACAGACAAATAGGAATATACCTGAAACAGTGTGATGGAAAATCTGGTTATGAAAGTTAACTATTAATACTTCTCTTCATTGTTTCTGAGTGAGGGAAGAAAAAACCCATTAAGCTATTCTAGTAGATGATTAACAAGAAGACTCTAGCATTATTAAAAAAAATATTAAAAACCAACACCATAATCGAGAATTAATTTACAGAGGCCCCAAATGATAGAAGGATAGATGAAGCCAAGGTCCCAGTTTCAACTGTGTTTGAAAGGCCGTGATGATCGGGGGAAATTTCTGAATGCTGGAAGAAAGCAACTGTCACTCCTTTCTTCAATGAGGGCAAGAAGGAAGATGCAGAAAACTACAGGTCAATCAGCCTCTCCTCAGTTCCCAGGAAGATGATGGAGCAAATAATCCTAGAAAACATCTGTAAACATATTAAAGTCAAGTAGATGGCCTGGGTTAGTCAGCACAAACTTAGAAAGGAGAAATCGTGCTTAACCAACGCCAGCCTCCTGCAATGCAGCGACCAGCTCTGTGGACGCAGGGACAGCAGCAGATGTTGTTTACCTTGACTCCAGCAAGGCTTTCAAAACAATCGCTCATAAAAGCCTCAGAGAAGCTGATGAAGCGCAAGCTAGATAAGTGGACAGCTAGGTGGACTGGAACCTGGCTGAACTGCTGGGTTCAAAGGGCTTTGGTGAGTGGCACAAAGAGCAGCTGGAGGCCAGTCCCTACCGGGGCACCCCAGTGGCAAACACTGCCCAACACCTCCACCAGCGACCTGGATGGCAGGACTGAGTGCAACCTCAGCAAGATGGCAGGCAATCCAAACCCCTGGGGAGTGCTTGATACGTCAGGTAAGTGATTCAGAGGGAACTCAAGAGCCTGGAGAAATGGGTTATCAGGATCCCACAGAGTTCACAGTCTGGAAAGCAGTTTTGCAGAAAAGGACCTGTGGATGCTGGTGAAGAACAAGTTGAACTTGAACCAACAATGAGCCTTTGTACGCAAGAAGGCCAACAGCATCCTGGGCTGCATCAGGAAGTGCAGCACCAGAAGGCCAAGAGATGTACTCAGAATACCTGGTGGAAGGGTGTAAAGACTATGGAGCCAGATTCTTCCCACTGATGCCCAGTGACAGGACAAAAAGCGTCAATCAGAAACAATTACAGAAAATTCCATTTAAACATAAGAAATTGACTACAGTACCAGTGGTCAAACAGCAGAGGAAGAGGCTGCCCAGAGAAGTTGCGAAGCCTCCATCCTTGGAGATATTCAAACCCTGACTAGACACGGTCCTGAGAAACCTGCTCTAGTGGACACTGCTTTGAGCAGGGGAGGTCGGTCTAGACCATCTCCAGCAGTCCTGACAAAATTCAATGATCCTGTGATTCTATGATTCTGTTTTTATAGCATCACTGTAACTGATTAAATTATCCATCCCAGTGACAACCTATTGCTTTCTCTCTACCTCACAAGATTTCTGAATGAGATAGAATTGAAGTTTTCAATGGTATGAGGCAGTGGAAAGCCATAGGACAACTTTGGTTTCATTTGCAAGCAAATTTTAAGGAAATATATATTTATATATATATGAAGTACACTGGTTGAATATTAGAAGATCATGACTGGTAGAAAGCTGAAAAAACCCTGCCCTACAACTGTACCCTTAAGTACTTTTTCACCGTTTCGTCGTCAGTAAAGCCCTTTTCTTTTTCCTCCACTACAAGTACTAAATGATTAAAGATTAAATTTGGTAATAGAGTTACCAGACTTAGAGGGAAAAAAGCACTGAATCTGATCTGCACTTAAGTCACTTTGGGTATGACAAACACAGACTGGCTGTCTTCTTCCTGGGTGTCCAATGCTGACACCTTTCTTCGGCAATGGAACTGCCACACAGGGACCTGGCACTCCATCAATTCATCACCTCTTTTACAATTTCAGTTACTTAACACATTTTCCCAGCATCTAGATGATTGCTGGATCACTGTTTTTTAGTTAAACCCTTCAGAAGACACCATGCTGGAAAAAAAGCAGGCATGGCAGAAAAAAATAAATCTCACTAGGAACACTAGATTAAAACTGTACATGTTGAAAAACAGACTGCTGATTTCTTTCCTCCTACCTCCATAATCGCACTTTTTGCCACTATAATCCATCCTTATTGACAATCCTGGTGTATCTTAACTCTAGTGTTTCAGCACAAAACTAGAAACCTGTTTTCTTGGGTTTGAAAATGCTTTTATTAAAAGCTGTTCTACCTTTGTCTGTTGTTTCAGGTGGAGAAATGTAGATTCTTGCCTATGCTGTTGCTTGTGTACACAGAGCCATTCAAAAGCAACGACAGACTTCCCTTTGGCAAAGACTCAGAACTGATGGACTGTTTATGTCTCTGGCAAGGCCTCACAAACACAGCTTCAAGCCTTGCAAAAAGGATGCTCTAATCCATAAGGTAATTCACTGCATTCAAGGAGAGTAGAATTATCAAGGAAAACAAAACCTAATAAAAGTCAAACAAATATACAGTTTCCCAGTTTATAAGTTTCATCTCAGTTCATATACACCCTCTGCTGAGCTTTCCCTTTTTGGTATCCAAAATTCTACATCTACATTTCCCACTGATTTTTTATTCCTTCTTTGGTTGAAAACCAGTACATTACTCTGGTTCCTTCAAAGCACTACAGTATACAGATATATACTGGATACATTACCTTTGAAGTCAATACAGTTAGACTTCACCTAATCACAGAGGCTGGTGGTGCAGTTTAATTATTTTTTACTCTGTGTCAAGTAGGTTTGTGGATCATATTGCCTATATTATAATTCTCCTTACAGTTTTTTACATGGATTCATCAAACCCATATCTCCCTCTTCCTCCTCATATATATTTTCAGTAGCATAAATTGCTATTTTTTTGAGCAATTAACCTCAGTCAACCCCAGTGACTCTCAGAATAGATGCCCATCTATTTATGCAAAGCCATCAATAGCTATATGCATATTCCTTTTTTTTTTTTTACTAGAAAATGTTTCATTAATCTACTAACTGCTCAGAGCCACATTTCTAAATAGCTATGGAATGTGTCTGACTGAAGACCTACAAACTGCAGGGAGGGGAACAAAACAATATAACAGGTACTGAAACAAATGGGAATGCACAGGGGTGACTGTGGACTTTTCTATGGACATTTGGTTCTGACTAATTCCCACACTGTTCTAAGGTCCTACTAAAAAATACGAATGGAGACAAAACCTACTACTAAGGTAAGAGTATCCATTCACAAATGTATAGAGGATGGATGTGTCATGAGGGAAGGCTAAAACCAAGAAGGAGTCAGACCAAACAGATGCAAGGAAGGAGTTAGACCAGGTGGAGTCATCCTGTACACGTCCTTTGATGTGGTGACTAATCTACCTGCTGTTAGTGAGGCACAGTGCCAAACACTAGAGCAAAATAAAGGAATTAATTATTGTTTTCCTGCAGCCACCATTGCCAACAAATAGTAAAAACTAGTTGCATTTCTTACAAGAAAGAATATTTACTGGGACTGTGGTCTTGTTAGATTTAATTGCTCTAATAGCTGTTGCTTTAGGAAACCAATATTTCCTCATACTTGAGAAAACCCCAGATTTTCTCTTCCATTTGAAAAAAGTTCAGAGCTGCAAAATTCTAGTTTATCTCATGAAATGTAGAACTCCAGCAAAAAGTGGAGCATTGTAAGTCCAAAAATTTCTTGAGTTTCTCTTAGTATCTTCTTCTCCAAAGAGTTTAGGAAATTAATTAGGCTACAACTATTCTCTTCGAACAAGAACTTCACTCTACACAAAGAAACAAAAAGTAAATCCACGGCATCTCTTTGATGACTCTCATTGTAATACTTTTGGAGCAGAAGTAAGACTCTGGTCTGTAAAACCAGACTTCGTTACAATGATATCAGATAGGTAGACAACAACTCTCTTGAGCTTTATATTCCATATTTCTGATTGATTTTTTTTTCTTGTAGTGGATTTTTTTCCCATTTATTTGTTTCTTCGAAATTTTTTCTACTCCTTTTTCAGGTGTCTTTTCTTGCTCTACATGGGACTGCACCTATTGACAAATTGTGCTCTCATAGCTCATTTAATCAATCTGAGAAGAAATATAAGCACAGGGTCAGTGAGCTACTTCCTTAAGCATCAGCACTCTGCTTGCTCCATTGTTACAGGCCAAAGCTGCGGGAGAACTAGCAAGGAAAATTGCACCCTACCCAGAGGAGCATTCTTGCAGTGCAGAACAAGAAGACTCTGAATCCCCAGGGCACTCACAACATCGAATTCACTCCATTTGTCTCGCACCTCCAAAGTCAGAGGCAACTCACTCATGAGAAATTACACAGCAGAAATAATTAAAACAAACCTCTTCAGATTTCCCTTTTGGAAAATTGCCACATTTAATTATTGCCCATAGCAGCATTTATTTATAATTGTAAAGGAATAAGCAGGTATTTCTTCTATATGAAGAATATGTGACTTCTATATGAAACACAATTTGAAGACAGTCTGAAGATCTAATGCTTAAAATAGACCGTGCATCTCAATAAATAGAGAAAACAGGAAAATGAACAAGGTCACAAAAGCAATTCCACCCTGGTATGGATATGTACATGCATTCCTAACCAAATCTTGACTTGTCTGAAATTGCCACCTAGTGGCTTGTTGAAAATTAAGGACATCTATTTTCCATGCCAAAAACCACAGAATCATGCAGACTTCTGGTAAAAGATTTCTTCGTTTTTGGAACTAATTACCATTTTTTTCAGCAGAGAACAATCATTCAAAAGTAATGCATTCCCTTCTTGCCTCACCCAGCAGCACAGAATTATAAAGGTTTTAGGTGTCAGACAAGTGGGAAATTTAGAAGCAATTCATCCCCTTCCCACAAGCTTAAGTAGCTTTCAAAGTGAGTGCAAGGGAAGAAAAAAAGAGCAACCAAAATTACTGACTTCTTTACTTCAGAGAGTTGGCCACAAGAACAGTGTATTTGATTTCCTATGACTAATCCTCTTTCTGCCCTATGCTTTGAAATTTAGACCTGGCAATGACCTCAGGGAATAAAGATGTAGCAGCGCATGAAAAAGGACCTGACGAGTGATTTTTAAAATGACAAAAAAATAGTCTGTTTTAACTTAGTGATTTGACATGTTCTGTGACAAGTTATTTTGTCAAATCATGGGTTCAGTCCAGATTCTTGGTTACACACTGACAGATTGCTAACCTATGCACAGCAAGCAAGGGGGTTTGTACAGACACAGCTCTTTGCATCTTTCAAGAGACAAAGACTGCTTTTGTTTCCCTTATATGAACTGACTGAATTCTACTACTTATTTTGTTTCATTTTCCTGAATGAAACTTAGAACATTAGCTCAGTTAAAATGTTCATTAATACGGGAAGCTCCAACTCTGGATGAACTCCAAGAAGATACAATTTGGTTTTGATGCAAAAGACAGAGCTAAGGCACAGAGATAACAACCCTTTGAGGGGCAGCAGGAGCCAGCAAATATTGTATAGTTGAAGATTAGCTGCATATTACAGCTTTAAAGCAAACAGTGTCAAGGGAATATTGTCCAAAGGTACAAATACCAGACCTCTAAACACACAAAAAATGATGAGATTTCCAGGCTGGAAATGTTTACTGTCTAAAGAAAAGATGTAACAGCTGTTTTACGAAAAGGGTAAAATTCAGCATCTCAAACAAGATTGTTCCACATACTGAGGAATTTATGGAGCATATGTTAGCAGGGAATTCCTCTTAAAAGGCTGTGAACAGGAGGCTGATGGAAGGAGTTAAAGGAAGCCTAAATAAGCAAAATCTCTTTCTTTGGTCACAGTGAGGAAAGGACAATTCCTGACTTCATTAAGGCATCCTTAACTGTAAGTTCCTGAGAGCCTCAGCCAGCAGATGATGGTGCTGGTACAGAACTAAGGACAAGGCCACGCAGGAGCCAGCAAGATGAGCTGTGTCCTATTCTGTTCATCTTCAGTGACCCTTACACAAAATACTACATTTTTTCACTGTTGTTCCCAACTTGAGAGAGTGCATCCATCTCCAAGACTCTGCTTGAAATTTCCTGAAGTTTCATGAAAGGTTGCTGAGGAAATATAGAATTGGCAAATTTTCTGACACATTAAAAAAAAAAAAAAGCTGTCAGAAAAGAAAGCTGAATGCAATGGGGATGAAAAGCTGCTGAGATAATTTTCCTGAAATTCTTTGGAATGCCAATGACAGAGCTCTGGAAAACCATTACTGTGTGAAAACTGGACCATGTAAGACTAGAAGTCTCTTTTAATGTACCTAACTTTTGATATTCCCCTATAAACCATTCTCTTTTTATCATTCTTTATTTCTGTCACTTAAATAAACTATTTAAATACTTTTGTTATGCTAAAACATAATGAAACTGATGGAAATTAAATGAAAAGGCTGAGATCAGAATTAGACGATATATTAGAAGAATACAGTAACACTTCTCACTCTTGAGAGTTTGTGAGAAAAGACGTAACTTGTGTGTCTGAGATTTGTATTCTAATTGTCCCCTCAGAACATAAGTTTCCAAGCTTTGAGTATTTCCTAAAGTGTGTGTCTAAAACTCCCACTAATGGAGTACTTCATATGAAAAACAAAAAAAAATCTTCAGGCAGAATTTCTAAAATCTTAACCAACTGACAGAAAGTACAAACAGAAAACTTAATAACAAATAAGAACAATAATATAAAGATTACATATATTTGTGCACATTGCTGAAGATTCAATCTGAGCAACTGTCTTATGTATGAGAGCAGTGAAAACAACCTCAGCAGGACATGGGCTCCATTAAATCCTCAGAGCTTACAGAGGTACAGTGACTGTGTCCAGTGGAGACATCATAAGAAAAGTGCCCAGCCAGGAGTTGAAATGTGAATGGATAAACAGTGAAGAACAGAGATTGCGACAGACTACGAGTGATTGGCAGTAATTGTTTCTTGTAACCAAAGCACCATGTTAACATTGCTCTTAAACTATTCTAAAACCACCTGGAATCAGACTTAGTAAAATTCCAAGAGATACAACAAAGCATGTAGATTAACTTCTGTAACAGAATATTTAGCAAGAGATATTACTACAATCACTTTAAAACACCTTTGAATCCGTCAGGTAGTGAAAGTTACATTAATCAAAACAAGCAGTTTTTTGGCAAAGAGGATGCTGATTTTGTTTCTGGTTAGCTATGTGCTCCAGTCACATTCATTTTTTACAGAAAAATAACCTCTAGCTGTATTCCAGCATGGATTTCTAAAACATGATCAGGGCACAGTTTTGGCCTCTGTTTGCAGCATTCCCAAAACACTGCTCGCAAAGGCCTCTCAGAGGATAAAATGAGTCAGCATATAATCAACTATCCTAACCAAGCCCACTCAACAGCAGTAGATGCTTAAGTAAGTAAGTAATGGCCAGACTTCGTGAACGAAGACTGACAACTTAATTTATACATAGTGCATTGAAATGTATTATGTTCAAATTTTAATGACACAGGTGCCAATATGCAGGGCCATCATCTCTCTAGCACAGGAAAATTTTAGGGGAACATTTTTTCTTCCGTTCTACATTTCTACAAATCTAAGCTTCTCTGAGGACTTTTTTCCGCAGAAATTAAAGGAGAGTCAAGGAGGAATTCAGCCTGCATAGTCAATATTTCAGAATGTGCTAAAAATACTTTGGCTGATATCACCCCAAGTTGTATAGAATCTTTCATTTTTGAGCTGTCAGTATTAACTGCTCTGTTTATTTCTGTGCTTATGTTCAGTTTGTAGAAGAAATCATGACAAACTATCTTACCTGCATAAATAAAATGCAAGTATTTTGTGTGTTATTACTGCATAGAAGCAGATTTATATGGCTACAAATTAATAATCCTAAGTGGAAGAGAAGTTATATACAAGCTTGAACTCTTGTTCCTACCGAATTACAGCCCAGATGATGCTACAAACTTTACTGAGCCAAATCACGCTATAAAGTATAGTCCTTGTATTGGATATACCACACTCACCACGAGATAAATGAATCTATCCAACTCAGGAGCATCACAACAGAGAATGCCAAAGACCTGCATATATCATAGAAAAGGCCACTGTGTACTCAAGATGCTAAAAGAACAAGGATCTATAATGAAGAAACCTTATTTCTTGCATTTAGATAATAAATCAACACAATGATGTTGTGGAGCATCAGACAGGAGTGTTATGATATGACCAACAGTGACTTTCCATACTGTAGTTGTCACACTAATACCTTAGAACACTCTATTTTAATGTTAAGGTAGCATAAAATTTCTTCCTGAATGCAATTGGACTGAACTCTTGTCAACATGCCCATTCACTCATTTTTAAGTATGATTTCTCTGTCATGAAACATCAACTGTGATGAGTGGGGAAGTAAGAGGAAACAGAGAACTTCTGTCTCTCACACTGTAAATACAGTTTCTTTAAATGCTAAAGTCTTCACTATGGTACACTTTGAAAAAAATAAAGCAACAAAAGAGACTGTAAAAATACCAAAACTCTACTCATAAAATGAGATACTATTTTAGTGCTATTTGTGCAATCGTAATCACCATATGACTCAAGAGTATTGGAATAAATCTACTGAAAAGAAACATGGCACAAAATTATGTTCTGGATGCAAGAGATTCTCAGAGAGCACTGACCAACCACAACAAACAGGATGTGCAGTCTGGCTTTCTCTTAACAGCACAGCAGCTCCTCACAGCGACAGTGGTTTTTATTGGCTAGAAAATACAACACTAAATTGCTTTGACTCAAGGGACCAAGAAAACACAGACAACCTCATGTCTGTTAAGACAACCCATTATTTTAGTGAAGCCCATACTTAGGTAAAAGCATACTTAGGTAAAAATTATTTTGTTAGCCTAGGTGAACTTATAGAAGACTTCTGACAAGATGTTTTATGTGAACCTGTAATGTGTCTTATGTGTCTCTATCCCCAGTGCTTCACACTAAATATACTAAAAAAAAAGAAAAAAAGGAAAAAAAAAAAAAGAAAAAAGAAAACACTCTCTAAAGTCAATGCAATTGCAAGACCCATACTGTCCATCCAATTAAACATTCTTTTCAGCTGGATGGTGTATGAAAAGAAGTTTACAAAAATGATGTTCCTAACAGTGCAGCTGCAAAAGTAGACAAGTTATTGGTTTACTTCTGGGGGGAAAAAACCTCAAAGATGCAATCACATCCTTGCTCCCAGACTTGTGTCTGGCTCCTCACATTGCATCAGCTCTGCCAAACTTCCTAAAAGCAGCAAAGGAAAGGGACGATGGAAAAACAGGACACTGCAAATTTCCTCATCACAATTAAGACATCTTGTAGAACATCCATTTCTGCTGAAATCCAATCGTGATTACAGACTTCAAACTCTCAGAAAGAGTATTTGTTGCATCACAGATCAGCCTGTAGCTTTAATGAGGCCTCGGACAAAATGCCTGGAATTTGAGAGCTGTCAGAATAGTTTTGGTAGCACAATTCTGTCAATCCACCCTGCTAGGACTGCACACGTGGGTATGCTCAGGATGTAAAACCTACGGGGATGGTGCCAGGAAAGGGAGACAAACAGGCAGCATCTCATCCACACTGTCCAGAAACGATCCCAAAACTATGCCAAAAAACCCTACATTTCTGTTTTATCTCAGAGAAAATCAGTCCATTCACTCCAAAAACCAGCCCAGAAGGGAAGTGACACAGATATAGTATGGATAACCAGAAATACTGTTTTACTAAGTTAACTGATGGAAGAGTAATTTTTTATAGCAATTGCTCAGAGGGGTCTCTACTTTAAGACATTGTCTTCCCCATTAGAATGAAAATCAGATGGGTGATTTATTATTCATGTTCCAAACACTACCCATAACACACATTTTCTAATAAACCAGAATGCAATTCTCTATTCTGAACTCCCTACCAGAAAATCTTATTTATATCTGTTGAAGATACTGAGATATAGTCAATATTTCAGGTTCTTTATGATCCTTCTTTAAGCTTGTTAACATTCAATATGCCCTACTTAGTTTTCCTTTCAAATTATATTCCTGCTTTCCAAATTAAAGGCTAACATGTTTCTTTGAGCTGACAGGTTAAATTATTTTATTTCTTTGCCTTCTTGGACAAGCTGTAAAAGCATTTTTCCTGGGGAGAAATAGGAATGATTTTTTATTTTTTTCCACTTGCTCCAAGAAGGTAGAAAATTTTATTTATCTTCAGCCTGACTTTTTGTTACTAAAAGGAAGGAAATGCCCCCTGAAGCCCACCACTTGATGCTTTTTAGTTTAATGATACAAACATCTTCTGAAGTAGAGAAGCATAAACTCATTAACAGGATTTCAGTTCTCTCTGCTGCAGAAGCCTGGAGGAAAGAAACCTTAATATAGAATATCTGATTCTAGCACTGAAGTTTACATCTTAAACCAAATTACAACATACAATTTTATGCAATCTTTATTTCTCAAATTCGGATTTCATAGAATCATAGAATCATAGAATAGATTGGGTTGGAAAAGACCTCCAAGATCATCAAGTCCAACCCCTGATC
>JAYRBT010000139.1:65390983-65408634 GCA_036023395.1 Myiotriccus ornatus | reverse complement strand
CTGACAGGCCTGTAGTTACCAGGGTCAGCCTTGCAGCCTTTTTTATGGATTGGGGTGATATTTGCCAACTTCCAATCATTTCTCTCTGTTCATTCTGAAAGATGCTTCACCTTAATTGGCTTTATGCTTTTCCACTTCTGTCTTGATTTTTTTCTGCTTTAAAACATGAGAGGCTGGAAAGAGGTATTCAACAAGGGTTTGTAGAACATAAACAAGCTTTTATGAATGTCATAAATATATTTAATAGGAAAGTTATATATGAGCAATATAACAAAGGAGTATCCTAATGTAGACAAGACTAGTATACTTATGCAAAAAGTAATTTAAAATAACATATTCAAATAATAAAGCTAATTAAACTCCCCTAATAGTCATAAGCAATCCATCATGGAGTGGAAAAAATAACTAGCCTGTGGAAATGTTACAGAATTATTTAACTGAAGAATTCTAGGGTTTATATTTACTTTTAGATACTCAGGTTCCATGGAGCAGCAAATAGAGAACTACAATGCTATAGGCAGGAGACTACAGTATCAGATGTGTCCCTACTCAAAAATGTACTACAATAACACCTTGTTATTTGTGAAAAATGTATTATTTATACACCACACATATTGCAGAAAAAGAAACCGAATGAGAAGAAATGGAGTGCACAGTTAAACTAAAACAGACGAATACATGGAGAGCCACTGCAGTAAAGTTCTGCTAAGAAACCCCCTCTAAGTTGCTACAACACAAAAATCATAAAAATTCATGTGAATAAACTTATCTATCGAGAAAAACCCACATAAAGCCAAAAATATACATCATCCATACATCAGATGTGGATCTGTCTGAAAGATCACAGTAGAGCATCTGAAAAAGAAATCCTGCTCTGTACCTAATGTCTAGCCATTTCCCCTTAAACCTGTAAGTAAATCCTTCCTGGACTCCATTAAATGCCTTAAAGGAAAGAGGACAGATAGATCCATTACATTTACAAAAGAAAAGATAAAGAAACCTTTGTTTGGAACCCCATCTCTCACAGCCACCGCAGCAAAGGGGATGTTTTTTCTATTTGAATTCTTACTGTATCTGATTCAGACCTATCTTTTGCTTTAATCACTTCTTAAAGCATTTTAAAACAGTTAAAAATAAACTACCTCAGCAAATATTCAGCCAAAATTTGACATAATATCATAGTAACTGCAAAAATATCTTCAATATTTATGATTTCTGGCAAGAACCTTCCCAATCCTTTAACACTTAGCAAAGTGACTGCGCACTGCAGTATATCTTCTATATCAATAAATGATTCAGAAACAGATGGTGTAAGTTCCATAAACATTTCAAACAAAAAAAGCCATGCCAATGTTTTTCTTTAAAAGGAAAAGTCAGCCTGAGGCAACCCTGGATGCTAACTTTAGCAGCATTATTTTGGAGAAAAACAACTTTTAAGAAAAATAACTTTTGTGTCACTTTTACCATGACGGGCCAAAGGTCACTTTAAGCTGTATGTGGTTGTTCAAGACAGCTGTCTGTTCAGCTCTGACTCGGAAATGCCTGTGCATCACATCACAGAATTCAGCAAACTGGGACCTTCATGATCATCTTTTCCGTTCTCTCCCATCACTGTCTCCCATCTGGGTGCACGAGAACCGAGAGCAGCAGTAACACTTCTCCACTCTGTTGTTAATTCAGAAGCCTAAACACTGTTTTTTACTCAGCAAAAAGCACAAGCACTTCCTAAAAATTGTTTGATGACAAATTGTACAGAAATATGCTCCATGAGGGTAGGAAGATATAAATGAAACCTGAACTGTGAAGGAAAATGAAAGAAAAGCTAAGGAAGTCACCGATATGGTGAGGGTGAGAACCTCCCAGGACAGATTCCTGCCAGAACTCCAAAGTCACCATTCCAGGCAGGGCTTGCCAGGAGCCTCATGAACCCACCCATGCCAAGTGGTCACAACATAAGTAACATGTCCAACATCTCTGCTCCCACACAGAGCTGTGGAAGGCCATGGTCTTTCTCTCAAGATTGCAGAAAGCTCCTAATGCCATTTGTAGCCAAGAAGCTTAAGGCTGGGACATGCATAGACAAATATGCATGGATATGCACATATATGCAAACCTGCATGGATAAGGACTGACAGTACTTTGGAGCACAAGTTAAAAGGACAATGGCCTCATGGATTCCCCCCGGCCTTCGTGAGCCAAGTCTCATCTCTGTATCTATTCCCCTTCCCCCACGGGGTCAGAGGCCAGGTCTTTGCTAAGAAAAGCCATGATTAAACCAAACAGAAAATGTCCCCAGGCAGGCAGTCACTACTTTTCTTCTTATTCCTGCCCCTACACCATGGCTTGAGCCCCTGAAGCTCAGCAGCCCTGTCTCCTCCCACACCAGGTCCTGCACTCTTATCCATGCAGCCATACCCTGTGACAGAGAGGGAATGCCAAGACCTCAGTAGTCTGTACAGCCAAGGGTCAGTGTGCACCCCAAACTCCCAGAGAAACGGGATCATAGAATACATTCAAATATGCCCTTTGGGGAAAAAAAATCCAAAAAAAATCCCAAAATCCAAACCTGTAGCCCTCCAGAAGGACAAATAAAACACATTTCAGGCACAAAGAGATCATTATAACAAGAGCCAAGAGAGGAAGCACAAAGAGCCCACGTGTCACAGTCATGCATCCGAGCAAGGCCTCCAGAGCACCAGCATTGCCAGCTTAGCCCTGTGCTGCCAGGAGGCCTGAACCTGAATTCCAGAAAAAAAGAGCTTCCTTCTTTTCTGTAATACCCACCTTCCAGGCCTCACTGATCCTTTGTAAGTGGCTCATGAACACCAGGAATTCATTACAAAGAAGCATTTAGTGCATGGCCCACAACTGTACCCCTCTACTTCAGGTAATAATGTTAATTCTGATGCACAAATAACATAAAGTATTCCAAAGAACAAATGTTCTAGAGTAAAACACCCATTTATTTAATAAGCTTTTTCTGTCCACCATTTAGACACAATACAGCAACTGCTAGACTTGCACGAAAACAAATATTTCTTGTGTTAAAAATATTACTTATTTTATATAAGTAACATTAATTTTTCATTTCAATTAAAATGTAAATCTTCCAGTAGGCTCACTTACAGGATGTTTAGCTGAAAGTCTGCCAGTCACAGTTCCTGTCTGATTCCATGTAGAGGAAATAAATCCCTGTAATCAAGTAAAGTAAAAAATAAAATTAAAAAAAAAGAAAATTATGAAGACACACATCTAAATTTTATTTAACATAACTATCAGTAATAAAAATGCACTGCAATCAGAACTATAAAACCAAAAGTTCTTCGGAGCTTTATAATTTTCCATATATAAAAGTTCCTTAACTGTAAACACTGCAATAACTTCACATCCTTTTAGGATTTTACAAGCTACTTCATATATTTTTACCTTTCTCATGCACGTTCGTAATCCATCTACATAAGTTGATTTCATCTTATGAACCTAAAATACATAAATTTCAAAATAAATGCTTACTTATAAAAATAAGAGAATTTTCAAATTAAAGATCTTACTCTCCAAATGCATATGAACAGGTTTTGTAGACTTTTTTTTTAAAAAAGTCCTTTTTATCTTAGTAAATAATGGATTTATACTCTATAATAGTTTAACCTGTTAGCATAAGTTAGGTAAGTGCTCAGTTATACCCTAAAGCCAGGAATTTGCAGATACTAGCAATTGAACTACTGGAATTTATTATTTTACATCTTATGTCCCCAGGTCAATAAACAACACAAAAAAGCCACATACAAAACCCCCCAACAAAGCAAAAAAGAAAAATAAACATAAACTCACACTGGTTTTGTTGGGATTTTTTTAGATTATTGGTGTTAAAGAAAAGTCAACTGAAAACCCACTCAAAACCAAGCGTTAAGTGTGAGAGCAGACTAACTAGGTCATTCTGGATTTTCAGGAGCCTTGTCACCCAAAAAGCCCCCATAACTAGTTATCTCCTTCACATAACGCAAAGTATTTACTGAGAACTCAAAAAATAAATGTTTTGCCCTAAGAGTGTGCTTTATAGCACTAGACAAATTTAACAGTGCAGTTTTCCAATTATTTTATGAATATGTTCTCTTTCTTGCTAACTGTGCTTCAGTGCAACTACATTATGTGAAAAACATCAGCTCACCTGACGGTACTCCAAAATTATCCTAGGCAAAGGATGAAGATCTTGCAATTTATGTAGCTGCAAAATCAAAAATGTAAATTACTGGTATACTTCTCTGTTAAGTTATATCACTAAACAAACCTTATCAGAACGCATTTTGGAGCCAGAAATTTTCTTGACAAGCTGAATGGACAAAATACTGGCTAAAGGACGATGTCCTTCAAGCAATCCCACCCCAGGCCCAAGGAAGCCTTCGTTCCTTCCTGCCTTCATTAGGAAGGCTGGAGATGACTCCTTCCCATTTAATTTCCCTTTCTGTCCCAGATAGAGGCAAAAAGACATGCAGACATAAAAACTTCTCCACAACAACCTTGAAAACACTGGGGTATGATGTGTGTGTGTTACTTACGGTTTTTTGCTTATTTTTTGTGCTATGCAGGATCAAAGCAAGAGAGAATATGATAAAAGTATAAAAAAACTACTACATATACACACACACACATATTTATACACACACAATATAACAGGAGAATTTCTCCTGTTCATCCCCTAATAAAAGCTCCAGGAAAACTTCACAAGAAATTGAAACTGTCAAATCCCAAAGCAATAAAATAAAGTACATTTCTGATCGTTTTGATTGGAAATGGCAAAAAAATCTGTTAAGAAAAAGAATGAAATTATTAAAATAGAGATTGGATATTTATAAGTACAACAAAAAAATATCTGGAACTACAATAGCCCAGGATGAGAAACAGATGCAACTGTACTAGAAGGTACATTTAAAAGCATAAGGGGTTTTTTTCTTGCTACGAGGGAGAGCCAACATATTAAGAGTAATTCCAGTATTTATCTACTGGAAGGTTTCAGCCTACCTTTCTCTAAACAAGTCTCAGCAGTTGCTGGAAAGAGAATACTGGACTAGCACTAATATTGCATTGATTACAACAAAAAATCTTTTTTTCCAACAAAAAGATGACATGCATTCTATTTCAATGGTCCCTCCCATCTCCCAAGGCTCTCTGTCACTCTCCAAGATTACATATTTGATTTGTGAAATGTCCTTCTTGATTAGTGTGGGGGTTTTATGGTTATACTGTTGACATTACCTGAGATCATATATGGTAGTTCAGACACTTGGCTGAAAAGTGGAATTTCTTCCTTTAGAAACAAAAGTTACCTTTCTACCTTCCCCAGAAACGTTCAATCTCAGCAACGAGTTGTGCACTTTGACTCCCATGTAAACTACAGCAATACAATCGTGGCAGCAAATCAGAAACAGGTGCAGCTGCACAGAGGTTTCTTCTGTTCCAAGAAGGAATTCAATTGCTATTATTATCTTAACAAAATGATCTTTTCATGATCTGGACAAGGGGATTGAGTGCACCTTCGGTTAGTGTGAGCCTGGAGCACAAGTCTCATGAGGAGCAGCTGAGGGAGGTGGGGGTGTTTTGCCTGGAGAAAAGGAGGCTCAAGGAGACCCTTATCGGTCTCCACAACTCCCTGACAGGAGGTTGTAGCCAGGTGGGGGTCAGGCTCTTCTCCCAAGTAACAAGTGACATGACAAGAGGAAATGGCCTCATGTTGCACCAGGGGAGGGTTAGACTGGATATCAGGAAAAAATTCTTCACCAAAAGGGTTGTCAAACACCAGAACAGGCTGCCCAGGGAAGTGGTAGAGTCACCATCCCTGAAGGGATTTAAAAGACATGTAGATGTGGCACTTAGGGATGGGGTTTAGCAGTGAGTGGACTTGGCAGTATTTGGTTAACAGTTGGACTCAATGATCTGAAAGGTTGTTTCCAACCTACATAATTCTATGAAAAGAAAGAGGCATCCACATTTGCCTTAAGTTACCAAGAAGTCTGCAATTTGGTCCTGGCTTCATTTTTAAACAAATGTTTTTGACAGATTTCTGCACTTGTGTGGGATCATCCATGAACATCTGCACTGCTGAAAATTATCTGCTCCAACAACAACAAAAGAAATAACTGAAGGAGCTTCAGATGCACAATATTTTTACACTGCATCTAAAGATACATTTGATCTCTTGTACAGGTGTATCAAAGTATCGAAACTGTTTGCTCATTGCTTCTGTAAGGGAACAAGATTATATCGAGATCCTGCAGATCTAATTCCAAATGCAACCATTCTTGCTGAAGGCAAGCTTCTCCACAGAGGGAACAACACAAACATTAAATTGGGAAAAATTCACGCACACAAGTAAAACACTGGACCATACAAAGAAAGTGGTAACTTTCAATTCAAACCACAGGTATCAAGTAATTTCCTACAGAAATTAATGAATGAGTTAAGGTTCCGTAAAAAGATGACAACATGGTTTTAGCCCAAATCTCCTGATGGCAAAGAGGAAGTCTGGGCTGCTATTTCCTTTGTCAGCAGATTTTACATTAATGTTCTTTTCTTTGACCCGTGGTCTGTGTCACTCAGTCAGTCACTCTGAGCTACCAAAATCTGACCAGTAAGAAGGTTCCTCTCCTTTGAAGAAGATGGTCATACAGGCATTTTGGTATTAAAGTGTTTAACCCTGGTTTATAGCTGAAGTTTAGCTTCAGTAGCTAGTGTGCTTTTCCCCATCGGAGAGTGTATCTTTCTTTTCTGCCATAATTATTCAAAGCACAATTAGAACAATACAGAAATAAACCAAGATCCTTAGGAAAACTTCAGGCAAATCACAATTTCATTGGAATATGACTTAGAAGCTTTGCTAAATCATGCAGCTGGTTTTAAAAGCCCCCTCCATCTCACCACAGCTTCTGAGGTGGACACAAGTTGTTGTATTTCGGTTCTCTGAAGTTTCTCACACAGAGTATGCAGCTTTAACTTATCAAATAGTACCTACAGTAAGAAAAACACACAACAAATGTTTCAGTCTTTCAAGTGCTGAAATAGAAAGGATAATTATTCGGTGCTTGAACTTTAGTCTAGAACATGTTTCATAGTAAATAGAGCATGCTGTAGTAAAGAGAACTAACACAGAATTGAAAAGACCAGATCTTTAGTTCTGAGCTATTGAAACAGTAATGCAATGTATTTACTAAAAAAAATGTCTAATTCAAACACAGATCATCCAACATTGTCAGATTTATGAAAAACTATGTGTCCCTCATTAAGACCAGAAAATAAGATAACTAATATAGAAGAAAAGAATTCGGAAGTTGCAAGGATATATATGCTTTACAGTTCTTCTGTATCAATAACAATTTACGGAATGTGCATAAATAAATACAGTAGTACAAACATTACCTCTCGCAGTTGATAACTGCTGGTCAACAGGAACCGTTCTCCAGCAACTTGATGAGCTTCCTGTTCAAGCTCTTTGAGCCGCAACTATAAATTGGTACATCAGAATTATTCTGTTTACATCATTATTTCCTTCAACATCTCCTAATTCCTACGTTAATGAGTTTATTAGAGGGGCACTGAGAGCCATCGAGAGCCACTTCTCAGGAAGATGGCTACTGAAAAACAGGTTCAGAAAGAGTCATTATCATTTTTAGTCTACAACATACAACCCAAAAGGATCTCTACATTTTGCAAAGCAATTTCAGTTCTGCGGCAAGGTTAATGAAGCAAGTATTTCTTTTTTACTCTCCTAAATAAAAAGGAGATGTCCTAAAATGTAAATGGCATTAGTTATATTTATAATAATAAAAATACTAAACCCCCAAACTGTTAGATTAAAAGTGAAAAACGTTCCTTCTCTTTTTAATTAGCTACCCTCAGTAAAAGCACAAAAATGATGCTATACAATTTCAGAAAGAAAAAATAAATACAAAAGTTACCCCCAGAATCTCTGATGTTTTTTTCAGTTCTTGTTTGTTCACATATATTTTGTGTGTTTCCATCACTGTAAATACAATTATACATTGAGAACATTTACAATTGACAATTTCAATCTTACATACTTCTTAGAAATGGAATCTCAGACTCACACAGCTGTCATGAGGCTAAGAAAACATTTCATATTCTGATGTATTACATTCCACTTGAGCATAGTCAGCAGCTGTGTGAAAATAGTGAAGATTCTTACTTTGAACTGAACTTCCATACCTGCCAGAATTTTGATAAGTGGAAGCTCCAATGTGCAAAATAAGTTCCACAAACCTTGAGCCTGTAAAGCAAGATATAAACATTCATCAGTACCAGCTAATTTTGATCTTAAAACATACAGTAGTGTCATTAAGTGAATCTATTTTGCAGTGAGCAGTATTTCACCCTCTGTATATCCCCTTTCTATATGACAACACTGTTTGTGGCATGAAATACTACTTATTGCAAATTATAGTATCTGAATGCTGTATCACTTCTTTCTGTGTGGAATAGTAATACATTTTGAAATAGTAACCATTTTGTACGGGAATACTAATAAAGAAATTTTAAAAAATAATTTTTTCAAACTGTTTTAGACCAAGCCTCATTATAATAGGAGACACGGTTATCCCTTTCTATTTATTCTCTTGAACAATTAAGCAACCATTCATAATTCATAACTTTGTTTTCATTAGGAAGAAAATAAAGAGATGATAGGGTTATGTACAAATTAGTTACAGAGAACAGGAAGTCTGTTTTCTCTCTAAGCACTGAGCAGGACTTGTCTGAAAACTCCTCCTGCAGGCTGGATCTCAGTGTTTCTGCACCCTTGGTGTTTCCTTGCCACCTTCCTTCACGGATTGTTTGTCACACTGCTGGGCCACTTGGAGATCCAGATTAATATGGTTCCATCTAAGCCCTACACTTGCTACCATCAACTTCAAAGAAAACCCCTAGGAAGCTGTGATGTACCTTCCACCTGAGCATATCCCTACATATTCTGACACTTTGCCAGGTATGTGATTACAGGCAGAAAACAAACACACGCACAAAACAAACAAACAAACGAAAAAACACAAAAATACGTAAAAGACTCTTTCAGATGCATCCTGAACTGCAATAAGGGATAAAATAGAACAGTTCACTTGGAAGGGACCCACAGTGACCACCCAGTCCCACTGCCTGATCAATTGGGGGCTGAATAAAATTTAAATCATGTTATTAAGGACACTGTCCAAATGCCTCCTGAACACCGACAGGCCTGAGGGCATCGACCACCTCACCAGGAAGCCTCTTCAGTTTGACCAGTGTTTGGTTAACACAGCCTAGAGCAAAAGACATGTTGAGAGGTTTTGTACCCAAGGAATACACAGGAAAGACCAGCTTATGTTATGCTGTCCCTCTGTTAACAGTTTTTAGTCTGTAACATACAGATTTAAAATACCAGAAGTTCACAATATTCTGAACCTTTCCTGTTCTCAGAATCTTCATTTAGATATTCAGTTAGCTGTTGCAGAGGAAAAGGTTCTTCTAAAGATTGAGACTATTTCCTCCTTCTAGATAAAAATGGAAAATTCAATGGGCAATTTATTTTAAATGTTGACTACCAAAGTAAACCAGTATGGACTGAAGCATTCTATTTAACTAGATTCTAATTTGAATGAGAAATACATGACTAACGCTCTTTAATTCCTGATAATACCTCCAAAATTATGTCTGAACTTCGTTTTACATCTTACCTTTAAGTCACGATCAAGGTCCATCATTACATTATAAAGCTTCTCCAAGTTCACACCTAAGTTTTGATACTGATATAAACAAATAAAAAACAAATCAATAATTTTACTGCTCAAATAAAAGTATTTAGAGTACTATATTTTTAAAAGGTATTAAATTGTAAAAATATGGGGTTCTGTTTTTCTGTATCTCCTGTTACAGTCACATTTTAGAAACGCTCTTAGACCTCTGACAAACCCAATTCATGAACACAGAACTACCAACCATGAACATTGCAGATTTTACCTGTTCCTTCATGTACATTTTGCACAGATCACAGAGAAATAGCATCAAACTGCCTTTGATATCAGAGTTTCATTACTACTTGTAAAGTGAGGAAAAATTCCTTGCAGTTTTTTTTCTCATACAAGAACTACTTCTCTTCTGTGCCAGAACTGTTCACTTCCTTCCCTTGTGTTCCAGAGGTGTTCCACACAGAGCCATGCCACCTCCTTCAGATGGCCAGGATACCATTTTGAAATGCATACGGACACTGAGATTATGACTGTTGGCTCCAAAAACACGATCACTAAAAATAAACCTAATTAAACCTATTAAATTTTGTTTAACGGGCTAACACACTAAATCTAAACAACAAAGCACTGCTTTTCACTACTAAATTCCTGCGATCAAGGATGGGAATGTGAAAAAGGAAGCTGTATCTTTAAAGAGGGCTGAAAAATCAAAATTGTGTAATAAATTTACATCCAAGTCATTAAGTGAAAAAAACACTAGCACTGTCCTGTAAAATTCCTGAGCCAAAGCCCACAGAACCTAGGACAGCATTCCAAAAGACTAGAGGTATGCACTTGCCTGTCCATACACTCTTTCCAAAGAATTGCATACTGGTCCATGTTGCAGGCAGAAAATGGGTTACATGGAATTAAGTATGTTAAGATAGTCTTTAGGGGTTTTATGTAAAATGGTGAAATTTGAGTTATTTGTGGGAGACATCTATGACTTACAAGTTATGTTTCATGTTATAAACAGAATTACTCGAGTTTTGGTGCAGCTTTTACTGCAGGGACATTTTCCTACCACATACCATAAACCAAAGGGTTTATGTGTATAGGGTTCAGTCATTCAGAACACATTTAAGCCTTGGTTTTACCTTGAAATGACCCTCTGACTCAGCATAACAGCTGACAAAACTAATCAGGTTGTACTTAAGCTAATGCCTTTCAGAAGGAAGCTGGTCCCAGCAAAGCCCCAGCTGCAGAAGAGAGTCAAAATGGGGTAGTGAATTCCACTGACAGCACCTGCAGGTTTTCCTGGTAGGGGCTGTGGCCCTGTCGGAGACTCACACTGGAGCAGCCTGTGCCTGAAGGACTGCACCCTGTGGAAAAGTGACCCACACTGCAGCAGTTTGTAAAGAACTGTTGCCCATAGGATGGGCTCACGCTGGAGAAGTTCATGAAGGACTATCTCCTGTGGGAGGGACCCCACAGGGAGCAGGGGAAGGACTCCTCTCCCTGAGCAGCAGCAGAATCAACCTGTGATGAACTCACAGTGACCCCCCTTCCACCCTCCCTGCACTGCTGGAGTGGAAGAGATGGAAGGTGTGAAGGAAGAAGGGAATGGTGGGGGAAGGTGTTTTTAAGATTTATTTTACTTCTCATTCTCCTGCTCTGATTCTGTTAGTAATAACTTTAACTGATATCCCCACTATGAGTCTGGTTTGCCTGTGATGGTGATCAGTAAGTGATCTCTCACGGTCCTTATCTCAACTCACGAACCCTTCGTTATATTTTCTCTCCTCTGTTCAGTTACAGAGGGGACTAAGAGATTGGCTTTAGTGGGTTCCTGGTGTCCAGTCAGGGTCAACCCACTGCACAGTGTAGTCCTATGAGTGAGGACTTCTCTCTACCCCAGACAGACTAATTTAAGCAGGCTCACACTGCACTGAAAGTCATCAACCTGTCTCCAAGAAACCTTGTCTGTGCCAACCTGATCTGGAACAAATGAGATGTCTGTGAAATACAGACAGTTTGCTTGATCCCTTTCTGGAGGTGGAAAAGTGCCCAGTGACAGGCTTAAATTGACACCAAGAATGCTCATCAGCGAATGCAGCAGTGACATGAACTGTAAGATGTTTAGCACCTGTCCCAGCAAAGGTTTCAGGGAATACAGACCATGATCCCTTTGTCAGAGCATCAAAGACACAGACAAGCAGCACATCTCCTGTGCTGCAGGTGTGTGGGTGAGTAGTGAGCTATGGAATAAACCAGCAGTCATTCCAAGGACTGTGGTGGGTGGCCAAGACTAGGACAATAGAGAGGGAGCTTCTCTGAAGTAGTGGGGGATGAGACATGATGTATCACTCACCACAGATCCCTCTGGGAGTACAGACACCTGTCAGGAACCTACCAGCAAGGACAGAGCAGGAAGGCTGAAGAGAGAAATCTGGCAAAGAGCCAGGATTCACAGGAAGAACTGGGACTCACTGAGCAAACAGAAGAGCCAAAAAGGAAGTGTGAGAGTCCAGGTAATAGATTAAGGAATAAGGAATGGGGGGGAATAATCACAGGATGTTACAAGGAGGTATTAACTTGGACTTGAGTGAACAAGTCAGCAAAAAGGCACTGGATGGCTGGGGCAAGGAAACAAACTAGACCTGAAGCAGGAAAGGAAGGAAACATGATTTCAATATTTAACTCAGAGCTGGGAATCAGGATGGCAAAATTGAGAAATGATAACTAAGAACAGATGTGATATCTGAAGAACAAAAGACTGAGTCAAGCTAAGGAAAGAGACAAGACTATGGACGCTGAGTCACAGGAGGGCAATGACATATAGAAATAAACAACAAGTTTATAGTTTCTGCCTGTTTGCCTGTCCATTCCCTACACTAATAGCTTAATTCATGAAGCAGCTTCTGAAGAACTGCAGTTTACAGCCAGTGTTGTAAAGCAAACTGGCTCTGGTTTTCTCGGAAATGTCTGTACTAAGGGGTTCGTGGCAATACAACTCTGTCCATGCTCTGAGCCCACTGGACATCTGTGGACTTGAATCACAGAAGTCCTATAATCATGTTGCAATACTTGGTCTGGACAACCAAGGCCTCAGAAAAGTGAAAGGTTTCCAACAAAAAAAAAAAAAAAATCCTTCAGGTTGTTGCACATCATCCCATCACTCAAACAACCTCTGAAGGCCAATGTGTCCACAGTAGATCACCATGGCAGTAAACATGTTTCAATAGGAATTGAGGAAGATATTCAATAGGATATAGGAAGAAATTTCCCTAGTGCTGGGGATAACATCACAGAAAGTTCATCACACATTCTCTCATAGTAATAGAATAAAAATTCAGATCTTTTCATTCACATGCTTGGAAGTTCACATTTGACTCCTACTGTTCCTCAGCCTTTACCAGTTGTGAAATTTAGCAAAATTTTAATAATAATCAACTAAATACAGCCTACAAGTTCACAGGAACTGGAAAAGGCAGTATTAGACATTTTGGAAAGGAGAGCTGGAAATCATTTTGCAGAGAGGTAGAAAGAAAAAAGATTATACATTAATATTTGTTGGGTTTTGTTCCCGAACTTTAGTTTTGAAAGAAAATTTCACAGCTGTCCCTGGAGAATGAGATCCCATCATCATAGAATGCAGTGGAACCTTCCCTTCTCCCCTTTCTTTAGATTTGCAATAAGCATTATTAATAGAATAATTTTCTCCCATTAGAAAAGCATTATCTATCTTTTCATGCAACATTTTGTAGGCAAAAGCAATTCTTTTATCATTTCCTTCCCCTTTCAACCCAACCACAAACAACTGAAAACAAACTACTTACAGATGCATTTCTCAAAGTGCCTGTATCTGTATTTTCTGCTCCCTTTGAGAAAGGTTTTTCAAAATACTTCTGTATTAAAGATTCAAAGGAAGGAACTGTGTCACTGGGGTTTATCAGCCATGCTGCAATCCTTGGATCCAACACAACACTATCAGCAACTACAAGAATAAATTATTTCTGACAATCAAAATATTTATATCACCCCACACACTAAGAAATACCTCTAAAGTTTTGCCCATCTTTCCTCCACCCACACTTCTTAAGAGGACAAGTATTTACTCTACAAAAATGTTAAACATTGAATTTGCAGCTGTAACAAATAGTCAATATCATGACTACACAGGAGTAAGTTCAGTACCAAATATTTTTGAAGAGGATTATTTTGTGAGGTTGGAGTGGGTTTTTTTCATTGGTTGATTTTTTCAAGTTTTAAAATACAAGTAAGCCTTCGGTTCTTTAGATTTAATGTTAAAGCCTCTCTTTCTTATTACTGGAAAATTTCAAGTTGAAGCTTTTCTTATGAGTGTCTCCCACTGCTACACTTTCTTGTTAACTTGAGCCACAAAATTGCCAGTGGGGATCAGGGAGAGATTTACTTCCTAGTAATCAGACTGAGATTGTTAATGTACATATGAATTCACACATGGGTGCACAACACACTGTTTCCAAAAACCAGAACCTTTTGTCCTATAGGATAATAAGTGCTTACACTGCACTTCTCTCATGTTCACACTGATGGATAGGATGGAGCAAACCCCGTGCTGCTTCAGTTCCCCCTGAAATACAATCCCAACACGTGTACTGCAGTACTACAAAGACCAGGAAAAACTAATAACTAGAATGCTTTGTGACATATCCAAAGATAAACCTAAGTACCCTCTTCAGTAACCCCTAAGTTAGTTCAAATGATGAGCCACAGGTACATTTATAGAGAACTCCATGCTACACAACCTTACAGACTCGGTTCCCTGAAAGCAAAGTTTAATGTCTCTAATGCAAGGTACAGGTGCAGGACTACTCTAAAGAGAATTTTAAGGAATTTTGTTTGTTTTGTTGGAGGGGTTTTGTTTGGTTTTTTTTCATAGCAGAAATAATGTGTGAGGAACTATCAACTTCCGAAGTTTAAAAACCTAGACAAGAATTCCTTTGGTTACTGGAAACTTCAGATTCAAATCCCATGCATCAGATAGCATCTAACCTAGACCTGTGTGTACAGATTATAAAACTATCACTACTGATGTACGGTACCATCATGACATTTCTTCGCTCCTTTCCTGTCCCCAGTGCTATTTTAAGTAGATCTTCCCAACAGATTTTAAATCATCATCAGTTTACTGTGATTTACTGATGAAACTTTTCAGATGCTGAACACACGCTGACAAAACTCCATAGAGGGAGCCCTTCCTGAAAGGTCACACTTACTTTTGTAACTCACTTAGCAGGAATCTGATACATGGAACCAAAACACATTATACTGGCATCTTATGCCTTCTGTTTGTAGTTGCTTTTAAATCCAACAAAAGAGTCTTATTTGTTCCTATCAAAAAAACCAAGGACCCGTTCAAATAATTCCGAAGTCTGACAACTGTGAGCATCTCTGGGATTTATTTTAATCTTTCCTTTGAGCAGAGGAAGCTTTTTACTAGGGAATATGAAACATGAAGTAGTTTGACCCTTTCAGCTATAGTCAGGGCTGTGTCAAGAGCTTTTGTTTCCACTAGAAGCTATCCTTAAATTACACAGTAATTTGATTCCTAATCTAAGAAGAAATACATCATCTTCATATGCCAAGCCTCTGGACACAACCTCTCCAAGGGGGATATTCTTCTCCACGTTACTAAACTGGTTTTCAATGCATGATTTAACTACCACTGTAGTTATTTCTACACCCAGGGATTTTAACAGAGATGTCAAAATCACCCAGATTACAGGATGAGAACGTAGATTCAATCCTTACCTTGTTTCCAGCTGATTTCATTACCATAAACTTCAAGTAGAGTCCTCAGGAAATCTTTTGCATTGAAGCAAATTATTGGAATTTTGCACTGTAGCATTTGAAACAACACTTGCCTGCACGGAAGTAGTTCATTAACACACACTATATTGCTACTACGTTTAGTGAATCTATGCACCTTATTCATTTAATTAGCACCTAATACTCAAAAGTTACTAGTCAATTTAATTACCATAACTGTCTTGTGTTAGTACACTAATTAAACCTAGAATGTTTCATCTCTGTCATGTATTTCCATTCCTTTTCAAAATGTCTATAATTCCCTCATTCATGCGACTTTAAATAGATTTTACCAATCATATATATCAGTATGTAGATTTAATAATTATATGTGTCTTGTATTTTAATAAGTTCTATTTTGGTCAATATAGAAAATAGTATTTTCTAATAGAACATTTTTGATGGCATGAAACCACAATAGCAAGGGTTTGGACATACTAGAAATCACATAGATCCTAAGGTATTATTGTATGCAGTATAGACCCATTACTAAACAACTGCACCATTCTTACAAGAAATAATTACCTATAAGATTCATCTAATACCCCTATTCAACTTATTATTTTTACTGTACATATGTACCCGATTTATTGATCTGTTATTCTCAATTCACAACAACCTATATTCAAACTGACAACATTAAATTAGTTGTCATCTAACTCCAATATTACAGCTGGAGAAGCACAGGTAAGCAAAGTGACTTGTTTCAAGTCCCAGTGGAACAGTGGCAGAAATTCAACTAACAATCAAATCCAATATCTTGAAAATGAAAGCTTTGTAATTTAATAACTCCAGTTCAGCAGTTTACAATTAGGCAGTTAATACTGAAAGTCATAAAATAGTCTGATGAATTTTTAACATGCAACTATTACATCTAGGAATCAGATTCAGTTCTCATTTCTCCCTTTATGGGATACAATTTCCAAGTTAATAGGAATAAAAATGGATTTTGGTTATAATAACTGGAAGTTTAAAACATAATCCAACTTTTTATTGAAATCTAGTGCAAGTATTAAAGAGATACATGAAGCATTTATTTTAAAAATTATATTGCATTATTACTGAATATTAGTAAAATTTCATTTGGGATCTCAAAAGCCACTTAAAAAACCTGTTCTAAAAAGATGAAAAAATATTAGCAAAGCTCAAAATGGGTGCTTACTATAATAATGCCCATCAAAAAAGTATTAGATAAGAAATGCAGTTGAGGAAATGGAAGATAAAATACAAGAAAGATAAACCTGAAAGAAACGCATTCTTTTGGTGCCATAAAAGATTTCCAAGGAAAATGTAACCACCTCCTATCAGAAAAACAACCTGGTTCTGCGGGGCTGCAGTGATATATTGAGGCCAAAGGAACAGTCTATTCTTATTTGGTTTATATTAGCCCAGACTTGACACAGAACTAATACAGCCAATTTGAAATTCAGTGAGCTTGGCATGTTAGGAGATGAAGCCTGTGCTATGTAACCAACATCACTGCTGCTAAAAGCATATGTAAAGCAAAACAGTGTTTCTTCCTACACACTCTCACCAAGAAAATTTCGTGTGAGCCTGTTCTTGTCCCCAGAGAGATGGTTGTTCAGTTTTTAAATAAATTAATTTATCACTTTTCTTAGTAGCATTCCAAGTACAGCCAGTTGAAAAGCTGCTGGGAGGATTCTTCACTAGCACAATAACTCCTTTTACTGAAGAGGTTGAGACCTGTTAAGTGTAATTACAATAGTGTTTCCTCTGACAGATCTTGTGCAATCCTATAAAGAAAAGTTCCCAAATATTTTACAAAATGAAAGCTATTATGTACACTGCAGTTATTGCACACACCATTGACATAGTAGAGGAGCAGGCAAAGTGTTTCAGTCTTGAAACAAAAATCCACAGTGACAGATACAGCAGAAAGTAGAAAAAGATATTCTAATTCAGTTTAGGTACACAAATGTCTGGTCAGCCCAAGCAGTTTCATTTTCGTTTTACTTGGTAACTTAAAATAAAATGTAGTCACCGCCGAGACCCAGGTTCGATTCCTGGTCAGGGCCACTCCCCGGGCAGATGGAGCTCCTTAGCCCTATAAGGCAATCCATCTATGTCCTG
>JAYRBT010000139.1:65372845-65390883 GCA_036023395.1 Myiotriccus ornatus | reverse complement strand
CTAAAAAATCCAATGCGCAGGCTGGAAGGTGTAAAGACCTTCCCCGGTTCTTCGTTTGCGAAGTCTGGCCATTATTAGTCAAAATATTAAGGTTTACCTCATTTTACATGTATATTTTGGTATGCAATACACAAAAGGGGTTCCCAGTGAGCACAGGTTTGTGTTTATCAGCCACATGCACATCAAACAGTTCTACAGGACTGACTCTAATCAAAGCTCATCATTCACTAACCTGTTCTGAGCTGAGCTGCGAAGAACCATCTTGAAATATCATCGTAGTTACAAAAGCCACTGCCTGCTCTATAGCTGCAAACAGTTCTCTTTTTTCTTCACATCCTAAAGTGCTGATATCATAAGGATGATTTTCACAAGTCTCTCTTTGTCCAGAGCTACAGTTGTATCTTCTTTCATGTGAAGAAGTGCAGGGCTTTACATGTAATCTTCTTGTTTTCTCTGAACATGTAAACATATTTTGCTTTCTTTTAAGAGGAACAGCTATTTTCTTTTCCCCATCCTTCAGCTTTTTTGCTCCTACTGAAAGATTTCTTTCTTGATATCCCCATGTTGGCAAGTCTGAATCCTGGTAACAGCTCACTATTTTGGTATCTTGACAGCCAAGCATTTCATTGGTATGCACTGTCCTGACTATCTCACCAGCAGTACTTTTTTCAGGGCTGGCAGATGTTTTTAAAATGGCAATTCTGGAATCACAAACCTCCTGGGAAAATAGGAATTTTTTTTTAGCAAAGCAATTATTCAACTTATGAGGATAAATAAAAAATGTGACAATTTACATAACCTTTGAAGAAATCAATATTTTATGAAAAAATGTTGATGCAAACAAAACAGTCAGTTTAGGGCAACCACAGTACATAAACCAAAATTCAAGTATTTATCAGTAGAGATTATTTTGTGGACATATACTGTTTACATCCACAACCACTGTTGTTTTTTTTCTTAATCTTAGTCTAACATTAAAAAATGGCAAATCAACAACTGTAAGATACATTTAGTCCAGTGTCCTGTTTTCCATAGTGATGAGGTTATTAATGTCTGAAGAGAGAAGAGATCATTCATCTTTAGCTTCAACATTCTGAGCTTTTTTCATGACAGCTTAGTTTGTTAAAGAACTTTTGGCAAGGAACCTTAACGATTGCTTTGGAAATCCAAGTACAGGAGTCAACTGGATCTCTTCAAGCAACTTACAAGATACAACAAAAATACATATGAAAGTTGCACTGTGGAAGTATTATCAGGTGTATGAATAAGCACTATATTCTATTCTGTTTCACCCACCATAGCCAGAACAGTTTTCCTACTCCACATAGTCCCTGGATGCCTTTAGAGCAGCATGCTACCAAACAGCATTAAGCAAGATGCTGCTTGGGAATATTTTGTTTCTAATCCTTCATCCTTCTTTCCTCCATAAATTTCCTTAATGCTTTCTTAGTGTTTATTTTGCTAGTTCCCTCTACAACCTCTTCAGCTGAGACAGATCCTCTGTCTTAATTTCATAAACAAGGACTTCTGAATGGCAACCAGTGACCTTTCAAGATTCCCCAAGGTAAATGTGTGTAACTATTTACAGATTACACAGTTTTATCTTCCCTCAATACCCTTTACACCTCTATCACCAATAGGCCTTAGAGGAGCCAGCAGGCTTTCTACTTCTGAAGCATTTGGAAAAATGATGTATAAGTGATGCATTTGCAAGCTGTTCCTCCAAGCTTATTTGGACTATACTCTTGTATATTTCATTTCATTTTAAACCAAAACAATGTCAAGTATCTTTTTTAATAAATCCCTGTGCTACCTAAACATGTTCTGATTTTGGAGGGCTATTCTATATACTTTCTTTAAAAAAGCTCCTTCAATTTTATGGGTTTTGTGGGTTTTTTTTGAAATTAAGCATCACTGTCATATCTATCTTTTAATGCCTCAGAAAGATTACAGTCTCTGTCAGGGCACCTTTCAGAGGGAAGATTTTGAACCTAATCTCACACAGAATCAAATAAAAACCAATTTATCTCCTGAGTTCTCTAACTGTTCCACAAAGCAGCTGTCTCCTCACTTTTAGTTGCAGCATCACGCATAAATTTAACATTCACCCGCTCCATTGAAAAGCAACTAAAGCCTCCCAAAATTACTGTATTTTCAGCTCTCCCAGCCCAGTCTCCTTCAGTACCTCTTCTGTCATTCCCATTCCAAAAACTAAGGCTTCCTCACTTCAAAAGAACCACAAGTTACTGCAGTGCAGGGCTCCCTCCACTCCCCAAGATGACAGTTTTCTCTGATCAAAGGACACTGCCCATCTCTATCCAATCTGTATAGATTAAACCAGCCAGAATGACAAAGACAGTAAGTCTGGGGGTTTGTCACAGTTTTCCAATATTCCTCAACCCAGTTCCCATACACCCAAACCTTAGAACTATGGAGTCAAAGGATGAAAAAGGCTTAAGACTGCTTGAGATCATATTTCACAGGATCAACTCTACAGGTTCTAAGTAAACAGAAAAAGGAAGCTAATTAAGCTTTTGCTACTACCCAAATGAATAGTGGCTGTTCTCAGTGAAGACAAATTAAATGGGCTTAGACAATAATAATCAAAAAGTGGACATTTTAAAGTTAGCAGAAGTGGAAAAATCATATGTTTAAGAGCCATAGAAAGACAATTAATTCACTCAAGTGTATTCTCCAGTCAAACTGCAAATAGTTTTACCATTTAACACAGCAGAATTTGAATTATGACACTCCAGTAATTATAAAATCAGGAATAAGCAATTCTCTTTTAAAGGTTAAAAAATAAGAACAAGGCAATTTAATTATCCAGTCAGAATAATATAGCTGGTACTACAATTAACCACAGGGAGAAACAGCAGCTTCTGCAAAGTACTGATCTTCCAGCAGAAATAATGACGTGGCTGGAAGTAGAGAAAACTCCCAGGATGTAGTTCTGTCATTTACGTCAATGTAGGAAGATTTCACTACATGCAGCAAGTCAAAATTAGGATCTCATCATCACAAAAAGGGGTTCCACTACTACCCATGCGCACCCACAGCTGCATGAGCATCTATGAGCCAATGTAATTTGCAGGAAGCTATCCCACTCCATAAAAGAAAGCAGTTTTCCGCATCCTGAGTGGCCTGAACGGACCTGCTGAAGTGTGCAACATGCACCACAGTCAGACTAAGTAAGGCTGTGAAAGTCGCAGCTGGGACAGCAGCACACTTGCAGCATCTGCAACTCATCGATCGACCCAGTGGATGTTACACTCAGAGCCTGAGCTGGGGCTGCTGCAGTTTCTCGTTCCCACTCCTGCCCTGGCTCTCACTCACATGCACATCGAGCCAAATTGAGAGAGATGATTAAACCCAAAATTTAACTTCCTAGTACAGAGTAATTTTTCATCTGAATCAGCTAACTTTATGATTATGTGCTTGTGGTTGTCCAGTGACAGAAGTCTGAGAACATTTCTAAACCCTGGTAACTTCCTGAATGTGGCAACCTCATCTCTGACCACTCTGTCATAAAAAAACAACTTCCTGTGGAAAAGGTAACAAAAGTGGGGCCAAGACTCCCGTGGGTAAATATGTGCCAAGTGCAAAATAAGACAGTAAAAGCTACCTGAACTATGAGTATATAAAATATATTCTGATAAAGCTTCTTACGAAAGAACCAGTGTAAAACCAAACCTGCTACAAAAAGACTGCTTTTAGTGGTTTTCAATCTTAGAAAGTGCTTGCCTTTTCATTTCTCAGATGTGCATCCTTATCACCTACTTTATTTTCCTTTGTCTTCTCTATACCTTTAAAAAAGAAGAAACAATTTACAAAACAAATGAATCTGCAAGCAGTGCACATAACTTAGGTTACACACAGAGTCCTATTACTGGCACTTTTACCAAACCTAAAACAATTGTACTAAAATTTTCCTCGACAACCATTTTATCAAATTAATATAATTCATGCTTAAAAGGGCCCTGCAGGTTCTGAAATATGCATATGCAAAAGCCTGCTTTGTCACCATTAAGAAAAAATTAATTTAAATTTTCTACAAAGCAGACAAAGATTTTCCACGGTGCTCAGAAGAGGCACTGCTATAATTCCACAAACAGGCATAATTCCTTCAAGAAAACACAAACGATTTTGGTCAAAGTAAAGCTTGGGGCATGGGCATGAAGAAGAAGAAAACAACCAAAGCCTATAAACATTACACATTTTAACTGTTTTCTTGGAATTAGGCAGTATTATTCCACAATAGTGTTGTTCTACAAAGCAGTATTTGCATATATGACTTTAACACGTCATGCCCTACAGCGAACCGACCATGTTTCACCTGCAGGGGATAACTCTCTCACATTGTTCATCCTGCAACAGAACAGAGAGCAAGGGGAAATTCAGACCTACAAACTGACAGAAAGGTAAGGTGATACCAGTGCCAGGAGAAGCAGGATGGCCACCCACGCTGGGTCTGACACACCCAGCCAAAAGACACCTCATGGGCAAAGTATGTATTTTGTCCCCCCACACTGAATACAAGACTAAACTGATGTTGTCAGCTATGAATTTGCATTACCAGCAGCAAGACACTTTTTGAATCTAACATACTGATGACCAATGTCAAACAAAGCATAAGGTGATCTATTTCTATTTAATAAAACTGTTTTAAAAAATTTTTGTCTAGGCAAAACAAGACCCTGTACTTAAAATACTAAAAAAAAGCCTTTTCCAGAAGAAACTAAGCTTATTATTACATGTTGGTGTAAGTGTATAATCAGCCATTTATCTCCAGCTCAGACTTCTAACCTGAGCTGTTAGAACAACCAACACGGCATAGCTGTATTTGTACCTTCAAACATTTTAGGTTCAGTTTTCTTGATACTTTCTACAACAATAAGATTATAAATTAAGAATGATAGTATCTGAGTTTACATTCAGTGCTTTTCATTGTTTCACACCAAGATACTTTTTCTTGACAAATCCACCCCCCAGAAAAGATGATGACAATTACATTTCCCTGCTCCAGCACACAGCAATCAGTATGACAGATCGAAGAGATTTGCAACTTCCAATTTCTGAATTACAGCAAAGTATCACCAGATGGCAGCAGAAACCCGTCCTTGCCCTCCAACTCCTTGAGGCTTGATGGAAACATTACAGTTCCACTGCCAAGATAAGCCCAGAATTTCACCAACTAGGTCAAAATTGCGGATCTTTGTTCTATTTGAGCCCAGTATTTACCTTCTAAAAGACAGTTTTTCCATTAAGTAGATTTAAAAATCTATCAATAAAACACAGTTCAATACAGTTTGAAACAGACCAAATAACATGACAGGTTTCTGTTTGGTTTTTTTTTGAGAGGTGAACTTTTTCTTCTTTCCAGATCCACACTAAAGCTATATAGATACAGACACACATAGATATGTGATTTCCTAAGAGCAACTCAAATAGGTCTGTTAAACCTGTACACTTTAAACAATTGTTGAGTAACTACTGCATCTAAAACAAGAGCAAGAAAATCTTGTCATGTGACCTGCTGCTACAAAATGCTTATACTGCTCTTCCTCTCCCCAATAAACAGGGATTTAACAGCACTACAAAGACAACCACAAGCTCGTTTGGTTAAAGATACCAGATGGTATCTTTGGAACACTTTCACGGTGTTCCAAAAAAAATAAGAATCGGTAATTTTACACCTTGAGAGAGAGTGAACGGATCAAGAGCAGACAATAAAACCTGATAACTGTTGCACAGTATTGAGAGTGCTCCAGTGTAAGACAAAAAATATTACTCAGGAAAATTAAGGCAGGGAAAATTACACAGGAGCAGGAGAAGCAGAATGGCAATTCAACCAAGGCTGAAAAGAGATCTGATTTTGTTTAAAATCATCTGGGTTTTGGTCCCAGATGTACCATGTACAATGTACTATTTTAAAATGAACTTATCTCATTTCTTCAAATGTGTATCACTGATCGACAATGAACTACTACCCTTGTCACTGCTGCACCACCCGGCTCCACTGATCCAGTCTTTACTACTGAAAGAGGAGTCTGAACCATAATTTATACAAAACTGAGGATGTAAAAAACACAATTTACACAAATCCCATCATTTAAATAATATTCTAGGATCTAGTTCTCAGGAGAAAACACACAACTGAAATTGAGCAAAACTCAAACTTTCTATCCAATTCCTTCCAGAGCTACCAGACTGACAGACTATGACAAGCAGGGGATTGAGAATAAAAATTACATCTTGCAAAACCTCCCTAGCATCCATAATGTTCTGAGTAAGATTTGCCCAACAGAAAGATCTGCTGAGGCACTTGTAACATTACCTAATTTGCTCTTTCACTGGGACTTTTGTTCACTCTTCCTCCTAGAATTTCACAAGGAGCTCATTGCTAATGAACACGTGTTTAAAGCACAGACATGAGTCTGGAGAGTTCACAGGCCACCTGGTGAGTTCCTAGAACCTCTAGTGATCTTCAAACACCTACTCCAGAGTCATGTTCATGTATACATCTAATTTATGGCATTTAAAAGTATTAGTTAAGTAACAGTTTGAAATTCTCATCTACTTCTACACCACACAGGAACAGAAAGAAAAAAATTAAATTGAGGGTACTGTTCCTTGCACTCACATAACATTATTTAATCAGAAAAGTCCCAGAAAATGTCACCGTTACAGTTTAATTCCTTTTCTAAACCTGTAATCCTAAAATCTCACCTTTTTTTATTTTTTTCCCCATTTAAAAATAAAGACAAGAGGTTTGATATTGTTTTGTTTGTTTGTGTTTTCAATTTTTCAACTGAAAAACACTTAAAAAGGCTAAGACTTACTCTGGTTATTTTCTCTGTTTGTCTGAACTTCTACAGGAAGAGACTGCAGAGCTGTCATAATCCTCTGAGCAGTACCAGATAAAGGCACTTTAGAAATCTCACATCCTATGTACATGCACCGCTCCATTTTTAAGATTAAACCTATACACGGAACACACAAATTATTAATTAATCAGGGCCACAATTCTCACTTATGTTCTGTTGAGAATATAGTGAATGTGATCAGCCATTCATTCTGAGTAGAAAATTACATTTTCTCCCAGACATGTCTGTTAGCAACATATTGTAAATAAAAATGTAATAATTTTTAAAGACTGGTATCTTTAAAACAGTGCTTTAATACATTGATTAAAAAAAACAGAACTCTTAAGTACAGCTAACTTGTACCAGAAAAAAAAAATCTAGCAAATAAATCAAGAATTTGATGTATGTCTGACATGCTTTTCCCCCCTCAATATCTTTAAACCAGTGTAGCACATGCATACAGTTACTGTTTATGGGTGCTTGGATTTTATTAGGAAAAAAACAACCAACTGTCAAGTAACTGCCAAAATTGAGCCAACATAAGATGAAAGAAACATGCATTACTAGCATGGTAAACAACCATTAATTATATGCTGTTTCAGAAAATACTTATCATAAAAAACCTCTGTTTCTTAAACTTTCTATAATTGATGCACTCAAGCACTGTTACATACAAGTAACTGTAAAATAGTTACTACAGTTGGTCAGTTTGAGAAACTGGTCAGCAACATCTATAGTCTCTACAAGCTTTGACCACCACTGTTGTCCTAAACTTTATCCTTTTCTGAGAAGGAGTAGCTTTTCCAGTTGACCTGGCCGATTACATACAATTACATACATTTTGTATTACGTACAAAATACTCAGAGAATCCTCAGATACAACTCATATTAGAGAATCACAAATAACGGTGTCCACGCTGATGCCTGGCTATTTTACACTTAGACCAGAAGAATGCATAAAACTTAACAAATAACACAGGAGAAATATCCACCATTTTCAAAATACTTAGAGGATCCAAGTTGTCCAAGTCAATTGCTCCACCAAAAACTGGGGTTTACTAAATTATTCCTATACAAGGTAGCAACTGGAGTCCTGCTGCTCTGGTCTTCTCCACTAAATCCAGTGCACGAATAGACCACGAAGTTTAACCATCATGCAAACAATAGTTCTTTTGCTTGCATGGAAATATTTTTCTTAGCTCAAGACCACAGGCAGATTGCAGCTTGGAATACTTACAAGTGCAAACATTTGTATCTCGATTCAGGGAGGAACATCCATCCTGCTGCATTAGAACTGTCTGTATCTATCTAGCTCAAATTAGTAAGTGTGTGAAGGAAAGCAAGAGAGAGGCAGAATGGCTTTCTTTTCCCTGATGTTCCAGGAGTCAGAAATATAATCTTTCCCCACACACAACTCCTCCTAACTTTTATAATTAAGAGCAACACCTTTTTCCTACACGGGGTTAAAGTGCTCCCTGACTTCTCAGGGTGGGAAGCAGCAATCAAAGCCTCAGGGGCAGATCAAAATGAGAACCCAGCAGACTAAATATAAACAAGACACTGTGCCTGAGAACAGGCCTAAAACCAACACACAGATCCACCATAAATATTGACCACACTGAACCGAATTTATAGAGTTTGGCATTTCATAATAAATACAAAGTATAGAGTTAAGCAGCATGAAATCCAGACATAAAGACACTTAAACCAGTAAGATAAAAAAAATTAAACATTTCAAAATAAGTTATGCTCACATAAAAGTTAAAAGTCTGCCATCAAAATAGTTTAAAGACTACTGTTACTGAAGTTAATGCTGATACACTAACCTTCATCAATATGTACAATGCTTGAAAGTAAGCACAGCTGATCCCATCAAAATACAAAAGACTGGAAGTTATCATACCATAAAAGCCTATTTAGTTCCATTGGTGTATTAGGAAGCTATACAAAAATTTGATAAACAGGCTAACAGTGCACATGAAAGCAGAAGTATGAAAGTATCAGCACTCTGAATTGAAATGCCTATCATAAATTACAGAGCTAACTCAGAAGTCCAAAAAACAAATTCAGAATTCTTCTTCTTTGACAAGCCCAGTATAAGTATGGACTGGTTTCAATGGAGAAGAGAGGCCATAGGTTAAATTAAGAGATGCTGGAATGGTCTTAAAACAGATGGTCTTGGTAGTTAAAACAGATTCTGGTACATATTCCAACACATTTTTAACAAAACCAAATCTTCTTAGAACTGTAAGGGAAACAATCATGGAATATCTGCCTTGGAGAACTCTCCTCTTCACTATGAGCACATTGCACTCATGTTCCAAAATCTGGAATGCCTCCTCCACATTTATTTTGTGGTTCACAGTCAAAGGTTCTCAGCATGCAAGAAAACTTAAGGGTATGAAATGCTCCTTTTGGTGCTACGCTGTGTGCAGCAGAAATGAACTACAGGCCAGGAGACGGGCAGCCTGATCATAATTCTTTCAAATAAACAGTGCATTACTTTGTATCCAAGAGCTGTGACAAAACTGAGATTGAACTTGGCAGGCAGATGCCAAAGCCTGCAAAGCAGCACCCAGTCCAATGGTAACAAACACACTGCAGGACAGGTAAGTGTCAGCCTGGACAAGCTAATGTTTATTATTCCACAGACTTGTAGACAGTTTACACTAAGATTTTCCTTTCTTAGGAGTACATTGAAGTTTAGACATTAGGAACTCTATTGGCTGTGAAATTCTCGTCTTCCAGACCACTGGCTTGAGCTTGAGACTGCTGCTCAAGATTCTCCACCATCTCTTTCAAGTGATCTTCATCTTTGAAAAAATACACATACAAGTCTCTTTCCATCTGTTGCAGCTTGTTGGACTCCAGAATGCTTCTCTTCGACTTCAGATCAGCAACCAGATCCATAAGGTGTTGATTTAGTTTATTTATATCATCTTCCAGTTGATGAAACAGCTCAGTAAGTTCCTAACAAAAAACACAAGACAAAAAATTAACACTTTTATATTCTTAATACAACAGCTGAACTAGAAGTACCAAAGCTTTTTTCTGCTTTGGGAAGCTCCTTTCATTTGTAATTGAAAAGTAATCACAAAACCCCATAAACAAAGGTGGGAAGGGATTCCATTCAATTTTTGAGCTCCATGTAACAGAACTCACATCAGGTTATGAAGATGTAATTTCATTTGCTGGTTGACCAGATGAGTTAAGATCATAAAACCTGACCTAGACAGACGAGCGAATGACGTTTTCAATCAATTAAAAGTCTTCATTGCTAGTCAAATTTTAAAAGGGAAAAGGAGACCACAACAAAAAAGCCAATTCAATTTCACAATTAAATCATTAATTATCAGCTACAATTTTCCCAACTGGCATTCTTACGATAGTTCAGTATAAGCAGACTAGTCATCTACTTACACATTATTTCCTTATTAAAGGAATTACTTTCCTTGAGAAACAGCAGCAGTAAAAAGAGATGTCACTATGTTTTTGATTTAATAATGTATAGTCCCCACATATGTACTGTTCCAATTACAGTTTCATTTTTTAATAAAAACTGTTCTATATGTTGCGAATTCACTCGACAGATGAAAGCTAAATATATTTTTATGTAATTAACCCAGGAAGTATTACATAACAGGAGATTTCCCTCAACGCATTTTTGAAGTATCTACAATGATTTAAAACCCATAACAAGTAGCATCTAACAAACCCTATTCCCATTTAAAGGATGTTCTAAACCCAATGCCTGGGAGCTGTGTAGCAGGATTGTCCTACTACAACCGTCCTTCAAAATTCTGTTATAGTTATTTTGTCCAAATGAGCCAGGTTTTTTAAGGGGGCAAACCGTACTACTGGGGTGCTACAGGTAACAGGGGAGAAAAAAGCCCATCTGAAATAAAGAGAAATTAAAATGAGTTTTCCAATTACACCCTATCCAGACAACGTATTTCCCACATCACAAACTGACAGGACTGCACGTGCTTTTGAAAGAAATTAAGTTAGATGCAACAATTTGCTCAGACACAAAAAAATTATTACCTGCCAGCCTTTACAAAAATCCAACATTTGCCAAGAACAATGTAAATAGAGAGTCCATCATCATTATGCTAATAAATGTGTTGCTGACAAGTGGGGACAGTTTGTGTGTCTACAGCCTTCATACTACATTTTTGTCAGGGAAAGAACATGTTACACATTAACGTAATAATTTTATTAACTCAACTTAAGGCTTACCGTACTACGGAGCTGTATTTGATTTCCTCCACAATACAGAGAATCACGAAGGGCATCTACATCTCTTTCTAGGCTGGCCAAAAGGAGAGATTCCTCCTGAGAAGAAGCTGCTATCTGCTCTTGTACTGTAGCACAGTCTTGCTTTAACTTCTGAGCCATCTGCTCCAGGTTTTTATATGTTTTAAATAACTGCTGTTTGTTATTTCCTCCTTCTAGGAGCTGATATAGCCTGTAACAAGTGAAGTAAGACACACAAGCATTTCTAAGTTTCCTAAGCACTCTATCATCATTAGTCAAGAGAAGATGGCCATGCTGAGAATTCAGAGGACTAGTAAAAGGCAGTATTGCTCAGGGCTCTCTTACTACACTGCTGTATCTCCCACTGATTTCATGATTCTACCTATACACAGCTAGGGACTAATAGGAATCCAAAATATCGCAATATTAAATTAGCAGCAATGAAATATCAAAGTAACAGTTAGTAAGTACATAATGAATGCAAACAGAAGTTGACAGTGTGCTTTGGCCAACTATTTCCCGACACTCCAAGAACTGCAAAATAAGATTTTTTTTTTTGAAGTGTTGAAAAAAAGCAGACTTCAATGGCCAATAAGAAATAAGAGCAATCTTTGTAACATTTTCAAGCTTACTGGTGTATTTCCTGTTTTCTATGAAGAGTCTGCTAAGAAATTCTCCAGCTAGTTACCAGTCATGCAAAAGACAGCATTACACACTATGCCAAACTTACAAAAAGTGCCCTTATATTGCATCACAAATAGGCCAATATGATCACAGGTAACTCTGTTCAAGTGTTACTACACCTCTGCATAATAAAATCTTCAGGAGTTGAGCCCTAATATAAAATCAGATTGCTTTAGTAAGAGCAGCAGCTATATTTCAAAAGTAACTGAGTTTCTTTTGAGTGTCTTCTGCTTACAAACCCTTTAAAGTTTTTAACTCTTTCAACTTCCCTTCCCTTTTTTTAAAAAAAAAAAAAAAAAAAAATAAGAAGTAGCCAGACAACATTCAGTGACTTGGAAACTTTATAATAAACCTAAACAAAAATGTTACAACTTGACAATGAAACACATAACATGAGCAAAATTAATGCTGCTTAATTAGTGCAGTTATTCACTATGCCAAACTCTGCTATGATTTAGCAACTATTAAAAAAACCCAACACCTAAAGCTCCACTCTAAAGGAGGGAAAGTCTGACATTAAGGCACCTGTAATTATACCATACACCTCATCAAAAGGCCTAGTCTTAACAGAACAGCAGTCCAGCACACATCCCTCACTGTAAGGAGACTTAACTACTTAGACAGCGAAAAATCAGACTCCTCCGTGGATGACAGGACACTCAAACCAGATGGAAATCAAGCAGCAAAAATGAGCTGAACACATTTCATGGACTGAAGGAGTCATTCCTCTCTCCTACCACACAGGGGTTTTTGCTGGCTCAGCTGACAAGGCCACACATCAAACTGAGAAATCACTGTTATTAATGTCTGTCCTTCTAGAGTAGCTCCTAGGAGGTCCTACATCACAGCCCCATATAAGACAGGTTTGGCTTCGAGCATTCATTATGTTCTGGATATGGCTTAGGAATACTTCAACACTATTAAAAAGACTGATAATTAAACAGTTTTTCCTCAGGCAAATGTGCAAAGAATTTCAAAGGACAAGGAAGAAGCAGGTTTCTTATCTTGAAGACTTCAGTTCTTGAGAATTCAAAATACTAATTAGCTACAGCAAGTACCTAAGAACTTCACAATAGGAAAGGCTTTGTTTGCCTAAGTCTTCATGTCCCCAATACTATTTCAAAGCACATCAAAGTTCAATAGTGACCATAACACTTACCTGCAAGTGAAACCATCCTCTGGACTAATAGTGTCTTTTGGCTTTGCAGGTTGAATTCGCTCAGTTATGGCCTGTAGTCTCTGCTGCAACTCATCTGTGCTCTTCTTCAGAGATTCTACCAAATTCTCAAGCTGACAGCTGATCTCCTGGTGTTTCTTCATCTCCATTTTACAGCCCAGCTCAATAAGTTCAAACGATGTTTTCTGTCTTATCAAGTGCCTGCACATTTCATCTTGTCTTGCAGCGTAACAGTCCTGCTGAGCAATCTGATGATCCAAGTAGGCTTTCAGCACTGGCGCAGTCAAAAGCTGTGCTTTCTCTTTCAGAAGTGGAAGCAGCTCTTCGCTGTTTATGTGAGCTATATCTCGTTTAATTGTTGAAATTTCATCACTTAAACTAGATATTTTGGCATCAAGGTTTTCTTGTTGTCCAATATCCTGCATAAAACAAAATACCTGTCATTTTCTTCACAGTTACCTCCAAGCCACTTTCCAAACATTCCTTCAGTTCACACAAGGTTCATGTGCTTATGTTACATCTACTGTGAAATTAAATGAAAACTTGAAAATACAACTGATAGAAAACAATGTAACAAAGGAAAAAAGAAAAAAAAGATAAAAAAGAAAGAAAAAAGAGAAAGAGAAGAAAGAAAAAAGAAAAAAGAGAAAAAGAGAAAAAAAAGAAAGAAAAAAGAAGAAAAAAGAAAGAAAAATGAAAGAAAAAATAAAAAGAAAAAAGAAAAAAAAGAAAAGAAAAACCCCAATCAAAACAAACAAATACCAAAAAACCTCTAAACTATAATCTTATCACCTGTGCCTACCCCAGGTGCAAGAAATGTGTACTCTCTATTAAAAAACATACTTTTAAAACAAAAAAAGGGGGAATGTGACACCTCAAGTAGACAAAGTTGTATTTACCCTCAATTTTTTTAATTTGGATCAATAAGTATTGTAAAAAACCCCCATGAAGATGCCCTATGGCAAGGTCCTATTGAGTTGCTGGCATGGGGAACGAGGATGCTTGTGTTTTGCCTCCCTCAGGACCCCGCTGACTTCCAGCATGTTTGAAGAAACCTTCTCCTGAGTGGGACAGACCCGACACGCAATCTGATTCCGCAGACGCAGAGGCTGTCCCTCAGACAATCCCAGAAGGACACCGGTGAATGCTGAGCAGTGCAAGGCCTGCCCGGATGTCACATGGAAGAAAATATTCTAGGGATAATTCATTGTGTCTACCAACTCTTACTAACTGGCATAATGACTCAGTCACAAGTCTCACTCATATGCCTTCTTGGCCGCACCTGATGTTGTGATTAGTGTGACTAACAATACCTTTAACATTTCTGTAGGTAATCCCTATTATTTTAATTGTATTACAAATCAGAATGTATCCCCTCTCAATTTATCAGTAATAATTCCCAAGCACGGAAGAGCCAAACTGTGGCTCCCAGTGAACCTAACCAGAAGCTGGGAGGATGATGCAGGATACAGTAAATTAATGAAACTGTTAACACAATCAAGAAACCATCATTGGATGGCTAATTGCTTTTATCATCTCTGCAGTAATCACGGCAGCTACCACAGCCAGATACACATCTACTGCTGCACTGGCCCATTCAGTGCAGGCCATGCATACAGGGGCCAGTGTACTGGGTAATATGTCAGCATCAGTAGTAGGTTTTTTAATAATTTGTCTGCTTTTAATATTTCAAGTCCTCTGGAAGTGCATCGGACAAACCCAAAGACAAGAAGCCCGGGTCCTGGCCCCCTCCACAGCAAACCCTGCGTGTCAAAACAAAACAGGGAGAGATGAGGGAACAATCTGAGTCGCTCTGCACCTACATTTGGTTAACTGGCACCAAAAGGGAGGACCGACCTTGGCTAGGTGTTTTGACAGAGAGAATGTTGTGTGTCTCAGAGTGGAAAACCACTCCTCAGGATGGCGCGTGTTACTCTCTCAGGGCTGAACAAGCCACTACATGCTGCGGGTGTGTGGGATCAAAACACTGGTTTAGGACGACCCTGGGAATTCCGGTTAACTAAAAGACAACACCATGAGCTGTTTAGGGGAGAACATGAATAAAAGGGGAAAACTGAAAATGGTCAGCGGAGAAATCCCGAAACCGAATTGTGTGGAGTGCAGCCTTATCTTTTCAGCGCTGATATCTTACCTTGTCCAAGGGCTGCAACATGCTCTCTGCACATTTGATAGCTGACTTCATTCCCTCCTCTTCAGCCTGCAGCTGAATTAGCTGATGCTGAGCACAAATATATGCTGTCTGGAGCCTGGTTACCTCTTGACTCTCTTCAGAAACTTCATCAGTCCCCTCACAAGTGACTTGCTTGCTTAAATATTCAAGCTGAAAGCTGTCTTCATGTGAATTTTCAACACATTCAGACATACCTTGATAAAAATGTTTTTTTATGTGTGAAGTAAGTGCTGCAGTGTTTTGTTCTTCCAGAGCAAAATACTTGTCCAAAGGAAGTTGGGAAAAAAACACTGGATGTTCTGAATCTGAAGCAGTGAAGAAAGAGGCAAATTTCTTTGCTGCATCCATAAGAGACTGTAGCTCACTGTCGAGATTCTTATTTGCTGCAATAAACACTTCCAGCGCTTCTTTCAAATCTTTTTGTGCTTCTTCCTCTTTGCTTTGCAGTGTTTGTAACAAATGGCTGTTTGCAGTGACCATCAGTTGAAGCTTATTATGCCGATGAATTTGAAGACTTTTTAACTTCTGAAGAGTTTGAAGCTCATCCTCTAATTCCTTCAGTTCCTCCTCCTCCTCCTCCTCTTGGTTACTGTTCTTTGAATCCATCGGCTTCAGCGTTTTAAGAGCTTCATCCAGTGCATCTCCTTCCAAGATGGGCTTACCACACTCGACAAGATTATCAAAATCTTGCAGTTCTTTTTCAGATACCACATGCTGCTCATTTATGTTTCCACAAAACCACTTCAGAAATGATCTGTCTTCCGAAGACTCGAACATCCAGTCAAAATCTTCTCCATTCAGCTCATCAGCTTTTGGATATCCAATTTTCTTAAGAGTTTCCACAAAATCCTTTCCACAGCTCATGATTAAAATATTTTTTGTAAGCAGAAAAGATCCAAATGCATTAAAAAAATCTGGGGAATTATTCCAGCCGTAATTTTTTTGCCTTTTAAAATCAATATTCAGTATTTTAACAAAAAAAGAGTCTGCACAGGAAAAAGAAAGTGTCAGATCACACCAAAAAAACTGAATGATGTTTTGGATTAGAGTAGCTATTCAAAGACTAGAAACCAATGTTTATTTAATGGATATCTTAATCTATTTTGTTAATCAAATCAGGACACATTTTTACATCAGTTATATCCCTGATCTTTGCAAGTACTTACATTTCTCCTTAATTCACATAAATTATTAAAATAGAATAACAACAGCTATAAATACTGAACAATTCACTGGCCTGCAAAAGTGATTTACTTATATATTTTTCTTCACATTCCTTTAAAAAAAACACCCACAATCATGTAAATGCTTCCAAAATTAGTGCGGTTTTCAGTTTGTTCTAAAAACAAAACCACAGTGATGTTACACTGCACTTCAAGATCTGGGTTATAAAGGGTTATTTTTTACCTCAGCAGCAAGCAGTCTTGTCTTCTAAACCTTCACTTAAAAGACTCCCTCTGAAATCCTAAAGTGTGTGCAACAGACACCAAAGGATAAATTATTATAAAAGTTAAGAGGCCTTGTTTGCAATAGTCTGGTAATATTAAGAAGGTTTGTTTAATTTGATATTACTTAATACTTTGTTTCTAAAACATATGCTCCACCACAAAATTTCACTTTGCCAGACAGCCTGGAGGGCTGAAGCAAGTAAAGGCATCCCTCTAAAATTCCGTATGTGTCTGACTTAACTAAGAGTTACAGATTACATATGAAACAAAATGTTATGCGAGTTTCATGTCACAGGGTGGCCTTCCAACTCTCCTCTGCCCTCAGTGCTAAACAGGGCATAAATAAATATGGGTGCCAAGAGGACGGTGCTAGATTCCTTTCAGTGGTACCCAGGGGCAGGGCAAGGGTTAATAGCCATAAACTAAACACAGCAAACATCACCTCAGCATGAGGTAGAACTTTACACGGAGGGTGTCAGAGCACTGGAACAGGCTGCCAAGAAAGGGTGTGGAGTGTTCCACTCTGGAGACATTCCAAACCCACCGGGACGCGTTCCGGTGTCACCTGCTCCAGGACACTCTGTCTTGGCAGAGGGGTCGGACCGGAGGCCTGAGGCTTCTTCCAACCTTAACTTTTCTGTGGCTCTGCGCGATAAGGGGCCCGCACAGCTTTATGCGCGGCCCCGCCGCTGCCATTGAACACCGCGAACAACAACCCCGGAGCCCTGAGGGAGCACCCACCACCCCCGTCCCCACACGGGCCCGCCCAAAGGCCGCACGGCCGGGACCCTCCGGGGCCACGTCCCGCCTCCCCCCCGGGGCCGCCGGGGCCTCCAGCGCCGCGGGGATCCCGGTCGGCAGCCGGCCCGGAGCGGGGACAAGCCGCGACGAGGGGATGGAGCAACGCGAGCGATCCCTCCCCGATCCCACAGCACCCGCTCCGCACTCACCGCAGCGTCTGCTCGGCCCCAGCGGCGGCTCCGGGGGAGGGGAGCGGGGCGGGAAACGGCGGGAAAACTGAGGGGAGGCGGCGGGATGGCAGAGGGGAGGCCTGAAGGAAAGCGGCGGGAAGGCTGAGGGGAGGGCAGAAGGGAGGCTGAGGGAGGGCAGAAGGGAGGCTGAGGAAGGCTGAGGGAGGGCAGAAGGGAGGCTGAGGGAGGTCGTGGCCAGGCTGAGAGCGGGCTCAGGGTGCGCCCACAGCTCGAACCGCGCGCCACGCGCCGCCTCCCTCCCCGCGGGGCCGCACGCGCACGCGCCCTCGCGCCGGGCCCGCTTGGTGACGTCACGAGGGCCGCCCCTGCCCTCAGGGCGGCCGTGGGAGAGGAGGTGTTTCTGTGGTCGGCTGTGTCCCCTCAGCCCCCGTGCCCCGCTCTCCTCGCCTGTGTCCCCTCAGCTCCCTTCGGCTGTGTCCCCTC
>JAYRBT010000139.1:65289910-65372811 GCA_036023395.1 Myiotriccus ornatus | reverse complement strand
GGCTGTGTCCCTTCAGCCCCCGTGCCCCGCTCTCCTCGCCTGTGTCCCCTCAGCCCCGGTCCCTCAGTTCCCCCCGGCCCTTGCCCCCCATTTTCCCCGTCGCAGCACACGGGCACTGGAGGACGGGGCAGACCCGAGTGCAGCCGGTGTCGCTCGGCGCTTTGCCCGCTGTGCCCGCCGGCCTCCCTGTGCCCACGCCCGAACACGACGATTCTGCCAGCCGCGCCCGCTGTTGCTGTGTGGGTGATTTTCACCCCTGATCAGTCGTTCCGGTAGTTCATGGCCTTTATGTCCATGGATTTGTCTGATGTCGTCTTCAACACGCTGATATCCCCCCAAAACTTCACAAGGCAGCATCCCAGAACATCACTGCCTGCTGCTTGGAAAGGCACTTCCTGTATTGATTTTTAGCCCTTTCCAAAACCGGTGAAATGATTCTTGGCACTAGCATTGCAGGATTTGGTCAATGCCACCTCTGCATGTACCTTACTCATGGTATTCATGGCAATTTAGAAACCATCAGTACATTTTCCTTCAGCTTTGTCCTCTCCAATTTGGAGAGTTCCAAAATTTGGCCTCTATAAAGGCAGTGCTCCATTCCTCCCATTATTCCAAATGTCCCCTGAACCTTTTATAGCATCACTGTGCCTTGCCGGAGGTGCAGAGAAGAGACTGCACAGAGTCCTCAAGGTGTGGATGTGCCAAGGTTTTCTACAAAATCCTCATTTCCAGTGCCCTTCCTTACCATGCTGTCTGGTTTCTTGGCTTTTTGGCTGCTGTGGCTCATGGAGTCACCAGAAAGCTCTTGGCATAGGTTGTGGGATCTCTTCTGCATTGCAAGGGCTGGTTCTCAGTCAAGCACCATGTAAACTTGTCATTAGCAGTTTGAGCATCCCTTATCAGGCACTCCTTGAGTTTAGACGTCTTTGCTTCCTGTTTACATTTTGTGTGCCACGTTTTTCTGGGCTTCCCTACTTGCCCTGCAATAGACTCCTTAAATTTCTCGAGTCATGCAAGCGGAGGTTTGCACCACGTTTCTCTATTTGTGTCAGATATTATACGTGGGCTTCTAGAACTGTATTTTTTAAGCCTTCTGGGTGTCTGTAGGCCTCTTCGTTTCAAACTGCACATTTAGGGGGTTTTGGCATTTCCCCCACTTTTGCATAGGTCATTTTGATAATTTTCTTTAAACTGAGTATCTGTTTGCTTTATTTGTCTTAATCTCTTCCTAGTGTTTAATTATATTTTGGTTGCTACTATTTAGCAGCTAATAGGTCTTGAATTAGATCCTCTGCGCTGCTGAAGACTAAATTCAGAATGACTTTTTTTTTCTTGTGGTTCATAGGGTCAGTTATACTAGAACGAAATAATTTATTGCATACAGAAATGTTATCTCTGCATTTCACCCTGATAAGGCATTGACCCAGTCCATATGAGGGTAGCTGAGCCCTCCCACTACTTGTCCTAAATGTTCAGCTTCTCTAATCTCAATGCAGTTGTTGAAATGAATCAACACAGGGAAATGAGCAACCTTGCAGCTCAGCACAGCTAAGACTAAATCGCATGAGGTTTTCTAGATCAAAATCAGCACCTGTATCGCTCGCAAAGTACAGAATGCTGATTTCTGGTATAACATGGTCCATGCAAGACACTTTTAGATTAAACCCTGACCTGGCAGTGAGTTCTCCTGGGTAAAAGGAGCTGTAGTGTTGAATTCCTTCCCATCAGATTACAGCCTGATATGCAGCTGCAAGTTAGGCTGGCTGAAGTTTTCAAATCGTCTTGCAGCTGGGAGTCCATTGCGTCTTTCTGACGGGCAAGGAAAGAACTGTGCTGCTTCAGTTCAGTCAGTTACTTGCAGTAAAATCAGCCTCTCCTACAGCAGTATTTTGCAGGGTTGTGCTTCACAGTATTGTGCTTTGAGGGTTTTTGTTTCATAAATATCAGTGTTTCAGGGTTGCTCATGTAAAAAATGCCTGAGTAAAAGCAAATTTTAAATACCTAGAAAACATCCCAAAATTCTGCTGTCCTGAGAGCAATTCAGCTCTTCCACTGAAGTCCACATCCTAGATGAAAGAAGACACATCTGATAAAAGACTGTCTGTCTTTTTTCTATCAAATTGTCTCTCTGGGTTGCTGCAACTAATGCCTTCAGTTCCCCATGTGACTGGTTCCTCTCCCTCTTCCCAGACTACAATGCCTACAATGTCCCACTTCCCAAAACCTATGTCCCTGTCCGTGCAGCTGGTCAAGCAGCACTACATGCTCATTCTGTAGCTGGTTTGGAGCTACAACCATGCTGGCCAGTCCTGGCCTTCTCTTGAAAACAATTCAACTGGGACATGATCAGTGCAGGAAATAATTTGTTTTTCTTTCTACCCAGACATGGAATTTCTATGAAAGTTTTCATCGTGGATTATTTTGGTGAAAATTAGCCAGAAGGTTCAGAAGTTATCAAGGAAAGGAGGAGCGGAACAGATGGACGAAAGAGGAGTTGACAGACAGCATGATCTCATAATCCCCGCTGGCATAGGAATTCAGGCTAGAATTGAAATATTTTAGGTCAGAACATTGTGCACATAAAATTCTCATTTTGAAAGAACAAGCCTCTAAAGGGAAACAAATTATCATTTGTTAGACCATCGATCGGCTTTTAGGGCAGAGATTATACAACACACTTCCCCTACAAACATGTCTTCAAAATTTCTTACAGTCCCTCTCCCCACCCAACCTCACCCCATGTGTTCACTGTTTGCTTTTGCAGATCCTTATGGGTCAAGTTTGTTTTTCTCTGATTCATTTTTTTTTCTTGGTTGTGTTCAGTCAAAACATAATTAAAGACTTACCCTTTTTTTCCATTCTAGGAGCAGTTGGTTTGCATCTGTGTCCGAAAGCTGGATGGGCTGCTGAGATAGGATACTGCCTTTACAAGCCATTTTATGGTGAATTCCAGCAGATTAAGACATAAACATTTCTGGAAGGATGTCTGCAAGCTCTGCACTATTCCATCCATATCTTGTTGTGTTTATTCCACTGCAAAATATGACATCATTATGCCTGATACCTCAGAGAGAAGTTCTTGATTACCCATCATCCAAGGCTGTAATAAACAGCCACCAAGCAGGTGTCACAGCTGGGCAGTCTAAATCCTCCCACTGGGATACATCTGTCAGATGACAAACTCTCATAAAAGTGGTTTGTTACTGCTTTAGGATTCGGTTTTTGTTTGGTTTATTTGTTTGTTTATTTCATGGGGGGGTTTATTTGTTTTTTTGTTTCATGGAGAAAAAGCCCACAGAGGAGACATGGAAATAGGTTTTTAGCTGGTGAACTGTAACTGTATAGAAGCTTTTTGATTTTGCATCATACTGCATGCCTGCTGGCAGCAGCAGGATGGCAGAGGTCCCTGCTGCAGATTGCTGGAGTAACAATCAGCCTTTAAAAACACCCTGTTTTAAAAGGTAATTCGTTCCTTTAAGCAAATTTGTATTCTGAATTAAGCACGGCTTTTGAAGTGCTATGTGAACTTTCATTATAACAAAGTCATAAGACAGGAGTTTGGCACCAGCTGGCTTTCTCTCCCAAGTGCATGTATCTTCTCTCCAGAGGAATGGTAGATTTCATTCTGAGACCTTGTACTCCCAGAAAAGCAGGTCAAAGTGATTACTTTTCTTCAGCTTTGTTGGATTCAGGGCCATAAATATACAAGAGGCTGCTACACCTTTGGGCTAACACTCCTATGTATTTAAACATATAATGCACAAGGGGATTCATTTTTTTTTTTGAGAAAATGGTTTGTTTACTCTCCTGACCCTATTTTGAATGAGTACCCCAAGCCAGGCTGATGAGCTGGGCTGTCTGCAAATGAGTTTTATTCTTAAGGATCTGAACCCATGTTTGGGAATATGCACTGGGACTCAACAGGGACCTCGGCAGGAATTGTGCAGGACCAGATCACTCCCTCCCACTTCCTTGCTCTGCTCCCTCTCTCCCATCAGCCTGCCCACAGCTCATCCCCAGTGGGGCAGTAGTGGCCCAGGAGAGCAAGCTTTCGGGGGCTTTCACAGAGCTGTGGGGAGTGTGAAACCATAGCGGGCACAAAGAAACCAGCAGCAATCTCTGCTCGTCCAGGCCCAGCTCTTCTGGCAGCAGTGACACCAGCACTCTGCTCTTCCTCTGGCCCCCACACCATAATCACACCTTTCTTGCCACGCCACGGTCCTTAAAAACACCGGGTAATTCACAGGTTACGGAATAATAATAACTGATAACTTTTCCATTAAATCCACTGTAAAGTACCTCTTTTAGAGGAAGCTGATGGTTATATCATTATGATTTTAATTATAATTTAAGGCTCTATTTTATTTAAATACATTTTGACAAGACATCTTCATCCTGATAGGTGAGGCAAGCTCCTAGACATGAGGAAACTTGCTTTGCTTGTAAACAGATGATAGGACATGACAAATGTCATAAAAGAAGCTGTACAGGTCATAAACTGTACAGGATTTACAAAAATAGTGTCACCACACTGGTCATAATTCTGTTACCCCATGCAATTCTTGTGCTGAGAAAAGTGCTGTCACAAAGCACAGAACTGCTAAAAGTTTGATAGCTTTTTTTCTGCTGGAGATTAATTTATAGTAAGTTAGTAAGGACTGGATTGTATTTTATGCTTATTCTGTGATAGTGTTAATTTCAAAGAACGCTGTGATGAATTAGTTTACTATGTTTTGCACAGGGATATTTTTCCTGATTCAGCAGCTTAACTTATTTAAATCAAATATAAACATATCAACAAGCTACTTGCCATGATTTCAACTTAAAACTACTATTTCTGTATTTTTAAGACATTGCTGTATTTAAGTCCAACATGTGCGACAAACACACACAAACCAGTGGATGTCACACACTGCAGCTGAGAATAAACAATGTAATTCACAAAAACATTTTGGCTCTGTCCCTCGTCTCGTCTCTCCTAGTAACAAACTAAAATGCTCATTTTTGTCTGGCTGCACATCACGTATGATGTGACTTTCATATTCAACAAAATACACATGCAGAACATGCAGACTGCCTCAATTTTTTTTCTTTTTTTTTTTTTTTCTGTCTTATACAGAACTGGAATGATTTCAAGTATAATTACTTAGACACTAATGCATTTCAGCTGGCACTTTGTTTTCCAGGTTGGTTTGTCTTCAGAAAGGTAATAGTGGAAATTTCTATAGCACCCATGCTTAGAGACAAATAATATTAATAGCTATTGGGGTTTCATTGGGCCAATGTGTAGAAGAACTTACAACAGCACTCCAGCCTTCATACCTTCCTATTCCTTTGAATTGCTAAAACTCAGTGAGCTCCTTATGAAATAGTCATTAAACCAATATGTAAAGATTTACAGTCTGTGAAGACTTTCAAGAGAAGAAACACAAAAAAACAAGTGATGACATTTTTTGAAAAAAAAACTGGATACCACAACAAAAAGGTATAAAAATTTGTATTTATATTATGACGAGATAATGATACAACACAGTACTCCGTGTGCTACAGAATGTAGCAAGCGCCATGTACGTGCGTACAAATGAATCTGTATAATACAGTAAAAAGCATCGCACAGACTATGAACCATTCCTTTGGCTCTGGGACCCAGAGGCTCTGGCACAGAACCCACTCGTAACACCTTTAGGTAACAATTTCCACCAGTAAGCAGCAGAAGGCTCTCAGTCAGTGCTTCACCTGCACCAAGGTTTCATCAGTTAAACATCCGTATTGCACAGACCCTTCCGATGCCATAAATCCCATGTAACCACAGGTTATGCCTCTCGTGCAAAATGGAAGAAAGAAATTCTGAAATTGGGGCGCCTTCACTCTGCTTTGCCAATGGGCAAGCCTCTGTCCGTGCCTCTCCAGGAATCCTTTCTTGGGGTTATTTACAATACTTCAGGCAGAGAGAACAGCCGAGGTGACCAAATGGTTTCTGGACTTTTCTGTTTCATATATCCCCTGGATTTTAATTCTGGGTAGTTACTTGGATGTTTTCTTTGCAGCTACCAATTAAGAACAGTGCTTTTAGGCAGTCACTTAAGCAAATTGGCTCATTTCATTGCTGGTGAAATTAATTTCTGGTGTGTTTGCCCCATTAGTATTTGTAGGGAGTACAGCTCTTCCTTAAAAGGTATCTAAAGGGATTCAATTATCCTTCCACCAATTTCGGAAAGTGCAAGTTAGTGCACTGTTACTGGCTCATACCACGCAAACCAGTGGCCTCTACCAGTTAAAAAAAAAACAAACAACAAACCCACAACAGGTTTCTGAAAGAGTAACTTTATCAGTGCCATCATAAAATGAAGTGTATAAAATTAATATTGCTTAATTAAAAATGGTGATGATGTGGCTGTTTTCAAAAATATTTCTTTTCCATGGGGCTGATCTGCGAGGATCAAAAATTGCACCGCAAATTACCAGTCTGCCAAGAAGCTGGTAAAATGGTGAAATAATCACTTGTTCCGGGTACAGCAGAGACTGCTGTAAGTACCTCCAGGAAAAGCAGAAGTACCCGCCCTGGAGCAGGTCTGCAGGCAGGGCCCACGCTCACACAACTTCACTCTTTCCGTTTCTCAGTTCTCCTCTTTTGGCATTTAAGTTCATGTGCTGAAATGGGTTATGCAAAGTGTACAGTTGGATGCTCAGAATACTGGTATTTATCACCGTAATTTATTGGTAGATCACTAGCTTTTTTTTTTCTTTTTTACTTTTAATACTAAATGTTGGTAGGCTGCACGTGGTATAGCTGAATCCATGCTCATCCGTGTCAAAAAAAGTAACACCCTTTAAGGCCAGACAGTCTTAATTCTGTAACTTAGATACAAGTTGTGTTAGATTTTAAGTCTTTTTTTTTCCCACCTCAAAGCTTACACTACTAATAAATTAGGATAGAAACTAATCTATAAACACCAGATGAAAAACTGTCCTTCTCATGGATTTTTGGGGGCTTATTTCTGATTTAATCCAGTAAAACTCATTGAACCAAGTTTGTCCTTTGCTCAAGACAACACAGGATCCAGCCTCTGGTTAACAATGTGTTGAAGAGTTTCTACTGACAAACCTGCTCTTTTCAGAAGAATCAGCTGCAATGGGCCTGGCAGGGTACAAATTGGGCAGAGAGAATGGATGTGAAGGAGGATTCATGCCCTGAATTACAGTGGAGAATGTGCAGAAAAAAACTAACAATTTTGGGCTGTTTTTTTAATGCCTCTCTGCGGTGATGACAGAGTGCACTCCCGGAGCTGGAGGAAGCGCTAATCCAGGAGCAGTGAGGAGGCGTATCCTCCCGACACCTGCCTGCTGCAGGGGAAAGCCCTTCCTTTCTTCTCCCCCCAGGAAACAGGCCAAACCTCCACGTCTCCATAAAAAGAACTTCTCGATGACTTCATCCTTCCAGAGCCCTTTCCACAGAGGAGAAGACCTAGGAGCCCTGTAATCTTGTCCCTACTCCTTCTTTTCCGATGCGGTAATTGCAGGGGAATTAAGATGAGCTGAGCACTGGTACCTCCTCGCCTGCTAAAAGCACCGTCACGACACACCACGGCAGGGCTGCCGAGACGGTGGCAGGTTTTAATCTCGCAGCCAACGGTTTGCTTTTGGCAGTCATGTCGTGGTTACAGGTACAGCTGTGTGCACACACGGATGCGCGCACACACACACACGTTCACACAAATGTCCAGCTTAAAAAAATTAATAAAAATAGCACACTTTGCATCCCAAGGAGTCACGGCCACAGGTAGCGCTGCACTGGCTGCTCAGTAGCAGGAGAATCGTGTCCCTGAAGGAATGTCAGAGCCCCAGCTATGCCTGTGGGACTGCAGCTCTGCTGGGGGGGCCAGACCAGGCACCAAACACGACACTTGGAACTGCTGTGCCATTGCCTCTAACCGGGCTGCTGCTGTTTGGGGAAGCTGTGCCTGAAAATTCCACCTTAAATTGGGCTGCACTTGAGGGAGAATGACACAGGCAGTGTGGTGTCATTTTTCTTTACCAGCATAATAGCTCCCAGCTGTAATAACTGAAAAAGTAAAAACAAATAAACCCTTTTTATTTCCACTCAAGATTATTCGAGTAATTTTTATTGAAAATATAAGATCTACAAAGCCATGGATACCCAGCGTGGAAGAACTCATTAAGTTAGCACATTCATCTTTAAAAGGAAAATTTCAGGTTGACCTAAGGTACAATAATGTTCAATTTAAAGTCTCGGTTTTCCTTCTGTAAGATTCAAATCTTTTTTCATTCGGAGGTTCTGTGCAAGAGCTGCTTGTCATGAAAGGAAACACTTTACAATCCATGAATGTGTTCATTATATAATAAATGAACAGCAACAATATACTAGCCTTTTTTTTTTTTCCTGTTAACAGTCGTGTGTTAAAGTAAACTCTTTTTTTTTTTTTTTCCATGATTTGGAAATTAGTTACATATGCACCAAAGGAGCTAGTAATTTCTGCTGCTTGTCAGCTACACACAATGAGAATATTGCTGTGTGCTTTCCCCAACAATGAGGATTTTAGTAATATGCAAGGTGTATAGAACGTAATACCAAAACCTGCATCACAGAAAATTGTTAATTGGTTTTTTTTTTAATTCAGCTGCCAGAGTTGATAACCTTAGGCCCCTCCCCAGAGCCAAAGTAGGGGTGGCCATCCATTAGGTTATGTAAATTAAATGTATGTTTTCCTTGTTGGCAAGTTCCAAGCAGTAAGCGAGAGTGCAAACAAGGATCTGTAAGCTGCCACAAAATGATTTCATATTTCTACCCCGTGTTGTAAGAGCCAAAGGGAGGACACGTATGTCAGATGTTGAAAGAACAACTGAACCTTTGTTTTTGATCATTATGGTCAGTCTGTCATGAGGTCTTGTATCCGAATGCTAAAAATGGCACCACACTTGGACATCCTGTAGCCTTACACAGCACGTTTGTGTTTCCTCAGCCACTGAGCGCTGGTCTCACAGAGACCCTGACTTTATAAGCTAACAAAATATAGATTCGGGTGCTGAAGGATCCCAGGGAGGGCTCATACAAAGACAATTCACCCTCGCACCAAAACCTAATGTTATGATTTCACTTAAAGCCACACTGAATCCGTTGTGAGAGGGTGAAGATATAAATACACCTCTCTGCTTCTTCCGCAAGAAGGTGGACAACTGACCATTTGAACAGAGGGTCTTGAAACAAAGCTTAGTTGTCCTTTAAACAATGAAAAGGAGAGGCATACATAAATGGTCACCAAGGCACAATATGACAAAGGTGAAGAGTCCCTGAGACTCTGGTCTGGGTCTGTACCATTCCCCTCCCTATACAAGTAAATGAGAACATTTAGGAAAATATAATACAAAATCTCTTACAGGAAATATAGACTACACTTGCTAAAATCACTTTCCTAAAAGTGTTTATAGCTTTTTTCTTTTTTTTTTTTTTTAATTTAATTTTTTACCTTTTTTTTTCCTTCCTTTTTTTTTTTTTTTAAAAGACCTTCTTTAAACAGGTAATGCAAAGACTGGTCCATTTTTTTCTTACCCGGCAAGCCAAGCTCTAATGACTTCACTAAGCAGAAGTTGTATTAAAATACATCTTCATAGTATTGCTACAAGTTGGGTAAATATGTTCTGAACAGCTTGATGAGTACTAAATAAACTTTGCTGTTTTACAGCATACATTTTAATTTTTTTGCACTTTTTTTTAAGAATAGAAAATGCAATTATAGTGTGCAAAAGAAAAAAATAATTATCTTCTAGCTGAATACTGTAATCTTAAGCCATGCCTTCCATAAAAATGTATTGACATGTGTAAATAGAAGAAAAGAAAAAAAAATACAAGCAAACAGATTTCATTTCCTTGCAAGGAAAGATTAACTATCATAAACTGGATCACTTGAGTTCTGTATTCTTCAGAGAAAGAAATGAAAACAACAACCCATAAAACCACTGAAATGCTTCAGATGTCATCCATTCCACGATAACAGGTTAGAACTGCCATGTTGCTTTCTACTGCTCCCATTAACATGGGTAGAATGATTTGCTGCTGGTTGGATATTGAATACAAAAAGCAAAAGAAAGTTGAGATCATCCCACATGAAGTCATTATTAGAGCTGGCTTTTCCCCCGTTTTGAAGTACAGTAGTGACTTGTAAATATGACCTTTTCTAAAGATCATCTGAGATTTGAAGATTTATCTGCCTGCTTCACCCAAACAACAACTGCTGAAAGAATTTGCTCTATGAAGCCCACTATGCAGCATTCAAAATGTTTTGCATTTTTCTTTTGTTTTTTTCATTTAAAAATACCACAAAAAGTAGTTTTAGGTTTTTATATCTCTGAATCACTAACACATTGTAGATTCCGCTTATTCTGCCATGTTTGAAAAATGGTTTCTGCAAAATCAAAATAACTGTCAAACTCCCTTATGCCATGCTTCCAACAGTTTGAATTTAATTCTTCTTGAATGGAATGACAGAATTTATTTCCTTTAATTTGCAGTATGGCTACATCAAGCTAGCTTTAAGTCACAACTGTACCTAACCACAGTTCTCTGCAGCAAACCCATGATTTACAATATCTAATATTGTGGTTACAGTGCAGGGAACCGTGGGTAAGAAACCTCCATGTCAGAGTACTGTGGTTGGGGTTTCCCGGAAGAGTGGCAGTTGACACCTCTGGAATATTCATATATAAGTGCTTCAGTCAGATGGTCCTGAGTTGAACAGGTAACTCAGGCACTATGAGAGCCTGGCATTCAGTCTGCGGGAATGTGTGTAACCTCCGTCACTCGAACCGCTTTGCAAACTGTAGTGGTCTTCAGCATCACTGGCACTTCCAATACTGTCCATTTCACCTGGAGTAAACTCCATTCCTTCAATGTCTACTTCTAAAGAAAACATAAGAAGGCACATTTTCAGAAAGGCAGCAGCTGTAGCAAGTAATTATGGGCCAGTGTCAATCAGCGTTCAGGTGGAACTTGAATCATGCTTCATTTTCAGTAATCAAAACAAAAAGAACTGGCACAGTAACTCCTGAGGAAATGATCCTCTTGTCCACCTGAGAATTAAAATCCCTTCTGTCCTCAACCACATAAATACACTGCATGACATCAGTACCAAATGCTGTCCCAGAACTGTTCCAACCAGCACATGACACTGATCCAGCAAGAAGCCGACCCTCAAAGGCCGTAATAGCGCTGCCCCATTGCCGGTAATTCCCACCCATACAGTGTCGGCCGGCGAGGACTGTGGCGTGACCGTCTGTCCCCAGTGACTGCCCCGACACCGACCACTCGGCTCCCACAGGCCCTGAAACAGCCTGGGCGAGTGCTCAGCACGGAAGAACTTCCAAATGGGAAAATAAGAAACGGCCATGGGCAGCTCCAAGAGCTCTGTCTTAAATGAGAACCAAATGCAGAGAACCCTTGGTGATCGTTACACAGAAGATGCTTTAAAATTTCACAATAAACGATGTGGAATTAATTTATTCACACAAATTAATTAAGCCAAATAAGATTTTTTTTTTTTTTCCACGAGAAAACATTATGCCAGCCTTACCAGTAATTACACTAAAAATTCAAAACATGAAATGGTAATTGTTTAAAAAACTGGCAAAAACACACGCAGGATAAATAGCTTTAAAAATACACACAGTATTAATAGCTTCAAAACCGATGAGAAAAAGGAACATTTTTCAAAGAATGTAAAAAAGTTGCAGTAGTTTTTTTTATTCCTCAAATAGCATCACGGAACAGTTTTGTCTGGGCTTTGTTGAAAGCTCGGTTTTAGTTCCAAATGACAGTTTCTCGTTTCCCTACTTCCCTTTCCCTTCCTGCTCCTGCGACTCCCCTCGGGAAGCCCTGGTTCAATTACCTTGTTCAGAGTCAGTGGATATTGTTGATCCCATGCTGTCAGTGCGGATACGCTCCATGCCCTGCACGGATAGCTGCTCCAATCTGCGCTTGAGGTAGCGGTGTTCCCGCTGTAATTGTTCTTTAATATTTAGAGCTTTTCGGTCCTGTTCTTCCAATTTCTTAAAGGGAGAGGAACACAGTAAGCTGACAGCTTTCACCCACGTTAAAGCATAAGTTAACTTAAGGTATTTCCAATAAACAGTAATTCAAAAGTGATATAAATATTTTAATGAAGTTAAAATGAAATTTAAGGATTTAATTTTTCAGTTAGCATTCTGTAAAGGTCAGTGCAACTTTGGCAGTTGAGGTCACAGCTGAATTTGTCTCACAATAAGATATATGGATGCAGGAGATAAAATACTGAAAGAAAAAGATCCTTTAGAAACTCTCCTGCCACTAGAACACATTCCATGGCTCAGGCCAAATTATTGTTGACTTGGTTGTGGGGAATATTTAAATCATTTTATCAGGCAAAACTGGCATCATCTCTGATAACTCGAGTGTAGCTCAAGTTTCAGTGAGAACATAACACCTCTTTAGGTGAAATAAGAGAGTTACCTATCACCATAAAGGAACCATCCTGAGCTTTTGAATGCCCTCCCTCCTACCACAGGCCATGGAAAATTTTAGCATTTAAAAAGCTTAATTAACAATAAGCAGCATTAATTATATATAGTGGGAGGAATTTACTAACGATTCTCTTTATTCTTGGATTTTTTTCCTTGAACCTCTGCAGAGCAAATATGATAATTCTGTGATAGCTCCTACAAAATCAGTGGTATTAATCCAAAATTTCTCAGCAAACAGCCTGTGAAAGGATTTTTTCACATATCTACCTAAAATCTCCCCTCTGATAGAATAAAAGCAGGTATTAATTTTGCAAATAAAAAGAATACATGCTGCACAGTTGGTCCAAATGCAGCAACAGAAGTGGCATCTTTTAATATTTCAACTAAACCCTCTCCCAAATCACTGATAGCTGGTTTTGATGGTATAATTAGGGAAAAAAGTGTAATGAGTAAGATGGGATTAAAAGCATGAAGGACACACAAATAAGAAGACCTTTTATTACTAAAAAAATTATCTAACTGATGCAGTAAATTACAGGTTGCAGCAGTAAAAGCACTCGTAAGAAAGAGCAGATTTCTCTGTGAGCTGTGTTTACACGACCACTGAGATTTAGGAGATGTGCAGGGAGTGAGTACAGCTGCTGACAGTGCCTCCTGCCATCTGAATGAACCTGGGCTTGGTTTTCTGAGGAGAGTGGGCTGGGACAGTGCACAGCAAACCACAAGCAAAACCCCTCAGAGATTTCGCTGTTCCAATGCAAGCCTGAAATAAAAGCATTTCTCTCTGGAAAAATAACTGAAACTCTTGAACTGGGCAATTTCCTGGCTGAATGAGATCTACCCTCTTCAGCCAGGTGTTAAGCCCCCTCCCAGGCAATACACTCTGTAGAAATGCATCTGAGGTGGGTACACAATGTTAAAATAAGAAAAGGGGTTGGTACATCCACGTACACAACAAACCAAATGAGCCCAATTGATCAGATTTCCTCTTCCTGTATTTTCCTGGCTGCAATCCCGAACTCTTAACAGCTATTTTAGGAATGAACTCAGTGATTCATATCCAGGAGACTCAAAACCGTCCAATCTTTCGGAGTAAGTTTCAGTATATGGGGGTGTGTGTGAAAAGTTCAAAACTAATGACTGAGTTAGGAATGGCAGCTGGGCAGTCATGCTCTGGCAGTGCAGCAGGGAGGGAGCTGACCTGACAAAGGGGAGCAATTAAGTGCCAACCCAGTTAGGACAGGTTCGGTAAAAATGTTAAAAAGAAAGTTAAACTTCAGTCTCGGTTTTCAGAAAATGGGGACTTGGTCCTGTGCACGGTGGATTTGGAAAGAAGCTGTTCCTAGCTTTTTTTATCAGCAGCTGAAATGGTAACTACAGGGCTAATCTCTCACACTCGCCACTTGTAAAAACAGTTTTTCAATTTGTATGCATAAGCCCATGATAGGGGGGCAGCCCAAGACAAAAACCACATGCAGGGCCTTTCACGCATGTTAGCCTGAATTATAAACAAGAGGCCAAAATCTCAAATGGTAAAAACAGGGGTTGCCCAGCTGGAGTAAATGTGCTTAGAAGAGCTGAAGAAGCAGCTCTGCAAATTTGTTCACACGAACAGTTTTGCTTAAATTAATCTTTAATTCTTCATATGAATTACACACATTTCTGTAACTGCAGTGCACCTTAATGATGTACATCAGCAGGCTGTTCTCCAAAATATGCTAAGATTACTGGCAGTGTTCAACCTTTCCTGACACTTTTCTTGACCTGTTTCTCTGTAACACTGAAAAAAATGCCAGATGAGTAATTATAGCCCTGGACACAGCAGCAGAAACCTGTTCTTTAACTTTTACATTTGAATACCTCTTTGTCTTATTTCTGCACATTATCAGGTTCCCTGAAAATGACAACAGTGAAAATGGGAGTGACGGTATCTTTGGAGAGAGGAGGCCTAAGGAACAATTCGCTTTGGATTACCTTTGCAAATGTAGAACCTGCACTGCTGCTGGACCATAGGTGAGATTTTGGGCTGATTTTTGTTTTAAACTTGTAACAAGGGGAGCCAGCAACTAGCAGAAGATTGCATTTAATATTTGGGTTCATTTAAATGCTTCAGAACCTCGTCAGAAAGATGTGGGATGAGGATAAGGCTCACTAGTAGCTACAATCCTTTTGACTATGTTATTTTTTTTCATCCAGAATGGATCTTTTTACATTGAAACCAATGTAACACGTTACCTTGCTCAATCCTTAAAAAACAAACATATTAATCAAAGAACAGCTTTGATACATATATATTATTTTTTAAGCTACAGTGTAAATAATTACATTACTTAGTAACTAAGCAGAAATGACTGTTTTATATATCTGAGACTGCTGGGTAAATTGCATAACCTTGATACTGTGACTGAAATCCTTGCAACTAATAAAGGCCAATATATCCAGAAGATTGGACATATGGATACGGATTTTGTGTGAAAATTAGTTTCCTCTCTACGGATACACATTCTGGAAGATTCTCCTTCAAAAGAAACAAAAACATGCGTGAATGTTTTTACCTTGATATGCATCTTAGCTCTTTTCAACAGACTTAGAGTGGTGTGTCTGGTGCTGTCCGGCCCGAGAGGCACGAGCTGTTTTAGCTGTTCCAAATATAGCCGGAGTTTAGCCCGCCTGCAATTATTAAAAACGGAGAGCGTTGTAGTAGAGTTGCACCCGAACAGCATATCCTATATGCAAACACCATCTGTTTGCAGGATCTCTGTGCAGAACTCGAGTGGCTTCCTTTCCCCTCCCTTTGGCAAAGTTTCAGACTGAAAGGTCACTTGAAATGCAGTAATGCTGCTGGCACACTCAGACTGGAGTCTCATACCTGTGTTTCAAAGCAGTCGGCTCGGCCTGGTCAGTCCCATCTTAACCAAGGGGGGAGTATGAGCAGAGATCTGAGAATTCCAGGGCAAGACTGCACACTCAACCCATGGCTGGGTAAGGAATTAAAACTGGGATTTTGCTCCAACACAGTGATTTCCGCAGGCCGAGACAGAGCTGGGGGCAGCTGCAGATCCCGGTTCCCCTCTCCCCATTCCCATCCCTGGCTGCTGCCATAGGACACACTCCTGCTATGCAAGGCAAGGGCACCCATGCAGCTCTGCACAACTCAGAGCTGTTCCCAGATGTGGTTCATCAGTATTGTAACAGGGAAGTCCTGATGCCCCTTCTCTTCCCTTCTACTGACCCACAGTCCCCCTGAGAAGGAGACATTCTTCCCCTCACTGTACAGCATTTATTATAAACACACAAGAGAAAACACTTCCAGCCATATCCCTCAACAACTGGGTCCTGCTTCCTCTGTTACTCCTTTGCAAGTTATCACTACCGCTGCTCTCCACAATCTCTCCTGTACTAATGACATCAATCTATCAGTAAAAAGAGGATGAACAAAGCAGTATTTCTACAAATATCTCTTTTCTAAACTGTCTCTCTTTGAGAAAGAGAAGCTGGCAATACAACAGTCCATGAAACAGTTGCTTCAGCTATCCAAAACAAGGCAGTGGCAAACCAAAGCACCACATGTGTTTCTGCAGTTAAACCCTAAAGAAAGTCTCTCCTGGTTTTAATTCACAATTCTTGAACAGGAATCCACGTGGGTCAATGAGACAAAAATGGATGCCGAAGCACTTCCACGAGCAACATGGCTACTATTTTCCTTTCTCCCAGCCTGTTACAGGCTGAACAAAGCGATGACCTGGGGCCGACATCCCCCACACAGCCGTAAGAACAACTGAAGCAGATCTCGAGGGTGAGATGAATAATCATCTTTTTCAAATCTGCCCAGTGCTGCATGAAGGAAACAAACATTGCAGGGAATTCAGTGCTTCTGGTCGAGAATGAACTTTCTTTTGAACAATCAGTTCAGAATCATAACCCAGCATCAGTGTTTGAAATGCAGCTGAAGAGGACTTAATATGCACCAAATAACAAATTACACATGTGTAATTGGAATGATTAGTGCAATGTGAAAACAACCTGAGAATTAATGGGGAAAAAACCCCAAGCAAATTAAATCAAATTTAAATACAGAACAGCAATGACTACACACTCACACATCTAGTTCTAGCTGCCTAAAAATCAGCAATGTATTAGGCAAGAAAGAAAAGAGCATTTCTATAAAACTGTCAATTCTTTCTTCAAGCTACTTAGGGAAAAAGGAATATTGCTGAAAATGTGATTCACAGGAGAAAACTAATGACAGACTTTTTGTTTAGGCCTGAGGTTTGTTTTTAAACACAAGGCTCTAAACTTACCCATCTAAATCCTTTTATTTAAACAACATCAACAAAGACTGGGCTAAGCATTCATAAAAACAGCCCCATCAGATCCCCAAGGCTGCTACCTTAAACTGAGATATTGATCTTTAAAACAACAGAATACCCGAATTACATTTGGTATTTATACAGAAAATCCTGATCAGGTAAATTTTTATTTCAGTGCCTGTAATCTCTAACAGCTACCTGGCTGGGTTTGCATTTTAAATACAAAAAGTTGTTTCAGGGACTAAATTTGAATAATCTTTTTGTATTGTAAGTGGCCTCTAAACACACATGCAATCATCTGCGTCACTCAGCAAAACTTGGATGCAACTGTATTTAGACAGCTGACAAGAAAGTGGGGACTGAAGATAAAGGAGGATATGGAAAGGAAGAGGACAAGAATAGTATCCAGGTGGTAAATAGAGAGTTAAATGCATTGAAATGGAATGATCTATATACTTGGAGTAATTAAAAGTCTGATAAGGAATATACAGAACTGTTGATCTGAGATCTACTTTGCATTAATCCTGGAAAACATTAATGAAGCCAGACTACGTACTCAACTTATCTGCCTGTATTGCTATTGGCTTTAGTGCACATCCTTACCGTCAACTGGGGAGTTAACAGAAATATTGGCAGGATTCAGGGGCATGGCCTTGTGCTTTTTTCAATCACTAATTCTTTTATGTTACCTGCCAGCCCAGTAAAGCAGGACTTCACAGAAGTGCCACAAAAAACACTGGACTGAAATTAAGAAGAGTATTTTAACTGACCAATGAGAAGAATCAAAAAGAGCTAAATATTAACAAAAATGCTTTGGGCATTCTCAGCACTAACAACTGATAGCAGTAAATGTAATAAGCACACTTGCTGCCAGATCTGCTCTAACTTCACCTTTTTTTTTTTTAAAGGGACTTTTTCTTTCATCTAATTACTCAGCATCTATAAATCCGTTAATTTTAAAGCATAAGCTTTACGTAGATCTTTACATAAATGCAGGCATGCTTATGTGACTGATTCATGTATTAGAATCGACGGCATAGATTGCAAATGTACAAAAAGAAAACCAGCCCACCACAATTCCTGTGGCGCTGGAGTAAATATCCCCACGTCTTTCATTTTGCACATCTTAGAAAAAAAACTGTAATAAGAATGTAAGAAAACATTTCAGGCATGTTATGTTAACAGATCACACCAGCAGGAACAAGGGACTCAAACTTCACAGCAGATAAGTTGTCTTGTACAGGCTCTGCCAGCACTAATTTCTCTCTTTTTCTGCAGGGACCTGACAGCTTTTGCTTTTCCTCGGCTGCCTGTGACCACCGGAGGAGGGAAAGGCACTCACAGAGGTAATCGCAGCCGGAGCTGCTTTGTGTTTTGCAGCTCACACCTTGAATTCCACCTAAAAAAATAAGCAGAAAAAGCAGCCTGGTCTCAAGAGCAACGAGGTAACAGTCTGTGCGTGAAATGTGGTTGAAGGTGGGTAATTACACTCTGCTCCAGCTTCAGACCCCGACTGCTACACCTTCACCCACACCAAGTGTAGTGTCAGGCCAGGACAGCAGTGCCTACAGAAGTGGGCACTGTTCTCACCTCATGTGGATGCACAGAAATATCCCCCCTGTCACTGGTACTGAATCCATCAGGGAAGGTAGGGATCTAAAAAAATGCCATCCAAAATCCGAATCCTCAAGCCTGCAGCTCTCCATTTTGGGTACAGCCCCACGTCTGGAGAGGTGCACAGGTGCCCTATCTCTGATTTACCACACTGTCCTTTGAGCCAGATGACAAAGGGCTTTCAGATGTTCAAGACTTCAGCGTTTCTCCACAGGAAAGCTCACAACATGGTCCTATCAGTCTGCATTACAGCTCTTCTAATGCTTAATAAACACACAGATTGTCCCACTGGAGGGACAAAGCAGCAAAACAGTGTTGTTAAGAATTTCCCTGAAAAACGAGGACATCCACCAGTAGCGAATTTGAAGACCACTCACTGACTCTAGTCCTTGGAGACTGCACTTTGCTCCAGTGTTGGGCTACAGAAAGGCATGTTCACAACTCAAAAAAAGGCTGCCCCTAACCAATTCCAGAATTGTGTTAAATGGGTCTATTAAATAATGGTCAAGAAGCTTTGCCACATGTATGAAATCCCAGATGCAAATCCATTTTAATGCACCAGGAAATGGAATACCAAGATACAGAGAAAAAAAAACCAAAAAGAAACAAAAAAGTCTATTGTTCACCCTGGATAATCTTCATTCCAAGGAAACGGCAACAACTCCAAGAAATTCCTACAACTACTTGACAGGCAGTTGCAGTGGGAACAAAATACTTTTCTGTAGGGCTAAATAATACAAGAGGCAATGGCTGCAAATTGTGAGGTTCCGGATGGACACTGGGAAACAAATTTTTTTAACAGGGCAGCAGTGCACAACCAGAATAGGTTGTCCAGAAAGGCTGTAGAAGGCAGTCCCTGGAGGTTTTTAGCGATTTACCCAGACAGAGCCATAAACATTCACAGACATACGTTCATGTCTATGAACATGTAAATCAAAGATTGCCTGTAATGCTGCAGCATTTGACTCACAGGATTCCCATTCATGTAACAGCAAAACACCCACAACTGTGCAACTTGAACCTGCCCCACTCTGATTGATACAGTGCCGGTATGTTTGTGAAGTGACCTGATCCACTGTAGCCTTTCCACAGGGACTCTCCAGGGCTTTTTCAGGCCCAGCACCGCAGACAGACAGGGCCTGCAGCCAGTCAGACAGCACACAGTTGTTGAAGCAGCAGTTGCACAGTTTTCTGACAGCAGCAAAGGTGCATTTCCTAAACCATTCAAGTATAAATCTACAGACTTTATTTGGAGGCCACTGAGCTGCACAAAGCCAGCTGGAAAGGCAAAGTGCACACCCCAAACAAGCTGCTCAGTCCTCAGCATGGCATGGCTCGGCCAGGCTGTGGGGACATTAAATGGCCACAGACACTCATGATAGAGAGTGACAGTGTCAAGTTCATGTGAAATGTGTGCCTGTCCATCCTGCCACCCCAGCTGGGCACCCCATGCAGACAAGTCTCTGACAGCTGACATGTTTATGGTAGGTAGCATGGGGTGGGCACTTCCCTGAAGCTGCATCCAAAGACATAAACAACAGTTCCCACTGTTGGCATCATGCCCCTGACTGCCAGAGGTCACTTGCTGAAAGTGTCAGAAGGGCCATGCTCATGTGTTTCTGAGCATTTGTGGGCAAGAGCATAAAACTCCCTAGAGAAAAGTAAAATTCATGACAAGTGTTCACCTTGCACGTCCTCCAGGTCTCACTCCACAGCCTCCTGAAATTAGAAGAATGACTCTCTCACATGTACCCATTCTCTGCTGGTTGTAGAAAGGAAAAAGCAGCTCTATCAGTAGTTTGTCATCCCATGGGGAGTCCCAGAACAGTTCCAGTTCCCTCTGGTCCACACCCCCTCTCCCTCCTACTAGCAGATTGCCCAGTCAAGACATGGAGCTGTACTGGCCACACTGGGAGGCATCTTAGACCTGCAGCATCTCCACCTGGTGGGCAGCAAGGATCTGTAAGGCTAGGAAATGGACAAAAAGCCACTCAGTGTCTGTATTCCCACGCTGCCTGCTCTGAATTTCCCTTCCTGCTGCCTCCAGCAGGAGTTGGTTGCATTAGACATGGTGTTATTGCTTCAACATCCACAGCCTAAGGTACCTCTCCCCACCGTGTACCACCAGAGTACATATGGGCATGGAACAATTCTGGCCTCACAGGACGGCCCTAACTGTGCTTTCTGCAGGGTGCCTTAATGCTAAAAACACTTGTGTGGCTGAACATGTGTCTGTGTTTCAGATGTCCCAAATTTAGTCTACTAAACCAGCTCTGTGTATGGGAGGTTGACATACTCTCGAATCAACTGCTAAATATACTTGTTTGGTGATGTTCTGAAAAGAAAAGGACACTTACAGATCAAACACTCAAATGACACTGAAAATGCAATCGCTACAAGCCGTGCTAGTGAGAACAACAGGCACTTTTGAAATAGATGCAAAAATTAAAAATTCGTCATTTCTGTACATTAACTGTTTCGGTCCAAAAACCAGACAGAATTAGACCCTGTCACAAGGCAAACTGAGGACAAACATTAATACAAACAAAACCCTCACTTCTAAGAATAGAAACATATTTGAAATTAATCTAGAAGAAAGCACTGCAAACTAGACAAGAGTTACCGAAGCATTTCTGATTCCTTTTCTCATGTTTCACATTTTTTTCCACATTCAAACCCATCCTGGTGCTGTGCAATGAAGTTAATACACAAAGGTTTAAATATAGAGCAGTTACTAAATTTTTCATTGTTGCATAATGACTATGTAATCTGGCTTAATAGCGTACATAGGGTAAAGTCAGAGAAGAATCTCTGCACCAAAAATTCACTTCTAGAATCAAATGTTCTCCAGGTACATTGTGAACCAAAGTAGTCTGGCCTGAGCCCACAACTCTGGCTCAGAGACACTGGCAGTGAATTAATGGTTGTGTTTTCTCCTTAAAGTAAGGAGAAAACCAGATATGAAATCCAGCATAAAATTCAGAAGTGAACTAATTGTAAGACACTCATGTTTTTACAGGAAGACTCTTCACAGATTTATTTATGAAATGCAAATACCTGCACACAGTGAGCACTCAAGTTTTAGACAGAATCAGCAAACAAAAGCTCAGGATCCTTTGTGACATGAACTGGTCAGGATGAACACAGACAGAATCATTACTCATAAACTTATTATTATTTCAAAGTTCTTAAGAAATGCAGAAATGCAGCAGTAGAAATTTCCCCATTGTGACTTCAGGTTCACCTGCCACCAAGGTAAAACGGGGGCGAGGAACCCTGCCTGCCTTCTGACTCCAGCCTCAACCCTTTCTTACCGGAGCTCGACACAACAAAGCAGCATCTCTTAAGGGCTGCAGCTCTTTTTATTCTGTGCACAGTCACACCCCGCAGCGATGACGGAATTTTCCTGCAAACTGTTTTAATGGTACTGGAAATTCAGTGTCTTTGTATGATTTTGTATAGTCCTGGTTTATCGTGGCCACACGTGTAAAGTAGGTAATTATGTAATTATATACCTGACTGTGTTTAGTAGAAGCTGGTACTGAAGCATACTTGCCTTGCTCCTCTTTAAGCTAAAACACATTTATTGAAGTGTCAGGAATTACATATTTACAGCTCTACAAGACTTTTTATAGGCTACCAAAGACGATTCTGTACTAATTAAAACACATTTGTTTACAAAGCCTTTTAAAGAGATTATATATAAACTTCCATCTTAAGAAATCACAGACATTCAATCAGATAAAAATGGTTCTAAAGAAACCTATCTATTAATGGTCCAGACAGCATTTAGCATATCTCCAGAAAAATATTAAATACAATGGAAGATAACAACTCTCACTGCAATAAAAAATCCTGTCTCTTCCAGATTTATTTCAGTCAGAAACACTTCCAATACTTTCTCCTCTACAAAGGGTACCTCAGATACTACTTTTTTTTTTTTCCAAAGGATGCTCCAGCTCACACTTGAGCTGCACAATCTATTTCAACTGCACAACAAATTTGCTGTAGTGAAAAGGAAAGAAAACCTCTTAGTATTAAAGCACTGTACCATAGCAAGGCACCCAGTGTGCCGATTGCTACGAGATGTGTGAAAAGCTCACTCACAGCTGAGTGCCTTAAGAGTCAAACCCAGAGAATTCAGTGGCCCTCTTCACACCAAACCTCTTGCCTTTTGTTATCCAAGGAAAGACAAGCCGAACACCAATGCTCTGCAACAGATGTAGTTTTGTGGGTTTTTTTTTCATATTAAGAACAAAATCCTGAAGTTTGCGGTGCAGGTGAACATTCATCAAAGGTTTGTTCCACGTGGCATTTTTTGCCTGTGTCTAAGACCTCACAGAGGCCTCTGCAACTAAATTCAGCAGCAAAGCCCGGGAATACACCGTGGAAACTAACAAGCAGAAGGAGCTGCGAGCACCTAATTGCAGTGACTGTTAGTGAATTAAATGCAACAGCCCTACAATCAGTGCAGCCGCCCGCCTTATTTACTGTGGTATTAACTAGGAGTTTCATCCTCTATGTGCATTTTCAGGGTGCTGAATACTTGTGTGCATCTGTTTTGCTAAATTGAAACCAGATTGCTTCAACACCCAGGTGGTCTTGGGGTACCTCGGGAGTATCCAAACACAGGACATCAACCACCTATGAAGGCAATTGATGCGTCTCTCACCATCACAAGCTTTCAGACAGTCGGTGCTGCTATGGACTTATCTGCAAGTTTTCATGGGAATACTGCTCAGCAATGTCTGGTGCTGTTCCTAATGCTAAGGAAGGCAGAAAAAAACCCTCTGCTGCCTGTTATACAGCTTATGATTTCCATGTTTCGTGCATTTTATCACTCTGAGAAATATTTTAGTTCTCTTTTACACTATATATAAATGCACACTGCAGCACTCACAGTGCATTTTATTTACTTTCACTTAGTGCCACTTCAGCCTACTTGCTGAGCCCAGACTGCACACTTGACTTTTGCCTTTTTACCTTACAAAAAATGCCACTTGTTCTGGAACATATGGATGGTACCAGAACTTATTCCTACATTTTTCAGTAAACGTAAGTTAGGGGAGGCATCTGCAGTGCCTTAATGTATGCATTTTTTGGCCAGCTAAGCCTCCTGGCAGCAGTGCACAGAAAGCTACCTGGGATGCAAGCTGGGGACAGGTGAAGAGTGGCCAGTCTCTGAGAGGGAAGCTGCTGACTCCTAAGAGAGGGAATGCCTCACAGACCTTGCTGTCCACCTTGCCCTCTTCCTCTCTCCCTCCTTTCTCCGTCCCTCCAATAGTTCCTTGCTGAATGCAGTGACAGTTGCCTGTCCTAAATTACAAGCACTGGGCTACATCAACGTTTCTTCACCTCTCAAAATGCCCCCAGCAGACTCTGATGCACTTTATGCTCCGGTTCCCCCTGGAAGGTGAGCTGTGGTGGCCTGTGTACTGCCGTAAGGCAGGGACAGCAGCAAAGATGGGGACATGGCAGCAGCTCCTGAGGCTTGCTTTGGGCTGGAACGACCCTGTAAAGCAACACAGACAACACCAGCATGACAGACCTGACCAGAGCCTCGGCAGCTGGTGCTGGTCAGACTGCCCAGTGCTGTCCCTTCAGGAGTGCACTGACAGCAGAAGCAGACAGACTGATGAGGGTCCCAGAGTCACATCTGACTTTGGACAGCAGAAGGAATAAAAGCCCTGTGGCACAGTTAGTGCCTGTTGCTGTATTGTTCCTCAACCTTCTCCCACTTGAGCTCTCCTGCTGCTGCAGTGAGCACGAGCTGTCAGAGGCATGTGAGGTGTGACAGAGACGTGTCACACCACAGTGCACGCTCACCCACGGAGCTGAACTGCCCACAGACCAACCCAGCAACACGGGAGGTGCTCAGAGGGGCACTTGGACAAGCCAGGGCACAGGCAGGCCCATGTCAGCAAGGACTCTGGGCAGGTGGAGCACTAGAAGCTCTGACTGGTATCTGGTTTACTCACTGGGGAACCACAGCCTCAGGCTCTGCAGTATTAAGAGCTGCAGGACCGACATCTGACCACTCTCATCCTCTCTCCTTGTTTTTTAACAGACTCCTCCCTGCAGCCAGGCTTGTCCTCACAGCTTTCCTCAGGCTTCAGCCATCCCACTGTCTTAAGCTGCTCTTATTTGAAGAGCAGCCATGAAGGATTTAACAGCCCTTAATTGTCCCGGGTCTCAGTGATAACTAAGAGCAACATGCGGAAATTTGAGATGTGCTTCACTGGAAACGTCAACAGGAATTTAGAAGCTATACGGGGATTCCCAAAAGCATCAGAAGTAAAATTAATGGCAGCTGGATATAATTTGTCTTTCCTGGATGGCGACCATCCCAAATTTACATGTATGAGATTCTACATCCTTCAACCACAGGCAATAAAATATCTGACCTTGCAAGAATCTGAGGCAACAGAAATCAAATGTTACGAAAACAGCTAAAACCCACTGCAGTATGTTTTTGCCCTTGTGTGGATTTCTCTTCTTCTGCCAAGAAAAAAAAAAAGAAGGAGATTCCAACCTATATTTTCGTATTTCAGCCTTTAGATTGTGCTCATCCATAAAGAACAGTTTTCTGTATTTTAAACCTTCAAAGTCAATGTCAGGCAAATATGAACAATTCTTAGAGCTATAGAAAAGGAATTTCTTTTACAGGTGTCTTCTATTTTTGGCCCCGTTATCTAATGATTGTCTTCAACATTTACCTCTCAAATGCTTTTAAGCAACAGTGAGGGAGGTGTCACCCAGTACCACGAGCTCAGTGTCACACAGCACCTACCTAATCGAGGCAGATGAACAACAGTGCCTTGTGGGGAAATACACAAGTGATGGAAATACCTTTGTACACACTGAAAACAGAGTCCACAAAGAACTAATCAGCCATGCTTTTAATAAACTTATTTAGTACTTCATTTAAGCCAGCTTTCCACCCATTTGTTTCGCACATTGAAATGCACACACTGCAGTTTAGTAGTCCTCCTAAATTAGACCTCTCAAACCCATCTGTCTTACTGGCACTCAAGTTTCTTAGATTACACTGCAGGGAGACTCAAGTTTGTCTGCTACCTCAGAATAGTGTCAGACCCAATTAGATAAGGAAAGTGCCATCACAAGATCATGCCACTACAGGATCAAGCAGTTTTAATTCCCACTTGAAGTTACATGGAGGCACACACGCACTAACACACGCTGCCCACAGAAACCCCAAGAGTGGATTAGGACTTGCAACCATTTACGTGAGAGTGGTAACACTTTGGCCCTTGGTGGCAGTGGAACACCTCAAAGCAAATTTCCACAGCACATCCAAACCCACACCGTGGGTCTGCAGTTCCGCTACAGGTGTCTCTGCATTTGCCACCTCTCACAGTACTCTTGTAAGGAATTTGTTGAGGACTGCAGAGTGAGTCAAAGAGAACTGCATTTATTTAAACAAGGAAAAGCTGCATAACAACAACAGGTTTGCACCAGGTTTACACACAGAGGGGAAAAGGATGATAATGATAATTTTCCATGAAATAACCATTCACCAACAGGTGGTTGAAGAGGATGCAGTCTGTCTCATCCAGAAGCAGCTCCTGGGAGTGTGTATGTGCCTCTCACATGGAGTTTAAGGCACAAGGTGCAGACTGGCTCTATGCACACAGGCTACACGTTTTATCGACTGACAACACCCCAGAGCAAGTCACTGCTTACAAATCAGCTCATGGCTTGAAACCGGCTTTAATTATCAGAACTGTTTCCCCACATCAAAATGCTAAGCAAGAACATCGTGTCTCAGGACAGCTGCCAACAGGAAGGATCTTAAAAAAAAAAGGAGGAGGGTAGAGACTACAATGCTTAAATAAGCCTGGAGAAGTTGAGCTGCAGCACAGCACTAAGCCAAAAGAGCACAGTACTGGGCCTAGTGAGCTTTTTTCTGCCTAATTTTAAATCTCCCTATAGACCTAGTTATTTTATATGTATGTCAAATGAGGGGAGAAATGTGTTCAAGATTTTTATTTTTTTTTTTACATCACCACTGTAGGATGCCAAATTAAAGGAGAGGCAAGTCAAGTTGAATTATTTTGGCTAAATTAAAAACATGCATTGCTGTCACACACTGAGCACAAGGCCTTGGGATTGAAGACAGACAGAATTAAGCAACCTTTTCCTGCATCAAGTTAAATGAGTGTGAAGCACTAATATCTGCAACAGTGGATACCTGTGACCGGTTTTATTGTCTCTTGTACCTCCAGATCCAAATACCAAGTAAATACAAGCATCCAGTTTAACTAGCCTGACAAATGCTGTAGGGACTCCACGTTTCCATGTGCACGAGGCACTAAAAGAAACAACAGCAATTTACACCACAGTTTTAAAACCTAATCAGAGTTAAGGCAACTCTCTCCAGTTCAGCACCTAAACAATCACTTTCTCATTCTCAGAGGTCGGAAGTTTTAAGCTCTGACCAGGAAACTATCAAAAAGAGATATTCAGCGCTATGTGTTACTTCCATTTTTGCTTTTGCTATTACTTCCTCAGCACGTGTACCCACCAAAGCTTTGTGGCCATCTTAGAGAGAGCAGCTAATGATGGCAGCTTGTGAAGTTTACTGGCTTTTGTGGGGGAAGGAGGTGGTGGGTGTTGCTGTCTTTTACAAATGTAGATACTTGAGATGTGCTCCGAAAAACCTGAGGTGCCTTGAGACAACAGCAGGGTGCCTGTTCCATACAACTGAAGGCTGGTTCAGACCCCAAGTGAGAACACCAAACGAAGAGAAGAAAAGAAATCACACTGAAGTAATTAATAATACATGTCCCCAAATGTCTTGCTGTATGTCTCCAACTCCCTCATTTAAACCTTGTAATTAGAGGTGAATAGAAGACAGTGAGGTGTATATATAAACAAATTTAGGGGAAGGATTACATGCACTGACTGTAATTAAAGATGGTCTCTTCCAAGACTGCAATGGGTATTTTTACTTTCAGATGAATTGAAAGATAAGCAACATTTATTTCTCCCCTGCAACACTTATTTCCCCCTACCAAACAGTGACAAAATACAGCATCATGGGACAGTGGACATTTGCAGATATCTTGACAGTTCTACCCCCAAAGTTTAGATATAGCTTGCCACAGCACAGATAGTACCTTGTTTATAATTCAGTTTCCATCCTATTTCCCTTTCCACTGAACAGTACAAAGCTGGTTGCCCCTGAGTCAGCCAGGGTGCAGTTGAGCAGAATCTGAAAATGATCCATTCGGGGATGCTACGGTATGGAACAGCTTTTCAAAACTCTTCTCCCTTTCCTCCTTCTTCTTTCCCACAAAACTCAGTCCAGATTTCTTAAGTGCAATGTCCTGAGATTATCTGGCAACGAAAGCAAGAGCTGAAGTTTGGACCCACTCGCCATGTGAGTATGTAAAGTCAGGCAGTGGGAACCAAGACACCCAGCAGTCTATTTTAAACACCTCTTAGCACCTACACCCAATAACTGCTTCTAGCCAAACACACACAACAAGCTCCCAAATTTCCCTAGCAGAAATTACTTGCTCCACCCATGCTGTTCATTGCAGCAGTCAACAACACAACAGCACCTACCAATCGGGATTAAGTCAGCTTTCTTGGGGGAATTACAGGGTTTGCTACCTTTATGTTTTGTAAATACCAGCTAATGCGCTATGTAAGGCACAGAGTGCCTGTGCAGCCAGTATTTGCAAACAGTGATGGTATTCCTCACTTCAAGAGGAGCTGCTGAGTCCTGGCAGCAATTACATGCCAGGCAGGCCCCTTATTTAGCACCTTCTACCTTCACTTCGTTACCTGAATCGAACCATCAAGGAAAGAAAAGCAGATAAATGTCAGGCATTCATCCCAAGGTGGCATTTGAGAGAAGAGGACTCACTGCTAGTTCTCCAGCCTTTTAGAAACATTTTACCAAGGTCAGATGTAGTCTTTGACTGTTACCCAAATCTTCTGCTTTCTTGATATAAGGTAGAATCTAATATAGGCTTTCGCAATGTAGGGCATGTAGCCTGTAACTAGAGTTATTAGTTGTTCAAGTTAAAAGCATTGCAACATGACTTCATGTACCTACATCCAAGCCCACACCTCTTCTGTGTCAGCTCTGCCGATCTCCACACGCTCCACAATTAGTTACACTAATCTGTATAGAAAAAAAATTGCACAACATAAACTAGAATTAAACAGTAATATATTAGCCACTTGACATCCTTTGACAAGTCCTGTCACCCTGCTCTAGTCTAGCAGGGTGTGTACACAGCTCAGCATACGCATTGTCATCTCAAAACACAGCAAGTCCCAAAACAACTCTCTCCTTCCAAAAATAGGGAGGGGCAGATAGAAGGAGCATCTTATCCATTCGTGTAGTTTGCACAGCTCTTTAGGACACGAGGAGTCAGTTTTAACTGGATCCCGTGCGTGGAGGTGGCAGGGGGGTTGTTTTTGTTTTGTTTTTCCAAAAAAGGCTCAAATTAAGCTTCTGTGAAGGAACATCATTATGCTTTTTCACATTTATGATCTGCTGGCTAAATGTTCATGCTCAGTACACTTTCTGGAACCTTGACTGCATCCTCTGCAGCTGCCTGGATGTGTTGTAGGGTTCAGGCTGCAGGCACAGCTCCTACTGAAATCCCCTGGGTATGAGGAAGAGTCGGGCCCACAGCCTGCCACATGTTAAACCACCGTGTGTACCAAGAAAACACAGACTGAAAACTACTTGACCTGCAAAGGAATCCTGCGCAGTAAATCTAAGCACAAGTGTCTGCTGACAGAGACCACGAGAGGAAAGGGGCATGAGCTGCAACAGGGAAGTACACATTGTTCCATCCAGAAAGAGACATTTTGAATTTGGGACCAGGCCATGGCATATCCAATACTCGAACAGTGTAGGCCCTCCAGGGAAAGGAGTGCTAAAAATAGAGGTAGAGATGCCAGTGCAGCATGGAGGAAGGGAGTGGAAGAGACAGGACAACCAACCCACAGAATATAGCCACCTCCTCCAGCTTAGGTTGATCCCTTTTTTGTCTGCTCCAACCAGGGACACTGTGACATCAGCACTCATGACATACTTGGGAGAAAGTAATCCTGCCTCCTGCAGATTTGGTGTAAATCCTGAGTGCAAAGCCAGCCTTGCCTTAAAGAGCTGGAGCTCCACTGCTGGCTTGCAGGTGCATTTGCCACTTCTTCAAACCACAGGAGGTACCACTTCCATACACCCAGTTTTGGTCTGTGGGCTTCCACAGACTTGGCTGGTTGGGATGCAGCCAAGGATTCCCATGGCATTACGTAAGACTCATTTCAGAGGCCAACTTCTTAAAGCCCATTAGCTGCCTAAATACCTTTGCAAAAAAAATCAAGTTCCAGCTCACTTGCCCAAATGTAGCTGAGCAAGCTTAAAAAAAAAAAATTTTTTTTAAATATCTAATTCAACATTATTTTTTTTTCTCCTCCAATCAAGAGAGCAGACACCATCAGGCCTCTCTTCCCTTATTTGCAGGGAATCAATGTTGTTCTGTACAGTCCTGAAAGCAGCTGGAATTCCGGCCCACCCATCTCCCCTTTGTACGAGACCAGCCCGCTCTCTCTACCGTGCTGGGTAAGAACTGGCCAGGTCAATTAGCAGATGCTGAAAACATAAACCACCTTTCACATAGTCCATTAGAGGCTGACACACAATGGACTTATGTTTGGAGAGAGGCACGAACAAATTCACGTGGAAAAAAACGCATGCACTTGGTTTCTCGCCCATCTGCTCTCTGCTGGCTGCTGGGCTGGCCAGGAAGCACACGGCTTTCTGGAGCCCAGACCCAGGACTACACTTGGGCTCCACAGTTCAAAGATGACTTCAGCAGGAAAAAGAACATTACAACTGAGTCAAGGCTGTATTTTAGTCCCATTTTTCATTGCCAAATAGAAGCTTTGTCCAAAGCATGAGGATGTGCACATCTCTGACACCTGGAATATAACTTCCTGAGCAGATTAACTTCCAAGCTTCATCTGCTTAATATAACCCTCCTTTCCAAACCAGCAGTCTAGGTGGGAAGATGTTGTTGGGAGTGCATAATCAGGTGAGCTGCTATCTGCACTGGAAAGACAGCAGTTCAGTGCAGAAGTATTTATAGTAGTCATTGAAGCAGGTAGTGCAGGAAAAGCCACAGGTCCAGGCACTTGCTGATTCTCTAGAAGCGGTGAAATGGTGAGGAAAGAATAGCATTTCAATGAAAGGTTTTAAACCTTCCAATTTCTTTAATTCCACAGATCAGTTAGACTCAGAAACATGGGACTTTTCAGCAAAAGCACAGAATCAAATCTTCAGTTCTCTGGGTCCAGTTTTTTATAGACTTTGCTAAACAGGCTCCACCAAAAAAAAAATTATTACAGAAATTTAAGACACAAATGCCTGAGACTAAATTACAGGTAAAAGGGTTTAAGCTGAGATTCAGGCTTGCACTGGCTGAGTCAACACCATTCACCTGCCCACTACAGCTGGCACCTTCAGAGAAGCAGCCATAGCTGGGCAGGAGGAGCAGGGGCCCAAACCATGGTGGCCTTCAGTTCACAAAAGGCAAGTCACACTCCTAAGACACTACCTTGCTAAAGCAGTGCAAAAGTATGTTTATTGCAATTCAATGGAATTGTAATAAACCATTTTACACCAACCAGATGGTGTAAAAAAGTTCTTTACTTGATGAGAAAACCAGAAGAAACAGATCTTATAGGGAGCTACTATACAGATCTTATAGTTCAGCTAGTGAGACGGCGTGGTTCCAACCAATAATGTAGCAGCCACATTATCTGGATGGTTTAGATATAATCTGGACACATCCTAGAAATGGCAGCAGTTTTTATAGACCCATTATAACAATGAGATCTGTCCCAGGTCAGTAAGACCCATCCAGCACAGCACTCCAGGCAACAGCAGCCAGCACTGGATGCTAAGGAGAAACACTAAACTGACAGAGAAGTGAACTGTAACTGCTCTGTACTGTAAATTAACACCGTAAATTAACACTGTCACTCAAAGAAGCCATCCCACTCTCTCCCTGTGCTGGCATCAGGGTGTGCCTGTGACAGTGAGCTGGGTCAGGAAGCCTCTCCCCTCCTGCTGTGCTGACAGGAAGCAGGGCCCAGCAGCACCAGCCTGTGACCACAGTGGGTGAAACTCCTGATGGAAGCACAGCAGTGAGACACGTACTGGCTGATCCTTCCCTGGAAGGACTTTACCTCCACCACCAGTTTGGGGGTTTCCTCAGTTAGTGGTGGCACCACAACCATTCAACATGATGGATCAATGCAGTTACATCTTTATGCTGCATAGCAGTGCTAACCACAATGGTAATTTATGATTTTGAAAAGGCAGCCCATAACAAAAATAAACATTAAGGATTGTTTTGGTATGCTATTATTTCAATGACCTTTCAGTTCTGTTTCAAAACTTCCAGGTTTATCAGCAAATGGCAATTACACGCTTTTCATTAACCCTGCAGTTTACTAACATGAAGCACCACAGAGAGAATTTCAAGACATTCTCTCAGTTTATATAAACTTTAAACTCGAAGTGACTCTGGTGAGTGAAGCCAAGTGTAATTGTGCTCCTGCATCTGCACTTCCTTCATGAGAACACCTATTTGAACTTAATTTCAGAGGCACCTCTGCTCTATTTACCTTATCAGCTAATGTTGCACATCGTAAGGTTCTCATCAAAATATATACTGCTCATCAAAACCTAGGTTTATATACAGATATCCATTTCATACACATGATGATGTAATAGAAAAACCTTTTTCTGGCAAGATACTACGTCTTAGGACTACACACAGCACTACCCAAACCTCAGGTAGCATTACCTTCTCTGCGCAGGGGAACACTTTCAGTCTCCCCCTGATCAGCACTCTAATCAATGCATACATCAGGCTCCTTTGGGAAGAAAGAAAGCATTTTTCTTTTCTTCTGTAAGGTTTTGCAAATCATGTTGTCTCATGTATTCCCCATCCTGGTCTTGCACTTCTAAAAATTCAGGGCAGTTTCCCTCAACTGATGCAGGCCACCTCCAGAGCAGTCCCAGCTTCCTGCACTACAAACTAGTGAGCCCTGAACAAGAGGGAACTGCTCCCTGTCCCACCTGATACCCAGTGATGGAGCTAAACACTTACGCACTTCCACTTCTTGGAGCACCTTCCATAGAAGAGCAGGGAAATGCCCCTAGAGTACACCTCTGCCAACAGCAGTGCCTGGTTTTACCTCCACAGGGCTCAGCTCGTCAGTTTTTGTCAAACCTAAGCCTGGGGACCTGGGCCCTAGATCAAGCCACACCAGGGTCACACAGCACTTGTTCAGCTCACGTGGTGCCAGTCTGGGGACAGCAGCACGTGGCTTGCCAATTTCGAGGCACGTTTTTATTCGTTTCCTCACTAATTCTTAAAAGCTGTTCTTCAAAATCATCAAGATTCACAAGCAGTTTTCAAAGACTTTGCGAGGGAAAGGGCAAGCATTCTTGCACTCCTCCTGCAGCAGAGCTCCTCGTGGCCAGGCACGAGTGAATGACTTTGTCAGCAGAGGAACCCTGACGGGTTGATGGCAGGATCCTTTGTCAGGGCTCCATCTGCTTCCGACAAGAAAGGGTGGGCCACAGTGGGGAGGTGCTGCTCCTGCTCCCTCCCATGGCCTTGCACCAGCTGGGAGGACAAGTCCACGTGTGAACAGCTGAGGGCAGGTGACTCTGCCTTCACAGAGCACACAGTTTTCAGGGGGATACACCTTGGCTTTTACCTTCTAATGTAGAACTAGTATAAATTGTTGCAAATAAATGAGATTATGATGTGTCTTTTTAAGAAGCTTATGTCTTTCATGAATTCTTGGGGTTTTTTTTCCAGTATGAGAGTTGAATTCCTTTATACAATTGTCAGGTCAGGTCGAATTAAAAATTTCCTTGCAAAAAGTCTGAGTACTAATTTACTTACTGTTTACACTGCTCTGTGAAAGCCTACAGACATAATGGCCCAGCTGGAAACAACAAAAAATATATAAATGAATATACATATATTTGTCACTAGGAACTAGTTATATCCAAGTGCCACTCTAACCTGCCTGTAATTATTAAAATATCTTCTAGGACCTCATATGTCCTTAGGATAGAAGACTTCTCGCCTTTCTACTTTTTATTTAGGGGGATTCCTGTTTCATGGCTCCAAGATGGAAACGTTGATCACACAGGACCAAAACAAGACTGCCATTAGAGGGTAAGTCCTTACAGGCATTTCACTATAAGGAACACACACTGAATTTCTGAGCAGGATATTCCAGGGAGAATTAAAGCAGAAAAAAAGGATGTATGAATTGCTGACAAACACTTTACCGTAACTGTAATCTGAATTCTAACATATAACAAGATTTTTTTCTTGGAATTACGTCTCTGCTTCCACTTGTCTTTCTCTGAGCATCCCTTCAAAAACGCACAGGAAAGACACACAGCAGTAGAAAATGCAAATTAAAGTAGTGGTGCCAAATGGCTGAGCCGGCACACGCAGGGATCAACAACCACTGCCATTCCCACCGAGGCCAAATCCACCGGTAAAACCTCTGATGTGCAACGCCAGTGCAGAACCTGCAACAGCACCACACGCAGTACAAGGCTGCCACGGCTTTCCAGTCAGTGGCAGCTCTAGCCACTCTCATGCAGGACACAACGACCCTGTAAATGAGGAAGCCATTTCCCTGCCCTCCGGCACCGAGTGCAGCCCACAGCCACCACGGGAGGGACTGGGGAAGGAGGAGGATGAGCACGGCCATCTTCTCTGCTCCTCCTCGACAGGCTCCTGTGAGATAACCAAGTATGTCTCACCAGAGAAGCATCACGGCAGTGGTGAGTCAAAGGCGCTGGTCCTGGAGGGGATACACCTCCAAAATCAACATCCAGTGCTTCCCAGCTGACAGGGCAGGGCTGTGCTGGGGAAGGAGGATGGGCTCCGCCGAAAGGACCAGCTGCTACAGGGACACACTACGGCTGTGAATCTTCCATTAAACTTTGCAAGACACTTGATAGATTTTAATGTAATTTTAGTAAAACACTGTGAAAACCACTATGATCGGTTATTATCTGCTTGTACACCCACAGCGCTGGAGGAGGGGGTTGTTAAAAAAACAAGAGAAATAAAAATTGCAGGAGTCCTTCACACCAATACATCAGGCAACTAGAACTGAACACATCTCACCCGCGTTTGTGAACACCCATTTGCACATACAAGGATCTCGCACTAATTTGCAGGTTCTCACCAGGAATAATAAAAATCTGGCTTCAAGTATAGCCTAACTGCAGGAGGCACAGCAAGCAGCAGCAGTTACAAACATTAGTTGTATAATCACACGACATACTGTGCAGTTTACCTATTTTGACCTTGAGATGGCAGAGAGAAAAGGTAGCGAGGCAAATACTATATGGTCCAACTACTACAAAGATACAACACAGAACTGAAAGTGAGAACAGAGATTGAACAATTAATAGATTCTCCTTCTGGCCCTGCATCTGCTGCTAATGCTGCTGTGCCTCATTTACTGTGCTGCTTAAACACGTTAAGGCAGAGCAGAGGGAAGAAGAGGCAACTCCATGCTTGGGTTATAAAAATGACTGAAGGAAAAAAAAAAAAGAGAATATGGAGTTTGGATGACAACAAGTCAATAATGATGGAGCAGGGAGGAAGGAAGAAATGCAACAGAGTATCTAAAATGAGGATGGAAAAAAATGAGAGTGAGAAAGAATCACAGTTGGGGCCAATGATTTTTTTTTTATTTTATTTTAAAGAAGTGTGACCAAAGGACAGAATTTTACATGCAGTTATTTTCCTGAAGACTCTGTCAGCAGAACTTCTGCCAGTTGATGTCACTGCCTTAGCCAATGCACTGCATTCTACAGCTGAGGCCTGTGTTTGTGAGCTTGAGCCTTCTCCAGTTCCTCTCATCTCTAGGATGACCACGTGGCTATTAGGCAGAGCTACAGTTTACTCATATTACAATTAAACTACAGGAAAGCATGTAAGCATGCAAGGGAAGTGATGGTCTAGCTGCTACATAACTGCAGCCACAGAACAAGACACAAAAAAACCCCCACGAGTCCAATCTTGTTGTGCCATCAACCACGTTTCACGTATTTAGATGCATGCAAATAGGTTTAAATCATATTCACACACACCACCCTTGCTTTCTCTGGATGCACGAAACCCGAAAGACCACAAGCTACACAGAATGAACAGAAAACTAGCCGAAGGAGGGTTTATCCTGCTGCCTGGATGGTAAGTGAAAGGCAGCGATCCTGCAGTGAGGGAACCGAAAGGCAGAGCCAAGACAGGCACCGTTTGCTCTCAGAGCTCTCTGTGTGCACCCCAGAGACTTCAAACAGCTCAAAGGCCCATCTGCAAACAAACTCTGACATGATACAATGGACAGGGAACACTGCCTCCAAAACTGCGCAAACCTGAGTTCTGTACATCTCAGGTCTGCAGGGTCTAATGTCTGTCCTGGTTAAGTCCGGCTTTTCCCAGTGCTGGATACACCAGACCAGGGCTGCAGCTCAGGAGGTGCCCATTTCTATCACACACAGCTCTCCGGACAGGACACGCACCAGCAAGGAAGCAGACGGAGGGGAAAAACATATCTGTAGGTACTTACATGCAAGATGGAAATTAACTGCACTTTAGGCATACTTTAAAAAAAAAAACAAACATAGAATAACCCTGTGTGACACATTGTTCCCGAAAATCATTCACCTTAGTCACAAAATACTTTGTACTTATAGCATTTAACACCTCTAGCAAACAGTTGCTGCAATCAGATTCTTTGTTAGTAACAATTCGGTTATCCAGTTACAGCAATAATCAGTCCAAAGCTAATTATCAGGGGTGTTTCAAGAAGAGCATACCAAACAACAGAAAAAAAAAAGCCAAATAATACTATACCTATCATATTTTAGTTGATAAAGAACCCAAAACAACAACCTACTCAGTGCAGAATCAAAACAATTTCAGCAAAATATTCTTCAATAAACATGGTAACTCTAATGTCAACCATACATCTTTTAATTAGCTTTTTTTCCAAGACTTACCTATGTTTTTCTAGTTCATTGTGTGATGACCTATTAAAAAGAGAAAAGAAATATTAGAGAAAAGGATAAATAAACCAAGATTTAGAATATTTAAAAGTCAACACCTGCATAAGTTGCAAAAGAGTTCTCTAAAACATGCATTTATATGGATTATGAAACAGCTTTGCTATTAAATTGGTTCACTTTTACATCCCTTAGATACTTGAAGGTATCAACTTAATTTTCATGAGTAAACCGTGGGTTTGGGGAGGAATTACAATAAATTTGCATTTATTAGCGCTCAATACATTCAGAGACAGAAAGGAACATAAAAAAATGAGCAAGTTAGCAACAAAAACAGCCCACAAGATTTTTATCCATGAAGAAAAATTATGAGGGGGCAGGAAGAGTTAGAAGATCTAAGTGGTAGCAGGTAAGAGCAAAAAGCACCCAAAAAGCCAGCTTTCAAGCCCACAGAGCAGCAGCAGAAAGAAAAATCAGCAGCTAATCACTGCTGTTCTTGTTGCTGACATCTTAATGGCAAAAAAGAGGAATCCTCCTAATTCTTCTGAGTCTACGAACAGAAAAAGAAACCAAAAATATCACAGTCTCTGTACTGACCACAGCAGTATGCTATCCTCTTCCAATCTACTAGGATTGGAGATTTCCCCCCCCCCAACCAATGCTTCTGTTTTTTTGCCATTAGAAGGCAGCCTTAAATTCTTGGAGGATTTATTTTTTTCCACTGATTCAGCTGAAAAAATTAATTTTATTTATTTATAAAGCTCAGATTAAAAACACTCCTAAAATGAAGTTACTGTCACCATTTCAAAACAGGCAATTTTCCAGACTTTTCAGTTTTGTCCCACTGAATGCATGCCCGGCACGTAAGGATCAAAAGATCCAGAGGCGGTGGCAGCTTTTAGGGCAGGCAGATGATGTCAGAGCAGCTCTGCTCCAGCGTGCTGCAGCCCCGGCCCCTGCAGCTGGGCACGATGTGCTGACCGAGGGGGCTTCAAGGAAGGGGGAGCACACAGCCTCTTGGCTTTTTTGGAGGGGCAAGTGCACAGTCCCTCCAGCAAGCAACGACATCCCAAGGGGAGAAAGCCTTCCCGCAGGAACGCTGCCCGGCAGAGAGCTGTCCTGCCTCTCCCTGCACACACACGTGCAGCTGGATGCTGCAGCTCTACCTGGCTGTTACTGATGACAAAGCATCACTCCAGCCAATGAGGTGGGGGGGGAAAAGAAAGCGAAGCTCAGGCAAACAAACACCCAGTGAACAAACCCTCAAGCCATTTATCTCAGGCCAGTGCAGCTCCTGATCCTGCAACCACTTCAGTGAACTGCCCCTCTGCAGGTAAAACTGAAATTCTTACAAGGCTCAGCGCTGATGCTAATCCACTCTCACCAAAAAGCATCTCAGTGTTGGTACCAAGACACCCATTACGTCACTCATTACCTGCTGTCTTTTTCTGAAAAGCCTAGGAATTCTCTACGTAATTTTTTAAAAACTTGTTGCATCAAGTGAGCCACATTCAGGTAATGTGTGTATTCCTAAGTGCTGTTGACCAGTGCAGCAACACTGAAAGTGTTTTACACATAATCAGGGCTACATAAATAGGGCATGGTGGGCTTGGTTTACTGTGTTTTACTGCCCTTGCCATTTGACTACAATAAGGGGAAATCGGTTTTTATTTTCTACTACACATCTACAGAGAAAGAGATCAAACTTTTTCTCTACCCCAATATTTACAAAAATTGACAAACACTACACCAAATCCACTGATGTTTATGAAAATACATGGGAAACAGAAGTTCAGGAGGCTACTGTTGTCCCCAAACACCCTCAGTGGGCCTGTCAAAGGCACAAAGACACTGTTTGCAGGGAACTCTGGAAGAGAGAGGAAATACAGGCTGGTCTGGATTCATCCCTACAGCATGAACTCCTTGACATTTCTGGCAATTAGACAGGAAGATGAATACAGTCACTGTAACTGGCCCATTCCGAGCTCCCTGCTGTAGCAGAGCTCACGGCAGCTCCGGTGGGCACGCACAGGGACACCACCAGAACCACTGGCCATGAAATTCAGCCTGCACTGAGTGTTTTGCTGGGTTAAGAGAGGATGCAGTGATTAGCTGGAAGTCCTGCATGCAGCACACCCACAGGGCACCTGTGGGGGACAGAGGGTGTTCTCCTGTGGTCGTGCCAGCTACCAAACGGAGCAGTGGTGGGTGTGTGCCTCTTTGCAGAGCCCTTTGGGACATAAAAGACCGCAGTGTGCAAACGTGGGCACCAGCCACACATTTCGGGAGGTGTGGGGGGGGCTGACTAACACCTCAACAATCAGTCCCTACGCAGGAACCAAAACCGAGAGTCCTGACATTTACCTGGGACTTGCTCCATCTACACAAGTTAAATGCCCTATTACAAGCATGATGGGGTTTTTTTGTTGTTGGGTTTGTTTACAGAAGAGGTAAACCTCTCTCTAAATATTGGGTTTTATCTCCTTCACTGTCTACAATACCATATATTGGAAGAATATCCATCTCCTTCTGCTGTTCATGCAACCTGAAGTGAGGGGGAAAAAACGTTAAGAACTGGTCTGCACACAACCCCGTACCCACCGTACCCTGTTTCAAAACGGAGTCTTTTATTACTTCAGTAAAAGATGTAGGCCACGACCAAGAAGATGTATCTATATGTGTATTTATATAAAAGAGACAGATGCATGACTGTTTTTCAGACAAATGGTCTGTGAAGCCCTTAAAAAAAAGGCTGCAAGAGAAGGAAGATTTCTGGTGTTTAGCTTAGGTTCAGCTGGCGGAGCTGGGACTAGAAGTGATGAAAAGGTGGCAATGAAAAGGTGACAAGAAAAAGTTCAGACAAAAAAAGGGAAAAAGCCAACTAAAAAAAATCATCAGCAAAATCACAGATCAGGAATGCTGCTGCTTAAACTGTATCACTGACCGGAGACAGCCCTGATATTCCTTTAGCAAATGCTGAGCAGTTCCCTGGCTATGAAATGGCAGTTAAATTTTCTTTGTGAAGAAACCATCCAATTCAGATGGCTTGGAATAACAAAGAGGAGCCAAGTAAATGCAGATGTTGTTCTGCAAGATGCTTTGCCACTTCCAACAGCACATCCCCAGAGCCATTGCCCTCCACCATCCTTTCTCCAAACATGAATTCACATGCACAACACGTTGAGATTTCCCTCTATGTAAGATGTGCAGCTTTAAGTTTATTTAAGTATTAAGTTTTCAGTATTAATACACCTTCCCTACTCCTCCCTCTATTTACCTCACCAGACAGGGCATCTTGTCAGTGGGAAACCAGCACAGCTCCTGACCAAAGCAGTGAACTGCTGAAGTTTATTGCCCAGTGTTAAGGTCTAGACCGTGAGTCACCAATACACTACCAGTTGCCAACACATTTTAAAGCACTATAGGGAGTAAAGCAGGCTAGTTAACGAAGTGCTTAAAACAGTGGCAAGCATCTTACCCGTGCCAGGGCTTTCTAGTACAGGCAGGGCTGCCAGGGTGTTATACAACCCATGTGCAGAGGATACAACTCCACCTAAGGTCACACAGCCGTGTGCAAACTACACTGCCTGCACTTCACCTTTTGTCCAGGCCAAAAGAGTAAGAACAAACAGAGCAAGAAGTTTTACAAGGTGCTACACGTTAAGTGTCTACATCCAGTTCCCACTCCCAAAAGAGCAGGTGTGTAAAAGCACGAGGCTTACACCTTCAGTCCTCTGTGAATGCAACTGCTACGCAGCTTTTCGTCGGAAGGATCAAGATTCGCTTCCAGGAAATTCCCTGTCTACACCTATAACCTGCGGTGGGATGCACCTGAAAATATTACAGCTCACCACCCAAAGCACCAGATAAACCTGCACATAAGCACATGGCCTGCCTAGTATTCACCTATCCTTGGTTGTTGGGGTTTTTTTCCATTTGTTTCAAACTGGACACATCGCTCACAGCCTGTCAAAGAGCGAACCTGTATGGAATGAATCCACTAAAAATTAATTTTGCATTCCCCTCATAGCAAAATTTAACCGGTTCTGCAGATTCAGCTGGGATCTGGGAACTGGCACAGCCTTGATGCAGAGTTCTGGCTCCAGTACCACATTCAAGTTTGTGCTGCCACATGTTTGCAGTGGCCAGGTCCAAACGTGCTTCTAATACAGTGGCAATTTGTTTTTCTCAATTGCAGGAGCAGTGCAGCTCCCAAACATTGCAGACCTACTGCAGTTCCTCAGGGGCGACAGGCCTGTTGGTGAGATCTATTTTATTGGGACTAAAATGCCTCAGCTTTAAAACCACGTGTGGTGACATCAGTTGCTGCCCCTGTGCTGCCAGCTTTAGGAAAGCAAACCCAGAAGGATCTATCGAATTCAGAAATCCAGGCAAAAAAAAAAATCAGAGGAGCTGTGCCTGCACAGTCTGCTTTGCAGTGTTTTATTCTTGGCCTCCCACAAAAAAAAAAAAAAAAAAAAAAAAATTAAGGAAAAATAAAATAAAAATAAGGTTGCCAACCCTAAGCTGCTCTGTGTGGGCACAGAACAACATCTGCAGAGAGCAAGGGGCTCGTTTCGTGGGCCACAGGTTCACCCTCTCCATGAGCCAACAGCAACAGAGGAATTCGGGCATTAAGCTCTGTTTTTATTTGAAAGACCAAATGCAGCTTTCATCTTTTTCTACATATAACCCTTCGCCAGAACACAACACAAAGTACAAGTCTATTTATATAACATATGAACAAAAATATTAATTGACACAGAAGATATATTTACTAACCAGCGTTTATTTTGCTCCCTGTCCCTCAATAAACCAGCTCCTAAATTAACAGGCCAAACACACTGCACCACTGACATCCAGTTCCTTTCTCTGCAAGTAAATTTAAACTGTGACCTCAGTAGACTGGCATCTAACACTAAGATTTTAGTTTTCATTTTGCCTTATTTCTGACCCTTTCATGGCAAAGCAGCTGCCCGAGCTCCCCTGTGCGTGGGCACACAGGCACCTCACACCCACATGCAGCTCAAGGTACCCCACACCTGGTGAGTGTTATTACAGCCAGGGCAGAAGCAGCCCAATTATCTGCAGGCTTGCGTGTTTCTCTGTCAGAGTGCCCTGCCTTGTGAGCAAACGTCACCAAATTTCAGATTTGTGTCGCATTCCTCCTCGGCACATCACACACATGTAACCTATCCATTTCCTTGGAACAAACAGCGAGCTTGACTTTAGAATATTTGTTATTCACTAAATCCAGCTGTTTGTTTTACGCCTTTTTTCAATTCCAACTACACCTTAAGAAGAATTATTAAACGGCATGGCACTGTTTTAGGAATTACATACAGCTACTGCTCTGTGAAGAGGAGACATTTATTATACAGTAGTCAAGTACCTGGTAAGTATTATTGTAACAAGAAGATGTGACCTAGGTTTACCTCCCTGCAAAAGATAATATTGTGGCTTTCTCTAATCTCCTGTCCTCTTCACAAAACAAGAATCCAGTTTCATTTGCCAGAGGATTTTGGTCAAAATTACTGGGGGGAAACAAGTCTGAATCTCAGCTGAGGACACAGTACAAATGGCAAGCCAGAGAGAAAACAAAGCAGTTTGGTTTGTGTGACATGGGAAAGGGCACATCACAGGAAACTGAGAAGAAAACACATAACATCAACTATTTTAATGTACAAGTGAAAAAGAAATGGCCAAAAATTGTGTCTGATTGCTACCAATAACCCCCCTGAGAATACTGTTTATCAACAAACTGCTAACACCTGCTTTCAATTTTCATTTAAAGCTAGCAGTGGACAAAGCAAAAATGTTAAATTCCTACGGTGAACAGAAGGCTTATAGATTTTGGTTAATTAAATGTAATTCTGCGGGTGTTTTTCCCTGCATGAATCCAAACCTGTCAAAATTACTTCTCACTTAATGACAGTCAAGAGGCGAGCAAGCTTTTAGCCCAGACCTGAGCATCCTGTCCAAAGGACAGGCAGCCTTCCTCCCCCTTCTACTGTGGGTCTGGGCCTTGCCAACCATTGACAAGGGACAGAGGTCTCATATGATTTCTTACATGAACATCACCACCTCCTCAGCAGAGGAAGGTGGTGTCGATCCGTGCCCGTGCAGAACAACAGGGCAGCTGGAATCCATCTGAGCCTGCCCCCCTGCCCATGGGGGCTGCCCAGCACACCTGTGCTACATGGGGTACATTTTTCTCCCCGCAGGCAGGCACCATGTTTTGAAATATAAAGAAAATACAGAACAAAGAAGAAGGGTACAGCACACCAGTCTTCCTCACATCTGACAATTCTTCTCCTCCTTCCCTCTTCTCTGATTTTCCAAGAATAAGGAGGATGTTTTTCATGCTTTTATACACGTAAAGCTCATAAAGCATGAAAAAATTATATAAACATATATATGTGTATCTCACTTTTTAATCTGATCAGATGCTGCAAGCAGCAGGATACAAAAATAGACGATGAAAACAACAATGCCCCTGCAGATTTGAAATGTGCGGTTATCTGCTCCTTTCCTACTCCTCCAACCTTAAGTATATATTTTTCTATCCAGAAAAATAATGCAATCATAAGGCATGAATTTCAGGCATGTACGCAGTCATACCTGCCTGCCTCTGATGCTCCGAACCCAGCACTTCTGCAAAATGGTTGAAGTGGAACAACATGGACAAACACTTTGTCCGGTGGTTCACATCATCCACGACCACTCCAGATCCTATGAGCTTTGGGCAGCCATCTCCCTCTGTTAATCTTTTAATTGCTTAGGAAGAATTAACTACCTTATCAAAAATCCAGACTCTAGCCTGGGGCTTGGCCCCTATAGCCTCTAAGCTACAAGTAATAGTAAAATAGTGATGCTGGTGCACCTCATGGATTTTCAACTCTGTGTTCAAATGTAAGGGTAATTTCTCACTCATAAATCTAAGCACACAGGCAGAGACTGCTGGACACAGGCACAGACCCCATAAGGACAATGCAGAGGTGCCCACAGGGCCCTGCTGCTGCTCCCCTGTCCCTGAAGGAACTGCATTAAAGCAAATGTGCCCCTGCTTCCCATGCCAGTGTCCGTGCTGAACCAGGACAACCACTGTTCCAGTGGTGACCACGCTGGAAACCATTCCTCGACAAGGATCCTCCTTGTCCTGTGACACAGACGACCCATTCCTCACCTAACCACTGCAGCTAGAAGAAAAGAAAGTGTAAGTAAACATCCTGCTGCACACTGCAGGATGGCATTTCTGAAGGCTGCCACTGCTACAGAGTGAGAATCAGAGCAAAACACTGAACAGGTAAATAAACATAAGTCTGCAGCTAGAAAAAAAAAAGCAGGAGGGTAACTGCAAGTGGATGTGTCTGCCTCAGCTTTAGTAACACCAGCAAATCTGTAACCAAAAATCTTTTAATTCTGCTGTATTTGATAGATTACAAATCCTCTCCTAAAAACTCCTGAAAGCAGCTTACAGTTCAGACAAATAACTATTTTACAGTGGATGACAAGAGCCCTAAGAACGGAAAACGATGGAATAATAGCTCTGTAACACAGATTTCTTGAATGCAAGAGACAGACAAGAAATCCGTACAAATCAAGGAGCAGTTTACAGCTAGAAATCCTATGGAACCCGTTTTGAATTTTTTTTAAAGGCAGCGAGCATACTTTATAAGAAAATAATTAAAAATCTCCAGGAGCGAAGTGTCTCAGGACACAAGACACGCCTCCCACTCCTGATGACTTTCTTTTTCAAAATGCACTGACGTCTTCCCTGTGCTCCAAGATGAGACAAAGAATCCAACTAAAACCGAAAAAAGTAGGAGTACTGGAATCAGTACCCCCCAAAATGGTTGCCTTTCTCAAGAGCAGGGGCACGGGGGAACGATTTGTTCGCCCTCAGTTTATCTTCAAGACACACTGCTCGGCCACGGCAGGCACGAGCGGGACGCTCACCAGCTCGTGTTTTTCTCGAGGAGGGAGCTCGTCAGCTTTTGATTTCCTTTTGCACCTCCGGTGCCCCACGAGCAGCTCCTGGCCAGCTGCCCAGCACCTCCCCAGCACCACCCGACCCGGGTACCCCGCCGCTGTGCAGGATGCCCGCCGGAGCGGCGAGAGCCGAGCGGGCCTGCCGGGACTCTCTGCTCCTTTGGAAAACAAGTCACGTGCAAGCCAAGTTCATTTTAGGCTATTCTACAGGAGCCACCATCCAGCATGACCATGCAGAGCGGAGCCTGCGCTGGGGCAGAGCATCGCTGCCCCGGGACGAAGCAGGCCCAAGCTGGGCACGGTCCTCGGTCCTCTCCGGAGCAGCCCTGGAAGAGCAAAGCAGAGCAGGCAGAGCACGGGGCTGGGTTCGCTCCAGGCAGGGGCCGGCAGTGTCCCTGTAAGACAGGGGAAGCCTCCTGCACGTACACAGCCGCTGCCCAAGCAGCAAACAAAGCTGCAGAGCCTGCGCACAGCAGCGCTCGGCCCCTGCCATCGCCGCGCAGGTAGCGGCGGCTGCGGGGGCAAAGGAGACCCGCCGGGCGGTCGCCGGGCGCGGGGAGCGGCCGGGCCGGGCGCTGCGGCGGGCGGGCAGCAGGGGCTGGCGAGCCGGCGGTGCGGCAGAACGCACCGGGAGGTCAGGCTCGCCCCGGCACCTCCTCACCTCGGGCCGGCGGGATAAGTTGGGAGTTTGCGGTGGGTGCCCCCCTCACCCCCCGCCCCGCAGACGCCGCTCCGCCGCCCGCAGCCCAGCGCCGCCGCAACCGGAGGCTGCATCTGCTCGGGCTGCGAGGAGGGAGGTGGAGGGGGGGGGAGGCGGCCGGATCGCTGCCTGTGGTTTATAAATAAATGCCGGGGGGCGGGGGGGGTGGGAAATTAGTGCCATGCAAAGAGAAATCTGGGTGGCGATGATGGTGTTTGGGTCTGCAGCGAAAGCCGCTGTCGGTGAGCGCGGAGCAGAAGGAGCGATGAGGGCGGATGGCTCAGAAGTGCAGTGAGTACTAAGGAGATGGTGTACGCGTGGCAGTGTTTATATGAGAGATCAAAACAGAGCCAAGCCCATCCAGGGGAAAAATGGCGACTACCGGGATGGGGAAAACTGAGACACTGGATTAGTTATTATTTTTCATAAATGTATGCACTGCACATAAGCTAGACACATTGGAAAAGCTGCCGATTCATTCTGAAAAAGCGGTGCGTCTATTACCTGTTATTCTGGGATTTTCTGGCCATGGTGCCTGCCTTTGTTTTCTTTCTGGAATAGTCACTATCGAAGGGTAACACTGATGCATAGCCATGTTCTGCTTCTAGGGACAAAGTCAGCATTAGTGGCAATATATTTTTTCCATGCAATTTTTTCCTCCTTTGCAGGAACGCTAGGGTAAAGAACAGAATTTTTTCCGGTTGATTTGTTTGCATTTTATTCTGGCATCTCTTAAAGAAGCGAGACACACACAAAAAAACCATAACTCGGTAAACCAAAAGGGGGTGTGGGGGGGAACCCAAACCAAACCAAAAAAACACCACCGAAGTGCCGAAATTAGGAGGATTATTGGAGTGCACACTAAAAACGAGGCGGATCATGCAAACCCTTGTCACGCTGCGCTGGGGGAGGGGAGCTGCCATAGAATCACCGACTGCCACACACGGAGCAGCGAGAGGGATCCTGAGCGCTGCACACGCACCGTCCCCATCCAGGGCGGCACACAACACCCGCCTCTGGTTTGTTTGGGGGATTATATATATACATATGCATATATATATAAAACAAGCCAGGCTCCGAGCAGCGGTGCTCCCCCAGCGCGGTGCCGCCGCAGCCCGGGTCCCCCCCGGGCAGGTGCGGGCGCGGGGCCGCTGCCCCGGCCCGGCCGCCGCACAACAAAGGCCGAGAGCGGCGGGGAGCGCCTGCGGGTGCCTGACCGACTGCCCGCCTGCGCCCTGTACCTCGGTCTCTCCGCTCCAGGTACTCGGCCGCTTCCAGGAGGATTAACAGGGAGTTCAATTCCATGGCTGCCCGTCCCGAGCCCCCCGCGCCGAGTTCACGCGCGGGGACTCCCGAGCCCCCCGGTTTTAAGGCACCTCGCTCAACCTACATTGACACACGGCCGACGGGCAGCCCGCGCGGCCAATCGGGGGCCGCGGACGGGCGCGGGGGCGGGACGCGAGGAGGCGGCCGAGCCAATCGGCGGGCAGGGCGCCCCCCGGCGGGGCAGGGGATGTTGACAGATCCCCGCCGCCCGCGCCCATTGGCCGCCCGTGTAGTAACAATTTAGAAGCCGAAGCTTAGCAACAGCACGTGGTGGCCCGGCCCCCGCGCCCGCTGATTGGCCGCCTCCTCGCATGTAAAGCAGGCGGCGGCCGCCCATTGGTGGCTGGGGCGTCATGCAAATGAAGGGCGGGGAAGGGGCCAATGGGGCGGGAGGCGCGTGCCGCGCGGCGGGGGGGGCGGGGAGCGGGGCGGGGGCAGCCAATGGGCGGGCGGGGGGCGTGGCGTTGCCGTGAGGAAGAGGCAGGCGGAGGGGCGGGGCCCGGGCGAGGCTCCGCCCTTCCCCTCGCGCGGCGCCGTGAGGGGACGCGGCGGGGGAAAACGGGACGGGAAGGGGGGAAGAGGGACCGGGGCGGGGGTGGAGGAGTGGTGGGAAGTACGGCAAGAAATAAGTCTGAACGGAAAAGACGATACGAATGGGATGCGCAGAGATGCTGGAAAAAAAAAAAAAACCCCAAACAACCAAAACCGCGTCCGGCACGTGCACCCGTGACCCCCCCTCACAGCGCGCGGGCGGGAGAGGAAGGCAAGCGGTGCTGCGAAAACGCGCACGGAGGTTTTAAAGGAATTGCTGAGCTCTACGCAATAGTCCGGCCTGCTGGGGAAAAGAAGAGCGGTGGGAAGCTCTCAGAAATGCGGGCAGAGTTACTGCCGGCTTTCCAGCCCTTGCCAGCACATGGAGCTGCCTGTCGTCATCTGGGTACACAGAATAGCCCGGCTCCTGGCGCGCAGGCTGAGCAGGAAGGAGCCCGGCACCTTTCCTGTCCACACCACCCTGTTCGCGCTGCTAGCTCTGCATCCTTATCTCAGATGGCTCCTGCGCAGCTGCTGCCTGAAACTGGCTGGTTTTAACACGAGCGAGTAGTTTTAAAATAGGCGTATTCTAAGCTGCGCTGTGATCACACGTTGGTACATCTTCAGGCCAGAAGTGCCGAAGCCTGTAATCAGCCCTCCTGCAGGATAGCACTTAGGCACACAAGTGGTCCCGTTGGTTTTAATTGAGCTGTTTGGGTAAGAGCTGTTCAGCATAGAGGAGGGGTGCGGAACATTGTCCTGTGTGTTTATTCCTTGGCAAAAGATGTCAGCCAGTTTCCTTTTAAGAGGATAACAGCGATTCAGATTGAAACAAGGATTATGCTTTACTGTTTTTGCAGCACTGAGGTAAAGCCACATATACATTACACCTGATTTTGTATTAAATCTGTATCTTGTTGCCTCGGATGCACAACTGTAATGCGGCTCTTGAACACTGCTGAAACACAGATCACATTTTACTGCTATTTAGTCCAGGCAAGAGGGATAAGAGAAAATACAAGGCAGCGAAGAAAGCGGCATTGTGATTGTAATTTAAGAGAATTTTATATCTGTTTGGAAAAAGTCTGACTCTGTGGATTTACAAGGTGGAAGGGAATTTGGTGTGTAGATTGCAAAGGTAAAAAAGAAATTGCTGCAACATTTTGCACTTGCTGCTTGAACTGTTGAAATTCTGCTGCATATGGGTGAGACAGTGCAGTCTTTACTGTAAACCCATTGAAACCTATGGCAGTTTTGCTGTTAACTGGAAGTAGGTTTAGACACTACTTGACATTGCTTTCTGTTGCGAAACAGCATGAAACCATATATGCATAGGTCTGTGTTGTCCACACAGGAAAGAAAGTTCCCTTTACCTGACCACATGCATAGGGCACTTAGTGAAAAAGATGCAAAGAGGTATAAATAAGGCACCGTTATTCTCTTCTGCAGCCACAGCAATCCAGCAGGACCTCAGATCTTCAGAACACCTATATTTCTTTGTATACTTGTCTAAATATATCTTAAACTGTTTTGTGCGTGCACTGTGGAATCAATGACACATCCGTAACAGAAGATGAATGTGCTGGGTATATAAATGCACCTCAGGGAAAGTGGTATATATATGTATGAAAGCCCAAGATCCAGGTGTGGATTTACTGAGGCTCTGAAGGCCTGAAGCTTCTCCTGCTCTTCCCCACCAATCTGTGAGCACACACCATGTGCCTCTGGAAACATACAGGAGTCCAAAGAAGCACAGCACTGCACAGGGCAGTGCTGAGCACCCCACTGGCCATTGGTGACAATGAGCAATCACCAAACACTCCTCAGAGCTCTGACTGCTGGACTGAAGCTGCCTCAGCCTCCCCTGCACTCCCTGGGACCCAAACCCGGCACCTCTAACCACTCCCGGGGTAAAATCCATCAGACTCAATGTGATTGTTCTCTCTGCTGTTCAGTGTGGGCAGAAGTATTTTGAAGACAGTTGTTTTAAGGTCATGGAGCACAATTTCACACTGATATTGTTACTTTCCAGGGCCCTGTCCTTCTACCCTTCCCTGCATAGAAAGGCTACTTTGGGAAGAGTGGAGCCACTGGAGCCAGCTGGACTATGCATGAGTGTCATGTGGTGGTGCTGAGCATTGCAAATGGGGACCAGTGCAATCACAGAAGCCAGCTGATCTCTATTCATGGTGGCTCTTGGCCCCAGGAGTCATAAACTGTTTTAGTCTGCTTGAACTGTAAGAATCTGTGTAAACACCTCCCGCCCCCCTTCCCCCAAACACACAGAGCCCCTGCTGATGAAATCCAGAGCAAACCCACGTGCATTTGGGAAGGACAGTGTATGGGCTGGCTCATTCCAAACAAGCAGTGACACACATTGACCTGTAGGTGCATCTCCCAGGGAGTGAACTCAACTGAGTCCATCTCAGGAGACACTATTAAAAACTTTTAAAAAACCTAGAAGGAATCGTTCTGGATGTGGTTTTATTTGTGCCAGGGAACCAGGACTAGCTTTGGTGGTGTCAGTGTGGGTGCAGAGGTGTAAAATGTGTGTGAAAGAAGATCAACCGAATTACTTTAAGATCTGAAGGACGGGCTCTAAGATACATGTGCTCGAAGGCTTTGCAGATTTGCGTCTCTAAATAGCTTTTTTCCATTTCTATGAGCGTGCAGCAGGAACAGCTGAGTGCTAAAGAAACAGCTGGCCTTCAGTGATAAGGGGTAGCTGTCACTTCATGGTGAAGTTTGAAAAACTTTATATTTAGAAGCAGAAGGGACAGCCATCAGCAGCCACACCCCAAAACCTGAACTGTTTGCGGTTTCTTTGCAGCCTGCACTTGGTGATTGGAGTGGTAGTATTTACAATTTAAATGTTACAGTGCCTTTCTTTTCCAAAATCCATCCTGTGGCATGACATGGCATGTGAGATCAGTGACATCAGAACTGCTCACTGCCCTGAGCTGTGGTGAGGGCAGAGGTCTGAAGCTGACAATCAATAATTCAAGCAGCTTCATTCACTATTCCCCACCTACAGCCTTAAAGGAATAATTAGGCCTATGCTGCTTTTCATGTTTGGCTCATTGCAGCTATTGAATGTACCTTTCTTCTATCTTTTTAAATTCCCTACTGCATCTTATCCCTATGTCCAAAGATAAGCCCTTGCACTGGGCCTTGGAGTCCATCCCCTTGTTTCCTTGGGTGTTGCAAGGTTTAAGTAATCAGCAAAGAGTTAGTTGTCTTCCCACACAGGAGGGGATCTGCACTCAGGGCTGCCACTGACAAATTTCAGCTCCCTGACTCAGCATCTCAAATCCTATTTAATTTCTCATCTTACCTGTGATTCAAATCATGAACTCTAGGTGCAGAAGCCAAAACATCTGGAAGTTGAACAGAAAGAAGTTTCAGAAGTAACAGTTCTGTCAGAGTCCAAGCCCAATTGGAGACACTGATTCTATTTACGCTGCTGAGTAAAGCAGAGTCAAAGACCGTTCTCCATCCCTGATCTCAGATGGCAGGTGTCACTGCAGCTGCTTGGCCCCATATCTCCTCTGGACTGCTACTGGTGCACATGTGGCTTTTAGTCATCACCACTTTATTTTATGTGTGGTTTGCTTTTAGTTTGGGGTGAGTTTTTTAAGTTCAAAGTGCCTGAAGACGTGTGGCAGCCCCTTAGGGAGCTGCTTTCAGACCTTAAAGCTGAGGTTACGTGACGTGAAGGTGTGTGAGGTATCGGGGTTAACGAGTTGCTGCTGCAGTATTGAGGGACTGTGTAGTGTGGAGGAGTCATGTCTGTGCAGTCTCAACCCCATGTGCTTCTTGAGTTGGTTCTTGACCTGTCACACGCCTTGAACTGTACCCAGGCATAGGCTTGGAGAGTAGCTTTGTCCAGGACCACAAGAAGTACTATGGATACTGTGGGGTCCTATGGACCCAAGTGGCTCCCATACATCTGAGTTGGTGGGCTCTCTACATGATGCTCACCAGCCCAGCTTGCTGCCTGGCCTTGAGCATTTAGTTGTTTGCTGCACGGTTTGAGTCACTGGCTTTCCCAAAGCAATTGAAATTTTCCTGGTTTTGTTTGAGATTTAGGAAGGATTTATGTAATGCCATAGTACACACATGCTTAAAAGTCAAATCTGAAAAAAAAAAGAAGTACTTCAAACTGAATGCCAGTCCCTTGTATATCCCATTTCTTGTTAAGTGCTGTTATTATGAAAGGCAACATTTATATCTTAGCGTCCTTGAGAGTTTGGCTGCAGGGACCTCGATTGCCCCTCTCCGCCAGCACTCCCGGACCAGTGAGACGTGCAGTACCCTGCCGTCAGGCCCTGCAGCCATTTCTGTGATCAGGCATGAAATTATTCTTAACTGATTGAAGTGAGGAATAGATTGAAAAGCTTAAGAGACACTGATTTACCCCCATCATCCTGCTCTGCCTAAACCATGCCTGGCAATTTTGAATAGCATCATCCTAAAAATCCTCACTGAGGCTGCCACACCGAAAGCACTTCACAGAAGGCAGTGGTGTCACTGCTTTCATTTTAAAAGACAAAAAAGAAACAAAACGGTGGTGAAACAATTGGCTAGCGTCATTCAGCAAAGGCAGGAGAAGGGCTGGGAGGAGGGCTGGGTGTCCCAGTCCCCAGTCTGGCATGTTTGGCATTAGGATATATTGCAGAGTTAGGATTTGTTACATGATTTCAGATCTGAATCTCAGGCATGTCATGGTCTTATTACATTCCCTTGGTGTACACTTGTATTGCATTAAGCTTCCACAAGGGGCTTTCTGTACACTTCTATTGCATTGAGCTTCTACAAAATATATAGACTAGTGCAATGCAAAGAGGCTTTGAAGAAATCATGGCTCAGACCCACTTCGTTAGAGTGGCCTTCTTGTTAGGTAACTTTGACACAAGCCCATCATATAGCACTAAAAGAATATTCTGCCTTGCTGTGATCATCTTCCATGCTGCCTTGATGCTTAGCACCCTGCTGCAGTCCAGGACAGAGGGAAGAACAGAGCGCGGTTGTGCTAGCAAAGGGAGCTGAAGCCAGCCTGCCTTTGGCAAGTAGAATGTCCACTTCAGGAGGGAGGCGACTGGCATTTATGAACAGAATCAATCAGTAACACAGTCTCAATGACATCTATCCTTAGAGCATGACACTTACTGCCATGATCTGGTTGACATGGTGGTGTTCGGTCATAGGTTGGACTCGATGGTCTCAGAGGTCTTTCCCAACCTAATTGATTCTGTGATTCTGTAAAGTAAAAAACAACATTTTCTCTGCCTGAGGTACCTGCGTCCTGGGTATCTGTCAGGTTGTCTGCTGAGTTTATAGGAAGAAGCTCCAATGAATTTATATTGCACTTTTGTCTGAAAATCCATCTGGATATGGAAGAATGAGTTCATGTGTCCTATGGAGACCAATAAAGTAGATAGAGGCCGTTAGTTTATAGAATATTTATTATGGAGGAGGAACCAAGCAAGGAAAAGTTATATTTACAAATTTCAGCATGGAAATTGCTCATCTGGGTGCTTGGACATGCAAAATCTACCGAGTTGTATTCTGGGTGAATCAACTTTTGAGATGAGAAGGAAATTAGAGATGGACCTGTGATGTCTTTCCATACAGCCATTCTCCAGGAGCCAAGTGTCTGCATACCTATATGAAGAACAGGTTTTTATCAGAGGACAGATATCTGTAACATATTTATAGGCCTGCAGTAATTATGTAAGCAAATTGCTGAGTTTTATTCCCAGTAGGGAAAAAATAATACCTGATGTGGCTGATCAAAATCTACTGCCAACCATAGGATTCTGTCTCTTATTTGTATTAGCTGTGATGGAACCAAGTGAATTTGTGACGGGAAGATTGTAGGTACATCACATATTGTACAGTGATAATAATACTCTACATTTCTATAGCCTGTCCAACTCATGCATTTTAGACTGCTTAGTCACGATTTTCCAGCCCAGGCCCTTAACAGATATTAGTAATTAGGTAAATAAAATGCTGTTCAGCTGAATGATGGAGGAATCAGTATTGATCCTGAGCCTCATGCTGCTGGTATAGTTGGGCCAGTGTTATCATCGTAGAGATAAGAGAGCTCATACATCAATACATACATTTGAGAGAAGATCAAAACAGCCCAGGTGGTAAATAACCTGGACAATTGCCTGTAGGACCTAAAATTAGAGATCAGCACAAAGCCTTGGCAGGTGAATATTGAGCAGATGCTGTCTTATCTCTCTATTTGCTTTGGAAGATTGGGTCTGACCCAAAACACATTGAAATCAATTTGTATCTTCTCCTTTATTTCGATAGGCTATGCACCAGACTCTAATCAGTTGTGGGCCTAATTAAATGATTTTCCTCATTGCAAGCTAATTACTCCTATGGAGAAATGAATCTGAATGTTAGATGAGCACTCTGTAGGAACTGTATCTGTAACGTATGGTTTAGAATAAATAATTATGGGCTTGATTTCACACTGTCTTGCAGTCTCTTATTCCACCTAAAGCACGGAAAATGGCCAACTCTCTTTTCTTGGTATACCTATGGAAACAGTGAAGTGTCAGGTGGGGTGACTGTAACAAGCTCCCTTCCTTATGCAACAAAAAAGCTAGTGCAAGCAGGAAATCATCAGCTTTCAGCATCCGAGAGAGGAAGAAGCAATGCATTTAAAGTGCAACAGGGAGGTCAGATATCAGCAAAATGTTCTGTTGGTGAGGACAGTGAGGCACTGGGATGGGCTACCTGGGGAACCTTTGGCACCTCCAGCATGAGAAGCTGGCAAGAGGCTTGGCTCCAGCCTCAGGCAGGGGATGGAGCACCCAGAGACCTCCTGGGCCACTCTGTCCTGTACTTTGCATTGTCCCCCAAATTGGTGCAGAACTACAACCAGGCACTGGCTAAAGACAAATTCAGTGCCATGTGGTGATGGGCCATTTGCTGTTCTTGGACAAATGGCAAAGCAGGTAACGTAAAAATGTGAAATCTGCAGTAATTAATTAGATAATGGGAAATCAATCATGCTAATGAGTATCTAAGTGTTGTCAGACTCCTACTATTGCTGTGTGGATAGGACAGATTTAGCGATTACTTTTTTCAGGGCTCACAGGTGGGATGCATAGGTCTGGCCAAACAATGATCCTACGTGCAGCTTCCCTATTATTCTTCCCAGCTAAACCTTCAAGATGGCTGTTGGGTTCAGGGCTTTGCATGAGGCACTAAATCCCAGCAAAGGAAAGATCTTTGCTCAACAACCCCAAAACACTTCTTTGACATCATAGAGGGGAAAAGGAATGGCCTCCAAAAGGAACAACTTGCCAAAAGCAATCTTGCATGCAAAAAAATACCACTTAAACTGCTCTGTCTGTTTGGTCACCAGAATCTAAGATGCTGTAGTATGTGGGGGTTATGACCCAGCCTTATGTAACCCACACAGCACTGTGTCTGCTAAATGTGATGTATGAAAAATGCAAACCTTCCTATGAGTGAGCAGTGCCCTGGCAGCCAGGAGGGCCAGCCGTGTCCTGGGGGGCATCAGGCAAAGCGTCACCAGCCGAGCCAGGGCAGGGATTGTCCCGCTCTGCTCTGCACTGGGGCAACCTCACTGTGAACATTGTGGCAGTTTGGGGCACTGCAATGTAAGAAGGATATTAAGACATTAGAGAGAGTCCAAAGGAGGGCAACGAAGATGGTGAAGGGTCTTGAGGAGAAGACGTGTGGGGAGTGGCTGAAGTCCTTGGTCTGTTCAGCTTGGAGAAGAGGAGGGTGAGGGGAGACCTCACTGCAGTTACAACTTCCTCATGAGGGGAAGAGGAGGGGCAGGCACTGATCTCTTCTCTGTGGTGAGCAGTGACAGGACCCGAGGGAATGGCCTGAAATTGTGTCAGGGTGGGTTAGGTTAGATATTAGGAAAAGGTTCTCACTCAGAGGGTGTTTGAGCACTGGAACAAGCTCCCCAGGGAATTGTTGATAGCACCAAGCCTGACAGAGTTTAAGGTTTGGACAACACTCTCAAGCACATGGGGGTTCTTGGGGGTGTCCTATGCAGGTCTAGAAGTTGGACTTCGATGATCCTTGTGGGTCTCTTCCAATTCAGGATATTCTGTGATTCTATGATTCATCCTCAAGCAGATGTTTACCCTGCAAGTGTCATGTGGGATGCCATGTCCTTTGTGTTGATTTTAGCACACTGGGAGAAAATTTCAGTAACAAGGAACCAGTGAGGTGGAAGAAAGTGGGAGGCAGGATGGAGAATTTAAACTTACTTTATTTGTTTTCCTACCAGCTTTCCACAGGTCTGTTTTTTTGCCTTGTACTTGGCTCTGTGTCTCTGATCCCTTCTGTCCTGTTTTTGTTCGCCTTCCTTTGTTGCCGATGGTTTCACGCTGTTTCCATTCCTCTCCTTTCGTGTGACACAGATTCTCTGCCTGAGCCCCGTCCAAGGTGTTGGACTCCCTGCAGTTACAGCACAGAGACCTGATACCGAGGACACAACTTCCTGCCTCACTGACAGTGCCCGCATTGTGTAAGTGAATGTGTGTTTTACCAGCCCACAGAAAAGAAGTTTCAGGGCATTGCTTAATGGATTCTCCTTTTTCCACCTTCTCAGGACGCTGGCAGCTCTTCAGCTCTTCTTCATTGTTGCTGGTCTCTTGGTGTCTACAGGAGACTAGTCTAGATGACCTACACACAGTGAGAGAGCTTTTTCTAATGTGAAGACCTTACAGTCAACACAGAGAAAACAGACAAAGGTAGGAGAAAGTTGTTATGAGTAAATCTTCCCTCTGAAGAGGGAAGTAGAAACCCAGAAAAATCCCAGATCTCATTACTAGAGGAATGGGATACCTGTACTAACTTGTAGTCACTTGGATGCCTTGAGTCCAGTTCAGGGCTTTCACCACAAAATGGTCCTCCTTCTATTCACTGGGACCAGTGTAACACAGGGATGGATTTTCACTTTTGCCTCCCATTTGGATGTGCTAAGGATGGTGAAAGGTAGACTTGTATCAGACAACTGCCATGACAGTATTAGGATGGGGAATTTCACCACTCACTCACATGGGAAAGTGTAAGTCATGCCAGGTCACTCTGTCACCTCTCTGTTTTTTAATTAAATGATGAGGGTTGTTTAAGTGTTATGGATGCTGTCAGTTATGCCGGGGGGTGAGAAGATTAGTAAAAGTATATTCCCATTGTCTAAAAAGATAGGTGTAATATTCAGAGGTGGACTGGTTAGACTTAGAGGTTTAACTTCTAATAAACATGTCTGGAGTTTGAAGGCATCCCTGGTCTATGGCTATAAGGTATTGTAATTAGCATCCAAACTCCTGTGAACTCAGAAAGTCCCTGAAGAGTTGTAACCCCTGATTGCTGAGCAATAGTACTGCTCAGTTCTGAAACACTATCATAAACTACATTATAACTGTGCATGAATGAAGACTGACACAACCCACACGAAAGATAGCTTTTGTTGAGACTTGAGCAGCCAAGACTGGTGCCAAAAGTGGCTGGAGCAGGAGCCTGTTACGACCTTGTGCAAAGCAGCACAGATCTTGCACCCAAGGGGAAAGACTTGGTGCTGGGGTAGATTGGCCCTACTCTGGGGGTCAGTGGTGAAGGAATAGGTTGTGTCTGATGAGGGGGGAAAAAAACGCAGGAGGTGGCAGGTTCTTCGTCCACCCCTACTTATTCCTCTATGACTGGCCAAGCAATACACTTAAAGTCTTTTTTGACATCAAGCAGGAAATCCTTATCTTAGGACTCATTCTTCTGTTTACAGCCTTGCCTTTGCTTTCCAAATTCAGATATGTGCTTTACACTAGCAGGCAGTGTGATGGCTTAATGAGGAAGAGGTCAGTATCATTACTTCAGTGTGACCTCTGTTTTCATTGTCTCTACCTCTGACATCTATTCAAACACATTAAACTATCCAAAATGCACACATCTGGGCTCTTTGTAGAGTATGTTTGTTTTATTTTTTTAAAGCTTTGCTCACCTGTGGAGTCTCCTATTTATTGTATGATGCTTTTTGCCACTTAGGCACTATGCTTAATCAGATTTGTAAATTAATTCTCTCCTGGGGTTTCTCTTTGTGTGTTCAGAAAGCATAAAAAGTGTTCATGACACGCTTCAAAACACACACTGGTTACATTAGTCATCCTCTCAGCATAATAGTTTTATGGTGCACACTTTCAGTTAAAAAAAGCCCACATTTCCTTTAATCCAGTTTCTTTCCCCCACTTTTGATCCCTAGAGTTATGTTACATGTTAGTAAACAGCTAGCAACATGCAAAGGCTGTAATTGCCTTTTTTTTTTTTTGCTAAAGGAAAAGAGCTACTGTTTACATCTTGAAATATCTGTTATTACTTTTTATGATATATTCAACTGAAAACATTTTCAAACAGGAACTTTGCCTTCTTCTGGCATCTGGAAAGCTGATTGCAAAAAGGAGTGCTGCTGAATCACGGCATGCCTTCCTCCTGCTTTCCCTGAGCCATTTCCCCATCTGGGCAGTCCCAGCTCATGTTAGGCTGAGGCTTGGATGGGAAAGGGCAGCTTGATGGGGCAGCACCAAGCTCTCCATCAGCGCTGCCCGTATCTTCATGGATGGGACATCCCTCACCCTCCACACCCCTTCCTTATCAAGTTGTTCAAAACACCTCATAGTCAACAAAACTTTTCTGTGGCAAACATTGCAATGTGGGAAAGGATTTTCACAGCAGAAAATGTCACAAACATTGGTGAAGAAGAGGGTGCTTGGCCAGCACTGCAGGGCCCCTTGGCAAGAGAGGAGGGCTGCCGTGGCCATTGAACCACAGACGGAGAGCTACAGTGACAGCAAACAGCAGGACATCCCTTTGGGAGTCAGGGATACTCTCAGAAGTCAAGTCCACCGACAAGAAGTCTAGTTCCACAGACAAATGTTGGTTGCAGTCCTCTCTTTATGCCAGTGGGACCCAGGGAAAAATCTCTCCTTGTGATGCTGCACACTCATCCTTGTACTCTCTAGGCAGCCTTATCTAAACACCCCACCCCACACACTCCCCCAGTCTCTCAGCCCTTTGTGTTTCACAGGAAACAAGTAGATAAACCACAGCTCTCAATTTCCTAATTATGCAAAAAAGTAGAAACTCCTACACTTTCAGAAGCTTAAAAATGCTGAAGTGGTTGGAAAAAAGGGCAAAGAGACGACCTGAAACCAAATGGGGATTTCATACTGTTGATGCTGGTATGTCGTAGACATCACAAAGATGTGGGGTGCTCTCACATCACGCTCACTCATACACATGTTTCCTCAAAGAGAACGTCAGTGGATGGTAGATACAGCCCCATCTTTGAGGAAGAACCCAGTAGGAGGAAAATCTTTGTCTGATGGAGCAATCCTTGATTCTGAGAAAAGAAAACATTGCGTTGATTGCTGCAGAGAGGAACTTGCTCAGCTCAGTGGGGAGGAACCTGGCTCTAGCACTGCTCTCCAGCGGGACCCTGGGGATTTCTAGACATGTTTTTGGCCAGACCATTTCTTCTCTCCCAGCCTCCATCTTTCCCTGGATCTGTGCCTGCCTCAGAGCTGTGGGATAACCGGATCCCCTCAGGACTTCACCCATTCTGCACCAGTGTGGGCACATGCAACTGCAATAAATCATGCAATGGAGCCCCAGCAAGAATCCAGAGGGTGGCTATGCCTGTGCTGTTGCTGCCCCACTTCTGAGTGCTGTAGTTACTGCCAGTCCTGTTGCCTTTACCGTGGCTGCCAGGGCACGTGTTTCTGTTCCTGGGACACCTGGAGGGGCTGAGCTCGTCCCATTAGAGCGGCTGCTTGTTCCCCTTCTCCCTGGTTTCACATGTTCACTCTCAAATCTTCTCCTTCTTGATAGTTGGTTCACAGCACATGATTTAACCCCTTCCGAATTAGGTAACAATTTTGGGAAATGTGAAAGGCATCCAGATAAATGCACCTGGAGGGTAAGCGGGCTGTGGTGAATGCAGCCTTTCAGAGGGTCCCTCTCCCCACTGCCACTAGCAGGCATTGCTGCAGCTTATGGTATTGGTACTTACAGAGCCTGTTTTTTCCCCAGCTCCCATATCAAAAAAGCCTGTACACATCTCTGTATTCTCACTTGCTGTTTCCTTCTTCAAATGTCTGTATTTTTTTCTTTTCCCTTGGGAGACAGCGGAGTGACGTGGAGGAAGGAGGATTCCCTGATTCTAGTGAGTTCTGGGAACGAGTGCCACAGTTTTCAGCCAGATGCCAAGAAACCCAAGTAATTCACAGGCACAACTCACATTTGTTTCCTTAGCAGCTCCTCTGTTTTCCAGCACATCATCAAGGACACAGCAAGAGGGGATGTTCATAAGGCACTGCTGGCCAGGCTCGCAGGCAGCTTCAAATTTTAGGACCAAAGCATGAACCACGGAGGACTGACTGGCAGCAAAACATGGGCAGGGCTTTCTGCAGCCTGTGCTGCTGTCTCAACATCAAACTGCCCTCGGCCTGGTAGAGCTGCACTGTCTGCAGGGCAGCTGCACCAGCTTGTCCTGAACGAGGACCTGCTGCCCATCCCATTCCAACTCTGCCTCAGCCTCCTTCTCTGTTCCCACACTAGGAGCAGAACATGAGAGTGGGTGTCTCTGTGGCTTTCCAGTCCCTGCTTTATCCAAGAGGATGTTTGTTTCCTGCAGAGGAAAGCACAGTCACATGTCACGCTACAGGAAAATCAAACACAGGGCCAGACTGGTGTCTTTTACGAGTCTACGTAGAGATTTCATCGGAGCTTAACTTGGCTCATCACACCAAGCTCTGATTTTGTCCATTGCTGGTGGACAAACTCAGGGGACTAATGCAAGGACAGGTAGATGCTCAGTTTGTTCCCAGTGTGATATGTCACATGAGGCAGCCCCAGTTGGAGTGAGCACTGGTTATCCTGTATAAGGGAGTGCTGACACTGACCATGCTGAGCTCTGGGAATGGAAAAATATGATAATGATGAAGCAGACCCTACACATTCCTAGTGATCTGCTGCTGAATGGTGCCACATGGTTTCACTGCGTGGTGCTTGTCCAACACATTTATTGCTCCAGTGAAACTTGGTTCCTCCAGAACACCACATATGCTGAAGCAGTACAGGTTGTCCTGTGAGAATCAGAAATTTGTGGTAGCATTAGGTGGATCATGAAGATGGACTTTTTAGGTGGGGAAGGACTTTACCATCCCCTCCTGTTGGTGGCCTTGAAGTGATTTGGAGAATTTCACAGCAAAGCATCTCGACTCCCTTAGTCCCCTGAATCTTCCTGTTGTCACTTGCAATTCCTTTATCTGTATCCATTGTGGAATGGCTAATTGTGCCCATTTCAGCCTAACATTGTCCTATTTCCTCTTGGTTTCCGCTGACGATATTACACATAGCAATCATTTGTGGTTGCAGATACTTTTATTTTTGTTAATTGAGGTATTTTTCATAACAAAAATCTTTCTAAGTCTGGTTACTGTTTTCCCTTATTGAGAATATTTCTTCAGCAATTACCTTTGCCAAAGATGATGTAGTGCAAGCAGGTGTCACAGCCATACTTTCAGCCATACGGAAAATACATTCCATTTCTGACAGCGATCCTACTGTTTCAGTCGAAGGCTACCCCATGCAGAGATAGGCTGGTTAGATCAAACTGTACTAATTGCAGAGTGATTTGGAAATCTGTTCCACTTGCAAACAGAATGAATCCAACACTTTGTAACATTGAATTAACAAAGGTCACATTTCATAAATATTACCAAGCAATTTTCATAGATAATGCAGCAGGCTAGTTAATGATTAGAGCAGTAAACTTCTGACGTAAAGCCATGATGAATAAGGGACATATTTTTACAGCTTCCGTTATTATTGCCTTGGGGATCTCAACCAAAGGCAGCAGAAATTATTAGTGTCCAACATATCTCTAAAATCTAACCCATCAGGCTATATCTGGTCTTCCCAGTGGCTTTTGTATCAGGAACTGGAAAATTGAAGAGATTTTCTAATACAAGTCAGATCCTCAGTGGGAAAAAAGCATGTTGTTTTCTATCCAGTTCTACTGGATTCTGCACTGTGAAAACCAGCCTCAGTAACTGGTGGGAATTGGCAGAGCTAAGGCTAAGAAGGGCTGCAATTCTCCCTCTTGTTTCAACTCCTGGATCTGCTGAATCAGGGCAGCAAATTTTAGTAAAGATCTAGTTCTGCTCCTAGTACTGAGCGCAGAAACTGGCTCCTCTCCTGAGACTTGGTCCAACACTGTTTCTTAGATAGAAAGGTATTCAAGCTACCCCCAGTAATCTTGATCGAGTCTGTGGGATTAGCTCTGTAGGGAAGCAGTACTGTACATGTCATATGTGAGGGAAGGCAGTGGAACAGATCCCTGGATAAAACAGGAATCTTGGGCCCATTTACCAACAGAGGACTTAAAACCAGGGAATGTAATTTTCTAGGATTTAGCTAGACATGTTTTGTGTCCAATAGCCCCTCACTCATAGACAACCCATATTTCCCAGTAGTTTTATCTTCTGTGAGCCATTCGTGTCTGGATTTGATGGGGTAGAAAATCTTCCTATGCAACTGTGGGGCAACTGTCATCCAGTAGTTCTTAAGGGTGGATGGCTTGGGAATCAGCAAAATTCCAGCAAGCATTTTATATTTCCTTCATCCCAAAGAAACCTAGAGGGATGGAAAGTGGCTAGTGCCACTCTGTAATGAATTTTTGAGAGAAATAACATGTGAAACATGCAGCCCTTTGTGAAACATGCAGCGAAGTCCAGGCGCTTGGATGAAGAGGTGGAATCTGTTCCATCTCCATTTGGGAAAGCTGTTTGACAAGGTGAAACACGAATTGTCTATGCAGTGATGCCATTTGGACATAACAGGTTTTAATTTTCAATTTTTAGATGTTCGCACTTTAAGAGCATCATGAGCCTAAACCTAAAAATGGAATTCCTTGAAAACCTAGTGCAATTCAAGTGACCAAAAAACAAAAAAAAAAAAACAAAAAACCCAACAAAAAGCCCACAACAAAACAAAACTCCAACATTCATGCAAACAGCAGCTCAGCTAAACATAAACCAACCCAAATTGTGAAAACCAGCCCAAAACACAATGAGCGCCACAGATAGAAGAAACCTAGAAGGCTTTTGCCACAGCCGGGGACCCCGCCAGGCAGAGGTCTGCAGGGTTGCTGCTCCCTGGAGGGCTCACTCTGCCTGCAGCCAGCACTTTTCTCCAGCCCTGCCTCCATCCCAGCTGGAATGGTCTGAAAAATAACTGGAAGTTTCTTGTCAGAGCAGACGCACAGCACAGTCAGTTCTTCGTTGACAAACGAGCAAAAGAAAACAAAATATCACACTGTCATTTAAAAATAGCTTCAGTAAAAATACCACAGGGAGTGCTTTCACCAAGCAGAGATCAGCGACTGATTAGGGAGGGTTATCAGTGTACCTGGTGCCGGATAAAACCCGATCCCGCTGCAAGGCATTCTCACCCAGTCAGACAGATTGCAGGTTTGTTCTGAATGCCTGAGAAACTCTAGAAGTTTTCTGATAATGCGGGAGTTTGAAACAAGGGGTTTCCAGTCCTCACCTGCAATGCAGCTCTAGAAAAGCTCCATGTGGTCTGATGCTGCCACATGGCACTCTTGGAGTTCGGTGGGACAGGGCCCTTCCCTGCTCATGCCGAATGCAAGCTGGCCTGGTCCGCTGCCAAACTGGGGTGAGCTGCCCTGTGCAAGGGTGATCCCCCCCTGTAAATCATAGTGAAAGCATTCACAAAGGACAGGAACCACTGCAAAGTTCAGTCTAGGTCTGGAGACTTCCACGAGTGATATCTGTGCTTTGTAGCCATGCTCTGAAGTCGAATAGTTTGAACAGAGACTTGAGTGATTTTGGGAAGCTGATTCCATTGAGTGTTCTTGCAGGGTCATCAGTGTCGTTTTTAAAGCACAGCATGTTATGTGCAACAGTTTTCCAGTGGCAAAGCTCAAATTGCATGCCCCAAGATTTAGGGTCATTGGAACTTACTACATTCCTTCTGGTCTTCAGCCTCTTGATTATGCTTATACAATGAATTTAGGTGTTAAAGTCAATGTACTTTTCTTGCTTTGTTTATTTTAAAGTAATCAGAGCATCGTTTAATTTGCAACTCTTGTTTGGGTCTATTTGCATTATTTGAATTACTTCACCCAATAAGAGAATTAATATTCACTAGCTGAAGAAAATCATGCAATGAACAAAACCCACCGGTTTGCTTCAGAGACTCTTGAACATATTTCAAGACAAAAGAAGAAATTGGTGGAAAGAGAGCAAGAGCAAGTCCTGAGCTCTTCTGGGATGGTATAATTTGTTAGTTTACCACAGTCCCCTCAAGACGTACCTTGATTCATCACTTGTCTAAAACTTCATAGTTGGATCCACAGCTGGAATCCAGAGGCTTGAAACACTGTCAGTACTGAGAAAAAAATCCATGTATATTAGAAGCAAAGCAACTGGACAAGTAGCTTTGCTAGGTCAAGTGTCATTCTCATGACCTTAAGATTAAAGAGCTTTCCTGTTTTTATGTATCCTGACTGTTTTTCACACGTGACTGCAAAAGCAAAGCACAGCACAATGAAAATATGTGCAAAACCATCAAAACCATAAAAATGTATAAATGAGGTAACATGGTGACCTACCCTACAGCAGGCAACCCTTAGGCTGGGGCTGCCCTCACAGCTGGCACCCATCCACAGCTGACTGTGTCCTCTGATGGTTGGATCACATCACGTGCAGCATGCTCGGGCAGAGTCCCTGCTTCCACACTCGGGATTCAGGACATGGGATCTGCTGGCCTGCCAAAGCCACTTCATGGAGTGGGCACCACCCCAAGAGCACAGCAAGGCCTGGAGTCGGCATGGTGCTCCTCTGCTCCCAGGGTGCATCTGCTTACAGTCAAGTTGTGCAGCAAGTCGGGGGACACAGAAGCCTCATTCTGGGTCTCCTTTGCAGGAGAGCACATCCCCAGAGGGTCACCTTGCACCCCTTCTTTCCCCTGCCTTTGCCCCATCCCCAAGGTCTTGGCCATGCAGAGTTCCCACCATTCTTGCTCTTCCAGGTTATCTTCAAAACGCTGCCTTGGGTGATTCTTTCATCTCCTGGGGGAGCTGCATTTCAGAGATTTCCCTTCCTGCACAATGTCCATTCCCTGGTGGGATCCAGTTGGGCCATTTCTGGGGCCAGTGACAGATCCATCACACCATTGGCTCTGCTGTCCTATCTTGAGACCAGTTTAATAATAGGGGGTTATTTAGGACTGGTTCTTTACTACAGCAATGAGTTACTGTTCTTCAAGCTGAGGGAACAGCAAGTGATACCTTTGGCCTTTCACTCCCAGATCTGTTGCTTCTGCCCCAGGCAGCACCTGAAGGGAAAACCAGCTGTCCCAGCTCACCCAGTAAACCATAAACAGCAAAGGTGGGAAAATAGAGCTCCCTCAGCACAGCCTGAAGCCATATCTACTCAGCCTGGACCAGCAACTCCGACAGTTTTGCTGCTGAGATCCCCTGCAGGAAGGATAATACTGAATGCACGTTGTCCAAATGCCTTTTAGCAATAGCAGGATACTCTCTGCACCAGGCAGAGGAGGATGCATACAAAGCCTTAAGCTGTTCCAGTCTTCACAGAGCAGCAGACAGCAAAATACATGTGGCTGCACTGAGACACGTTGTTTTCAAAGCCCTGTGTGATAGCACCAAGTGGCATAAATCAGATTTATCTGTCACAAATTGTATGTCTCCATGGCCATTTCTCCAGTCCCAGCTGAGCAGCAGCTCAGACTCTGAGACAGACTAGAAAGAAAGCAAAGAAATAGCAATGCAGGAGATGGGGAGGTGGTAAAAAAACAGTGATGCCTGAAAAAAAGGTTGAAATGCATCCCACTAGAAAGTAGTGCTGAGGATGTGTTAAGGCAGGAACATGAGGGGCTTTCCTGCTTCCATAGAATGCAGAACTGGTTCTAAGAGCCGCTTTCTTTAGCATCAACTTCAGAGTTAAGATTTCGGCTTTTCTGTATGAAGAAGTGGAGGACTCTGCCCCAACATGCACGTTCTGCAGCCCCAGGGTGTCCAGTCTTTCCCTAAAACTCTGCAAAACTTAAAACAGCTTTCAGTTAAAGCTCAGCCCATCCCCAGGGAACATGTGGAGCGAGGCCAGCAGCACATCCTCCTTGAAACAGGCAATGACTGTGCTGCTAAATACTTCACATTCCTCCCGGACTCCAACCCAGACTCGAAGATGCACTGGAAACCTGACACGGAGGTTACTCAGCATAAGACACTTGCCTCAGGGAACTCTTCAGAATAGCAACAAGTCAAAACCTCAGTCCAGACCTCAACTCCAAGTCCAAGCCATATCCTGACCAGCCTCAGCAGCCTAAATGTGAGGAGTCATAACCTGCTTTGGAGACCAACCCTTTGGCTCTGTATCCCAGGTGTTGAGCTATTGCCCACCTGTGGTATTTAAAAGCCTTTTTTCTGATTTCTCTCCACAGCTGGGGCTTCTGTTGGGGTGCTGTCCTTCTCTCAATAAGTCTCTGCCTGCCTTGGTTTAAGTAACTCAGTGCAAGACACATCTCATCAGAGTTGTGTTAAAACATAAGTAGGCGTTAGTTTCTTTCCACCCTCCAGTCTGGGTGAAGTAACCATGCCCATTTTCCTTTGGTATGTGAGCAGGTTAGCAGTGAAAAGCAGTGTGGCTTGGACTTAGCACTGCTGAATGGCTTCTGGGCACTGTTCTGTGGTAACTGAACAACCCTGCCCACATCCTATGGGTCTCATAAGTATTTCCCATATATGAGGTCAAGATATTAAGAGCAGATACTGTAGAGTGCAACACCACTGTGTCCTACTGAAAAGAAAAGGGTTTGCTGAAAAATCAAGTAAAAAGTAATTTGTCCATGAACACAAGGTTCAATGCTGGGACCAGAGTGCCAGGGCTCACAACTGCTATAGCAGCACTACTGCTCTGGCATTTGGGGGTCAGAAACTGTGACCAGCTGTATTTTTGGAAAGGAGGAGTCCTGTTCTTAGTTGGATTCAAGCATATAGCAATCAGGACAACAGCTCCATAAATTTATTTCCTTCTCCCTGCCTCACTCATCACTGACTTGTTCCCACACTTTTTGGCAGCCTGTAGCACCATTTTCATTTTCCCCACAGATTGCTGTGCTGCTTCTGTGCAGAGATAAGCTTGTGTAAGAGAGGCTTAGGCAGAAAGAAAAACAAACAGCCAGGGTCCATATTTTAAGAATTATTGAAATACCTTCTGGTATCACTTATTTCTTAGAACAAGAAATCATTTGTATATGTCAGAAACCTAAAGAAAACCCTGAAGTGTTGAATTTTCCCTTTCTATCATCATAGTTATTAAAAGGAGGTACCATTTGCCATCTGCCTCTGATGACACTACACCCAGGTGGTCTTTCCACTTGTCCCAGAGTTTGTCCTGGGGTGCTGCTGTGCTTTGCTCATTACTGCTAATGCTGTCGTTCTGCAGGGTTATGGGAAGACGCAGCAGCAAAAAGCTTTTCAAATCCAGGTTTCAGAAAGAAGTGAGAGACATGTATCTCTCCAGTCTGTTGGGGGAAAGAATGAAAAATAAATTGTTCTGGTGATATGCAGTTGCTGGCTATTAATTCCTTTGAGGATTATGTATTGCTTCCAAGGCAAATATAAGATTAGCTGATGGAGTAATGGAGTAGCATGGGATACAGATCACATAAAGGTTCTTGTAACACAGATGTTATTTATTTAGCCTGTGCAGAGCAGAGCTACTTACAGATGTAATTTTGTATGTTCAACATGTTATCTATCTGCCCAGTAGCCCCCCACTATAACCTGAGAAGTCAGGGATCCTGCCTTCGTGGGCCCCCAGCTGCCAGGTGGGGATGGCTGCCCCTTACACCCACCCCTGCTCGAGCAGGTGCCCCATCAGGGTGTCATGGGGCTGCCACTTGTCAACATGCAGAGATGAGCAGGTAAAAAAGCAACATGGCTGTGAGAAGGCAAGTGGAAAACAGGTCTCAGTCACCTGAAACCTTCCTGCTGATTCACCCAGCTGCAGGGGCTGCCCGTCCCAGCTGCGCCAGTCAGTGGCAGTGCTAGGAAGAAATGCTGCTTCTATAAGAATGCTGGTATTTTGTAAAAGCATTTTCAGGACCTTCCAGTGCCAGATATCCAGACGTGCTAATGTAAAATGCATTAGTCCAAGCAGCAGGAGCTCCGGGGCTGCTGGCGCCATTGAGTTCCACTCATTTCATCTTTATTATAAATACTGCATTGTCGTCTCATTCTTTTCTCTCATCCTCTCTTTGGAAAAGAATTATAAGGCTCTAGTTGACTGGTCCCTTTGACTTAGTACAGTTGTTAAACCACAGGCAGTAAATACCTCTTTCAATTGTTTTAGGCGGATGTATTTATTTCACTGGAACAACTGAATGAAATCTGTAAGAGCTAAAGAATCCCCGTCTTTCATTGCAGCTCTGCTTTTCTACCTCCGAGCTGAATGCAAAAGAAACTCCTCCTAAACCTGTCGTGTGAAACCAGCCCACCTTCAGGCTCTGTCCCACTCTCCGCTTAATTTTTTTGTGGTTCAAAAAGTATTGCAGCCTCGAAAAGACTCACCGCCTACTTGTAAATAGTGATCTTTCACCAGGCAGATCCCAGCTGACAAATGTTAATTGTTATGCAAACTATCCAGAAGATGAGCTCTTCTCCCAGGACTGAAGGGCAGCCACCTCCCAGATGAAACGAGGCAGCTGTTCAAACAGTGCGGGGTGCGCTGCCCCGGCTGCCAGAGCAGCGGGAGAGCGGAGTGGTGCGAGGGGAGCTGGAGCTGTGCCATGCCACCACGGTTAACACCCCGCTTTTGTGGAGAAAACCTCCACAGCTCAGCTCGGGAACTTTTAACTGACCCTGTGCGACCAGGAAGATGATGCTGTTCAGGGGAAAACAGATAAAAAAGTTGATTCTTTGGGCTCATGCGGTGGGATGCTCCCCCCTGCAACTGGGGAAAACAAATTCTTGTTGTTGGGGCAGGGTAGGGGTGAGAGAGCCATGCTTTGCCAATCCAGAGTATTTGACAGGGACCAGGGATGCTGAGAATGCTGTGCAAGCCTTATTCTTACCTGAAGGCAGGTTGTTGCCTGAGGCAGGTGGTGCTGTTGGGCCGTGGCTCCTACTTGAGTCCCTTGGGGAGCTGGAAATCAGATACCCTCTCTTGGGAAAGGCATCTTTTAGTTCTATTAATGCTGCTCATAACTCCACCATAAGCTGAAGGGAAACTTGAACTTCCTATCAGCTCATTTTTCCTTCCAGTCCCATTTAGTTCCTGCTCCTTCACTTCCTCTGCTGCTCTTGGTGCAGGGCTGCTCTGCCCCATGCATTCTGGGAATGCCCAGAAGCGTTCCCATGCTTCATCACTATGAAGCATGGGCATCACCCTAGAAGAACAGAGGGACTCACCGTGGTTGCTTGTAAAAGCCATCCTGAGCAGGCTAGTGGGAATTTGTATGAGTAGCAAGCTCTTTGCCTGCACCTGTCCAGCCCTCAGAGAGCACAGACTCGACAAGTAGGAGGTGGTTCAGCAGTGCAGAACCACTCCAGGAGACCAAGGTCCCACCTGTAGTTCCCTACACTGAGTCTGTTGGGTCAGGCTGGCTGCAGAGAAAAGTTGCATTTCAAGCCCCATAGGAGGTGTGCACAGAGCCCACTAGTGTGTGTTCCTAAATTATCTGTATCAGCCACTTCTGGGGTAAACACCCCCCCCACACACACTTTTCTGGCCATCAGATGACATGGAAAAATGTTTCTTTCCTGGCAGTTACTTAGGATAATTTAAACAGGTTGCTGTGCTTCTTGATGAGCATGTGGTGAACTCTCTACATCTGTTTGTGGCTGTGCTGAATTTCTGAGCACTGTATTTGACCAGGGCTTCATACCACCCTTTACTCCTTGGAACTGGTTTTAGAGGTTTTGTTGTTCGTGTGTTTGTTTTAACTTCTAAGGTAGCTTTGTGTTATTGCAGCTGGGAACTTGACTGGTTTTGTTTGACTGGGTTTTTTTTAAATAAAATGCTTTATCCCACCTGTACCTGCATAGTCTTCAGCTGTATAGGACTCCATGAGTTTGACCCAGTGCATTTTGAGACAAAAATACATAGAAAGGGAGAAGAGAGGAAGGGCTATGATTTGAAGGTTCAGACAGTGAGGAAATGTTTTCAATGATTCCTACTTTCTTGAAATTCAATAGCAACATTTTCATTGATTTCAGTGGTAGCAGGATGGTAGTTCACTTAAAAGGGAAAAAATTGGCATTTAACTCAAAAAATCTGTTCCAACCTTACATCTCCTTCCCTGTTTTTGCATCAGTTCCCAGTATCAGGCTGAGCAGAGCAGCCTTGTGCTATTTCCATGCTCCACTTTGCCCTTCAACAGCTCTGTCAGGCAACTTATTTTACACAATATGGTAAAACTCCTTCCCCAAAGGGCTGTAAAGCCGTGGATTCAGTTGCCAGGGAAGGCCATCAACTTCCTCTCAACAAGGGCACTTGTCTTGGCCCACAGTGTCCATGGTTGTTTTCAACTGAGACTGAGCTGATAAGGGGATTTCCTTTCAAGTGGAAAAGCATAAACTATATTTATATGCAGATAATTTCCTATTTGTTGGATTTAGTGTAACAGGCTGAATTTCTGGCCTGTCTCTCCAGCGCTCTCTGACCACATGAAACATATTCCGAGTGGGAGTTGTTTTGCCAGAAGCTGGAGAGATGCCACAGTGCAGCTGGCTGTGGATGGCAGAGGTGGAAGGACATGAACAGTCCCCTTTACTTCTGCTTTTTCTATAAGGAGGTAACACACACCACAGAACCCTCTTAGCATTTGCTACCCGTGTTCACTGCAGGAGCTTATAACACTGACCCACCATTTTATCTGGGCAAAGTATGTATATTTTGAAAAATAATTTTAAAAAAGAAACCCTTGAAGCATAACTAATTCCTGTTGAGCCACCTTCAGGACTCAGTGATTTTGCAGGCAAGTAGGACCATGCTCAGCTAAGGAGCAGGAGAGATTAAAATACATGTGTAGCAGAGGAAGGATTTACTGAGAAAGCTGGTAGAAGATTCCCAAACTATTAATGCCCAGGAGGAAGGGCATATCAAACCAGCAGTACTTCCTGTTCATCTGGGAAACCTACTCTATTCCTCTCTGCAGGGATTTCCAGAGGATGAGACCCCAGTTCACAGCAAACTGATAATTATTAGTCTTCTCTGTATCAATTTACACTTGCAAAGCACCTCAGGATCCCTCCCTGCAGGAATTGTTCATGTTTATTGAAGTATCTGGGGGTTTTATATTGCATTCACTTCAGTGACTGCCAGGGGAGTATGCTCTTGAGGTTTAAAGATTAAGCTTTTATTTAAATATATATTCCTCTAATGTTATACATCTGGTTTTGCTTAACCTTGTTTTAGAAATCCTTTGTTTTCTGGGTCCTTCATTGGTCCCTCTAACTCTCAGGCTGGGGATGTTACCAGCAGCTCCACCTGAGCCAGTGTGCTTTGAAAGATCAGGACTCTTCCAGTTTCACCCTCCTGGGAATTTGTGTGCAGTGGATCGATGTACATGAAGGTTTTACAGAGGAACATCTTAAAGTCTCCTTTGCTTTATGCTCCAAAAGTCCATAAAGTAATAAAAAATGTCTGAAAATCAATAAATACCTTACCTTTTCTGGGAGTATTCAGTGCTTCTTGAGTCCTTTGAGATTTGGTCTGGTATCTTTCAAGAAACAGCACATAGCTCTGGCCCACACATCTCCACACAGTCTTCTGGTTCTAGATAAAGTTTTTTTAATTCTGGGGTGCTGTCTGTCCTTTCTGCAATAGGATCTTGTCTCTTTTTGTCTTCCAGTTTTGGAGATTTTTGCTCTTTTTTTTTTTTGAAGTAGAAGTTTTGCACGAAAACCCAAGTGCTCTGAGGACAGTTGATGGTCCTTGATGCCTTGAGTTGAAGCTGAGATCATTCTTCTACTGTAAAAGGGCCATTAATCAGCACAGAAAGTTAAAGTTAATAGAAGAATTCAAATAGAATTTGTGCAGACCTAGGCAGGTCCACCAGGCCATGTGTGTGTATATAAACACATATGTATGTACTTACCTATGTCTGCATTTATACACACATACAAATATAAATGTAAAAAATATATGCTGCATTCCAGCAAAAGAAGTGTCAGTATAGAAAGTAGTACCATCTTCCTAGTTCTGTCCACTAGAACTTGTAACCCTAACTATGCATTAGAATTTAAATGGTGTCAAATAGCAACATTTTTTCAGCTTCTGGTCTTCAGGGAATTTTCTCCTGTAGGGTTTCTCAGCTTGAGAAAGTACTAAACTGCACAATGGATTCCTGTACCTTGTGCAGCCATGCAAATTACCATCTAGTTTTCCCATGCCCAGCTCGAAATACAGCTCCCATCCTACTTAACCATATCCCAGTGTGAGACAATACAATATTGAGAAACACTTCAAGCTACAATAGTAGTAATGCAGATCTTTTGTTTTATCATTAAGTGGAATGAAACCCTGAGGACACAGGAGAACTCCACCGAAGCCTGATGTATGCAAAAAGAGGCTGGTTATGGTAAGCAAGGTTAGAGTTATGTGAATAGTCAACATGCACGTTCACACAATGAGTAGACAACCACCCAGTATGATGGGAATTTTGGTGAGGGAGCCTTCCTTCTTGCCTGTACCACAGACAAAGGGTTAATATCCATCATAGTTTATGAGATCTCAGGATGGAGGGCTGTAAAAATACCAATTCTCCATCCTTTTCAGGCTGTACTGACTGAGTACAGCAGACCTGACTGAGCCACAGCAGAGAGTGAAGTCCTTCACCTTCAGCATGCAAGATCACCCACTGAGAGTCAAGTGTATTGTGCCAGGTGAATGTTCCTTGTCCCTTTCTGCTAGGGGTGAAAAGCTCCTTTGCAGAGGGAAATAGGCATGTCCTAACAGAGAGAGCTGGATGATGTGAATGCCATGAGGAGCCAGGGATAAGCCTGGATCCAGAGCTCTGCACAGGAAAAGCAGCAAAGAGAGGTGGCATTCCACAGAGCTCTTTGAAATAGGCAATTGAAATCCCAGTAATAGTAACAAGGTGGCCACATTCAGGCAATCAGACTGAGCACAGGAGCAAAAGCAAGTCCAGCCATAGCCTTTGACCCCTTCCTTTCTGAGGATGGCAAGTTCAACTCTTCTGCATTGGCATCTGCCATAAATAGGTTTCTTTCCAAACGTCTTCAGTTCAAGAAACGAGTCTACAAGATGCCAGTGCTCATTTTTTGTAAGAGGTAGATTAGTCAGATTGTCAATTAAAAGCACTCACTGAAGGTGAGCTGCGGATAAATTAATCTAATAGGAAAGCTCCATAGGTCAACAGCTTCCAGTCAGGGATGGGGGAATGTCACAGGGCACTGCTTGTGATTGCACGTGATGGCAATACTGGTAGTCACTTGGAGGCAATGTCCCTGGATATGTTAATGGCACCTTTGCCTGCGGCCTGCACAGTGCTGTGGTTCATCACGTTTGAGCTGAAGGTTTGCATCTGTAATGACCAAAGATCTTGTGCTACTGAAATGCCCACATGAGCATCCTGGATGGCTGTCTCTACCCTTGGGAAGCATCTCCTCCTCATATACCAGAATAGCAATTGTCACACACCCAAGAGGAAATGGGAGCTGGTCATTTTGTAGACAGCACTATATGGAACCAAGATTACAAGCGGAGAAGGTGCAGTCTGACATGGGACATTACCAAAATACAAACATCTGGAGATCCTCACAGAAGTCAGCAGGATTTGGCAATAGTTGTTGGCTAAACCTCCAGGGACTAGTGGGTCCTGCAGGCTCTGCAGTCCGGCCCAAAAGCACCAGCCATGGAGTTCGAGTTGCTCCAAGGACTACACAGACTGAAGAGGTGGCCTCTGATCCTTCACAGCGAAGGCCTGCTCTCTGAAGCAGAGATGGCCCAAGATGACTGAAGATCAGTGCACTGGCCAGATATCCACATAAGAAGGAATGAAGACTTCCAGTCATCTCTGATAAGCTGCAAAGGTGGAAAAATCTCAGGTCAGAAGCAGCAGGTGCACTGATGTGCAGAGTGACACTTGAAAATAGAACCCATTCTTCCAGCCGTGACCAAGGTAAGAAGACAACCCCCATCAAACAGAGCTGAATTTGGGGGAATATTCATTCTGTGCCCAGTGAATTTACAGAACATAATTTTCAACTACAGGAAACACAAAAAGACATGATTGCACACATAGTGTGGGAGAAGCAAATCTTTGCACGATGTTCCTCAGAACTTCAGGGGAAGACGTGGAAAAATACAGATGCTTAGAAATAGTCTCTGCTGGACATATCCCTCAGATGATGTTTTGTTGCTTAATATAATGTTTAAAACATTATATTATAGGCTATTTTTCCTCAACCAGTCAGTTGATATCTGGGTTTTTTTGTAAACCTACTTCATATTCATCCTCCCAGAGACTTTCTAAGCAGTAGTAGATGTTTTAAGAGATTCAAAAGGAATTCTGGATTAGTTTGGTTGGTTTTTTTTTCAAAATGAAGAGGAATTTGAGAGCAAAAGCAGTTTATATTTACTCACCAAGGCCTTTATTTTATAATAGAAATACCAGACCTGAATATGGAAAAATAATGATGGCTTCTCTCACGAACAGAAAGGTACCTTTCATCCATAAAATGTCTCAAAACAATTACAATCTGAGTAATGAAAAAATCCTTTAATGGGAGACAACTGGTTCGTCACAATTCAGACAAATATTTGTTATGCAAAAGCAATTCCTATTTTAAAAGGCAGTGAAGGATATTTGGGAATGTTCTCAAGAGCTGTATTCCCATCTCTGCAGAAATATACGATTCCACCATTTGCATCACGACAACGAGTCAAGTGCTCCAAAGGCTCCATGGCTGGGTAGAGGAGCTGCCTCTGCCAGAAATCGTAGACATTTTACGTCATGAACGTTCTCCTTTTCAGTTTCCCGTTACTGTTTTCTTTCAGTTTAGGGATAATCCAAGATGTATGTTTCTTGCCATTTAAAACCAAGAGAGAAACCACAACAGTATTTTCCATGTAAGCCAAAATCTTTCACATGTGCCAACTGCCAAAGCAGACAAAAGAGCTTTGATCGTAGTCAGACACCATAACCAGCTACTTGTTTTAATTACAGAAAGTTTTAGCTATTATTACATGACAGGCTGGCACATTCAGCACATGACATAATTTTATGAAAGCTTTTCATTTCTCTCAGCACAGCTCCAGCCCTAGGCTATTCCACTCACAGCAGAAGCATCAGTTTGAGCGAAGCCAGGGAGATATCACAGACCGACACCTATGACAACCCAATCCTGCACCGATCCCGCTCCCAGCCAGGTTGGGACACTGTCATTCCCAGTGTCCCAGCCAAGGCAGAGCTGTGAACTGCCTACAGGTCATGTGTTTTCTTTTGTTCTATTAATTTTTCTGGATGAAACAATTCCAGATCCCTGGGTTTTGGGACATATTGCCTATTGCTTTTACTTGATGTTGTCCTTCTATTTGTAGTACTTTAGCTGTTTTAAATAACCGATGAGCTAACACCCAAAATATTGGGGGTTTTTCCTGCCTGGGTCACTGTCAGACCACCAGAGAAAACCAGCCATGGCACAGGTCAGTCCAAACATTTTCACAGGTATTCCTGGGCTAGTACACGCTTTCATGTCTCTTAGCAATACTTTCATTTTGGCAAAGCTTTCTGTGAACAAACTCGCAAAAGCACTGATGAAGAGCAAATCAAAGGGGCTGTGACAGTCCTCAAAAAGGCTCTGTGATTTCTGTTTGAACAACTGCTTATGAAGACTCATTTTCTCATAGCTCTGGAGCTCTAATCCTCATCTATTCAGCACATTGGAGAAAAACACCAAATTACATCCCCTATCACTGCATCTAATTTCAAATGAAATCAAATAAGCGTAGTAAAGAGAATAAACACAAATAATTAGTGGCAACGATAACATAGGAATTGGGCTGAAAGAATATCTTTGCCTTGAAAAACACTGGGAAGCAGTGTCAGAGTTTAATTTCAGAGATTTCTGTTTAATGTAAGAGATTAATTTAACAGCCATTAAAACATCTTATTAACTCAAGTGCTAATTGAGTGCTTGGCAGGAATAACAGAGCAGTGCCAACCATACACATAAAAATGGCTAGAATTTGAAGGAATTCTGTGGCTTAATGTTTTATTGCTTTTATAACTTGCTTTTATATGTTTAGCTGGCTTCATATGTTTGTGGCCTTACCTACCTCCTTTGTACCTGGTTTGAAGATGCCATGTTCTGATGGTACACACAATCTCAGCTGTCCTTTTGGCTGAGATCTTGCAGACTGGATTGAAACATGTGCCTTGCAGCGATGCCAGAGTTTATAGATGGAAAGGTGCAAACTGCTGAGCCTTGGGAATCCTCAGTGCCAGGACTACTGACATGGTGGGCACTGAGGGAACAACTGCTCCAGCTGTTCCAGGAAGGGATCCATGACCATGCTGGCCACCACCCTCCCAGGACTGGTGTTTGGTTTCCAGAGTACCAGAAAATGTTTCTTTCCTGTACATGGACATCTACAGTTTGTAGGGAGAACTTAAGACTAACAATGCTCTTTCCTCTTACATTTGACCCCCAGCAGTGATGGTTTGTGTTTGACACACATTGCTTACTGAGTCCTTTCTTCCCTAGCACCCATAGCCTGCAAAGGCATCCTACCATGGCTCGTAGAGTGAGAGGATGGACAGATTGCTGTACTTTGCTTTTGCAGAAGCACAGAGATTGCCTCTGCTCCTTTCCCCACCATCACCCCCAGAGGGAAGAAAGCAACTAGTTTTTCTGGTCCAAGCAAAGCCAAGGCATCACATAGCCTGATTTTGCTTGAGACCTCAAGGGACATATATCCCACTGCTGAAAGTGTTACAGGGACACCTCTCTCCTTGATGACTACAAATGGAGGTGGGTGGTAGGGATCTCATTCCTTTAGGGCAAGCCTAAACTTCAAATCATATCATCTAAATTAGCTGAGCACATCCAGGAGATATTTTGAGCTCAGCACATCCTAAGCACACGACAGATACTTTGAGGCCAAGTGAGAGGCAGCAAAACAGATGAAAAGTCAAGGGTCATGAAGTTTGTCATGTATAAAACCTTCTGAAGTCTGTTATCTACCCCTTGACAGAGACACACCCCCAGCAATTTGTGTTTAGATGCACAGAAAGCAATGGATGAAGCTGGAATTTACAGTCAGACCCATTGGCTGACCCAAGCTCCTGACTTGTGACTACAACACCTGCTCCCATACGCTGTGAGTCTTTGCTGTGATTGCTGTATCTACAGTGAGCGTGGCTTCCTCCAGCTCAGCAGCTGCAGCATTAGTAATTTTACACAGAGCTGCTTAGAGTCTGAACCCCCTGAAAGATTATTTAGCTCTAGCTTAAAAGCTGCTCAACAGCCCTTGATGAAGCTCCAGTGAAGCGTGGGCCAAGCAAGACTGACCTGCAAGTTGTACCTGGGACAAGGTTCAGGCTGCCGGGCTTGCACGTGTACCCAGCACAGGTTATAAAGTGCTTCCAGTAGTCAAACCCACTGGGAACCTTGTGCTGTGTGTCATCTTCCCCAGCCACCTAGAAATGACCAGCCATTAAACCCCTAGTGCTTATTAATAAACTTGCTTGAGGAAATTGGCTGGAGTCTTACTTTTCATTGTGCTGAATGAATGGAGCTAAATATAATCCAGAGCTCGTTTTGCTGCGTAACAATGCAAGAAAAACTTCCTGTTCTAGCAGAAATCCCTGAGTTTAAAAGCAGGAGTTTCTCTAGGCTGGGTGAAATTCTTCAAATCTCAAGAAACATAGAGGTCACTGTCTAAATTCCTCTCTCCTCCCAAATACAGATATTATTTTAATACTCTCTGTGAAGAGCAATGTAGTGTCTCTATTAGAACCCAGCTGAAAGCACAAGTTGTTTTAATCAATGCGCACACAGAAACAAAGGTACTTCTTGGCTTAAGACCCAAATTCAGTAATTATTTTTTCAGCTGAACTGGAATAAAGACATTATTTAAACATGTATCTGTCATCTCACACTGCCTGCGGCTTGCTGTTGGATATCTATTTCTCAGGAGCACTGTGGCAGCTCCTTATGTAAAGAGAAGAAAACATAACCATTTCCTTGCATGACTTCATTTTGGGATTACATCTCCTTACATCTCCTTCCCTGGAGCATCCTGACAGGAGAGGGCTTCAGGTGCGAACAAACCCTGTGGTGGGTGTGCAAGTGCACACTGATGTTTGCAAATAGGCGTGTTTGTGTTACAGATTTGCAAAACAAAGGGCCTCTGCATTTGATTTTTCGCTCAGTGCAAAATGAACCACAGGCCGGTTGGGATGCAGGAGAGAGGGAATCACTGGAGAACCGGGAGCTCAGCAGTGACACCACTGCCTGGGCTGGGAATCAGGATATTCAGCCATGTAAAAATATGTTAGTCCTGCCAGGCTCCTCTCCTTCATTTCACCATTGGTTACGCCACTGACCCATCAACTTTCTGATGAGTTTTCCAGGATCAGTTTCAATCCCACAGTGCTGCCCGTGCGAGCAGCCTCTTTGCACAGACCTGTGCTCTCAGAGAAAAACAAGGAGCTAATCTGTGAGTCCTTTTCAGCTCTGCAGGTGCAAAATCTGCCCTTTTTGCTTTGTGGCAGTGCCACGGATAATGGACTTGAACACAGTATTGCCAGTAAACACTGACTGCTCTTCATCTCATGAGGCTCCTGTGTGTGTAGCTGCAAGATGGTGTTGGGCTGCATTGAAGCCCTGCGGGGCTGCAGCGATTCCCAGGAAAAGAGGTGGTCAAGGAAGTCGGGTGAACCACAGCTGTTGTGGGTGGGGTGGACACTGAACACCGACGGGGTGTCAGAAGCGTTAGGTGGCTGTTAATGCCAAAGCAAGATTTGGTGAGGCCCCTGGGCAGACCTGTCTCGGTCCTGTTGCTTCACTCATCTGGGGCCAAGACACTGGGTCAAGGCAAGCGAACAAGGAGGAGGCAGAAGCTGGTGGGGTGTAAACAGAGGTGCATGTTGGAGGTGGAGAGTGGGCAAGAGGCCATGACCTCAGAGTAGGAGTGAGAGGAGGTGGAAAACAAGAACCACACTGGGTGCCTGACAAGTATCTTCCAGTGATGTCTTGGATGTCTCCTGTGCAGGAGCATTCCTGAGAGACAATGGGCTTGCTGTGCTTCTGTGCCAAGTCTGCAGGGTGTGCATATACTCAGGTCTGCAGGATTTTACCATGAGTGCAACAAACTATTTGCTAATCCTCTGCTTCTGAAGGGCTGCAGGTGTACACAGATAACAGACAGATCACCTTACCCTCCACCAGCAAGATCTGCTGATTTTTTTCAAGGTGGGGTGACAGTTACACTGCTACAGAGCACATCACTTAGGGGAGAAAACATCTCGGGAGCCTTCAACCCAAGGCAGCAGCACTCAGGTGCAAACTACTGCCTTGAGCAGAAATCCATCTGAGCTGAATCTGCAACTGAAACTAAACATTAGCAGTTGCTCCTGCAACTCCAGCAAGCTGGGTAGTTAGAAGCAGCTTTCAAAATCTGTATATGTGCCCTCTGTATCACCTGCCCACCAAGTGGTGTTTGGCCTTTCAACCTGGAGCAGCACCATGTGGCACTGTTCCTCACTATCCCTGGGCTGTGTTTCTCTGCAGGGGATTTCCATTAAAATGTGGCCCTGAGATGCTCGTGGCATAAGGTATGGAGTGTTTTTTTGGGGAGGGAACCACACTGTGGGTCTACCTCTATCCACGGGATGATGAACGCAGAGGCTGGAGCTTGGGCTGTGCCCTTGGATGGATCCTGAGATGCTCTGGCACAGCCACAGTCCCTGACTGTGGAGACAGGGCTTGAGGAAGACAGAGCATGCTTCTGTCCACGAGTGACTGGGAGGGTTTGCTGTACCTTAGTTGGGCCCTGCAGAAACCCCTGAGCTGTAAGGAGCGGCTGGAGGACGCAGGGGCAGATTTCACGCTCTCGCCCTGTGCTTTGATGCTCTTGCCTAATGAGTTAATCAGCTGCTCGATGTCGCGCCTGACATGGGAAAACAACAACAAACACAACCAGAGGATGAACTGAAGACAGCAAAACATCTTCTGGCATGTGCTCCTTTGACTGCAACATCAAAGATCACATTAAGATTTTTGTAGAAGGTTATTTCTGTGGGTTTCTTTAGCTCTGAAATTACCAGGAGTGTCAAACTCCATTTGCAGGAAGACCTTTTGGGGAGGAGGATGCTGCTGAAAGGGCAGAGATGTTTAATATTTCACGAAGGGCATGCACAGACTAACACACAGTTCTCAAAACATCCTCATTAAAATGCTTTAATTAACATTGGTTCAAACACTAGCAGACTTGGAGCTACACATGTCTCGGATACATTGGGGGTGCTGTGCACTGCTCAGGTCCCAACGGGACCCCAGGAGAAGGGATGCATTTTGAACTCCCTCACAACCTCCTTTTAACACCACGTGAGTTTTCTCATCTTGAAGGGCCAGGAGGCATTTTTTACCTGACCACATGCCAGCCCAGTAACCATTCATGCAGAGCAAACACAGTCAACAGTGTAGAGGGAGCAGCAGAGATGATCCTTTCCCTTTCAAAGGCTATAGTTTCAGTTCCCCAATGCCATTTATCTCATTAACTTTCTACCTGGCATCTGGACTAGGCATGCCCCTGCTCCCGCAAAGGCACAGGGAGTGCTCCCCTGCCCTTGGCTGCCTTGTCAGTATTCTGGAGAAGGGACAAGAAGAGTGCTTCATATCAAGCCAGACAATAGAAAAGCAGGGGCACAACCGTATTTCCACGAGGTCTTCTTTAAAATGGAACAAAGATGCTTCTTTTGTCACCCAGAAGAGACTGAGTGCCTTACGTTTTCTGAAATACAGGGCTAATTTACTGAAAAAGAGACGTAAGGAAAGGTGGGTGGAAAAATACCTGCCGTGTTTCTCGTTCCTTGGGCCAGGAAGGGTTTTGGGGATCTCCAAAGCAGTTCCCTGCCCTGGGGGTGCCTGGTTACACGTGGGCTAAACATCCACAGTGACTGTGGGACGCCTGGTGCTGCTGATCCTGTCCCCATCGTGGGCACTCACTCCCATCACGGAGCTCCAGCCTGTCCCACCCTCTGCGTCTGCACAGACCACAGGGAAAGGTCGAGGACTAAAACTGCCACCAAGACCAGCCAGATTTGCTGATGGCAGCAGCTCGTGAGGAAGTGCCCTTTGACACCGGCCACTTTATCTGCATGGAGATAAGAGGAAGGGGCTGCTGTCCGGGTGGATGCACTGCTACCCTTCCCAAGCACTCCTGCCACCCTGCAGCAAAGCCACGGAGGAGCTGCGTGGCAGCCCCTTCTGCACAACCTTTTGCAGTCATTGTTAACCTGGCTGGAGTCACATTCCCAGCAACTTCCTTTGGTCAGCACTGACACGGTGAGTCAGATCTGCTGGGTGAGTGGCTGGAGGATGCCATCCCCACACACTGATCGGTGGGAGGACACCATCCCTGCACACGGATCGGTGGGAGGACGCCATTCCTTCACATGGATTGGTGGGAGAACACCATTTCTGCACATGGACTGGTGGAAGGACACCATTCCTACACACAATCAGCTGCAGGTCACCATCCCTGCACATGGAACATGGGCTGGAGGATGACATCCCAGCATGCAGAGGAGCTTGCACTTCAACCTACAATAGATATGAATTTCCATCCCAGAGAGAATACACTTTAATTATGCAAACTCTATGCGCATTTTTAAAACATAAGGAAGGAAAAACAGGACCCTGTCTTATCTTTTTGTGAAATCATTATTCATTTGAAATACATGGATAATTAACCACATTATCATGCAAATTTAAGTGAATTGAGCTGGCTGAATTAAAGAGACTTCACCTACCTAACCATAAAAATTGCAACACGGGGCTGTCGCAACAAAGCTCTGAGCACTATTTTTAGTGCAGCGCAGTAAGAGAGGGCCTGTGGGAGGGCATCTTCCAAAGGAATGCAGACGATATCTTTTAGGAGAAATTAATCCTTAGGAAACCATTACTAGCTCTCACGAATGGCCAAGGGATATTTTTTTGGCTGGGCTGGAGTTTATACACAGAGAGCCACATGCAACAAAAAAAAAAAATCATGACTCACTGAATTTAAGGAACAATTTACTGAAGCCAAATTTGCAAATGCTCCTCCTTCTGCTCCTGCTCCTTTGACTGGCTGTCTTTGGGGCACACTAGCCCTTTATCCATGATAATAACTAAGTTAAAAATTCTTATTTACTGCCCCTAAATGAAAGCACTTTAGCTTTTTCAGGATTACACTTCTGCAAAGCCCTCATGTCATACTTTTAGTCACTTGAAAAATACCCACCTACTGAGATCAACTTATTTCCACTTCCTGTGATTTTACAGCATCGCATCTTTGACTGCAAGGTTTCAGGCATCAGCACATAAAGAGGACAAGTACAACTATCTCCCCTTGCCAAAAAAGGACCACATTACGGCTGTCTGAACAACCACCATCCAAAACAGACCCTGAATGGTGGCTTTTCCAAAGATATTTTGGTTTGTTTGTGTTTTGTGTTGTTTGTGTTTTTTTTGCCTGTCCACACATTAACTTTGATCTCTGTGAGAGAGTTACAACAGATCACACTCAGGAAATACCTTGGCTCTTGTTCGGTTGTGGCCTGTCGTGGGTTACCCCCTCCTGGTCACCCCTCCTGGACACTGACAGGGATTTCTGGCACCCTGGCCATCTGCAGAATGGCACCAATCACAGGGAGACAACACAGTGTCTGATTGAAGGCGCTGCGTTAATGAACGTTGTCCTTGGAGATTCACAAACAGCTAAAACTGGCGATCTTCCCCCCAAACACCTTTAAAGAAATAAACTGAGCAGAGGTCTATCCAGGCTGAAGTGTAAACACATCTAAAGCAACAAAATCATTGTCACACAAACTCGTATTTTATAGGTATAAAAAGGGTTTAGCAGCATCAAATTTGAAAAAGTCATAAATGCCACATAAATTGACAATTTTAGGTTAAGTTTTGGGGTTTTTATTTAGATGCATTACCCTCATCCTCTTCTCCCCTTGCACATTGACTCAAAAACATTCGACCCTAGATGCAGCATTCAGAAATCTTTAGATGAAGGAGTAATGAAGATGCTGTTTCTTACAGCAGGAAGGGGATACAGGAGTTACAATCTCCCCGAAAGCACTGGGGCTTTGGTTGCCCAAGTGGCTTCAGTAAATAGGACTCCAAAACTATACAGCTAAGAAAAATAAATAGATAAAGTCTGTGAATACCCTAAAATCTTGAAACACTTAGTGACGTTTTATGGAGCGCATTTCCATTTATCAGCCTTATCCAAAGGCTTTAAAGAGAGAGTGGTGATGGTTGGTTTGGCCACCTATCCCCGTCCCCAGCCCTTCCTTCTAATTTTGCCTCCCGCTTGTTGAAACTTGCTGTCGGTTGCACATCTACAGGGGGAGGATTTACATTTTCCTACATGCCTGCAAAGCGCCTGCCACTGTGTCTGAGCCCTCTAGATGCTACTATAATAATAATAATAATAATAATAAT
>JAYRBT010000139.1:65107185-65289810 GCA_036023395.1 Myiotriccus ornatus | reverse complement strand
CGAGGCAGCCGAGAGCCCGACCGCCAGCAGCTTTGTAGTCTGACATCTAATTACCAGCGAAGAAGAGGTGGAGGAAGGCCAGCTACAGCAGGGAAAGAGGGAACAGCTCCTGGGAGAAAACGGGAGTGCTTTACAAGGCAGATTTGCTCTCCTCACCTTTGCTTAATGAAGCTGCAACTAAACCCCTTTAAGGTGTCGCGCCTTTGTTCCTGTTGGGAAAGTTTGTCTGGGTGGATTTGAGGTCCTTTTCTGCTGCTTAGAGGATTCTGCAGGCTGGAATACACCTCAAAACACTCCGAAGGATCATCAGTAACCAAGGGGCAGCAAATGCGACAGCCATGCCATCAGGGAAATGCCAGGAGAAGGAAACAGTCTGTGCAGGGGGCAAGTACAGGCAAGGAAAATCTGCTGGGTCCCAAAACTCCCTGACTTACTGCCCCAGTGCAAAACATCTGCCCAGCACATGGTCAGTCAACCTGATACATCTTAAGAAATCCCACATGGAAACCCAGCAGGCTGAGACACAGGGCAAAAGTGACCACCAGGTCATAAATATAGTTCTGTATTTCTAAGGGAACTAAGCTACATATTCAGAATGGTGAGCTGAGAGGGAGATGGGTGGGGGGTTTTTTGTTTCATGGGAAAAATCTGCAATTTTAGAATTTGTTTGCTACTTCGAAGTAGGTAATAAATTTGTCACGGATTGCAATTCCAAAATTGCTTCACATCAGGTAGATCAAAGTGTTTAGTGTCTATGACTTCTGATGTAGGCCTTTAAAATTCATAAATTATTTTTTTCTCTAAGACTGAAACACATTGTAACAAAGCATTCCAAAATATAGTAAAAAACCTGAAGCAATTTCAGTTTGTTTAAATTTTGTCTAATTCAAAGCATTTCTACAACAGAATTCATTTCTCAATGCATCAGTGTTGCCAAGCAGAATAAACACTGGTCCCAATGTTTCCCATGCCTGGTGTTGTTATCCCACCTCAGCCAAAAAAAAACCCAAAGCATCTGAAACCTGGAGAAGACTGGGACCTGCAGCTGCAGGTGGCAGCTTTGTGGAACAGTCCCCGGGTGCTGATGTGAGTCCCATGGCTGGGACAATGCTGGGATCACCTGGGATACCCAGAGCAGACACCCAAGCATTCACCCAGAGCCTTGTCAGCCAGGCACACGCGCCCGGCTGGTTTCTGTCACCGCAGGCACAGCTCAAGGGCACTGCACACGCGGCTGCCTCTGCACACAACAGCATCCTGCCAGGCATTTTCTTGTCTTAACGAATTACCCTGAAGTGCCCTAAAATATTCAGCTTGCTGGAAGGAACTGGAGAAACGTGGAGACATAGGATGTGTTTTGGTGAGCTGACCAGAAAAACTGTTTCTGCAAAAAGTCAGGGCTTGAGGCAGCCTGGCAGCAGAAGGTGAGAGGCAGATGAAGGCATGACAAAGCAAATGTTTTGCAGTGACTTGTTGTCCTGGAGTGTAAATTAGGAGCTCGAAGGGCTCAGTGACAGTCCAGCAGGGTCTGTGTGTTCATCGGGAGCCAGAGGCGACAGCCCAGCCTGCAGGACCAGCTGCCAAGGCGATGCTAAAGGCAGTCTAAAAATAAAGTGCTTATCAGGGTGAGAAGGACCGGGTATTTCATCACTCTGCCTCGATCGATGACTAGCAAAGCATGAGCGAGGAGCATTACTGTTTTGTTAGGAGCTGTGTTCTGATTCACAGTTTGCTGGGCTTGGGCAAATACCTTCAGTTGACTTAAACCTTGTGGGAATGTGATACGACCGCTGGGCTGCACCGTCCCCCACCTGCTGGCATCTCTACTTGTTGTGCAGGACAGAAAACACAGCATTTTAATAGAAAAAACACATAAAACCCATGGCTGGCCCAAGGCCTGTAAGAGGCAACAGGTTTGGTGCTCAGCTCCTCCCTTGCCCACCCGCTCAGCAGGAAAGGGCAAACAAACCTTCCCCTGCAAGGAGAGAAAAAAGCTTCACCCCGTGAGTGACTTGAGCAACTCTGTCCCAGGATATTTGTTATTTAAGGGACATTTCACTGAGCGGACGGGCAGTTTTGATTCTTAGGGCCTTGTGTCCGTGGGAGACAGGCAGGGAAAGGGCAGGGAGGGGAGCCTCGCAGGGCTAGAGCACTGACAGGGCAGCGTTGGTGGCAGCAGCCGCTGCTGGACCCACGGCCCTGCGGCCCCTCTCCGCTGGCAGGGCTCGCTGTGGGCAGGCTCCGAGCTGCACAGGGCATCTTCACACCCCTGTCCACACCACGCTGGGACACCCTACATATACACCTGTGGCACCGAGCGTCAGCCGCTCCCGCAGCGTGGATCCAAAGCCGAGCCAAGGAAAGCCCTCCAGCGGGGGTGCTGGGGGATGGCGCAGACACGGTGACACGCTCACCGCTGCCACGCGAGGCGAGTTGCCGCCGCACCGGGAACCCTCGCCGTGGGAAAGCCTTTGATCTAACCAGATCTCCCGGGGCCGCCCGCCGGACTCCGCTTCCACTTCGGTACCTGCTCCTGTGACCATCGGCGCCGCCGCGCACGCAGCAGCCGCATCCTGCCGGCCCCTGTCGCAACAGGCAGGGCCATCCCCGGGCCACAACGCGCGGGGTTGCGACACTGCAGGGAGCGACACGTCCGTGTGGGGCAATGCAGGGCTGGTTCCCGTCGGGGCGCGGCGCCGGCTCTTCGCACCCGCACGCACCCAGGGCTTTATTTTTCAAGTGACCGAGGCGGGCTACGTGCACCAGGAGAGGGTTTCTGCGAGTAACCCTCCTCTCTGCAGGAACATATATCTGACTTCATAATTCATGCATGCCTGGGAAGTTCAATCCAGTCCCACTGGAGTAGCAAGCTCGGTGGGAGTTTATTTATTTAAAAGAGTGCATACAGTAGCATGGAAAAAAAAAATCAAATCTATCAGAAACCTTAAGTCTTAATCCTAAACCAGCTTTGCTTTACTTAAAATATGGTCTAGGGAAACTGCTTTTAAAATGTGGCTTCCATGGAGCCTTGGCTTTACTATTGCAATCCCCACAGAACAATATTATAGTCTAATAATTAAAACATTTACAAAATGAAGATAATCTATGGCTGATCCAAGTTTCTATGGAAATTTGGAGGCTATGCTGTATGCAGCTGTTCCCATCTAATGCAAAGGTTGGCTGTAGCCCTACTTCTGAGCCCATTTGTAAATAACTTGGGGGATAATTTATCTGTTATGTTGACACAGTTCTCAGCTTGCACAGCTCCAAAGTGTAACATTTCTATGGTTCCCAAGCAAAAGGTTGCTTTATCCTCCCCGCTCCAGCCAAAGCAATTAGTGTTCTCAGACTTAATGAGGTAACTCTGCTGAAAGGTGTGGGTGCTTGCTCCGGTGTTGCAGATCAGGGGAGGCTGTTGGGTGACAAAGCAAAAGGATAGAAACACCTAAGAAAGAATCTTAAATGCTATGATGAAGGACCTTTTGGGCTGTTAATAACCTGAAATTGGGCTGATAACCTGAAATTAGGCTGATAAAAAAGCCGGACAACCTGCAAGTGCTTGTAGGGGAGCAGAGAGCAAGCATTTGCTACCTGCTCATCGTCATGACATGATGATGTTTTGCATTCACAAACTTATCTCCAGTGAGTCCGTGGCTGATATAAGCAGTTTTCACTTTGCAATGTTAAATTACTAATGAAGAAAGTATTAATAACCTCTAAAGAAGGTTTGCCAGCAGAGCAGAGCTCCAGCAGCTACACAGTGGCCCCAGGGGTGTAAAACCTTCAAGCCTCATTGAAACAACAGCATGAAAACCTGCTTTCACAAAGGGATAGGAAAACTCCATCAGTCAGGATTGCACATAAGAAAATCTTTCAGCCGAAATAGGGCTGGAGGTTCCCATCCTGAGCAAATATTTAGTACCATTCACTGAATGGATCCCTTAACATTAGTTTGAACTCAGACATGGAAAGTCATAATGTCTCAGTGCTTCACAGTAAGAATTAAGTAAACCCCACAACAACCAACCAAAAATAGGCCAAAAAGACACAAAAAAACCCCCAAACACAGTATTTTAATTAATGGTTGTATTTAGCCATTGCAGGGCAGCTCAGTTACAGTTAGGATGGAGGTGGTGATGGCTCAAAACTGTCACTGATTTTAGAGAATAACTGTATCCAGAGGCCCTCAGTCATTTCTCAGGGAAATTAGTTTGCAAATACAGATATATGTCCCAAGCCATAAAAAAACCTGTCAATAAGGGGCCTACAAGAAAGCTGGAGAGGGACTTTTGACAAGGGCATGTAGTGAGAGGACAAGGGGTACAACTTCAAACTGCTAGGAAAGCGGGTTTAGATTACATATTAGGAAGAAATTCTTTACTGTGAGGGTGAGTATGGAAGATTTGAATACACACATTTGGTAGTGCAAAAAGCTGTAAGCCAAGCTGAGATCAATCTGAACTCCTCTGCTTCCCCAAAGGGCAGGATCACAGCTCAGCTTAGCCCCAGCAGGCACAGACTGCTCTGATTGAGAGCAGTGCCCCCATTCACCCTCTGGCCTCCACCGACTTGTGCTGGGGAATAAGGAAGGGGTTTTGATGTGACACAAGAGCGATTTCCTAGAAGATGACAAGATTTGCAGAGCTGCCCATTGTTTGCAGGAGCACAGGTCTCTCTGTGTCCATGCCAGGGTTTGCAGCAATAAATCATGGGTTCACTTGGATGCATTCCTTATTGCCCGTGGGAGCCCTGTTGCTAAGTCACACAATTATGTCACCGTGGAGCGTCTATGATTTTTTTGCAGTTGGGGTCTTTTTGTTCCTCAACAGACCTTCTGGGCATATAGGTTTCCTTAAGCCAAAATCTTAAATTTCCAGTTGTTTATTAGCTGGATTTTCGTTATTGTCTTACGTGCAGGCTGGACAGGCTGTGAAGACATGTCTGCATATGGTTCTGTGCTGCGTTATTACATCGGTCACCTACATCAGAGCTGTTCCCTCTCCTTTTTGGAACAAAATAGATTAAATATTATGGGTTTTAGTAGAACTTTATCTATTTCCAGCAATCCTACATCAGTTCCTAATCATCATCATAATAAAGTGTAACAATAAAAAACCTGAACTTAGATTTAGATGAGATTAACAGAACAAGTCTCCTTCAACACCTCAAGAAATCTGCTAGAAAGCAATTTGCAGTCTGCTTGCTTTCTGCCCAGAGAAGTTATGGATGCCTCATCCCTGGATGTGTTCAAGGCCAGGCTGGATGGAACTTTGAGCAACCGGGGCTACTGAAGGTGTCCCTGCCCATGGCAGGGGGGTTGAAACTACATGATCCTTACGGTCTTTTCCAACCCAAACCATTCTGTGATTCTGATTTTCAGGACACCATCTCTGTTACCCTGATGGCAAATTTTTGGTTTTTTTTTCAGTGATTACACTGTTTTAAATGCAGAGGCTAAAAAGCTCTGCACATGTTTCAATCTCTCCCTGTACACATACAGGCTTTGGATTTAATTTTTTTTTAATTATTTAGATTCCGGTAGAGCATTTTCTTTGTAACTACTACTGCTACACACCTTAAACCAGCTCTGAAGTTAAGCAGCAATTAGAGCAAATGTTAAGATCATCAGCCACTCAGGTCTATTAAAGCAGAAAACTATTTTTGAGGTGATCCAAGAAACACAGCCCATCCAGCCAACGACAACACACCTTCCTCGTAAAGGCGCAGGTTTTTGTGCAGCCAACGAGCAGCTGCATCTGACCCCTGAGCTCAGAAGAGCCCGAGTGCCAGATAATAACGCAGCTGCAATGTAGATGTGTTCTGGGAGCACACTGTGCTTCGGTTTGCTTTCCCAAAAAAGAGGGTGTGTGCGTGGTGTCCTGTGAGCGCGTCCAGCCGGACAGAGAGACTCAGGGGAAACCTGCTTACAAAGAGCAAACTGGAGCCAGACCTGAAACTGTGACAAGATGGTGCAAGCTGGGATCCAGGAGTACATGGACTTCTCCAGCAGAAGCAGCTGTCTTCATCCCATGCAACTTTGGTTTCCACTGACAGAGAAGATCCTTTTTCTGTCATACACTGAAGGCAGAGCACATCCTTCATCAGGCTGCAGCACTTGCAGGGCAGAATACATTCCTGATCATAAATAGCCACAAATTTCCAATCAATTTACAGTTAAGAATGACTTTTAAAGAGGTCTTTAAGATTTTTTTCCCCTCCCCCCCTTTCCTTTATTTAGTAAAATAAAAACACAGTTTAAATTTCTAGGGTGTTTTAATTCACTTTAATTCTCAAATATATTCAAGACAAGAATAAGGGCTGCTGCCTAATGTTCATCCCAATGGCATCTTTCAGGTCATCCTGCAAATGTAACCACAACACTCCTGATCATATAGGTTGACCCATATCTCTGCGTTTCCTGAGCATTTTAGCACCTGCCTGTAAATAATTCAAACCATGTCTTTTCAAGCCTGTCTCTATTTTAACACTTCTTTAAATTCAAGTATAATGTAAATGCAATGTAATGTTTTACCTATTTTTTTCTTTACCTGGGCCCCTGGATCTGCCTCCTGCTTCAGGCAGGTCTCTGCCGTGATCCTGGCACTTGCTCACGAGCTCCTCAGGGTTTAGTCGTACAGTCTGCATCCATCCTCTCCTCTCTTGTTTAATCAACTTTTTTTAAAAATGCTGATTCTGCAGAGATTTTGCCATTTTTCTCTGAAATGAAACTGTCACATGGAAAGGAGAAGTCATCGGTTGTACCAATAGGTGAGATGAAAAGGATGCAGACTGCAGGACAAAATAATAAAAATAATAATAATAAAAAAAGACCAAAATCATCTTTATAACAGAAGTGAGCAGTATTGGGTAGGGAAGAGTATCTTGTTTATATACACCTCAAATGCTTTTCCTTTGTGGAGGGGGAAAAAAAAAAAGATATCTGGATCTTAATATTCTCATGGGGACATTACAAGATCATTACACTTGGAGACTTTCCATCTTCCCCAGTCCATTAACATCCCATCCCCATACCTCAAGCAAGATTTCCCTGGAGACATCACCTTCTTTCATCACATCTACTATCTAATAAAGACATAAGAGAATTTAATAACAGACTGCACAGGGGAGACTTGGCTGTTCAAACAGCCAAGGTTGCTGCTGATGTGTTGTTAGTACAGATGCTGAAAAAGTGTAAGAGTGACCAGGAAAGTGTGGGGTGTTCAGTTTTGGAGGTCATGCCAGTGAAGCCACTGACCTCACCCCAGCCAGCCCAGAATTTTTATGAAATGAGGCAGAAAAAGGCAGTTTCATCTGATCAAGTCAAGTCCCCTTTCACTTCGCTCTACAAATTTACAAAACTCTTTGGAGGGGGAATGCCTTCTCTGAAGGATCCTCAACAACACAGCAAGTGAAGGGACCAAAGTTGTCAAAATAAACTTGCACCCATCTTAATCATACTTGCTGAATTTAACAGAATATTCCCAGATCGCTTAAAAAAAATTTCCCTGCCCTACTTGAGAAAACAGCCCCAAAAGGCACCTGGTTGGTCTCCTGCTGGATTAAGCATCTGCATGAAGAACACAGTGTTTTATGGCCCGTCTCCCAGTCCTAATGTTGTTTCCACAGCCAAAATTTTCAATAATGACCACTGACTTTGGGTGCTCAAATTGAAAAAACTTGAGAAGCTAATTCTTTTTTTTTTTAAATCTGAAGGTGAGCAAGTATTGTCACAGCAGCAGACTTGTATAAAACCATCTTAAATGAGAAGCTGGAAAATGAAGGGTGCAAAAATACCACACCACTTCTAAATCTTGTGGTGGGCTTAAATAAGGCACACTGACCTGATGGCTGGGCCGTGAGGTTCTGTGTGGCTTGTTCACGCAGTGCCTCCAGGTCCTTTGTCATTCAATTGCAGTTCATCTTTTACAAATCCACATTCAGGTATTCATTTTGCAGAAATGTACTAGAGCATTGTCTAGAAATGCTTTTGCTGCTGCTGGAGACGGGTGATCAGCTTCTCTGTAATGACTCTTCTCAGGTGTGTGTGTTTAAATAGAGAAGAGAACAAGCCAAGTATAGACAAATGTTTGGTGACAAACATTATATATGTACTATGAGGTAAGTACAGATAAGAAATGGAAAGCATCTATTTGCTGAGAGCTGAGCCAGGTACCCGAGGGCAATGTCAACTGTGCCCTCAAGAGTTCGGCTACCAGTTCTGGCACTGGTTTTCTCAGGAGGGCATATATGCGAAGTATTGGTGGTAGCTGCATCAAGGTTATTCATAAGCAAAGAACTCAGGAACCTTTCTCACTAAATCTTTGAATTCAGTTTTTACTACACTAAAAACATCTTAATGTTTTCTGCTATTTAACGTAAATTGACAGATTTCTTGCGTGCTTCAGGGTATTTCCTCCAAAATGGAGTAGGGCTGGTATTAATTTCTGAGCTGTTCTCTTTCAGCAAGGTCACTGTGTTTTCTCTTGCTCCTTCACAGGATTCCCTCGTTCCGGACTCCCCACACTTGGTGTCCTCATCCTGCTTCTAGAGATCTGCCTTCACAGGCCTGTTGCATCACCTGCTTGTGTGTCACCCACTTCTACAGCTCCAGGGAGTCCCCACCGCTTTGCTGCCGGAGCACTGAGCCACAGGGAAGAGGAGGTTTGCAAAGTCCAGAAACAATTTTAGGGAGAAGAAAGGAAATGCTGAGTGTTGGTTACTTGGCAAAGGCTGTGTGTTTGCTGCCGTTGTGGAAAATGCCTGGGAGGCACCATTAACCATTGCTCTTTGCTGCGGGCTGGCTTGTGTCCACAGCACCAAGGACCAGCACTCTCTGAAGGGCAATGGTTACCTTCGTGCTGTGCAGAACTTGGCCTGGGTCTCCTCTGAGCTCCCTGCAGAGCCCCACGGACCCTGGATCAGTAACTATTGTACTGGGGACTTTTTCTTTAGGCTTGAAATTCTCCAGATGATGAAAGGGCTGGGTGGCAGCCTGCCAGCACGATGCTTTTCAGCAGGGTGTGAAGGCATTTTGGGTTCTACAGCACAGCATGGAGCTCGGTGGGCACGAGGTCTCCTGGGATGGCTGCAGGGCTGTCCAGGGTAGAGTCTCATCCAGCTCATGCCAGGTTCTTCTGTCTGGGCAATGCTGGAAAAAATCCCTGTCAGTCGTGTTGAGGTTTCTCCTTGGGAGAAACCAGTTGGTTTGCTCCAGGAGAGACAGGAGGGAGCTCATATGCATGCCACGGAGACAGCCGGTGAGCAGAGCCCGGGGGGGAGCGGAGGCAGCCAAATTGGCTGGCCAGACAAAGGGAGTTTCATACCCCACCGTGGTCTCACCGAGCGAGACGTTAAACACAGAACAGGCAATGCAATTTTTCCTCACCATCACCCGCAGGATCAGCAGCCGGTCGGTCCCTCACCGCTCGCCCGCCACTGTCAGAGTCTGGAGGTGACTCTGGCACGTGCTTCTTCAGCCACCATGAACCCCTAGAGCTTTGCCATGTGAGGGCAATCTTTGTGCCTTGGCTCTGCAATTCTTAAAGGTTAATATGACTAAACAGCAATTCTGTGTCTTTTTCAATAGCCCTAGCCTTTGATTTTGGGCCTGTCTGCCCAGTTTTAACTTTAAGAGGTATGATACATGAAACACTCACATAAAGCCAAATTAAACAGCACACAACTGGTGGATTTCAGTATCTCCCCCGTCCCATTTACAGTCCATGTTTTCAGTCATGCAGCTCTAGCTGAAAGCAGTACGAGATGACATTTTTCTCCATCATACATCGCCTATTTACAGCAATACAAGAAAATGTTTACCTTAAAGTATAAATGTAATTACAAAGGTATAATTACAGATATGACTGCGCCTCTTTGAGCCACCTCAAATTATAGCTTCGAATTATAACAATAAAAAAGGATCAAATTAACGACCTTGATTAGTTTCATTGCAGAGTGGAGCAAACGCCGCTCGGCACAGGGTAAGATTACGCTGCCTGACCTCATTTCATCCGTCCTCTTCCCCTGCAACAGAAGAGCGCCCGATGGCACATCAGGTGAGCCATTCCTCCCAAAGACGTTGCTAAGCAATCAGCTGCAGGGTTATAAATGTTGAGTGCTTGATATACAGCGCATGGGGGTAGAGATTAACTTTTTTTTTTTTTTTTCCTTTCCAGGTATTAAGGGAACTGGAGTGGTTCACCTGAGCGGCATTGAAATAGTTTGGAATCAGGAATCAACCCAGATTTAAAGCAGCCTTCGGTGTTTGTGTACAGACTGAACTGATTTATCGTGCATGCTATGTGCTGAGTTGCAAAACCTTGCTGTATTAGTGATTTAAAAGGAGGAACAATTTGATTTGTCATTACTAATAGGGATGTAACTAAATTAGTCTCCCACATACTTTATGCTGATGAGGTCATGCTTAGATTTCCCTTTGTAGATTTACATTCTCACTAGCTTTAATCACAGCTAAGAAACATATTGTATGAGTAATACTATTATGAAATACTGAAGTATTTTCAGAGGGGTTTAGAAATCCAAGAAAACCACGGAAGTAAAAATCAAAGGTAAGCTTTAATATTCAGCCCTATGTTGTACATTTGATTAAATATTAATTCCCAGCAGTGTGTTGGGTACTTACAACCGAGCTCTCTTGACCCATTTGAAATGCATGGTCACGTATATAAACTTGGCATTTGAAAAAGGACAGGTCAACTCTGTAGATCCCACTTAAATCTTTTCTACAGTTCTTGCTTAATTAATGGTCTAACCCTACTCTTACAAGTTATTGACTTGATCACAGCTGTAGAGTTAGGAAAATATTGCTAGAAGATAGATATGCAGGCCTTGAAAAAACACAGAGTCTCTCTGTAATAAGTTTTTTTTTTCTTTTAGGTGTTTGTTTGTTTGTGTTTTTTGTTTGTTTTTTTTAGCAAAACAGCACAAAGTGAAAGGAAGACAATGAAATTCTGGATTATTCAAAGAATTTGACTTTTACTACCAGCAGCAGAACTGCTGTCTGGATGGGAACATTAGGAACTAGGCTGCTTTCTAGTTAAAAAGGGGAAAAAAGGAAACGCTGCTGTGTAGAGAAGCTTCCTTGAACTACTTAGCGGGGTATGATGTGAGAAAAGAATCAGGGGGCTCCTTGTGCAAGCTGGGAAACTGAAAAACGTAAACTACAGCAAGACACTTCAGCATTTGTCTTCATCAGTGAACTTGGGAGTAGATGGCACAGGTTAGCAGAGTGCTGCCTCTGCCTCTGCCCTGCAGCTTCTCAGGTGGGACGTCACCTCATCGACCACGGCTGATGCACCCACAACCATCAGTGAGTGATTTGCTACTGACAGCCCCTGCTCTGACCACCAAATAAATTCAGCACTGGCATGGAGCCACCTTTTCCCCATCCACAGTCATTCCTCAGTTCCCGCATCTTCCACTGAAATTTCTTGAAGGTTTTTGTCTGTGTGAAACTGTTACTAGTGTTTCATTTGGTATCAGAGCTTTGATCTCCCCACTTAAATGCCACATTAATGCAGAGCTCCCTTGGGTGCATGAGTTCACAGTATGAGTTAACCTCTTCTGCTGGAAGTCTCAAATATGATTTAGAAATAATTCTGTGCGTTGTGACAGAAACAAAAACTCAGCCTTAATTAAAATTATAAATAAAAGGGACTTCTCTCCTTAGACTAACTTGAATTCAGACAGCAGCTTTGTGCTGCTTTTTCACTGCATTAAAGCAAAATTCCAAATTCTGCCTGCTCAGCCTACAAGTTTCATTTCTGGTCAGAAAGCAGAGCGTTTTCCTGAGTACCATTAAGCACCTGTGAGCAATAAGCTAGCTAGATCCACAAAACATTTAGATTTTTATCCTTCTTTGGGGAATAGAAACTGAGCTGCAAATTTTGGGAACACCCAAATTTCATTACTGCTGTCAACTTGTAAATGGTTTATTGCTATTTTAAACCCCTTTAAAAAGCCCCTCAAGGTGCTGTTGATTTGACCCACAAAGGGATCAAGCTCAAATTTTGCAAAGAGCCTCTCAGTTGCTACCCACAGATTTCTGACTTCTTACCAAGAATGGGCTTGTGGGTGCTCAACCACGTGAATGCTGGTGGAGCAGAGCTGCCTGCAGCCTGAGCTTTCCACCTCTCCCCCCGGTAGCTGCCAGGGCTGCCCGAGGACAAAAACGGGTAGAGGGTGACTTTACCACCCAGTGCCAGAAGGCAGCTTTTTGCCCCTGGTGGCATTCATGTCCATGCAGGACTCCAGTCTACACTGCTTGGTGGTGGTGTTTTGAGGGTTTTTTTAACTAACTACATTTTTATGTTATATTTCCAGGTTCTGATCTGTACCCAGTCAACTGCAATGCTGCAATGACTTGAGGCCTGTGCTTGGTTTCAATCTCATCTTTCTACCCCCATGATCCTTTTCAGCCTGGGCAGGACCGAGGCTGCTGTGGAGGCTGCAGGTCAATCCTGCAATCCTCCAACCCTGCCTGTGAGCTGGCAGAGCCCAGAGCCCACGTCTTCTGGTTTAGGATGACTCCTGCAGGTGCTGGACCATTGTACAAAAGCAGGAGCATCACCACTGGCACACCCAGCATTGTCCTACCACCGCGCTGAATCCCAAGTTAGTTCCATTACCGATCTTTCCTCACCATCTCAAGGGAAAAACAAACCCCTGTTTAGAGTGGACAGGGCTGCCACCTGGAGGCACCCCAGTTTTCCTACATAGTGGAGAGAAGGAAGTGCCGGTGTGAGGTGACTGCAGCTCCAGGGACGTCTGACCGGTCCCGGTGGACATTTACGCAGCCGGGAGATGGCAATTTTGGCACCTCGGTCAAGCAAAGGCTCTATGCTAGAGGCCTCTTTGGGGTTAAGGATTTCATCAAGGAGAACAGTGGTTATTTGCTCCTAAACTCAGCCAGAACACTCTCAAGGGTTTTCTCTCCGAGGCCAGGTTCAGGCAGGACCCAAACTCCCACCTCCCCACTGATGTAACACTTAAATAAACAAGGACCTAAAGCACTTCCATCCTCTCCCGTTACCTTAGGCGCCCCACGAACCCTCTCATCCCTCACTGATCCTCTCTGGTCAGTGCCAGACTGTGTTTTCTTTTCCAGCACGAGTCTTGCAGCCGCCTCGGTGTTTCCCAGGGGTTCCCGTGAGGACGGGCAGGGAGCACAGCGGGGTTGCGACAGGGCTTGTGACACAGCGATGTCAGAGCCCCACGCCGGGCGGTTTGAGCAAGAGGAAACAGCCTCGAAAAACCTCAGACTGCTGCAGATTTCTCGAGAAGTCAGGGGCAAGGCAGAAAAGAAAGAGGCAACCAAGCACCCAGAAATTTGCCCCATCAGCATAGAATGACTTCCAGCTCACATCCCCTCTCCTGCCCAGCCTGGGGGATGATTAAGTTTTGCCGTGCACAGAGCAGCTTTTTTTTATTTTTTTTTTTTTTTCCTTTTTCCTTTTTGAATGACGTTCTAGCTGAGCAAGGAGGTGGAGGGGAGCTGTGGTGGGGCTTGCTGCTCCTGCCACCTCACTTGGCATGGTGGTGGGGTGTTTTCTCCACCTCTGTGACCACAGCTGTGTCCTTTTGCGATACCTGGAAGTGCAGTTCAGCAGCAGTAAGGGGAGGGGCAAGGAAAGGAGAAAACCTCCCAGAAGAATACAGGAGGTCAGCGACATGAATGAGAAACCCTTCAAACATTCGTGTCCCACCAGAAAGCCACCATCAGACTCTGCCGTTCAGGGGACATCGCTGGGAGATGCAACCTCAACAAAGGCTGGTCCCACAGAAATGTGGCTCTGAGGGTTCTTTTTTATTTCCTAAATAATTTATGTAGAGAAAAGGCAAGTGGGAGTGTGGGATTTCCAGGGTTCATGGAAACAGCACCATTTTTGTTTCATGTGCAACATGGGGAGGACGGAACCTGATACCTCCACACTTTCTGGGCTCTGCGTTACCCCATAGGTGACATTTTGGGCACTGTCTGTAAAGAGATGCGCCAAATGAGCAGAGGTGCACCAAGCCATTGCCAACAAATGAGTGGTCACTTCTTTGTTTGCCCAAAGACAAGATTTATTCCCCCATTCTGAAAAAAAATGATGAGTACAGGGTTTCCCTCAAGTCTCACAGTTAGCAAGACTCCATAGGGACCCATTCCCAGAGGAGAGACTGTTTTAACTCTCTCCTAAAACCCTTGTAGCAGGAGGCCTGGGGTAGATCACCATGATGTTAGCAAAAAACAGGGGGGGGAGGGTGGTGGAAAACATTCCCCAAACCTACCTAATTTTCATTTTCCAATATAAATTATTAAGGACATGAATTGATAGGCAGCCATCAAGTAAATTCACTTAGCTGGTTATGGTCTCAAATGTGATTATTTTACTTGCCTTACCCAGAGCAACTCTTACCTTTCATCGCCCCTGCCCCTTGCCTTGCTCCTAGTTTTGTTTGACTCTGGTTTCTACAACCTTGTGAAATTTTCCCTCTCCCCAGGTGGGTGTCCTCAGTTTGCCAAGGCTTCTGCTTCTTGTGTTCTGTGCTTTCTTGTTGAAAAATTAATGTGGAGATCAAGAGCTGAACTGGAACCAACCAAGCCCATGGGGCAGTTGAGGACTCCAAACCCAGATCAGCAGGAGTCAGTCTGATGCCTACATTAAATGGGGAAACAAGGTCAAGCAGATTCTCCCCATCTCAGCCTCAGCTCAAGGGGACAGCATTCCCCATCCCCTGAAAATGAAAGGTAGGACCATATTGCACCACAGAGCATTAAAGAGTGCGCTTTGCCCACCAAAACATCCTTTCCAGCTGCTACTTCACTACTGTCTTAATGTACATTCCTGTGTGCACAGTTCTGTGCAATAGTCTCACATAGAGCCTTTAAGGCACAGTTCTTCCCATCTGTCCCAGGGCTTATGCAGCATCTCCACTGCTCGTGCTAATGGTACTGCTCTTGTGCAAACACACACCTCTTCCTCGCTCACCTCAACACACAGTCCCGTCTCACACCAAGCAGCTGTATCTCTATGCCTACCAGCAGAGTAAATCACTGCCAGTATGATTTTACCCCCTTATGTTCACAGCTTGTTACAGTACAAAACTAATTTTCTCCAGTTTGTTTGAAAACATTTTTTAAAAATTATTATTTCATATAATCTTTGGCTCTCTCCTCGCAGCTCAGCCCCAGCATCTCCCTGGGCCTGGTTCCTCCCCTATCACTGATGAGCACTGCCTTTGCAGTTGGGGTCTTGGTGCTAAAGGAGAGGCAGTTTTATATTCCCTTTCCACCTCTCTGAAGATGGAAGATTATGGAGGTATACAAACACACAGGGATTTGAAAAGCAAGTATCAAAAGAAACCTTATTCCAAAATGTATTTACTGAGTCCTTCTTTTAAAAGGAATGAAGATTTCCCATCTTATAAGAGCTTTCATTCAGCACAGACTGGCAGCAGTCCTCCAAGGGGAAATCAGAACATCAGTGGCAAAATAAATCATATTTCTCCATTCAAAATAGGTCAAAGATAAGGAAGTTATCCCTCATCTCATCCATGTGGTAAAGGCGGGTGCCCAGCCAGTGCAGATCAGTATGTTCAAAGGATGGTTGTGTCATTTAACTTGGCTGATCTGGAGGCTTAGTAATTTCTCAGCAAAAGCAGTCACTTCCATAAAATAAAATAAAACAGTAAAAGAAAAGGTCTCATTTTATTCCTGGAATAGTGTAATGCTGTCAAAACCACCCCACTGGGTTTTGTCGAGAGACAACTCCTTCATCCTTTCAGTGCACTATGGGGTCCCTGGGGTGATACAGCCACACCAGGACAGCACTGTGGGGCAAAAACCCTCCTGCTACTCAAACTGTCTGGAGCAGGGGTTTTAACAGGCAGTTTTCTACCAATTTTAGCTTAGTCATACCTACAGGTGTTATGAAAACCAGAGTGAAACTGTCCTCCATAGGTTGCTGCCAGCCTAGGCCATACTGATTGCCCTGGCACTGCCCTTGCAGAGGGTGGGCTTGCTGCTCTGGGTTTTGAAGGGCAGGAGGAAGAGGGGATGCTCTACCAGACATGAGCTGGAGATGTACTTAAGAAGGGGCAGCTGCATTGGCCTTCAAAGAGTTTTCTTTTTTTAAATAACACATCAAGATACTTTTTTTTCATCTGTGTCCCCATTTTCAAGAGAAATCCCAGTGTAATTTCCATGCTAATCAGATGAAAGCTTGCAAAATACATTTTCTTCAAGATGCAGGGGAATGTATTAAGTTAACTCCGGGTGACCTGTGACTCTTGACAGTGACACACACTGTTTCAAATCCATATGAATGGAAACCTGGCCCACGCCACAGGCAAATACTTCACTTTCCCTGTGCTGCTCGCATGGATCTGGAATGTGTTCGATGAGTGAAGTCTTAGTGATGCATTTCAGCAATAATTCATATGCTATACATAATTTAGGACCTCACTGCAGTCCCCCCGTAACACACGTCGTACAGCGTGTACACACAGGGCCAGACGGCAGCTTTAAGGAGGCTCCAGGCATAATCCACAGCAAGAAGAAGTTTGATCCATCTCCAATTTGCACCTGCGAGATCATGAAGGGAGCTAATTGGATTAAAATATTGTAATTATCATTTCATTTACATGCGGTAAAACCTTAGGGAAACATTTTAAATGGCAGAAAATTTGAGGATGCAGTCTCTGAAGTCTGCTTCTTAAAAGCCTAATGCTCTCTCTCTCCTTCATTGCCTGAGACTAGTTTTATTCCCAGGAAAAGGTGAGTTTGATAAGCAGATGATGTAGTGCACAGACCACAGAGCACTGCTTGGTTTGATCACAGTCATATTTATCAAGGCTACTTGGATGCCTTTGATATCAACAGTCCCTAGTGACTGTGCCCAACTCTCCCTGTGGCCCCCACTGAGGAAAAATTAGCTTTAAAACACCTGCAAAGAACTTGACCTTGGAAATCAACAGTTCCGGTTGCAGGGGTGACTATGAGTCCCGAGAAGGAGCAGAAAAAGCCTTTCTTGGGCTATAGTAGCAGCTCCCACTTCTTCTCCACAGGAAGACAATCCCGTGTTTTGGGGCCAAGAAGCTCTCCCTGAATGCTCCAAGGGAGGGTCAAAGCAGGAGCAGCACCTGGCCCCACAGACCTACCTCACAAATGGAACATGAGCCCTCAGATGGGGCTGGAATGCTACCTGCCTCTTGGTGCCTCTCCCAGGAGGGTGTCCAGCAGGCCCTTGGCAGCCCAGCCCTGCTGTGTCCTTGGAAATGGCAGGGATCAGGGATGATGTGCTGCATGCTGGAGCCTGTCACTGAGGAGCAGGAAACTACACACACAGTGTGATGCAGTTTCAGAGCCTAAGGAAGCAGAATACAAGAAAGGCCAAAAAGAACACAAAGCCACATCTCCTCACACCTACTGGGTGCTCTTTTAGGGGACATAACTTTGTGTAGGGCAGTGGATTTGCTTGGCAGATTTACAAACCAGAGCTGGGCCGTCCCCACTCCTGCAGTTGGATACCTCAGCCTGGATCGGGTGTGGAGCCACCGTCATCCGGGTGCCCAGGGCAGAGTTCTGTGTCAGAATACGTCCAATTAACTTCTGTGTTTCTTCTGTGACACTGATTCAGGAATAAACAGTCACTGCCATGATGAGAAATAACACTGAATGTTGGAATGCTCTTGTTCTCACAGTAGCCTCGGGGTCTGCCCTGGTCTCCTGTGAAGCTGATACGGAGCTACTGATAGAGAGCAACTTGAAGCCTCGCTGAGCAGCCAGGCCTAAGCATGTAGAATTTTATGTGCTCATCAAGAGCAGAAGGGTGGCAACAGAAGAACAAATACTACCCTTAAGAGGGGAAAAAAAAAAAAAAAAAGGGAGGAAACTGCATTTTAGGGAGTGTATTAACCCTTTGCATGAGGACACAAAGCTTTGAGAAGTTCTAGTCTGTAACTGAGGCCTTGCTTGTGCCAGTGATGAAGCACAGGAGCACACGAGGGCAGCTTTAGTAACTGCTTCAGCACTTTGCGTGACTGCTGGCAGCCCAGAGCCTACCACTGACACACTTACCTGGTTTCTTTTTTGGGACAGTCAACTTGCTACACAATACATGATTTTCAAAGGGCAAGCACCCCACCCAGTCTGGAAACTGGAGACTTTGTAAGACGTGTGCCATTAGACAGGCAAAAAAATCAATGCCTGCTTGGTCATTAGTCATTCTGGAAACCTCCGCCTTGGTGAGTCAACCTGGCATACCTGGTAAGCTGGAAGGGAATCTGGTTTTGGGAATATTTTCTTTTTCTGCCACCCTGAAGTTTCCAACTTGAGCTGCACAGGCAGCAGCCAACCTCCCTGGGAAACTACCCAGCTGGGAACATGGCATGAAACCCATTTCTGGTCTCACCACGTCACATCAAATGCATCTAAAAAATATTTAGCCGATGAGTTCCCTCTCTCCAGAAACAGAACAAACACACAAGCATCACCAAAGCAAATTATTAGATGATCTCCTGTTAAATGCACAAGCCAAAGGGAGAAGGATAAAAGTCTGAAAGGCAGAGTTTGCTATCACCAATTTTTCGGTGAGACATCTCCAAGAAGGGCAGCACCGAGGGTAGTTGTACAGAAACACAGCAAACGCAGCTGGACCAGAAACAGCCACTGCTATTCATGCAGTTCCTCCGAGGTTCGAGTCAGTTGTGACAGTTCTAGCCTGGATTTCTATTCTCCACCTGGTCACCCGAGAAAATCATCACGTCTGCCCATTTCCAGAAGGCACAGCCTGCTGTGGATTGTAACAGAGAGCTGAACAGGGTAGTTGTTGTTACCAGAACAGCCACAACTGCTGTGAATGTATACAACGTGTAAAGATAAAGCAGGTCAGTGGAAACACAACTTTCAACATTTAGCAGCCAAATGTGAGCTAATCATGATTTGTAACCACTGCATTTCTGTGAACCAAGGGGTGTGGCCTTGGTGCTTTGGAGAGGAGCGCAGACCATCAGCACAGCTGTCGCCTGAGTTTCCTTTAGACACAATTGGAAGTGCCCATTTCCATAGTACAGGAGCTTCTGATTGCCCAGAGCTGCTCAGGTAAACACCAAAGCATGTGAGCAAGCTGACAGAACCCTGAAAGTCAGGGCATCTCAGCACAACAGAGCTCTCCCAGTTCTGCTCAGTGTCACCACATTAGACCACACAGCGGCAGAACTGGCTGGGAACCGTGATTTGTCCGACTCTCCCTGATCATGGATGGATGCAGAGCCCAAGGCTGTGAAACTCCAGTGCAATGTCATTCTCGAGATCCCAGCAGCAGTGGTGGTGGTCTCCTGAACATTGCACTCACTGGATACAATAGCTATAAGGCAGCCTCTGAGTTTTATGGCATGATGAGGTTTCCTCCACTGCTGTCTACAGTGAGCTACACTGCCCTACCACAGTCTCTACCAGCATCAAGAGATCATTTATTCACAGATGGGATGATACTGTGCAGGTCAGGACTTCTTGGCATGTGTTGCTTCACCTGCCCAGTGACACAAACCTGCCTGCTGTGCTGGCTGCCAGGGACGCTTGAACAACTCTTTAAACATCATTAAGTCTTTAACGCTGCCCAGAAGCAACCCAGCTCTTTTCTTTGTGCCGTAATGTAGCTCAGTGGTGCCTTTTTTTTTTTTTTGTTCATTTTTAACAATCCATAGCATTTACTTGGCAATGAAACTTTCCCACCTCCTCTCCTTGGAGGGTACTTGGAGAGATGCCCAGCAAATTGCTTCCCCAATGAGGAGCATTTATGTGATCACCCGTGAAATCTGTCTTACTCTTGTGATGGGACAGGAAAAGGAGGTGGCATGCAACTGGGACATGAAAAAGATATTCTTTAGCATAGGAAGGAAAACGTGACTGCTAGAACAAGACTTATCTCAGGTTCCTCCTCGGGGTATGCCCAACTCTCAGCTGCATCAGATTCCTGCTATTTCCAAGGGGAGACGTGCAGGAGAATGAAAAAGGGACATAGATGGCCAACCCTGGTCGTCTGTGCTTCCAAAAGGACACAGACATGATGAGAGAGCTGCTGTCTGCCACCCCACAGAGGAATTTTGCTTGTGGTGTGAACTGTCTGCCTGAGCGCTGCGGAACGGATCGCTCAAGGTTAAATTGGATTAAACTGTTACAGCTCCACTTTCCCACGTGTGGTTTAAATTTAAACGCTATAAATTTCATGGTGAGTTATTAAAACCTTCTTGGCAAGGAAAACTCATCTCTCAAAGAAAGAAATTTTTCTCCAAGTTTGCAAACCCACAGGGAGGCTTTAAGTCAAGTTCACAGTGAGATTTGCAAGTGGAGGGGCAGGAAGAGCTGAGGTGTTTAATCAGTGGCGTGCGGGAGCCCTGCGGAGCAGACTGGCCCTGCTCTGCCCTGTCAGCTGCTCACCAGGTTTTCATGGTCAGCACGTTGGTCCCACGTGTTGTGCCCGGTGGCACAGATGCTTCTGGAGCAGAAGCCGAGCTCTGCGCCGTATGGCACATTCGGAGACAGCAGGATGTTCTGGGCAGGATGTGTGGAAAATTTTTGTAAATACTTATCAGCATAAATTAACAGACAAGCCTGGGGAGGCCTGGGAATGTCATTCTTCCGAGAAGTCCCATCCTGCCCTTCTGGGTATCACCCAGCCATGGGGTGAACTTTTTATGGGGTGGGTGTAAAATGCCTCACTGAGTTTGGGTAGAAACCACGCAAAGATAATCACAAGTGTCATGCACAGGGATGGACAGTTGTGCATGCTCCTTGCTGGGCCAGGGAAGCCCCCAAAAACCTTTTGCCCTACTGCTCCCTGAAGTGACTAACCAAAACCCATGAGGAAGACTCCGACAAGTGCAGGAAGAAAAACCTGTTGGGAAAGCAGCCCTAGGCCAAGAGTTTGTGGCAGGGCAGCAGAAAAGCAGAGCTTCCTCCTGCTTCCCACCCCAGGGGAGGACATTAAACACAGCCCTGTCAGGGACACCACAGCAGACACACTTCTGCACTCTCCAGACTCTACATTAAGCCTCAGAGGACCAAACTGCAAATCACTCAGAGTTGGTTTCTGCTCTCAGCTGTCACACCATAGGAGCAGCACCAGCTCAGGCTGTCCTGCTCCACACGCTTCCAACACTTGCCTTGGATGTGCTGCTGCAGGAGCAGATGTTCACAAGCCGCTCGGGTCTTTCCAGTGGCTGAGTAGGTTTTTCAGCCTGAAGCCTCCAGCAGGTTCCCACATCAGCCCAGGTGGGCACAGCTGTCATCTTTAAGAAGGTGAACCACAAAGCTCTTGCCCTTGCCCTTATACAGTCAGAAGAGGGATGAGGTGGCCCCACGTGCCTCTGGCTCCGTGCACAGCCAGGCCATGGAAACCTAAAAGCATCAGTTTGGGCACTGAGACTTGCCTGTACAACTTCAAGTGCTGATCTCCATTTCAAGACCTCTCGAGAATGGGAAAACACAAAACTGATCCTTATATCCATCTGCAATTCCAAGGGGATCTGGAGGCCTGACTGCTTATGGGACTTGCTGCCGTTTCCATATTAAATGCCACAGGCAGCACTTGGAGCAGGGCAGACAGTGCTGGAGCCCCAACGGGTGGAGAGGCTCCCACTCACCATCCACTCGCGTGTGCACGGGCTCAGGGGCTTCGGGAGGGCCCAGACGAAGGCTGAGCTCTCTCAGGCACTGACAGCCCGGCGCTGAGCCAGCCGGGACTGATAAGGGCATCAGAACATCCCGGTGCCTGAATTCACCCAAAAGAGGAAGAGGGTTGGGTGTTTCGGTGGGTAGTGTGTGTGTGGTTTTTCGTTTGTTTGGGATATTTTTATTTTTTTTTTTTTTTAAATAGGGCTGGAGGTTTTTTTTAATAGGGCTGCGACTGGCTGGCAGCTGCAGCATTTGGGAAATGTCCCCCCGCCTCCCGCATCCCCGGGGGCAGCCGCGGCCGCTCCCCCCGCCCCGCACTGCGCCCGGCGGCCGCACGGGGTCACACCGAGACTGCGCCTCGCCCGCCCGGGCCAGCGGCAGCCGCTGCTTCCAGGGCCAAATCCATCACCTCCGGGAGCGACGGAGCCGCGGGATGCGGCCGGGAGCGGCGCCTGAGCACGGGGGACGGGCATCGCTGGGTTCTGCCCCAGAGGGGCTGGACGTGAAAGCCCGAATTGCTGCTCTAACCCCACCCGGGGGAGCTGCTCCCTCCCCGCCAGGCTCCTACGGCTTCACGGAGCATTGAAAATCGTATAGAACTCGCTGGAGGCGGGAGCGCAGCGGAGCCAGGACATCCCCCCGTGCCATCCCGGGGGTCCGGGGTCTCCCAGGCGCTGGCAGTGTCGCCAGACCCCACCACCAGCGGTGACAGCTGTCCGCAGCCGCGCCGGTGACGGGGCTCCGGGAGGAGAGCGTGATCCGTGCTAGTGTGCCAGGTGGGAAAGCTTTCAGCACTTGAACCGCTTACATTTGACCCAAATATTGCGCTGCACATTGGCTTTAACGCTCCTGCGTGACAGCTAAGCAGAGGACCGAAGGACTCGGTACTCAACCCCCCCCCAACACAATCGGCTTCCACGCAGCTCAAGCACTTGACCTAAAAGTCTAATGACTCGGCACAGCCGGCCCCCGGTGCTGCGACAGCAGGTAGAGCAGCCTGGTTTGTGGAAGCGCTGCCTGCTCCCTGCCCCGTGCTGCCGGGACATTCGAGGAGGAGAAATTACGATTTGCCAAGAACTGGAAAGAACAGCTTGGGTGCATTTAAAATACGAGATGTTTGTTTTGTTGCAAGATGACTGTAGGATACCAGGACAGGCCTTGAAAATACTCAAGGGTCCCAGTGGAGAACTACAAAAGAAACAGAAATAAGAGCTGTTATAGAAATAATAGAGATAAGAGCTGTTAGAAATAATAAGCTGTTGGATGCAAGGCAGGAGCAGCAGTTCGTCCACTAGCAGAGCAGGGGGACATGGGGCTATGGCTGGAGGTGGTAAAGAAGGGAAGTATTTTAGGACGTGGCAGACTTGGAAGGGCTCGTGCAGATCAGTCACGGCAGGGCAGAGCCTCTGCACACCCAAACACCCGGGAACAGCGAGGAGCCGCGGTGGGAATCACACCCCACAGCAGTAACACACTGGCTCGGCAGCACAACCACTGCTCCCGCGGGGCCGGGGCCGCCCGAGCGCGGTGCTGTGCCGGCAGCTCCGGCGCCCACAGCCCCCAGGAGGAGCCCACGCTGGCTCCTCTCCTGCTGCAAATCGCTGCACACAACATTTAGCACAGAGGGCTGGTGAAACGGGGAGATAAAACATGCGTTTGGAAAGAACAAAACAATCCAGCAAGGGAGCTGGGAAAGCTGAGCGGCCCGGGAATTGGCTGATGGCTCGGATGTGCTTGCACAGCCTGGGATCCGTGGGGCAAACCTCTAGGATGCTTCCCTGAGCAGCTGGGCAGAGCCAGCAATTACTGAGTGCAATTAACTGCTTCATTACCACCTAAGCAAAACAAACCAATCAATCTCTGCTTCGTTTACCCAGGGAAGAGCCTGATGTCAAGATGCAATCATCACGTTCCAGACTGCAGCCGACACCCACGCCCTCCAGCCTGGCACAGTGACTCTGCTCCCCAGACACTCCCCGGGAGCAGACTTTAGATATCCCCTGCTATTTCAGGTGTGCTGACACCACACCAGTGAGCCAGTGTTCAGCACCCCCATGAGCTGAGCTGCCCCATGGTGTTGGTAAATACCTGCTGAGATGGAGCTGCAGGCCCTGATGGGAGCGATGGAGATGAGAGCAGAATTTAGTCTTCCGAGGTCCACCTTGACCACTCCTGCCTGTGCTTGATGCATCCAGCAGGTCTGGGATGTTTAAACAAACCAAAAGAAGCCCAGAGACTGGTTTTAGGATCAGGTCAACCTGCCAAAGGGAAAGGGAACCTAGAAGACACAATCACTTTCAGAGGACCAGGAAAAACTGATTTTCAAGCTGAAGCCCAGAGCCACCCCAAGCCTCAGTTTACATGGCACAACGACCTTTTACAGCAGCATAGCCATTTCCCACAAGCTCTCTTCTTCCCACCAGACATATCTCTAGATAAGGCTCCAGGTGACAGGAAGGGAGGAAAAGGTCCTCTGCCATGCAGGAGGAACAGGGACGACTGACTCTTGAGATCCATGGTTAAGCTTCAAAGGGTCACTAAAACATCAGAGTCTGGAGACTTCAGCATCTCTAAAACCTTTAGTCTACTGAGAATATTAAAGTCTGAGTACAGTAAAAAGAACTGCGCTTAACTCTGTGATGAGGTATAAGTGATCTGTGAAAGGGATTATTCATGGATGTTTGAAATAGCAGGACAGGACAATCCGATCTTGTGTCCCTGAGTATTTTAATAAGCTCTTCTGTAGGATGGAGATAACATCCCTACAGCAGTGTGATGGCACGTCAGCATGCTGGTACCGTGGTTAGCAGGGAAAGATGAGGGGCACTGTGCATTGTGCAGGGTTGAGGATGGAGTCACTGCACAAAATCCTAGACTCCACTGTGGCAGTGTTGCAATGCTGCTGCTCTGGGGATGCCCAACAAATGCTCACAACAGTCCCTCCATCCTGAACGTGTCCGAAGGGATGGACTCGGACAGGGACTCAGCAGAAGCAGTGGGGGGGGCAAGAGCCCCTTCTCATGCTCGGGCAGAGGAAAGGCCCAGCTCCCCCCTCCAGTCCTTCGTGGCTGATGTGCTCTGCTGGGCAAGAATGAATCCCTTTGGCGTAAGATTTTTACTTGCATCTTCTGTTGTACCTGCACACTGTCTGTGCAGGGTTGGCCACTGTGTTCCATGCCCAGCTCCTCAGGCAAACAAGCTCCCTGCTCTGTGGCCAGCAGTTGTGAAGGAAAACAAAGCAGAAGGATCATTTCTTCTCTGGATGCAGGCAGGGTTTGGGAAAAGAGTGATTCTACGTGCCCAGCCCTGCTCAGTGTCCACTCGTGGCACACTGATGGTACCCACAGCCCAGCTGGGCCGGGTGCAGGAGCGATGCTTTCAGCAGGACACCAGCGTTGAGGAGCGCTGCAGGAAATCACAGCCAGCTCACAAGGACAGGAGAAACTGCTGCTGGCAAACTGGGAAGTGATTCCTTTAGCTGATTATAAACTGCACATTGGGATATTTTTGTGGTCGGGGATTTTCCTCCCCCTCCATTAGACACTGGGCTCCTAAGTGGCAGCGCATTTCTCCCTGTTCCCTCTTCCTTGTGTTTGATCTGTTACCTTTCTTTCCCTGCTGCTTGTAACAGTCCAATGCCAGTGTGTCTCCAGCCCTGTGTAGGATTAACTCGAGGGTGAATTAGAGAGTTGGAGAGTGCTGAGTGGCTTTGCCCGGGCCACTGTGTCCCACCTGCACATCAGCCCACAGAGAAATCCCTCTTCTTAGTAATTCCTGAATCCATTTATAAACTTGAGACCACCAGGAGCCTGACCTCTGGTGCAGGACAGCCCCACTGAGTGCTCACTTCTGCCTTAGCCCCAGCATGGGTGGCTGAACCGCTGTGCCTGCAGGGAGCACCTGATGTGGTGTTAGAAATACTTGTGATCACAGGTGGAGAGTCCCTCACACCTGTTAGCTCACTGTTCAACAGCAGGTTATCCACAGGAGAATTGGCCTCTTCTTTCTTAAGTGCATCTGTTCAAGTTGGCTCAACTTCTGGCTGTTGTTGAGGACTGTTCCCCTCAGAGCCCTGCCAGGTGGGCAGAGGAGCCCAGCTTACCAGACCTGTGCACCCAGTGTGGGCAGTTACAGGGTACTGATGTGGTCTACAATTAGTCTTCTCTTTGATACATTCAGTAGACGGCAAGTCCAGAGATTTCCAATCCCTTAGTCACTCCCCATGGCTTTTCCCTCACAGCAAAACACACCAGAAGCACTTTCAGCAGGACGCTCGCTCAACACCTTCCCCCGTTCAGCTGCATCTTCCCCTTTGCCAGGTGCTTAAGCCCTTTCATAAATATCACAAGTAAATGCAACCCTGCGGAGGCTGCTGGCGCTGCCAGCGCTGAACCCCAGCAGCACAGGAGCACAGGGCAGCCAAGAAGGTACGATTTGGCACGAGCCAACTTCCTCTGGCAGCTACTGATGTGACAACATCTGAACCTTGGGAAGACGCTGGAAAGCCTCCAGGAGTGGCACACGGGGCAGAGGGTTTTATCACACGGCGCTGGTGTTCTCGATGGCTTCCAAGCTGTTTGTTCTCACAGGAAGCACTTTTGTAATTGCTTGATCTGGGGTTAATTTTATTTTTTTTTCTGTTTAAAACCAACCTAATATTATTCAGTGATTTGTATTTATTTGCACTATGTAATTAGACCACTTTATGAGAATTATTTGTTGCATGAGTGGGAATTTTGAGATTTTCAGAAGGTGAACACACTCCTTTTTTCTTTTCGTTTCTTACTGCAGCACGCAAGCAGAGAGAAAAAAAATATAACCAACCAGCAAAAAGACAACAGCATCTCTGTCCCCTCTACCTGCCAAGGAACAGGATTTCTGTAACCCTGGGTGGGAATAGAGAAGCAGCACACCCAATGGATTTTTCTCCAAGCTTCTTGAAAATACCCTCAATGCAGTAGGTAGGACAATGCCTTGCACTCCCCTCTTGGGAGTTGCTTTTGGCAAAACAATAGGGTGAAAAAAAAAATCCCTTTGGGCAGTGTCCCTTAGGCCGTCAGCTCCTTGGCTTCTCCCTCCATCCTGGCCCAGCTCAGGGCTGCCTCACCTGTGGGCTCCTGACGCAGGCTGGGCTCTCTACTGGGGCATTTTTAGTAGGTACCATCAAGAGTCTCTTGCTAAGATGCCCTTAACCTTTCACACTTTACACCAACCTGATTTTTGGATTCTTTACTGCAGCATCTACTTCACTTTGTTCCAGTATGAGACGGAAGTTGCATGGAGGCGGCATCTGGATGGCAGTCTGCATCCTCAGCTTTCCACAACACACGTTTTTGAGGCAGACACTAGACACAGCCATGTTTCAAATCCTCCCTACAGGAAAGAAATATGGAAGAATTTTTCCCCAGGACCCACTTTAGAGTCCAACTTCAATATCATTCCTGGAAAGAGAAAAAGGTGAGAGAAAAGGCAAAAGCAGAATGTGAGGAGCAAACATGACAGAAAAAACTGCCTTTCAGCAGTACAGCTGAGCAAGGTTTCCCTACTGTTCTCCAAGCAAGGTTGATGTTCTGTCCTGTAAGAAACTCTGAGAAGTGTGGGAATTAGAGGGTTTAAAATGGGTCAACAGATGAATTTCTGTCAGCTCTATATTCTATTCCAACACATTTGGACCAAATTAGTTGAATTTTCTTATTTGAACCGAGCTTCCTTACATGGGGAGGAGAGCAATTTACTTTTTTTTTTTTTTTTAAATTAGGGAAGAGTTATTTCTCAACAAAGATAAGTTACAATCACTGGCTCAAACCTTTAATTTTTGTTCCCCACTAGAGAGACCATTTTCCCCAGAGATCAGCCATCCATATTTCCCTTTCCAGTAGCTACAAGTTGTCCTAGACAAAAGCAGATGGTTCAGAGACCAAACCCAGGACTTTCAAACTACTTGATGTTCAGTTTTTCAGTGATTATTTTTCTGTTTATATCTTCAATTATTAATTTCCAGCTTTCTGCAGATAAGCCAAAGAAAGTAAAATCAATTTAAAAACCCAAAACAACCCAAAACCACTAGGCTTTACTCCGCATAATAAACAGAAAAGCTGTTAGTGAAGCAACAACCATAAATTGTCTTGGCCAAAAAAAAAAAAAAATTATCAAGTGCCTCAAAATTTGATCTCAGAGGCTCCCCAGATACAGAGGAAGATGGCACAGTACAGGTCCCACAGTAAAAAAGCCAGGACAGTCTCACTGTTCTTAACATACCAGACAGATGACTTCTCATGGCCAAGACCTGACTGGCATAGCCCTTGGTGGAACCACAGTTCCAGCCCTGGAAGGATGAGGGACAACTTTCTCCAACTGTCCAAAAAGGCTGAGGCACTTCAGCATCACCTTCAGACACACCTTATTTAAGAAAAATGGATATTTTTAGCATGTTTTACAGCACATCATCAGAGAGAAATTACCAGCACAAATGCTATTCAAGACTATTTCTTCTCATCACCTTCCGCCGTACTGACAAACCCCTTGGAACCACAGCCAATTCCAGCTAAAAACCTGAAAGCTGGCCACTGCTGAAATATTACCTAGAAAGCAGTCACCTCTAACACCTTCCCTGCTGCTATTTTCTTTCTTTTTTATTAACTCAGTGAATAAAATGCCACGGCGGTAACAGCAATGTTTTATTGCCCCGTGAAGAACTATCTAAACGTGCAAAAATACATAAATAAGACTTTCTAGAGTAAGACATGAGTTTAGTGCTTGCTTAAGTGGTGTGAATGCCTGGGATGGGGCTACTTTCAGAAGATAAAATCTCTGTAGTATCTGAGGTAGTTACAAGCTCAGTGCTTGCTGGCTGTGCCATTCCCTCACATCCCAGCTGTGTCAGACACCTCGTGCTCGTGAGAACCCCTCACTGCTCCTCAGGGGTGGGAGGCCTGGAGACCCCACTGTTGATACAGCACTTTGGACACAGAATATTATCTTTCGCAGACAGGCTCAGTCAGAGCCACAGCAGGCTGGTGGCTGAGAAAAACTGAGAAATCAACTTCATGCCTTTGAGTGAAACACGAGGGAAAATCATACTTTACACTTCAGAGCCTTCATGTTTAGTGAAAACAAGAAATGAAGCGAGTTCATGAAAGACTAATTGCCCATTTTGTTTTATGCATGAGCCCCAGCATTCCTAGCACACACAGTTACAGCTTGTTTTCAAAGAAAACCAATTACTTCATGAAAACATCATCTTCACACTTCCAGATCTGCTATAACAAGTCTTCTCCTCTTCATCCTTCTGGCCTAATATTTTGCCATTTTTTTGGTTTAAGAGCAAGTGGAAAAAAGAGCCAAATGAAAAAATCAGAGTCTTGGCATTATGTATAATTTACCAACAGCTATTAAAACCTGGGAATCAGGATCCATCCTTTCTCCTTCACGAAGTAAAGGAATACTGCAGAACTTTAAACAACTTGGTGCAAGACCCATGGCAGCTTAGGCAGCCAGGAAGGACCTGTGGCAGGATGTTCCTGCAGGTACAAGGAAGCAATAGAGATGAAAGCTCCTCGAGTTGTCTAATATTTCACTATCTGCAAGATACCCAGGGAGGCCATGGAATAAATCTAGTTTATACACAGCAGAAACTGAAAGCCAGGTGATGTGGTGGGGCAAAGGGGGAAAGAGGAGAAGGAAAAAGAGCTAAAAACTCCCTCAGAAATAGTCAAAAGGATGCCCACAGGGATAATTTCTTACAGACAAACAACATAAATAAAGGATATTTCAGTAAAGTGCTACCATTAGAAAATAAAGAGTTCACAGTAAGCACTTGACTTTGCAGCATAAACCTTCGTTACAAATAAAGATGTTTGAGCCATCACAGTCCCTGTGACGAAGCAGAAAGCAGAAGCCTCCGTGCCTGCCTGTGCAGGAACAGAGTGCTGCAGTCTTGGCACTGGCAGGGAGATGCTATCGGGGGTTGCCACGGAAACCAGAGGATGCAGCCCCAGCAGCTTTGACTTTGCATGAACTGACAGTGAGCTCAGCGAGACACTGAGCGCTGGTGGTTTCCTCCAGCTCCCAGGCAGGACTGGGATGGGGCTGTGTTTGAAGCTCTCCCACAGTCAGTCTCCTGCTTCCACATCGTTCACATCTCTCTGCTCCTGTGCAGGCACAACCACAGGGGCGCACAGCCCATTCCCTCCTCCTTCCTCTCAGGTTACATAAAGCACACAAAGGTCATTCCTTACCCATCACTTCCACCCAGGTTCTGCCTCACTGAGATGCTGTGGGACAGGTTTTATGTATTCCCTGGAAGCAGAGATATTTTATTGGAGTTCCTTTCACTGCAGAGGGAGTCTTGATATCCATCTGCTTTTATAAACCCAGACAGAGCAGAAAATGCTGTACAGACCTAGAAAGGATCACTTCAGAGTTTACTGTAGTTATTTTTCCCCCCTGAAAACAGCTGTGATTCAGAAGGAACCTGCCATACACAACAGTCCAGCACCAGGTGAATTACTGCCACCTTTGCCAATGTTGCTCTTACCTTATTAGCCCGTTCACTCCCATTGCAGTATCCCCAACAGGAAAACTGCTGTGGAACCCACTGTGTTCTGGAGAAAAGAAATCCCCTTTTTTATTAAAATGTCCCTTTAGGATAAATTTCTACTGTTCATTTATTCATACACACCTTAAGGCAGCATTATTTGCCCATAAATATTACGTATATTTAAATGCGATCTTATGCTTGTGTGCAGGCTTCCCATTAAAGTTTTCCCATTGTTGCACCACTGAAGCTGAGATCCTAATGTCATGGAGCTCTAACATGGCTTTTGTTCGGTGAAATTGCATCCCAAAGCCATGCATTAAGTCCTCTGGAAATGAAAATTAATTCTCACAGAACCTTTAACAGCTGTGTCTCATACACGGAGCAGAACAAAGCAGCTCTGGGCATTTATGCTTCCTAAGGATAACTGTGCACACAGATGCAAGGAGCACTGTTTTCATTGCAGATTTGTGTCCCCCACAGAAAAGATTATTCAGATGTGACACAGGCAGATCAAATGTGCCTGATGTGTGAAGTGGCCACTGACACGAGGTATTTCGGGAAGGGAGATTCTCAGCCGGTGGTGAGAGATAGCACAAGGCAATGTAAGTGACAGGCTGGTACTCCAGCTTGGATTTCCCACCCCTTCCCTGTACTTCCATTTTCAAATTTAAACTCCTTTCTTTCATGTTACTTGCAAAGTGAGAAAGACTTAAGGCCAGTTTGTTCGACAGGATGGCAGCTGTCACTCCATGTAAACATACCCCGAAATGAAAGAGCAGTCCAGCACATGGAAGTAGAAAGTCCTGACACTTTAATTATCTGAAGAGATTACAAGATGAAAGTCTTCCTTGAGGCAAATGTATATTAGTATTGATATAGTCATTGTGCTTTTCAGTAAGAGAAATAGGAGTCTGTATTTACATAAGAAACTATAGTGTCTGAGATCTTTAAATATCATATTTATGGAAATGATTCTGAATTACAGCATTTACAAAATAAAAACAAGCTTAAATAAATATTCAGTCCATTAAATAAGATTTTTTCCACAGAAGCAACTTTTTGTGCATATTTATTTCACAATTGAAGTTTGTTGCAATTTTTTAATCCTATAAAAGAAGCATTAAATTTGTTGTGGTTTTTTTATTTTTTTTTTCCTAAAAATAAAACTGCAATAATCATTGCAATGTGAAGCCTGAGATTTAAGCCTGAATAAGTATCACTGCTCGCACCACATTACCCATCTCCCACCGATCACCCAACCCCACGCCTTTCCAAACTCAGGGGAATGCAGACACTCCAACTCAAGGATTTCATGAGGAGGATTTCAGGGAAGTAATAATAGTAAAGAATACAAATAAGGTGAGAATAACACATCATAGCTGACGTTGTCTACAAACAGCATCATAAGGCTTGTGCATTACACGTAAACTAAGTGAAGCTGTTTCATCTGATTCAAAACGACAGTAGTGCCGAACTGCTGTACCCTTATACGGCTCATTAACACTGAACAAAGGGAATGTCCCCACAAAATAAATAAATTATATTTAAAAAAAAAAAAAAATCAACACTGGCCAGTTTTGCTTTATCATTTTGAATGACGACCTTTCTCGAGCGTGATACCGCAAACAACTTCCTCATCCTTTTTTGTATTTATCACTTTGAAACACAGTGTGTAACACCACGAGTCAGGAAAGGGGACACAGCACGAGAGCTCTTGATCTCGTTTCCTCTGTAACCACAGCACACACTGTCTTGCTCTTCATGTGGCCAACTCAAAGCATGTCCAAATACCTTTGAAACCTCAGTGCTCAGGGAGCTCTTACTGCAGATAGTTTGTGCAAGATCATAGCATGAATCCACGTGAGTCTTATTTCTTTCCCCTCCGAGTGGAGATAAAAATTATTCCCTGGTGTTTCAAATGAATACAGATGTCTTCTGAGTTGTTAGCATGAGTGAAGTAACAGTATGCAATATTTTACATGGTTACTCTGCCAAATGTGGACAACAAGTACCCTTCTCTGGCTGACTATTCTGTAGGACTTTTTGGATATCTCATTACACATCTGCCTTTTTAAAACCATTAAAAAAAAAACAACTCATAATGGTAGAAATAATTTGTAACATCTATTGAATTTTGTTGCCAAACTCTTTCAAAAATATCTATTTTATAATTAATTAATTTACTTGGTAACCATTTCCTCTGAAGTTTGTTAAGTTTTAAATGCTGATATAGAAACCAAAGCTCTGTGTCAGACCTTTATTAACAGGATTTAACATAAATGGTTCAGATTATAAATACTTCCAAAACTCCAAAATATGGAACTGGAAGTTGTAAAAATTTTTAGAAGACAACTTGGAGTTATTGCTCTGCTCGGTAAGTGAAAGGCAACAGAAATATTCTGCTTTAGGACCCTCAGTCCTTCAGGACCTTCCTATGGGATTCACAGAAAATTCTGCCTTTGTAAATATCGAATGTGGATTTGAAATTGATTTGCTTTGATTAATTCTAGCATAGGTAGCAAAAATCTAGTCATGGGAAACAACAGCAGCAGGAGGAGAGCGCTGATACCCACAGCCATGCTGGAACTCCAGTGGGCACGGGAGTGTCCGAGCTTTGGGACTGATCCGCTGGGATGGACTAGTTAACCGGCTACTCTGTTCCTGGCATGTGAGATAAGCAGCAATGCTTGTTCCATTCTCTGAGCCCTATTTCCTTCCACACAGTGCATTTGTTCTGCATATGGCATCGTAACATTAATGTTATAAATTTATGGAAGACTGTACTGTAGCCTTAGAGCTACAGACGCTTCATACTTCCCTTTAGCAGCTTAGTAAAATGCAATAAAAACTGTCTGTACAAAATTTATAATAATGGATGTCAAAACCTACGTGCCCTCATGGGGTCCCTCTTTCAAGTTAATTCTTGGCTTAGGTCAAATATATCAGTCCATGTAAGACTCCAGAAGACACACCAGTAGTTTAATATGTCAGATACCAGCTCTGTCACTATAGAAAGGAGTGACATGGAACATGTAACAGTGAGTGCAAACACGGACAGGCTTCATCTGACCATAACGAGGTAATGGAGCAGAGTGGGAGGAACAGCGGGAACAGAAGATCTGAAAAACAAGAGGGAAATTTCACTTCAGTTCCTTTGAAGAACAGGATGGGACAAAACTGATTTCAAGACAGGGGAGAGAAGATTGTATGTGTTGGGGTTTTTGTGTGTTGGCACCACCCCCCTCTTCAGCACAGCAAGTGAAAGGCTTCTAAAGGCAATTCCTAGCCCGGTGAACAGTTTTTTTGGCTATGCTCAGCCTCTCTGATGCTGGTGCCCCAGCACTGACGGTAGCCAAGGCAGGCCTGTCCAGCTCTGCATGTCACAGAAGAAAGCAGCTACACCAGAGATGTGAAGGAACATCTCTCTCTATTGGTTTTAAAGAAGGACTAAGGGAATATTTGTGAATATCTCCCAAGTTCCTACTCCTGCAAGTCCACTACAAGGTTAATGAAAGCAGCTTCACAAGCCTCTTCCTTTTTAACTTGTACGAGAGCAAGCGAGCGAAATGGGACTGCAGATTTCTGGCTTCCTGAGGTACGTGACTGGTTTTTTCCCTCCCTTGCTCCCTCTTCCTCCCCCACAAACTTGCAAAGCAGCAGCCCTACACACCACAGAGATACTGCAAAGGTTTGGAAAGAAGGCAAAGGGACACTGTGCCTGCAGCTGAGCTGAGTGAGCATCACCCCCGGCAGTGCAGGCTGCTGCAGCTCGTTAAAGCTTGCAGCAGTCGTCCAGAGTGACTCTGCATTTGGGTGGGGGGTGCTCTAAGATCTCAACAGGGAATTCTGCCTTTAGCAGACAAATGTTTATTGCTGCTTAAAAGTCAAAACCCTCCCCAACCCTTTCTAAAGGTAAGCTGAGAACTGGCAGCCCAGATATACGAAACCACTTGTGACTTGAAAGCCCTGGCCAAGCTCACACATTGTGCTGCATAGCTGAGTTTCTGTGGTACACATGAATTTGCTGTTCTGTTTGGTGGACAGTTTCTCACATGTCTCACTGAGTCATTACCTTGCCACAGCTCCGACAGTGGTGCTTCCTGCGAATGACTGTGAAAGGAGCCTTGCATGCAGTGCAGTAGCTGCAGACTTCATCTGGAACCCAGTCAGGAGGATCTGTCAGAAACACGGTAACAAAAGGGAACATAAATCAGAAGGGAATAGAACCAAACATGTGATTACCAGATCCTCAAGGAAGCAGGGAGAGTAAAATATAACAGCAGCTGCTTTCATCTGTGTTTCTCAAGGTGCTTTGCAAACAGCAGCTGGGTGAGTTCAGGATGCCTGGAAGGGCTCAGCTCCCCCCATCTCTGCCAGGCACCCACCTCTGGGCAGAGCACAGCAGGCACTGAAACAGTGCACAGCAGCTTTGGACTTATAAAATATATCTTACATAAAAGCAAGTGGCAGGGGAAAGAAGATAAGCAAAATAAAGTGTAAAGACAAGGGACTATTAAAGCAGAGCTGGATCACAGGTATTTTGGTCAATGCAACCTGCCATCAAAACAAGCTTAGAGCAGAGATCATGCCCAGCCTCCTCAGCCCTCCCTACAGAAAGGCCGACTGCTTTTCTGCAATTAGGCAAGCAACTCCACAGGTAATAAACCCAGAGCCTGATTACCATCTGCTAAATTATTAGGACACTTACTGGAAGTCACCAGTAACTATGGCAAAACCACAAAATCGAGTGTGCAAGACTTAGCAGAGAAAGAATTTGCCCATTATCATGAACAGCATGTTTCAGTTGTTTATGTCTCCTGTGAGCTCTCTAACCTCTCGTAAAAGCCAAGCAGGGAAGTGGTTTGGTTTTGGCAAAGCAGAAGGCATCAGGCTCACTTCTGCCGAGCTGCTTCTGCTCATGACAGGCTGACGTGACCTCAGAGAGTCCAGAATTACAACTGTAGAAATTATATAGTCGATTGCTTAATTAGGGTGGCAAAAATCTAGTGGAGGGCAAAGCAAGTCCTATCCAGAAGGAATCCATGGACACAGTGGACACAGTGAACATGAACTGCTGGATGTATTTACCCAAGTTCCCTATATGCAGTTACCCTCAGAGTATTATTTACAGCTTGCAAGCCATGCAGTTGCTGATTTATAAACCTGACAAGCAAGATCCTTGCCTCAAGAAGTGTATTCTCAAACAACAAAATATATGGTGCAGTTAATGCAGAGGTCAAGAGGGCTACAGCTACAAGCAGAAAAAAGATAATTAAATGAAAATTCCACTGTTTTGTTCAAAAATGGCCATGACCAGTTTTCATGCCTTTGTCAAATTGCAACATTTGTCAAATTAAAAGTACAAAGGATATAGTAACCAATGCAGGAAATGCTCAAAAAACAGATTAATAAAAACAGAGAGAACTTTGAATTTCACTCAGCTTTCATGGGTTCCTCTAAACTATTTTAGAAGTTGAACTAGTTTAAGGAAGTAATCGTTCACTTAGTGAACAAACTGTCTGATAAAGGTTACAACTACAGGGCCAGCAAACAAAACCAGCAGTCAGTGTGCAGAGAAATGACCGACGTGGTGAGAAAAAGGGGACTGCACACAGAAGGCTTCACCTCGTCCCTGGGAACAGTTCACCAGAAAACATCCTGTGGGGACACAAGACTACAAATTCCTACTTCAAAGGCAGGCTTTCCCTTCAGCAGCAAGGACTGCCAGCTTAAGTCAAAGCATTAGTAACAGCAAAGCCAAGAAATTTTCCTTTCCAATTCCTTTCCTTCTCTGCAACCTTCCTAGCTACTACATGTAGCTTGCCCAGTGAAACTTACTACTAATAATAGGTTATGATGTCGATTTTGACAACTTTGTATCACTTTTACAGAAATCTCTGATCTGAAACCATGGCAAGCCTGATGACCTTGGAGCATCCTTATGTTCTGCAGCCAGGATGTTCCTTGGGTTATCACATACATCCAAAACAAACAAACAAACAAAAAAACAAAACCAAAAAATGAACCAATAATAATATTCCTATTTAAATCTTGCCATTAGACTACACAGATTATATTTTCAGGGATTTAACTATCCATTGAATCTCACTGATTTTGAAGACAGCAGAATTTAGGCAGCTGTTGAGTCTCTGTGCCACCAGGTCTCCCTCTGCAGAGCTGGTGGAAGCAGATTTGGTAGATGCCTACTTCGCTACCAATGCTTTATCAAACGTATTGTAGTGTGGGCTACCATGTTCAGCTAGTTACTAATTTTAATATTCACAGAAAAGCCACAAAACACAGGCCCTTTCTGTATACACTGCAGCATGCTTGTAGGATCTGCAACTTCTGTGGCAGCAAGAGGCATAATCTCTCCTTCCCTCAGATCACAATTAGTCCAGACACATTACAAGGTAATGCAATCCCACCACAAAGACCCTGGAGCTCATCAGCAGAAAGCAGCTTTCTTAACAGCTGTTTATCTTTTGGGTTTTTTGGGGTTGGTGTTGTGGGTTGTTTGTTTGGTTTTTGGGTGGAAGGGCAGGGTTATTTTTATTTCCTTTCCCCTCCCCCTTTTTCTCCTGTTGTTGCCCCTGAAGTGCAACACAGAAAAAATTATTTTTTAATTGATCGTGCACAGATTTGTCTCCACAGTAAATAAGAATATTTGCAAAAAAACCCCAAACCCTACACCATGAGAAACAGCAAGTTTTGATAAATAATGACCTTAAACTCATAACAATCATATAATCCACAGTTCATAGAGATTTACTTGACTGACAGATGAATTAATCTGCAAACTTTGTTTTTATGACTGCATTAAAAATAATTCCCAACTTAGTGGTACTCGATGTACAGAAACAGCACAACCCTCTCTACAGAAGGTTCTCCCACAGTAGAGGGGCTCTCTCTGCCTCCACGCTGGTGTCACGTCAGCTGATTCACTAAATGAATCCATCAGTAGAGTGAGCTGAAGGGCACGTTTTTCCCCAGACAGTGACTCATCAGCAGTAAGGCCCTCTGACGGGCTCCACAGCCAGCCCCGTGCCCTGTTGCCTCCGGGTTTTAGTGCCCTCCCAACACCCCAACAGCTCGCACCAAGATCTGCTGCAGTGCAGCACACCCCCAAATAGTAACACTTGGTTATGTAACGGCTTTTAACATTCAAAATGCTGTACCAATGTAATTGCTTTAATCCTCATCACCCAGCTACAGTCAGTCAGTGCGCGGGGACAAATCACAGGAGGAATGTCTTGCACGACATCATTCAGTGGTGCAGCCTTGAGATGACATTTGAGACAAGGAACTTTGGGGCATTACCCCGATGTCTTCGCTTCCAGTTGTGACAGAAAAAGTCCTTACACTGAACACAGAGTTTTGAGAGTAAGCACTTAGAAATTAAATGCAATGCTGGATTGGAGCCAAAGTGCTCACCCTGGCAGGGAGGATGAAGTCCTGAATGACTTGGTCTCTCTGAGCCCACGCAAGCCCCTGTGGCAATGGGATCCCACCCCTTGGTCCCCTTCACCAGCCTCATCTCGTTCAACCTTGGGAGCAGCCTTTCTGACTTACATGTATTAGCGATTGAGTCACTGGGCTTTTTATAGAACAGGTTTTTGAAATATTCTCTGAAGAGCACTCTCAAGAGGGGATAAAGCTTCAGTGCGAGGAGCAGAGTGCCTTACATGAATTAAACCCCAAGCCTGAGCCTGAAGATGTGCTGGAAGCAGGGCAGCAGCACTGCATCCACAGGCTTTTTATGTTATAGTCCTTCTCCAGGCTACGCTGCTCCATTAGCTCTGCCTGCTGCAGCAAACAGAAATATCCAGTCTCTAAAGCATTATCTGCCTGTGCTTTGGAGATTTGGACAAGGAAGGGAGGGAAAACCTTGTTCATGGGCTAATTGGCCCACTGCTTTATCATGCAATGAGAGTTTGGAGAAGTCTGCTGGGAAACGGATGAAGTCCACAGCACAAACATCAAAGAGGAGGAGGAAGGGAAGGAAGGGATTAATGAGACAGAGTACAGAAATAAATTTTAGAAGAAAATATTAAAAGCATGCACAGAAAAAAAAGAGAGAAAGGAAGAGAAACAAGTATTTAGATGAATAAGAAACAAGTTTAAAGAAAGGAATAGGCACAAGATAAAATTAAATGGTGTGAAGACTGAAAAAGACATTTAAAAAGGAGAAACAGTATTTCCAGTTTTAAACTATTAAAAAATCTTGCATTACAATTTCTCATAAATCAAGAAATTTAATGGCCTTTTTATTAATGTTATGCTGTAGCTTTTAGAATTCACCTTTACATGTCTATGCCACCTCATTAGCTAAAAGTGTTTTCTGCTCTTGAAGTTAAAAGTCACATAAATCCAAGATGTTGAAACTTTAAGAAAACTGTAGGCATGATGGAAAAAAAAAGAAAATCACAGACACTGTAAACTGTCAAAAAGCACACATTAATTAATTTTGTTTAAGAATGTGCAATAGTCTTAATGTAGGCCAATCTAATCTTAGAAAACCAAGGAGAACATCTCCCTGTCTCAGAACACAAGAGGAAGAGAGCCAGGACCCGGATCCATCAACAGTGTGGATTGAAACAACATTAGATCAGAAAGCCTAAAGTTCATTTAGTGGTGCTGAGACACGAGAGTGGGGTGGGGAGGGAAACAATCCCAAAGGTTGTTGAGACCTGCAGAAGGCCTAGTCTAGCAAATCTGTGCTCTGGTACAAAACAAGTCAGAAACATGCACACCACAGCTCTCTGTTGAAGATTAGCTGCTAAACCCTAAGCTTGTGGTGGTGTTTGTGTTATGGCCAGACAATTCGGAGAAAAGAGCCTTTTCTGCATCTTTTGTTTTTATCAAGTATTCCTAACGTGGGACTCCAGCTGAAAGCTCCTCCTGCATTGATGTGTATTAGATTACAGAGCACGTCATGCAAACCCCCGACTGTACTTCTACCAAACTAACCTTGGGAGGGCTGTTCCTACAGCAGCCTGTGGAACTTACACCACTGCAGCCGTCACAGAGCACTACCCTCACAGCTGAAAAAAGGGTCAGATGGGCTTTCACTCCTGATGAAAGCAGGGATTGTAAATTCTCACAGTTTTAAGCATAGAAAGTACAAAACTAAGATGACTTGACTTTACCCCTCACTTCAACCATCATCCCCAAGCAAGATGAACCTTTTTTGTCCCTTATCACACATAATTTTTGGCAATTCTGACTTTGATGTAAGAATCCTAATGAGCAATTGTACAAAAGTATTCTTTACTCTTGCTCAGTGTTCATCACAGCCAGGCTGAAATTTTTTCTATAAATTTTCTGCTTAAACAATATTATTTGATGAAAATTTTGAGGGTGAGGGAAAAAAGAGATACAGACTTCTCAGCCTCAGCTCTTGTCTAATAGATCTCTTAGGATGGAATTTCTGTCCAAATCTAGAAAGCTTTCACCAAAACATGGAGCTTTACAAACCTGGGCTCAAGCCTCTGCTCTGCCCGATTTAACATGACCTTGAATGACAAGGTCCCGTGTACATTCTGTCCTAGTACACGATCAGCAATCAGTTCTTTGGGCAAAATAATTATTTACAAAAAGTGGAACAACTCTTACAGAAAACACTGACTTCCCCTGAGATATGGTTCAAATCTTTGCTTTAAATCACATGGACCAGAGACTTGGATCTTCCATATAACCATTACCTGGAGTCTTCTCTGTAAGAGCCACAACCATTACAGAATAAAGTTGCTAATGTAGACCTACATGTGACATACCAGAACACTCAATACATGTATTTTCAGGACAAAAAGTTTCAAAGCTAATCAAAATCCCAGTTATGAGGTTATGGAGCTGAACAAGCCTGTGCTTTACAGTACTTCTGGGATGTTTTCCCCTAAGTAACGCAAGGAAGTCTCAACAAGCTCCACACAGCGCCAACAAAGAGGGATAGTCTTTGAGAAGGGAAAAAAGGCTCTGAGCAAATTCTTAAAACACAAGTCAGATCAAATTATTGCACTACAACCTAAAACCTGTAAAGAATCCTGTAATTCTACATGCATGATTAAATATGTTCAGTTGATTATAAAACATTGCCTCCATATGGAAACTTGATGCCAGGTTCTTCTCTCGCACAGTGTAAGTAGAGCTGCCGAGTAAGGGAAAAGTAAAAAGTCATGGGGACAGAATGTGTCTGGCCACTGAACTGTGCAACAATTTAACTTGTTTCATTTAAAAAGTGTTATTGGTCATTATTAAAAATAATAGAGTTACCAGAGATGTGTAGAAGACAAAAGAAAAATGAAGCATTCAGCTGGGGCTGATGGCTAATTCTAGAGTCACGGTGAGTAGATACCGCTCATACAGGAGCATGAGTGGGTTTTCTTGACCCTGACTGCAACAAGAACAAGATCTTGAGCCTTGGGACTATAAACTACTGAACTGTGCTTGTGCTGCTGGTTGGAGAGCAGCAGGGACTTGGGACGAGACAGAAGTGGGTGGGCTGGAAAGGGATCAGGGCGAAATAGTGTGCTGTTGTACAGCAAACAGATGCTAACACCACTTGGCACAAACAGGTATTTGTACTGGCAGCCACAGCAAATCCACTGTGTCTGGAGTTATAACTAGGTGGTAGCAAGCAAGGCACTTCTCTGCAGATGCTAAAGGGATAAGGAATGGAAATGCCTGTATGGTTGCAGAGAGAGAGATGAGATGCTGTAGCAAGTATTTTCAAGGAACACCAACAGATTCATAATGCTTTCTGGTTTCCTTGAGAAAAATCTTCAGATTTCTACATGTTTCCTGCTTATTCTTAGACAAGAAGACTCATTCTCTTAGCCTGCCTTTAACTTCATGACATCAATAATGAAAAATGTTCGCATTCCCCCAGTCGCAACAGATCAATTCTCCTGAGTAATAAATTACCCCAAAATACATGTATGGTCAAAACTCAGATTTGCCAAAGCTCACTATTAAAATCACCAAGCTCACAAGGATAAACATAATGCTCCCAAATAAGGTGAGCAGGGACTTATGCTCTCTCACATTCAAAAATTAATAAAAGAAAACATAACAGTACTTCTGAAGACAAAAAATTAAGAAGTTACTCTGTGTGAATGTACATATATATATATATATATGGGAATCTGCTGGCAAATACAGAGCAAGTTTTCTTTTGGGGGTAGAAACATGATCCCAGATGAATAAATGGCAGAAAGACATCAAACTTCTACTTCCCCAATGATTGTTTTTTTTAAAAACTGTACTACATATTAAGAATGACACAGCTCTGTCCTGGCAGGGATGCATTTATACTAGGCTGACTAAGAATAGTTTTCTTTACATTTTCCGACGCGGAGGTTCCGTTTCAGTTGTGTGTGACCCATGATCCCCACTCTCAGACCCTTGGAAACTTCTCGGTCAGTTTATTATCTATCAGTGGTTTCAAGCTGGAGATCAGGAGCTTCCCAAAAACCTGTGCTGGCTCGTAGCTCACCAGGGCATGAGGGAGAAAGGTAGTACCGTAAAAGTTCCCAGGACACAGGCCCCTTCTGCTGTTACTGCATGCAGAGCAATCACCACTGGCAGCAAAGAGCCCAACCCACTTTCTTCTGAGCATCTGCCACTACAATTTGCTTTGAGTTTATATACAGAACATTTCCTCCACTGGCCCTCACCTCCATCATACAACCAGGCAAAGAAATTGTACTTTATTTAAAAATTATTTATGAAGTATTGTGTAAATTAAACCTATACTCTACGAAAATATAAATTTATTTGTTTTACATTCTCTCTCCCTATAAATATACAATGCTTTTTATTCTCTATGAAGTATACATGCATATGTTTCCCTGAAAAAAATCTTGGAGCTTTAGGACAGCGAAGATGAACATACACACCACAGGCTCACCTGTATTTTTGAAAATGCTTTTGTTTTGGAATGCCAATTAATCTGTAGTTTATTTCATTTCAACCTTCAGAAGGTCACAGGATTTAACTCTTATACCCTTGCCAATGTCAGCTGGCTCATAATAAACATTCATATTTGTTTTACGACCCAGACCAGCTGGTGGGTTTTATACACAATGAGAATGAGAAATCTGACAAAACAAGTGATTCATCTTCATAATCTGAGTAGAAGCTGAAACCTTCAGTAGAATCTTAAAAGCATTTATTTGTTCAGGTTGCTGGGCTCACTTTCCTTTTTTTTTTTTTTTATTTTAATTACCACTGATGGAATACAATATTAAACATTCGGTACTTTGGTTGGAGAGATTTACTTGATAATTGGAAAGAGCCTTCCTGGCAGGCTGCTTTCTGGACCTTCTCAATTTGATACATGCTCCAGTTCTGCCACAATGGCAGAAAGGAGGAGCTACTCATGTGCTCCTTTGCTTTAAATCGTTTTCACTTTCAGATGAAATAACTGAGTGACTTAAGGTACAGAAATTATGTACAAAAAACCAATGTAATTAATTTTGGTGCAATGATGTCAACAGATTGGTGCAATACTCTCAGACTTCCTCCTGAATCCATTTACAGGGATAACTGTGGTGACTCCTGTACTCTTCTTGGTGGCCTGTGGCCTAGATTTGCCCTGGAGGACAAACCCATCAGGCTTGCTGCCAGAAATAGGGCACCAGTGTTCATGCAGCAAAGGTTGCCTTAACCACTAGACATCTTCCACCTCCACCCAAACATCACTCAAAGTGAGGGGCTGTTCCTTCCACAGTGGCCAGCAGAAATGAGGTATGTGGGGAGGTGTTATAAGGGGGAAGATGAAAATCCCGCTGCAAGTTTACGCCTCCTGCTGAATGCCTTAGGGAGAGCAAAACCATGTACGCCATTAGCTAACACTGCACCTCAGCAGAAACAAGTCTGTACAGCGTTACAGGGACCTTGAGGGACACAGGTCTGGAATGTATTGGAAGTGAGCGGATACGACGAGCATGTCTGCAGTTTCCCCAAATTCAACAAACTGACCCACTTTGGATATCCCTTTTTGCAGACCTTCTGTGACTTGTTCTGATTTGGAATATGGAGCTCATCTCCATTCTCCCTGGCACATTCTTGTCTCTTTGGGATACAGAAAACTCCTGTCCATCAGCAAGTCTGAAGGCCAAGTAACAGTGGACTACACTCACTAGTTTACACAGTCAGAAGAGATGCAGCGGTTTGTACAAGTAGACATTTACAGAACAGTCACTTATACACCAGCCAAGGAAGGATCCCAGAGAAAGCCTGCAAGGAGACTGATGAAGACATGGCCAAGCCTTCCCAGTGAGCCAGTGCTGCTAACGAAAGCACAGTCCCTGCAGGACCGCTGGTAACTGGCTCTGCTCAGGGGATGTGTCAGCACGGGAAAACCGGCACAAAGTGCTCATTCTGGCATCCACATCTACTTATTCCAAAGGGACTTGGTTATTCCACAAGGCTCTTCTTTCTACCATGCAGGCACACGTGAAACACCTGCTATTTCAGAGCAAAGGTGCAGGCAAGGGCTGTTTTTGTTGTAGTTATCTGCATATGCTATTAACACCACAGATTGAGTTTTACTCTTCACTTAGGGCAGGGACATAATGGATTGACACTGCCTGGGTGCTGCAGGGGCTCTTGTAACTCCAAAGATTCCCCTTTACGACACTCCCATGTGGCCATAACATCACCTAAGTATCCAGATCGTTCTCCTCTATTTCAATAAATAACTTCCCAAGTCACAGGCTGCACTTCTCCAAACATAAAACACTCCCTGTGCCAATAGAAGCTGCCATGAAAGGCCAAAGAACCCTAAAGCTGAATAACATGCCAGGGAAGTGAAGTGACTTTGCTGTGACAAAATGTACATCCACTGTGAGAAGGTTATTTAGCATCCTGCAGTTCAAGTTCCGTAAGTCAAATTCACTGACAGCATCAGGCATCGATTCAAAACAAAAGAATGATTTGAAATGGTAGAGAATCAATCATCTCTGGCATTCTTTTCCAATACAGCCTATACAAGGTAAGGATTTTGCTTAAAGATTTTTTCTTTACTGGACACCTTCTGTGACATTCTGAATTACAGCACAATAGAAAAATCAATTAAAATGACTACTGAATAGTTCTTTTTCTGCCTTCAAATCATCTTCCTCCAGAAGAGATAATATTTCTACATGAATTAGCCCTACTGTTCTAAACAGATTAGATCCTTTAGCCTGCAGTTTCAGAAGAAGGGTAAGCAAGCAAACCATGGGTTTTATACAAGCACAAAATACATTATAAATATGTAGTATTACTCTAAAATCTAATCTTTAAATCTTTAAGAGGTGTTCCCCCCTGTGATTTCTGATCTTTATTACAAATGACACGAACCAATATTTCTTTTCTGTTGGTCACCACCCTCTGCATTGAGGCAGAGACACACAATGCTTATTGCTCAGTTCTCAGTCCTCCTGCATTCCAAACCTCTCCCTGGAAGGACAGCAGTGTATGTGGATAAATACATAACAATACATCAAAGTTTTAAAGCACAGGGAAATTACTGCACACTTGAATTTCTGGGAAGCTCAGATACAGTTTCACAGTTGATGGTTGTCTTGTATTTCTCACTTGACCACAGAGATATTACTGCTCTGATAATTAGTCTCCTGGTGTGCTGAAACCACCACTTAGCCTTGAAGATCAAAGCTGATTGCTTTCTTGTTTGCTCCATCTCATACATCTACTTTCTCTTTTCTTATTCTTTGACTCCAAGTGCTCTGATATCTTTTAATCCATTTTTTATACTGTGTTTGCCATAATAGGGCTTTAGTTCATAACAACTCTGAAGCAGCTCAGATTAAAAAAGAAACAACTCCTGAGTTTTCAGAATGCTTGAATCCCAACCAAAACTTTGACACTTCTTTTCTTCACTCTTACCATCTACTCAGTGAGATTTGAGCAACCTCAGCAGACTTACCTAATACTACCTTTTTCTCTGAAGTAATATGGTGAAGAATATGAAAATATTAAGCAAAATATTTTGATCAAAGACAAAAGTAAAGAAAATATGAAACGTAATTCTACCATGAGAAAAAGCAGCACTTCCACATACAGCAAGCAATATAGAAACCCCCCCCAGATTTGGCTGAGAAGACTTAGGGCTTTCCATCTCACACAGCCCTCAGAAACTTGTCAGGTGCACTGCTGTACTAAAGCCTTTACTATCCACTGACACAGAGGAATTCATACTGAATGACAATCTGTAGGTAAGAGTTCCATGAGGCTGTAGGAAAAAAACCGAAAGAAACATGCTCAGTTCATCATCTGACTTAGTCTCTAAAACATACTATGACAAGATTTTATACTCACTTTCCAGAGACAAATGTTAAAAGACTTTTCATTTTAATGATAATTTTTTTATACAGTGTTGTCTCATTTTAATTCATAGAAAGAAGAAAGTACCTTCAAAGTCCCCATCTCTGGCTTTTGCTGCAAGTTCTGAGGACGATATACTTTCTTGACATAAAGCACAGTCTTCCAATGCTGCATTCCTTAAACCATGACTTACTGTAAAACAATTCAAAAGTGCTCATTCATATTTTTTCCAATTTTCACTTGAAAGGTTCATGTTAGAACTTCTGGGATTAGACTACAGTAGCACTTCTATGTACCTTCTCAGACTTCTTGCTTTTTTCTTTACCCTGACACAAACAGGGATTTAAAATTCTCCTCTATTCCTCTTTGGAATGATGACAGAAATGAAACATGCTGCTATTACAGGACATACAGTCCTCTTACTTCCAGTAGTTAAGCTGCATCCTACACTTTATTTCCCAGTTCTTAAATTGGATCCTTTTAAACGTATGAGAACAACAAGACATTCCCTAGGTGAATAACACACAACAAATCTTATATATCAAAGAGAAGCTTCATCCCCAAACTCCCTGACTTTTATTTGCTCATTTTGTTCATGCTTACTTTTGTCACTGTCTTCTTTTTTAATGCAAGAGTTTATCCACTAGAAATTATATGCAGCCAAGTACTACTGAATAATATGTATTTCCCAGTGATAATTCCTTACAGCTCCAGTTTCTTTATTACTCTTATTTGAATGTTCAGGAGCCCTTCTATTCTCTTTTTAGATTCTGTCTAATCCCATTTATTTATTTATTTTTACAATACAAAAAACCCCAGTCTTTTCACATCACGACATGCTGCCACCACAGAACTGTTCTGGAAGTTTCAACCACAAGTAACAGAGGACTGTAGTGCATGTTGTGCATTATCCCCCTGCAGAGTTGGGTTGGACTGGAGGTTTTTCTGCTAACTTGATCCAACTTTTAACTAAGCATGTCACATACAACCATCAATGCTTTCAAATGAAACTAAGAGAAAGGAAAAGTTTTCCATCAGGAGGAAGGAAAGGGGGGGAAGGGGAAAAGAGCTCTGATCACCTTCAGATGCTGATAGTTCTAATCATAACAAAGGACAAAGGTAATTGCAGTCTTGCTGGGATGACATGGTTATTTTTAGACAAGTTAGCAGACTTGCCACTTTGAAAAAGAAATAATCAAAATGGTAACAGAAAAAAAAAAACCTTTCACTAACTCAGATCTTGATCTGGTTTCATTATTTTAATTATCTAGAATTAAAATGTAGGTATTTTTCTATTTTGAAGCCAAATTTTCATTCTCATCTTACAGTCTGCTCTTTGGTAACACCCAGGAATACACACAGGAATATGGAAACTGCAGGTGCACTCTGAAGGCTTTAACTCTTCAGTATTCGCCTTAAGACATACTCCTGTGTACCTACACTTGCAGTGATTTCAACCTGTTTACAGTCTGTTTCCCTGACTTCTTTTAAACTTGGGTCAAATCACTGTACAGTGAGTCCTGTCAAAAAGGTAACAGTATTTTAAGGGAATTCTTGTCAGATAGTTCATGGATCTCCATTGGGCTATCAGCAGAAATTTACTATAGCTCTCTTTACCTTTCTTCTGCTTTTCCTTGTCTTCTGTTTCAGGTTTGGTTGCCATAACTTCAAACAAAGTCTTTAGGATACTTCTCAGATCACTAGCGTAGTTTGTCTGCAGCTGGTCAGCCACACCTTAGGAGTTCGAGAAAATGAGTAAACCATTACTAGATTACTACACCATCCTTAAAAAAAGTACTAAAATTTGCCTGTTGCTACCAGTAGTGGCCTCATTTATTTTTAGGGGATCACTTCAGGAATAAAAACTGAACATTTAATTAAACTAACTCTCCGTAATGGCCAAATTACATTCTGGTCTTTATGCTACCAGCAGGTCAATACATATCTTCCTTATTCTTTGGCAGGAAATACAGAGAGATACCTTTTGCATGAAATTAGAACTTCTGCATCAAATTTCATTCCTTGAACACAATAGGGCATCGCCACGAAAAAGAAAGCACTTTGAAGTCAAACCTGAGACACGTCCAAACTCTTTGTAGCTACAGATCTGAAATGTTTGTGTCTCTGTAAGTTCTCATCAGGTAACAGGTGCTTCTAGACCAGACTGCAGCTCAGGCCCCAAAAAACAGTCTTCTTGCAACTGCATCTCTAGTCCTTTTTGCCATTACTTTATGTGCACCATAAAACGAAAAAAGAAAAGGAACAGTTTATAAATTCAGAACAAAAGGTGACTCTCATACCTGAGATACAGACAAAAAGGCGGTGAATAAGATCATTACTGCCATGAAATCTAGATCTGATCTTCTCTCGTGTGGCAATTTTAGCAGCCTGCAAAGCAAGCTGGATTTCTTCCTGATCGATGTCATCAGATGAACAGGAACTTGTCATTAAACTGCTGTCAGAGGAAAAAAACAATGTAAAGGAAAGTAATGTGAATCTTCACTCAGTTGTTCAGGATGTTCAGCAAATCCTAAAAAATTTATGACTCAGGCAAGACTCTATAGCAAACCAGAACTAATTGCTGTAAATTCTTGTTGAAGTTAAATCAGCACACAACCAACCACCATCACATTTGACTTTCACTCTGTGACACAGCTGCAATAAGATTTTTACGCTTAAAATCACCTGTCCGTATTTTACTGCATTTTTCCTTAGCTATGACAAAGTGCTGTGCCATTTTTCACATTATCTTCTTCTAAAAGCTCAGTCCTGAGAACATAACTCCACCAAAAATCCTGAAGGGGAATATCAACCTAAAAAATGTGAAGGTCAGTTCTGAAGTCAACTTAGAAATTTATTAATGTGGAAATTAATGTGGGGGGAAAAAAAAAAGGAAATTCTGAATTATGTTACCTTAAAATAGCAAGAGTAGAATCTAAGTATAACCTTACCAAAAAAAAGTGGAAAGAAAAGTGATAAAATATAATTTACACAGTACCGAGGTAAATTAGTCCCCTTACAAATGTAACAGTAGAAATTGCTGAAATGTCAAACTATTGTAAAAGAATGGCTCATCAACTCTGAAGAAATTAAAACGTGTCATCAAATGTCTACCCAACATTTAAATTTTCTTTTAAAAACCATAAGCCAGCCATTCCCAAACCTTTGCACCCCAACCCCCCTTGCCATTTTCCTCTTGCAGAGAAGAAGCTTGAAAGAACCTGAGACCACAGGGAAGATTTGGTAGGAATCTTCAAATATCAGGAATTACATGAAGTATTTGTGAATCAAGATGACTTCTTTAAAAAAGGAAGTACTTAGGGGAAAAGTAGCACTTTGCCCTTAAAAACCCTTAAATTGGAGTAATGGGAGTAGAGTCCAGGGTGTAATTACACTGAAATCCTGAGGATTCACTGTGCTGACGAAAGGAGACATGAGCCTTCTTACTCTACTGCATTCCAAGACAGAAGGAACAGTAAACAATTTTTCTCCACATATTGGAAAAAAATTCATATTGCTAATTATCACAAAAAGCTGAACTATCTTACTTATAGTCGTACTTTTGCTGTCCAGAACTCCAGCACCCCTTCTTTGCAGACAACTACTGTGTTTAAAAAAAAGTTACTAACTGCATAAATAGTATGTATAACAAAAGAAGTAATTTCTAACACATTTTGAGCTCAATCTGCTTTTATCGGATGCAGAAGCATTCACCACTTTGCAGATTCCATACCTATTGCACTATGCATGAACAATTATTTCAGGATAAGACATATAGGTAACAATTATAATTACTTATAAAAAAATCTTATAAAGTTTTGAAATTCTACCCGTAGGCTCCACACGTAATCCTTTGAAATGTACAATGAAATTTATTAGGCCATGCAACCTTAAAAGCCCTAGGAAAAACAGAACTGAAAATAAATAAGTACTGGAGATTAGTTAACAATAGAAACATCAATGGAAGATGTGCAGCATGAGTACCTTAACTGGCTTCCCATTCTTTCAAACACAGAGTAAAGAACAGGCTTGCACGAGGCTCATTTTGTTTCATGTGATCTATTGCTACTAACAAAAGAAAATCCTTGTAAAGAGATGTTATTTTTATGTTTACAGTTCCAGCAGCACCATGACTGACTGGGTTTACTAAAGACACTGAAAACTCAGTGAGAATTCTCTCTTTCAATTTTGATTTGCTTTTCCGTAGGGGATATAATGTATCTATTATAATAGCAAGCCTGTCAGTGTGGAAAGATCTGTGTTCAAGACAATGAAAAGGTCATGTAATAACATGGCTTATGAAGGAGTAAACTGCAAGGCAGGGAGAGCCAGGAAGCAATTCCTGACTTGCAGTGGTGTGCAGTTAGAGGATTGCCTCTTCACACAAACACTCTCATATACAAGGCAGACTCCTTCACCTGTAACATGACCAAATAGGTTCTATTTTTTCTTGGTTTTTTTTTGTGGTTTTTTTTTTGTTTGTTTGTTTTGGGTTTTTTTTAAAGAATTTTTCTTAGTGATATACACATCTGCATCATAAATTGCATGGACTTCCTGACAGAGCCAAATGCAGCCCGTGTAGTTACAACTGTCCCGTTGAAACTCCCGATACACAAAAACCTCAGTGCAAGAGAAGGCAGGGGCTGATTCAAGGACGACTCTTCCCTCCAAATCACAGTTGAAGAAATATTTCGAAGTCAGGTGTTAAGTGGGCAGAGAGCTGTGAAGAGTGCTTTTCAAGAACATAAACTACTTGGTCCTTTCCATTCTGCAGAAAGGAAGAAAGGCTCACTCCACAGTTCTGACCAATTTTAATAACAATGTTTGCCTTTTCGAGACTCCTCCAAATGGGAGGAATGCAGTTGCACCTACTCCCCCCAAGGAATGTGGTTTGACCTACTTCTGTGTCAGACTATTCTGTTAGATTTTGTGGTGTGTCATTAAGACTGGTCATGTCACCACAAGACTGGCTGGAACCGTTTTGTCCTCAAAATCCCTAGCCCAGAGCACATACAAATTGTTTCAGCACTGTGAGATGGATGGGTGGCACGTATGCACACTCACATTTATAACATGTCCATATGCACAGTCACATGTGAAGTACAATATCCATAATACAGATGGTTCAGAAGAAAGGATATTTTGTACTTGGGATTGCTTGTGCCACTGCAAAGAAATGCTCCAGAATAATTTCAAATTGGACATAAGAATTACTATGGAGTTGGAAACAATTACTCTGCCTTTATCAACACAACCAAGTCAGATTTAGACAAAAGTGATTTCAAAGAATGACTAATGACCATCTGTTCTTTACTTTAAAATACATTTTACTCTTAAAGAATGTAGCCAGAAAATTAATATTACAGAGACAGTAAGAAATACTGTAAGAACAGAAACACTGCAATTGTTTCAGATAAACAGCAAAGGAGACAGGGTTTTTTATAACAGGGTATCCCAAACAGCAATGATTGCATCTGTGCAAATAGATTTCTCAGTTTTCAAAATTGGTATTACATAAAACAAACCTGAAATTTGATCTACAGAGTTCAGCTTCCTTATAGAACTAAAAAAAAAAAAAAAAAACAAAAAAGTAATACTTTTCCTACATGGCTTATCTAACACGCATAATTTGGCTCAACATTCCCAGCTGATACCAGATGTGTAGGAAGCATTTCATTAATGTCAGACTACACTCAGATCTGCAATGTTTCACAACCAGTACCTGCAGAATCAAGTCTCACTGCAGAATGCAAATAGCCATACTACTACTAGAGACAAGTCCTCATTCTCTCAACTTCTTGCTTGAAGAGAACCCTGAATTACCCAAGGAATTGAAGACAGAAGACCAAAATATGCATGGAACTCCTCCCTTGTGAAATGTTTATCATATACACAATGCTTATCATGTACTTATTTTTCAGACTGTAAAAACATTGCGAAGTTAACACATCTGAAGATGAACGTAAAGAAATAAGATGTTATATCAAAGGTTGATTCCGAACAGTAAACTTGCTTATAACCTTATAAAGGAACAGGTACCCTTTGGTAGATACAATGAATTCTCTTTTTGCTTAACTTGGCTAGCATCTACCCATTTTAAAATTATGCTTTCTTTTTAATGTTAGAAGAGTATTAAAGACTCTTCCAACACTTTCAAGATGTATCTCTGGAATGGCTGCCTGGTCTCAAGGCTTGACTGTGGAAATTTAGTCAAATATGTACAAGCAAACAAAAGTCAATAATGTAATTGTATGCAATATCATCTTTCACCTGTGAAAACAATTTGATTTACAGCTTTTACACTCCAAAGGATACTTGTGAGCCGGGTTAAGTAGCAGTATCCATACATAATGGAAAACAGGACTGTGGAACAAGGTTATGACTGACATTTTCAGAAATGTCCAGGCATTTTGGATAACCATCTGTGATACTGTAAGGCTTTGTTATTTGTTGGTCATTGACATTCATCCAAGAACAGCAAAACAGCAGAGTCTAAAACAAAACGACCAAAGTAAATTGATTCAAAATTGGTCCAAACTTCAGTATTTTACACTTGTGCTCAAAAAATAGTCAAGAGCTGTAGAAATCTGTAACCACTCATAGATGTCTCCTTCCAAATTTGTCTAGAAATGTTTGGTTCTTTAAACCTGAAATCTGCTCTGAACAAATGTGGAACGTATGAGATTCTCTGAAAGAATTTGTCACTACTCACAAAAAAACCTTCAGAGTATCTTAAGAATGTATAAAATATAGAGCAGTGACAGATAAAAAAAATTTAAAAGCTCTATGTATCAAATATGTGGAATACAAAAACCGGAATGATCATGCTTTCAAACAAATTCCAAATAAATTTTTTTAAGAAGTGATTTGGTTTTGTTTCTTTGTCCTTCAAAATCTTAGATCAAAAGCAATAGGTGGTCACTACTAGCAAAGCAGAAAACCTGGCACACTCATTCTACCTACTATATACCATAGAATCAGAGAATGGTTAGAGTTGGAAAGGGACCTTAAAGGTCATCAAGCTTCAACAGAAATATATGACACAATTACGTCACCAAATTTAAAAGGAAAGTAAGACCACCCTTTAAGTCTCTGATTTCAGGCAAGGTCTTCAATTACAAATAACTTTCAGGAACAGATTTCAGAAGATTGTCAGTGGTGCCTTTAAACAGAGAGGGCTCAAGTTTCAGCCAAACTCATCCCAACCAAGTCTAAGAGCAAAACTCTCAGAAGTTCTATGAACAACAATGCAAATATTTACTAGAAAAGTGTTAATAAAGAATTCAGTATATACCCTTACCAATTATATTACACAAATAGCTGTGACATCAGGGATTCCTATTCACTTGCTCTGGAAATCTCCAGCAAGCTACACAAGCACAGGCAGAAGCAGGAGGACGACTATTTGCAACAAAACACGTAACACCCTCCTGCAGCAGTGTGAAATCAAAGCTTGTGAATCCACTTCAGTGAATTCAAAATCTGTGTATTAAATGGTACTACTGTGATGCAGAGGATCACCCAGAGATGCATTTTGAGACTGAGCTGCTCTTCAGGACAGTTTGATATGAGCTGTGTAGTAGCAGGTGAGGCCCCTTCTACACTAGTGAAATCCCTAAACCAAAACTTTGCAGAAGGTTTGGTGATTTCTCACATTCCTAATGTCCTACATAGAAGGACATTACAGTTATAAACCACATTGAAAGTTTTTACTAAAGGACAGTAGACCAATTCTTTAATATATATTAGGGTTCATTTAAAAACAGATGTGAGACTGCCTACAAATTATCAGACAGTGCAGTTCCTTGGACTTAAATGACATCAGTTCATTTGCACTCATTGGCCTTAACAAATCTCTCATGTCCATTATTTAATGCCACGTGTTTTGAAGAACTAAAAAAATATACATGTATAGACATATCAGGCACATGAATTTCCCTATATACATCAGTACATTCAGAAGATTCCAGTCCTTACACTGTTTCTTGAAACACAGTATCATGAGCTCCCCGACTTTCATTTTGGCCCACACAAAACTTAGCACAATGTCCACCTTATGCTCTGCGTGCAATATCAATAACAAACACTTTTTATCCCATCTACGACCTTTAAGGTTCTCTCCCATTTAAATTTTTTTCATACTTAACGGTAAATAAGAAAAAAAACTCCAAACAACAAAATGCTTGCAGGCAAATCTATGTTATTGTTTGCACGGTAAGTGCTACATTGCTGCTCCCACTTGTATTTGTGTAGGCTGTAACTGGAAATCTCCCCACTAACCTGTCAACCAAGCTCTGACTCTTACTTTTCTACTTCATAAGGCTGTAGGCAACTCGGGGTTCCAATTTGCTAAAAATAACAAACAATAAACTTCAAAGGCCATGTAAAGGATCAAACACAACAGTTGGGAAAAGACAAAGGTTGCATACGTGAGGAACGGCAAGGGGAAAATTATACGGCTTTAGGTAAGAGAAATGTAACTCAATCAGTAAGAAAAAAAATACTACCTCCCATCCTGTTTCTTTTTGGATACTCTGAGAAGAAACACAAAAAACTGTAGGCTAGAACTTGCTGGTTTCTAATGTGCTAGTTTTGATATGGTTGGAAAAAAACCTGTGAAAGTAATGGCTTCTTGTGATTATTTTAAGTGAAGAGGGTGGCTACAAATCAATTTTAGAGTCATTTAAAGCCAAGTCAGAACATGTCTTATTATTTGGGTAATAGTATATATTTATTTAGCTAAAGACTATGTTTTAAGGAACAACCTCAGAAGCTACATTTAAAGCAGACTAAAAAAAGCTTTAACACATAACTTTATTTCCTGACTTTTAAACCCTAATATTTTATTAAGTCAGTAGAGTTTTAAAATCTAATCCCTCAGGTATTTTCTCTCTATTTTAAGAGAAAAGGCTAAAGGGGCAGGGAACACGGACACAACCTCCTCCAACCCACCCTTAAAGCATGTCCAAGTCTTCAGAACTTTGCCTTGAGAAACAAATAATATAACTGCATGCAAATCCCTCTAACTAGAAATCACCAAAAGAACTGGACTTGACTAGACAAGAGTATTATCACATGTATCAGCAATGCCCAGCTCCATTCACAGTAGGACATGTGCTAGAAGCCCCATCTGCTGTCAATCTTTTGAATTCCTCAGTAGGGGGAATTACTTTGCATACACTGCAAGATTTGCAGAAGCCCGTTCTTAGCTTCTTTTGCCCCTGTGGGCAATCTGAGGCAGGCTAATTAAAATAAGGAATTTGGCTAACAGGATTATCCATGTGTCCTAAATGATATTTTCAGTCAGGAAAAAGTCCTAAGCATTGAAGATTGTTGAATTCGAAATCAATATCAATAACTTCTGCTCCATACCCTGGCAGCTTCCGCAGCTGCCCACTCTGTTGGAAGAACATCTTGCATCTTTCCTCAGCTCTTCCAACCTCAAACTCCAGAGCATTTCTCATTTGGACTGCAAAAACCACAGCTCTTAAAGCAGCATCTCACTAAACAGATCCACTATAAGAAACTCTACCTAGATAAGTGGCTTACTCAAACTCATTACCACTCTGGACTGGGTTTTCAGATGAATGCAAAGTATTTCAAATGGGAATTAAAATAAACAACATTGCCAGTGCAGAATTTATCAACTTTCACAGTGCTCTCTCCCAAATAGTTGTTCTGGTCATTCTAGATAAAACTACTGAAAGTGCATATGAACAAATAACTTAAGCATTAGTAATCAAGACAGCTGCTTTCTAACCACCAAATTTAATGTCAGACACTTGCAAGGTACCACATTTACTGCTTTTCTTAAAATTTAAACCATAAAGGGATAAAAGTTAAAGTTATTGTGAAATTCAAGAAAAACAGAACTGAGAAAACAAGAAGTTAGAATATTGCTCAGTTTCTACTACCATTTTTTCAATTCCACCATGACATTGTTTTCTAACACTTCCTTGCAATCAAACATGCATTTAAAGCTCTCAAATGTTCACTCCCACTGCAAGAGGATAAATAAAATGAAATTAGAGCACAGAAATATTTAAACTTCAAAAATATATCCTGAACTGGAAAAACTGAAAGTGAAACCCACCAATAGCATATAGCACTTATGACGAAACAGGATGGAGTATCAGCTCTGCTATCCAATACAGGAATAGAAACCCATCAATTCACAGCTTTTACTCTTTATCCAGAACTTGACACAGGACAGGCAGGACCTGGATACCTGATACTAACACTTCCAAGGGCAAAGAGTAATTTCATACAGCTCTTCAGCAACATCCTCTGCGACACACAAGCCACTGCTCTGCATGGCATTGTAACAAGTGAATGAATTTAGCATCCAATTCCTGCAGATACACTCTGGAGTTGCAGCTCCTGTGTGAGGCAGAAATGGAGATGGAGAAGCAGCCTTGAAAAATGTTCTCCAGTAATAGGAACTCTGAGGGACAGGGAAACTTATTAGCACAATATTTTCATATTTCTTCCATCAGTTCACTCAAAAAATAATACAGAACAAGCAGCAGAAGCATTAAAGCATCCTAATGTTTAAGAGAATCCCACAGGAATTCTGTATCCAGACGTGAGAGTCAAAGCTGAGAAAAGCTAATTAAAGTATTAGGTGGAGCCTTAAAATTTTAATTAGAAAAGAGAGCTTTCTCTTCATTTTTCACCTTCAATGCCACTGTAAGTATGAGGAAATCCTTTTTTTCCCTCCAATCTAATTGTGATTTTACAATATATCTGTAGGCATTGTCAAAAACTCTGCAAAAACTGCAGTTACTATAGTGATTGTAATTACACATAATCTCAATACTCCCAAACATGCTATTCAAAGGGTTTTACTGGGGAAAAAAACGTTAATCTGTAAAATAAAATCTAATTTCTGAAAGCTAGTAATTTTATTCTATTACTATCACAGGGAACACCAAGTGACATTCAACAACAGATTTTTTTCACATCACTAAAATGAACATGATTATAATTGTGGCCAAATTACTAAAAATGAAAATTACAACTGAGCTATGCAGAAACAAGAACACAAACCCATTATGATCACTTTGTGTCAGTCTCCAGCCAGACAATATGCTTGATATGCCACTTGGAATATAGCCCCCAAATGGCAAATTTTAGGGTGTCTACCAATTTTGCTTGAACAATCTTATTGCCTCTGCCACTGATGCTAGTCAGCTTAAAACATTGCCCTATTTTACTTGATTTACACAGAGAGCAGTATATTCTACATTTACTTCAACCACATCAAACATTTTAACACCTCTAAAATACGAAGCCTGTTATTTTAATAAGAGAAATACTAAAAAACTTGAAATAACTGAATTTTCACCTTCCCACTGGAACAAGCACTTGGTAACACGTAGCTTACACAAAGTGCCTGGGATATTCCTTGAGAAAATAAAATCTGCATCAGTTACTTGTTACTAAAGACACAGATAAGCATAAAATAAAAAAAATACCACGTAGAATATCCTAGAAAGGAACACTGTAGCTTAGAAAATGCTGCGCCATTTGGAGACTTAATCTTTTTTTTTTGTCTCGGAGGATGAAGAATGAGATAGGCATGAAACACATCAAGAAGAATCCTGGCAGTGAAAACCTAGAGACATCTGCTTCAGTCACATACGTCTCACTGACTAAAATCATAAGCAAAAGCTGACAGACCTCATCAACACTGACTTTTTTGTTTTGCTGCTACTGCTCAGCTGGTTGTTGGGGCAAGGGATTTAGAAGCAAAACAAGAAGGTTGTAAGCAGCAGCCTGTTTATGGCTGTATTAATAGTGTCCTCACACTGCTTGAGCGACAGAGCTGTACAAAACAGCACAGACCTTTTCAGTGCCTAAGACATACACAGACAGTTTGCAGTTCAAAATCATTAGGCAGGAAGAGCATCTATAGTGGGAGTCAAGTCAGATTTGCTCAAGGTATAAACCCCTTTCTCTTCCCACAGCTCTTTTCACAGAGTTCTTTATTTCCATGATTCCAGTACAGTACACGTAAAGCCACTACTAACAGCCTTTTTCAGGTTATGGGTAGTCTCTCCATAAAGAAAAGCCCTACAGAAAAAAAAGGGGGAAAGAAAATCTACAGTAATGCACTGATCAAACCAGGAATGACAGTACCAAACAGTAATGCAGAATTAATCCACCAGTTTGTGTAGCTTCAAATATAACCTGACCAGGTCAACAATGGTAACAGTGCAAGGTAGGAGAACTGAAGACGGAGCTGATCAGGTAGACTGATAGTTCAGTTAAAATACATTGTTAATGTATTTGTTGTCCTCCATGATATCATCTACAAGCTCCCCAGAGTAGTTGTGACCTCTGTTAAAACCTAGGGCATTGTGCTCTAGCTTTGACAGCGTAAGTTCTATTCCATAAGATGAAAGAACTCAATTCTCCTACTACAATTTACAGTTCTGGCAAATTACCAAGTTCTTTTTCCTTCTTGCATCCTTTTTGAGGCACTGAAATAAAACCTGTTTTTGTAAGAAACTGTCCCCCCCTAAGAATTTTGCTTGGTCTGAGATGGGCAGGGAACTGGCTGACAGCTCACACTCCAGGAGTGCTGACCAATGGTCTATAGACTGGCAGCCTGCCACGAGTGGGAATGTCCAGGGGTGGACACTGGGCCTCACACTCTTCATGATAAGATTGTGAGCACCATCACCAGGTTTGCTGACCCTGAGTGGTGAGGTGGCCTTGTCAGCAGGGAAAGCCATCTCTCAGAGCAGGACAGGTTGAAGAGTGAGCTGGCAAGAACAGTGTGGAGTTTAACAGAGACAAGTGCAAGGTCCTGCAGCAGTGACAACACCAAAGAGCCCGGGACAGGCTGGGATCCCTTGCTGAAGGGGACCTGGGGGTCCCAGGGGACAACAGGAGTCAGCAGTGAAGCTGCTGCAGAGAAGAAGGCAAATCAGATGCTGGGATGCACCACAGGGGCATCGCTAGCAGAGATGGGAGGTGTGACCATCCCAACCTACCAAGTGCTTGTAACTGGAGTACTGCTTATGTCCAGTTCTCACCCCCACAGTTCAAGAAAAGACACAGACAGCAGAGCACCCAAAGAAGGGCCACGAAGATGATGGAGAACCTATCCTACAAGAAGAGACTGAAGGAGTTAGGTATTTTATTTCCTGGAGAAGAGAAGGCTCCAGGGGACCTCACCACAGTACAGCAGTATGTAAAGAGTGGCTATAAAGAGGATGGACTCCTCTCAAGATGCCACATGAAAAGGACGAGTTGCACTGGGAGAGGTTTCATCTTGATACAACAAAAAAATATTTTACGCTAAGAAAAGTCAATCCCTGAAAAAAAACTCGCTTGGGATGTGGAAGAGTCCTCATGGCTGGAGGTTTTCAAGATGCAACTGGACAAGGTGCTAGATATTCCCACCTACGCTTCCTTTCCCACAACAGGTTGGACCAGATGATCTTCTGAGGTCCCTTCCAACCTGGGCTGTTTCATGATTCCATGAACTGACTGGCAAGGTACCTTCAAAACAGCCTCCTGCAACACACCCTCTATTTCTGCAGCAGGTAAATAAAATTTCAGTTCTTAAATATAAGGGATTTCATATTCTAAATACCACAATAACCTTCCCTGCCTTGTTTCACATGTGCCTTTACACTAACAGGGATATACTCCAAATACACACAAAGTAAGCCATATGCGTCAACTATATTCAGCAAGCCAAGGACTTTGGAATCTCCCCACATGTACACAAACACAGATATTCTGAAATAGCCAGATCAATATCCCACTCTAATTGCTGGCAGAATCTTGCTCTTTTGGCACAAATTTGAGTCATAATTCATTGCAGATACTTCCTTTTGCAGACCATAAACAACAGGCTAAAACTTCACCACAAATTTTTGTAAATGCCTAAAACAGTGCAAAAATATACCACAAAACACCAATATTTAAGATGCAAAGGCACATCTAAATAAATAAATAAATAAATAAATAAGTAAATACATACCTGTTGACTACAGAAGGCATCTAGTGTATCATTAAGGTTAGTTTTAAAAGTTTAAATTTATATTTAAAGTTGTCATTTATTGGCTTGTCATAATCTTAAAACGAAGAAAGAGGGTTTACAATCTACTCTAGCAGGCAAATGTTTGAATACAGAATTCATTAGTACTTCTTCTTCCCTTCCAATCTTACAACAAAAAAATTAAATGAGGTTTTGAAATCAGCTAATTGTAGCTACCTTTTTCTTCCGTTGTCTCACTTATTTTTCCTCATCATTCCCAAAGCAACACTTCCCTTGCATTTTCTAGCTCCAGTCTTTCAAAGAACTTGATATGCTTAAAGAATGAACCCAGTCCTCTCGTTCTGTTAGCAGATCAGGTTCCCTTAGGTTTCTACTCCAATTAATGGCTATGTCAGGATCTTGTCCAATAATTCAAACATGCTGAAAGCTGACAAATTCTTGCAGTTTATTTTTAAAAATCACTGACTTTACTACTCCAAGCACTGAAATGGATATGATTTCAGAGATGAATTTTATTACCTGCCTGTTTAAGATGTAGTAACTTATAGTTATGCTAAAAATGGTTCTCAAAATAACATTCATGGAAAGAAACCATTAAAAAGGAAAAACTGGGTGGATTTTTTTTCCTGGAGCTGGTATATCAGTGGTATATCCTGGTATATCAATGCCGCTTCCCTGCTGTAGGGCAATTTTCATTCAAGTCACTGATGTACAAAAGACTTCTGCATACTCTTCTAAGTCTGCATAAAAACACAGTTTCTCTGAGACTTTCTGAAATACACAGAACACATTTATGCTTTGCTAAGAAAGGTGACTACTGGTATGGGCATCTCAAGTCTGGATACTGCTTAATGAACATTTTGCAAAAAATTATCTTCTGAACTGGGCTGAACTTTTAACCACCAGACCTCTGAGACTACAAAGAGGAACCTTCTACACCGATCAGGTGCCAGTGAAATCATTAACCTTTCCTTAGCAAAACCATTTGAGAAGCCCTCCGTACCTTTATTTCTTCCCCAATTTGTGCTCTGGCAACCTTGAGCTAAGTTTCCAAGTGTTTTTTCAAATTACTGTGTGAACAGTCAGCAATCCAAGTATGCGGCCATGGTTCTCATTTAAGACTGGAAATCGTCAACCCAGATGCAATTCAACAAATTAATTACACATTTAACCGAGGTTTCCGCTTCCCTCCAATGGAAACAGGGAACCTTCAGGAACTCCAGATTTAGGAGTTCGGTGCCTAAAATTAGGTGGGATGAATATAGCTCTAAAAAATTTACACAGCATTCGTTGGCTGATGATTGAAACCGTCTAAGGCAGTAAATCACAGGCTGACTTGAAACAGCCTCTTTAACTGCTCCCAAGTGGCTCCTTACAGTCCTGACAGTTTTTTCCTCCCAATAAAAACGAAAATGGCAAACAATGACCCATGGGTTGAACGGTGCTCTGGGATCCAAGCAGTGAGAATTTGCTCCCTGGTTCTCCATTTGGAAAATGGGTACTGATTATTTACTGGCACAAAGGAATTGCTTATGTTTCACAGGAGGCTGGAAGGCCACATAAATATATTTCAAAAATTCTATGTTTAGCCAATTACTTTTCAGATAAAACTGAAAATGTTACATGTAATTTCTAATTATTGTTAAGTGAAAACAGCAAGACATTAAGTACATTAAATTCGCATATTTCAGAAGAAAATGAAACAAAACACAATTTAGGTCTTATTCTGGATATGAATCATGGAGACAGCGATGTCAGAAAAAAGCATTTTAGAGATTATGTTTGCAAGGAATATGCTTGTTGTAGTAAACAAATAATGCAACTCTAGAGAAATTGTTTAATAGCCAAATAAAACTCTTTAGGTAACACAACATAAAAGAAGAGGGAAGCCTTTTAAAAGTAATGTATTTTAAGATGTAATACAAACAGATGTATTGAATATTACATTTCTATGCACAAAAAGCCAGGAACATACTACTGTGAAGCAGTTAGATTTCCGAGCTTTTTTTTCCCTTCTTCTTTTATTTCATTAAAGTAAGTCATTAAAAGGAGTTTAAACTTTTTTAAAGCTAAATATTTCAAAGGGCGAAATTCCTATCATTATAGTCAAGCAGGCAGCTATTTTGTTTTACTGGACCACAAACTACTAGACCTCCAGTAATATCACTCAGAGGCAGAAAAACAGGCAACTTGGATTTTGTCAAACCACCCAGAGATGATACAATGCTACAGTTCAGTGGACAAGAGCACAAAGGAACAGGTACAAATACTGCCTTATAAATCAAACTTTAATTTACCTAAGCATCAATAAAGTGGCAACTGCAATTCTAACATATGAAGGCAGTACAGCGAGGCCTTGAAAAGAGGTGGTGCACCTAATGAAGACTTATTCTCACTGCTCCAGTTATTCCTGAAGAGTAAATGAGGCTAATTCCACCACCCATTCAGACAACCCTGTGTGAAAGTCTTTGATATATACAGTATTTAGAATAGGGCAGCTGTTGCATGCAGATAAATTAGGTTTTGTTTGAAGAACAGTCGAAAGGAAATCTATTTAAAAATTAAAACAATGAAACCCAGGTTTTTGTTGCAACTTTCTGTCCTTATTTCAAAAATACAAAACTCCCCAAAAACTGAGCTTGAAGACAGTTACAGCCTCAAAAAAAAAGTAATTATTATTTTTAGTATTTCATCACTATTAGAAAAGCCATTTTACCTTCTCTTTTTATCCCCATACCTAGTCAAAATTAAGAACTCGTAAAGTTCAAATGACGTGCTGGGTAGAGACAAACAGATGAAAAAAGAGGGGACAAGAGACAGTGGAGGAGGATCATCAGCTGAAGTACTGGTATTTCAAACTGTCTGTACCAGAGTAAAAACGTTACTGCATACAGTGTATGCAATACATCACAGACGTATGTTACACAAACACTGAAAATAAGTGAAGAACTCATATTTATGCTTTAGTGACATTTTTCTGCCCTAAACTTCATTCCTCTATCATTCTCATTAAGTGCTTTGAACAAAACTAAAGTTAAAACTCTCATGCACTTTCAGAAGATGAGAATATAAACTAGTATTCTTACCAATTTTGGCCAACAACGCGGTGGAAGGTGAAGTACTAGAAACTGGAACGCTCATTCATTTCACTACTTCATTTTACCAGGCAAAACAGAAGGGGAAAAACATGTTTTCTAGAAAGCCAAGGCCTAGCTATGAAGAGCATTTGTTACTTTTCAAACTGTGACCCGCAGTGTCTCCAAAGAAATGCCATGTGGACAACTAAAAGCGAGATCATGGACATGTGTAATTGATTCCTGTACGCACTGAAAGTTCTCCATAAATAGTCGCCTCTCAGTTGTCACAGCACTGAAGAAAGCTGCTGGGTAAAAACGAAACCAAACCAAAACAAAAAAAGGCACCTGTTGTCCAAAAGGAAGAATACTCAGAAGTGTTGCTGTCACTTGATTAATTCAATGAAAGTTTTTAACCGAGCGTAAGTCAATACCATCCGTCAAATCTGACTGCGAAGTGATGTTATTACCTCAGAGCGTATATGCTGGAGAGACTACATGTAGTGACAGAAACACTCTCATAGTCACTGCTGGAGATGGAGCTGAGGGGGGAATCACGTAAGCCATCCTGAGAACTGAAAAAACATACGGAAACAAAATGAACCGCTGGAGCCAACAAAGGTAAAAAACAGAGCACTGTGATAAGTCATGGCTTGTCATGGATCATACAGAAATAAGAATAAACTGGCAGTTGTGTTTTTGCTCTTCAGAAAATGATACAAACCTCTTCTCTTTTCTTCCCTAAAGGACAGAAAATTTGGCAAAGTCAGTGGGCACACACCTTAAAAAAAAATCTCCAATGTAATTCATGGCGTACAGTTAAAACATTCGAGAAAGAATCAAGCACTTTACGTTTTCATTGGGGATGGGGGGAATAGCATGCCCATGCTGCTAAGTGTTGCATAACCTTATAATGAAGACATAACAAAACTCAAAGTTCATCAAGTCACCATGGGTTTCAGGCCAAGATACACTAAACCACACATTTCAAAAACTTCTGAACATTGTGACAAGTTTGATCTGTGTTCCCTTTCCATTGGAAGGAAAAAGTCTGTTAGAAAGCAGAAAGCTGACTCTTCGTTGATGGAGCTGAAGATAACACACCTACCCCCGACCCTAAGTTTGCTCAGTCCCTGTAACTGCCATATATGTACCTCAAATTTCGTGCTTTGAGCCAACAGATAAGCAGGAAGGAGCAGTCCCATGGCAAACCACTGACACTTCATTAGTGGAAATCCACTAGCTACTGAGTAAAAGGATATGAATAATTTAAATGAATGGTACAGAACTTGTCTCTGGCATCCCAGGACTAATGAAAAGCCTTTAAGTAACACATCATTTTAGATCTTACATCATATTATCAACATAAACTAGGATCAGAGGAAAAAAAATAGTTTCATAAGCACTACAAAACTATCTTGTAAAGACCAATTTTTTGTTTCAGTAACAATTTACTGCTCAGCTACTGGAAATTCCACAAGCTGAAAAAAATTCAATTATACCAAATAAGAAAATACGTAATCTTGAGCAGAGATATCAAGGCTGTATTGGCTCCAGGCAGTGCAGAAGATTCATTCAAGCCTGCTGAACTCAAATGTTCAGTCAACAGAAATCTTTGGACAAGGCAAAGAGAAACCGAAGAAACCTCTCTAGTTAAAAGAGAGGTAGTTATATAGGTCAGGGTTATTTCACCGTACTTATCCACAATTACTAGCAAATGTTTTTATGCTCTTTTGCTTTTTAGGCATATGCAAACCAGCTACATTCCAAACTCTTTTCTTCTACCAAATTTACTATTGTAGCTATTTTTTCAGCTAGAAGTCTGGAAGAATGCTTAGGAGGAATTCTTCAAAGCAGTGTATGGAAGGTATGTGCTCTAATCCCACTAAGAAATAATAGGATTTGTGTGCATACCTCCCACTAATCACTCGGAAAATGTACCCCTTCATGTTTCTCATTTCTGATTGCCAATTTGAAAATAAATCCCAAGCGTACCATGCTTTAGTTGAGAGACTTCGCAATGGGAAAATAATTTTATCAGACTTGAACAAAAATCTATTTAACTTTCATTCGTTTTATGTAATTTCCCTTGCTAATTCTGCTCATTATGAAGAGATATATGCATTTAAACAAAGGCTTCCTCTTTTATAGCTCATCACCTTTACCCATCCAATCTTACAATATGGTCATGCTACTAAAATGTACTTTTACTATCTGTTTTATGGCAGCTAAATGATATTAAAAAAACCATTAGCATGTAATTTCACACCACGATTGGGCAGGTGTGGTGGTGTGCTCGCCCCCCTTTTCTCTTTAAGCAGGAGCCAAAAATGGCAGCCGTGATGGCTGCACCCAAGCTGGGCTCTGGGGAGACAGATAACACAGCAGCCAAGAGCCACAAATCTTTCTCAACAGCTGAGGGGCAGTGGAGCATGCACCAAACAAAGCACAACTGGTATGCAAATATGGCTATTAGTCAATCATCTTAGCTCATAAATAGTGGACAGTTCAGGGCACGCTGAACTCTCCTGCATGGCAGCAAGCTGCATGCCAGGATCTCCCCTTGAGCAGGGATGCCTCTCAAGGTTACTCCTCAAGGCTGAGAGAATCCTTATCATGTCAGATACTCAGTAAGTGAACTGGGAACAAGCATGTAGAAATGCTGAAATATTAGCTAAGTGACAAAAACACTGACTCCACATACATAATCCTTCAGACACAAACTACTGACCGAGACTGGGACTAAGTCTGGATCCAGCTGCACCCAGACTCCTCTCTGAGAAGTCTTCCCTGAAGGGGGTGTTCTCTGAACCTCATGACTCAATGAAAGAGAGTGTCCCCAGCAGTTTTGTCTGACCCTGCTCTGTTCTCTATGCACTAAATACTGAAGTGTACCTTGCCATCACATCTTGTTAAACCACTGTCACATTTACCACCGGATTTTGTTAAGTCATTGTCCAGTAACATTTGTATCTATTGTTGCTTCTGTCCTGCAAGTGAAGCCCATCACTCTTTCTGCAACAACAGGAGAAGTTGCCTTGTTGCCTTGCAAATATGACATGTATTGTTCAAAATAAAGTAATCTTTGAACAGCAGAACAGCAAACAAGAACAACTAGCAAACTCTGCACCTTCTTTTATGCTCTCTCACCTCCCTACCATTTCCAGATTTTTCCAGTGTAACAGTCCTGCCAGCTGATTTCGGGAGCAACATTTTTATCTGAAGGATGTTGGGTTTGCTGTCCTGTGCTTTGTGTGAAGCTTTGCTTGATATATTCGAAATCCAGTCAAAATATCTCAGTTACCAATAGTTACTATTTAAGAACTCAAATTCAATTTTCTTAGGTTCTAGTTTTCTGTATTTTTTTAAAGAATTCGAGGTTTCCAGCTCTTACACGCAGCCCAAAGAGCTCACATTTTTCCAAAGAACTCAAAGTTGTCACATTTTTTGGGGGAGTTAAATGCTCTAGGCTAAAACAAACCAAACCAACCACCACTCTAGAGCACCACTTCTCCGTTAAGAGCGGATATTATTTATTGTGAACATTTGTCCCAAGTCATGAAATCACTTTCTACTGTCAGGTAATTATGTGGAGTGGACAGTCTGAGCCAGAAGGCAAAACAGTAAAGGACCTTAATTGCAAGTAAACTTACTGAGTAACCTCTGAACATAGTGGCCCACAACACTTGCATTATCCATGATCTCAATGCTACCTTTCCGTTCATCTTCACAGATATCTTCTGAACAGACAACAAGCCTTACCTCATCTCTTCTCCATACTTCTCTTCCTCTCATTTGAGTCTTCTCTCACCTCTAACCAGTTGCTATCAGCATAATTTCTCATCATCTCCACCATCTCAGCTTTTTTAAGCCTTGTCTTAACACTGTTTGCCATTCTAAATTGCTTTATAAAAGTCTTCATTTTCCATTACTCCATCTTTCACTTGGTGCACAAAATTGGCCATGCTGAGTGATCTGCTGATATCAGGATTAGAAATCCACCTGGTCAGTCATCATTTGGCAATATAACCTGCTTGGACACACCTGACACAAGCCACACTCACAGACATTAGTTTGTTACAATAAATGATGTGTAGTTTGGGCAATTACAATGTGTAAATGCTTTTCTGTCTCCTGTGTATCGGCAGAGATTGGATTTTTGTACAGGAAATAGTATTTATCATTTACAGTTTTTATTTCTGGTTCATATTCAGGGTGTAACTCTTCAGATGAGAAATTCTGTGTTTATTTAGTACCAAGAAATGGGAATCCAATAAGGATAACTGTTTTATGCCTTCTCAGTGTTATACTAACTAGCTTTAAAAAAAAACCAAAAAACAAAAAAAACACAACGAAATAAAAAATACTCCTGTGACATACTGCTTTCCCTCTCAGTACACACAAACTCAAGATAACTCTTCGTAGAATTTTCTACTTATTAGTGTCCATCTGAAGATTCCCTCAGCTTTTCTAAGATGCTGGTAGATCCTGAGGTGAATTGACCTGTTTTTCCCAACTCAAGACTCCCATTATCAGCTGATGATAGCTCAGCATGCATGTTCATTAGCACAATTATCAGCAAAGACACCTGCATACAGCCACGTGCTGCAGCTGACAGCAGCTAGCCCTTTCTTCCCAAATCAGCCCACAGGCAACCTGAACTTCACCACATTGTGGTCATTTGCAATTAATGTTGTGTTAGACTGGGGTTCATAGGACTGCCTGAACTGTGTAAGGTGGCAAATGTCTGTTTTATTTGTAGGTCTTAAAATGCCTACACTGCTGTTTTTCAAATTACATTCTAACACTGGATAAAACCACTATCCATGCTCATCAAAACGTAATTCCTCAGCACTTCTGATAAAAATATGGAATAAAGATTTGAGGCAACAGAGCAAAGGGACATGAGGTGATGTGGCTGCCTCTTCATGGAATACTGGCAGATCAAACTAAGGAACCCTGTATTTAAAGCTGCTGGCCATATTTGATATATGGACCTGGTAAAAGGGAAGTGTAAAACACTGACACCTTCTACTTGCACACCAAGGCTTCGTAACAGCTGCCATGTTACTGGGCAACACAAAACCTGTGTTCAACAGACAGGCTAAAACACTGCCACTTCTGAGATCTGTGTTGTTATGAAGAAGGGGAGGAGGGACTGAAAAAAAAAAATCATTTATACCGAATCTGGATTTGGCTTGTTGCACAAAGACACAAAACACAATACCAGACGAGAAACAAAGAATTTCTATCGATCCCCAGATAAATGATTACTTAAAGGAGGTTCTGCAGTAGAAAGGCTGATGTTTGGTTCCCAAATTAGTATTTCTTTTTTGGTGATGAGAAATTGTCTTTCTCCTTAATAGTTAGTTAGAAGCTAATCAGTACAGGACACTAAGCAGTCATATTTTTGTTTACATGAACTTGCACAGCTGTCCATTATTTTTTCATGGAAAAGGCAACTTTTTAATGTAAAAACATACACAATTTCTTTAAGTCTTACTGTGCTGGGACTATTATAGAAAAGCATGAATTTAAGACATTTAATCAAGTTATTTTACATTGAAATACTGATTAATCTAGTTTTGATAAAGGAGTATTTGTGGAATCATATACTAGAAACTAAGAGACACGAAAGGTAAATTCTTGTGAATTTGTTTTTTTTAACAAATGCTAGCCATCCCCAAAATACAAATGGCTCTTTTCCCTACATTTCTAAAGGTGGAATAACTTATCTTAAAGTTGCTGTACTGAAAATATGCAAATGTCACATGTTGCCAAGGACTGAAAAAATAAATACAAGCCAAAAAACCCCAAAATTAGAAACAACAGGTGTTCATCTTTTTACATAGTTATTCTAATATGCTGAGGAAATAAAATTTTAAACATATTACAATACATACTATTGTAATATATAAATATCGTACAATATATGCAATTTAAAGATTACAGAATTGCAAGACTAAGAAATGAGACAACCTGAACACCAAGCTAGAGAAGAATAAATTATTCACCTAATTCTAGAATGGCAATATTCATCCATAAATAGCAAAACATGCTTTTCCAAGGATGCCTCATTCCTCCTCCTTACCCTGCAAAAGCATATGGCAAAATATTCTGTTTTTTAAGCCCCCACAAGTAAATGCAAACAGCGCCAGCATCTAACAGCCGATGGACACAGCTAGAGCTTGCAGGAAGTGTGAAGATGAGAAATTCTCCTCACTACCCATTTCAGCTCCTTTTGCCAATTTTCAGGTGCACTGTAAAAGGCTTCACCAAAAGTACATTCAAACAGATCAAGGAAAATGGAAAAAAAAAAAATTGTAAAATTTAAGGTAGACACAACAGACCCGCAGCGGAAATGAGAGGGACTACGCTTAATTATCCAGGGTTTTTTATATCAGAACTGTTTTGAGGTCAGCAAGCAGATTAGCAAACATGCAACAGAACCAGGTATTTAAGACTAAAACATGAAAACACCATCATGGTGTGACAATATGACACAAGTTGCTAAACTTCATGAAACATTAGCAGGTTGACAAGGACTCTTCAACTCTGGAAAGAACAGAAAGCCAAATATTTATAAAATAGTAATAATAAAAAAAAATCTTCACTCCTTATAATTTTGTTTCCACTGAGAAAAAGCAGGCAGAATACTATGACAGAATGGGCATTTAAACAAAAAATCTGTATAGTTTGCTTCCAGTTGAAAAACAAGGAACACAAGATACAGATTGGTTTTTGTGTTATGTCCTTTTTTACCTCAAAACACCAAATGGTGCTTTGTCATAGTTTTATCATCTTCTGTTCTATTCTTACATGACTTTCCCCCTTTAACAGTTTGTTTTGCTACATGACAGCCTTTATTTCTCACACTGTCCCTTCAGCAGATCACATACTAACTCCATCTTTGCTAGTGCTTTTCTCATATTTGCATCTCATTAACAGTGCTGCCCAAGACTCTTGTGCTGTTGGTGTTTGGTATCTTTTAAATACTTACAAGAAAATAACAGGGAAAGACAACGTCAGCTGTGACTTAAAAACCAAAGTAGTGAAGACATGCCAATACCCAGTGATGGCCTTCTATGATGGAGTGACTGCTCCTTGTCGGTGGACAAGTGATGGGCTACAGATGTAATTTATCTGGACTTCTGTAAAGCCTTTGGCAGGGTCCCCCACAGCATCCTTCTCTCTAAACTGGAGAGAGATGCACTCAATGTGACTGTTAGATGGATAAGAAACTGGCTGGACAGTCAAATCCACTGATCAGTGGCTCAGAGTCCTGATGGACATCAGTGACAAGTCATGTCCCTCAGGGGTCCATCTTGGGACCAGTGCTATTTAATGTCTTCATTAATGACAAAGACGAAGGGATCAAGTGCACCCTCACCATATTTGCTGATGACACCAAGCTGAGTGGTGCAGTTGACACTCCTGGAGAATGGAATGCCATCCAGAGGGACCTGACAAGCTCAAGAAATGGCCCATGGGGAATCTCATGAGGTTTAACAAAGCCAAGGGCGAGGTGCTGCACCTGGGTCGGGGCAACCCCCGGTATCAATCCAGGCTGGATGGACAGACTGAGAGCAGCCCTGCTGAGAAGGACTTGGGGTGCTGGTGGGTGAGAGGCTGGATGTGACTCAGCCATGTGCTCTCGCAGGCCTGAAAGCCAAACATATCCTGGGCTGTACCAAAAGCAGTGTGGTCAGCAGAGCGAGGGAGGGGATTCTGCCCCTCTGCTCCACTCTGCGGAGTCCCCACCTGGAGTCCTGCATCCAGCTCTGTGCTCCTCAGGGCAGGAAGGACATTAATCTGCTGAAGCAGGTGACTCACAGAGGTGAGGATGGAACACCTCTCCTGTGAGGACAGGCTGGGAGAACTGGGATTGTTCATCCCAGAGAACAGTTAGGGAGACCTAATTGTGGACTTTCAGTACCTGAAGGGAGCCCACAAGGAACACAGAGCGGGACATTTTACAAGGGCGTGGAGCGCCAGGGCAAGGGGGAATGCCTTCAAACTGAGAGTAGGTTTTGATTAGACGTTAGGAAGAAATTCTTTACTGTGAGGTGGTGAGGCACTCACCTCAGAGAAACCGTGGATACTATTTTAAACTCCACTGAATTTGGAGGCTAGACAAAAGCCTGAAATGCCAGCTATTTCAGATATAAGGATTGTTATGGTAAACCGGTTTGGATCATGGACGTTATGTGTATAATCTCATAGTGTGTAGTATAACGACTGATCTACCAAAACAAGCAGTTTGTGTCACAACATCCACATTTGACAGCTGCTTGATTAAGACAAGGGAAAGAATTTTCTTCTCCTAGTTGGTGACTTACAGTAACTAGAAAGTAAATACATTTATCAGTTTGATGAATGAGCCTATCCTGCAGCTATTCCATGTGAATTAGATTGCTTATTGTTCTAGCTAATGGGTCCATCATTCTGAAAATAATCTACTGTCTCCAACATTTCCCCCATGGTTAAGTTGGCATTCAGAAGCATTTAACAGGGAGCAGTCGCAGAAGCCTAATGTGATCTTCCAATTTAAAAATACCATCAAAAACCAGCAATTAGTCACTGACCAGGCAGCATGAGTAAGGAAAGGTCCACAAAGTTCTGTTTTGTAACTGAATTATCTCTTTTACTGATAATATGACTAGTGATTCAGAGGCAAGAACCAGATCCATACATAGGTATCTATAAGAAAAAACTAAGATCTATACATATATAATTTCTTAATCTAGTACTCAGGAGATCCCCTGCATCTCCATCTTTCACAGAATATACTGAAGAAGTTAATATTAGAATGCTTCCAAATAAAACATCAACAATCTATTAACAAAACAACTCCATCCCTACTTCTTCACTGCTGCAAAGGTGGAATACTTGCCAATTAATAATAGATGTACTGTAGTCTCAGTAACAAATACAGATTATTAGAAGCAATCAACAAAGTAACTGTGGTAGAGGCTATGGGGAAAACAGACAAATCCCACTAATTTGTTAACAAAATATTCAGAAAAATTCATCTAGGAGTTTTAGGAGAACTCAAGAATGAATGAGATGAATTATTAACCTCGCTTTTAAAACTTTCTTGATGCTTAGAGTCTAAAGGTGGCAATCTCTAAAAATAAAATGTACTCCATGGAGATTCAAACAACTCTGGTTCTGTGAGCCTGATGTTCATACCAAGCCACTTAACAGAATACATCAAAAGCTAAAATAAGTAGACAACAATATGAAGGTCTGTCTGGGAAGAAGTAACGTGACTTCTGCAGAGGGAACCCCTTGGGAGCTCTGTGAATGGGTCAAGAAGCTTGAGAAGAATGGTGATTCAGCTGTCAAGCCTCTGGATTTCCAAATAGGTTCTGTCAAAATAACTCACTAAAGGCTTTTAAGAAAACTAAGGAGCTATAGAGTAAGAGGGAAGGGCCCAAAATGGATAAATGATTCTTAACCACAAATAGGGAGAAGCTAACACACAAGCACTTCTCAGAAGAACGAGATGTCACTGCTGAAGTTCTTCAGCACCCTGGGAGTTTTGTTTTCATGTACAGTCTGCAAAAAAGGGAGAGCAACGAGGTCTGAAAGGTTGCTACCAAAGGAAAATTATTCAGGGTAATAACTCGAACAGACTGAAGAACTGCCCAGGATCTTAAAGTCTGAAAAACAGGTAATAAAATGGCGAAACTCAACTGGTAAACATGTGGAAAACCATTTTAACATCAGATATAGAATGACAGCCTCTGAGGTCACAAGCAATGTCTTAGGGCTTCAGTAGACACCTTCAAAAAGCACATCAGCACACCACTTGGCAAAAAATCCGAAGTCAAACACTGGGAACCACTCAAAAACAACAGAAAATAATTATGCCACTGTGCACATCCACGGTTTGCTCATATCATGAGTAACGGTAGTTCTGCTTCACTTATTGCTCAGAGGAAATCATAGAACTGAAAATGGTTTGGAGCAAGAGAAAAGGCAAGATCAAAGGTATGGTCAATGTCTGGACAACTTCTCATCAAGGAGGCTGTGACTTCTCCAATCTGAAAATGTAACCACATAGACAAAATGTGACTTAGATTCTACAAAATCACAACAGGTGGGAGAGGCCAGACAGGAACCAGAAGCAAACAAAAGGACACAGAGGAACACAGACTTACAGAACTCTCTGTAAAAGGACAATTCTCAGATAAAGTTTTTAAACAGTATTAATAGAAGCTGGACAAATAGAAGTGGAGAAGTTATTACATTCACAAAACATGGCAGGCCGAAAAAGTAGCTTTTTTATATATATATATAATTTCATTATATTTTGGAGACTTGTTTTCACAAATTTCATTTAATATCCTACCCAAGGCAAAAACTAGTAGACAAATTGTCAGAGTTTAGTAAATGATGTATGATTTATCAGGAAACTAATTAAATATACAGTAATTACTTTTAAGCAATATTCGACTTGAAGTGTTGCAAAATCATGAAAAGTCAAAGGGATTTGTGAATTACTTCTTAAGTCCATTCAGAAACCCTGTTGTAAGGCCTTGAATATGACCATGTTTGCAGGCCTAAGATAGCAAATATTCAGAATAATCATAAAATAAAAAATTCCTTCTCAAAAGTTTGATCTTTGTGCATGCTAGGTTCTATTTTACCTGTAATAGGAATTAACTCCAGGCCAAAGAACTCTTGATTCTATTTCCATTACCAGTAATATATTTCATAATTCAACTGGTATGTTATTAAACAAATGTTTATTTCTGCAGCCTTTATATTGTGCTTCATGATTCAAGCTACCTCCACTGTGTTGTGTGAACTCTATAAACATAAAATGAGAGATCCTGCATCACACACACAAAGAAAGCTGTCACAGAAATATAGAAAACAACAATCTCTAATTTCTTTCCTCTGCTTTATGATATTAATACTTCAGGGAAACTGAGGACATTACTCATACAAAAGAGGTTATCCTCAAAAACAGTAAACCAAAGCAAAGTCAGGTTTTCTACTGATGTGTGTAAGATCCCTAATGTCTAATCAAAGTTGAGCTGAAGCATGGCATTTTCTTTAATACAAATATTATTATCTCCCTGCTACTGAGTTCCTTATAGTCATTAAATATGCAGATCCTCAATCCATGACTACTATTCTTCTATCAACTTTGGCTGAAATGGTCCAATAGGTTTAAAAGGCTCTTCTGCACTCTGTTAGGCTCCTTCAGCACACAGACATTCCCAGATATGCTCACGCCCACAGGCAACATTATCAAATTAACCCCATTCTCACAGATGAAGGTAAAATGTGTTTAGATTCCAATTTAACCCCACTCAGTGATGCAGAAGTTAACTTTTTAGTATCTGCCAGACACACTTTTTCTGTAAAGCAGTACAGTACAATGGAAATAATGATCCAGGTACCATTTAGCAGCAATGCCCTCTTGGATACATTAAGCAGATAACGTAACATTGATTCAAATGATATAGAGGCACGAGATGATTAAAATTCAGATGACCTCCAAGTGTTTTGCAGAAAAGCTAAAGTCCAGTAAAAAGCCATCTGCATTAAAAACAATATGGATAAATTCCTTAATCCTGCAACGCCCTACTGTCTTTAAAATCAAAATTAATAATACATCAATCACTACAGTACAAGGATACAGGAACTTATGTACATGCAAATTACTATCAAGACAGCAAGTTGCTCTTACCTTGAACTAGATCTTGACTTTACATCTTCCTTTGCTGTCCTTTCACTACTAGCATCTTCATTGTAGTCCATTTTTTTCTCACATAGTTGTTTTCTCTTCTCCCACTTCTTCTGCTGATTTGAGATGCTTTCTGCTTCTCCTTGTGAGTCACTTTCTGCTCCTACCTGTGAACCTGAGGAATGTGCCAGGCACTTAGAGGAGATAGGCAGTTTTTGCTCTTCACTGCCAAAGTCTCTTTCTGCTAACAAAGCAGAAGTTTCAGGTTTTAATGTTTCCTGCGCAGGGACTGAACTGTCCAAGTTATCCACATGGTCCAGTTCCTTAGACTTCACTAATGTGTACGAAGCATTTACAACACCTCCTGCAGAATGTTTAGTCTTTAAACCTTCAACACCGTCCTCCCTGCTGTCTTCACAGCTGCCACAACACACACAGGAATTAATTAGACAGTTTGTGGTAGCTATGCTGAGTTTATGGGATTCATCCACCTCCTCATTTGCTAATGGATGAGAGGATCCAGGAACACAACTAATAGCTGCTTCTGGAGTTGTGACTGGGGATTCTGAGCTAGAGGGAGACTTAGGATTGAATATTACAGTAGCAGATATTTTCATTCCCCCTGTCCTGTGAGCAATCACTTCTGCTGTTTCTGCGTCATCACCATACGCATCCCAGCCATTGAGGTATAACTGTGAGTCCGGACCTTCTAGACAGCTGCACGAATTCAGAACTGCAATGCCAGACACCTGCTTTCCATCTTCAACATTGTTATTATTGCTTAAGTCACTTTCAGCGTCTTTTAAAAGCAAAGTTTCCTCTGTCTGATGGCCGTTCTCATACAGCAAAGCATCTCTATATTGAAGGTTCTGTTTTGAATCGTGGCAAGGGTTATTCACCCAAGCAAAAGTATCACTTACTGAATCCAACCCAGCAAGAGCTTCTCCTGCTCCATCTAGGTCATCCATAAAAAACACTCTGTCCTCTTCATCGGTTAAGTTGTCAAGATGGTGCCGTGTTGGTGAAGCTTCTGTGCTAGAACTATTTCTTAGGGTAGGTCTGTGAGCTGGAGACTGACAGATGCTTGGAGGGGAAAGCAGAGAAGACATTTCATCTCCGACTCTGTGTACCATCCTGTTCAGCTGTTCCAGCTCCTGTTCATCGTACTGCATCGAACAAGCCAGCTCAGCCTCCGTGTTCTCAGCTTTTGCTGAGAGTTCCTTAGGAGGCAAAGTCGCAGTTAAGCCTGGTGTAATGACAGAGGGTACTTCAGGATCTGCTCTAACAGGAAAATCTACATCTTGAGAGATGCAGAGGTTACGTTCCAGTGTGTGCAGTTCATCCTCAGTTAGTGTTTGAAGTAGGTCCCTGAAAATGAAGAAATACACACATCACTTGGCATTTACAATCATAGGAGGCACTGATGTTACAGATTTTCAAAAAGCTTTTACTGTTAGTGCAGAAATCCAGAACTCGGGGGCACAGAGTACTTTCAAATGTGTAACTCACAGTGCATTTGGCATTCATATTCAGAACACGTGACTGCTGATGCCTGAATTTGAGATTAGTCATGCAAACACAGGGTATCAAATGATAAACATGCTTGCAGTGAAGTCCCCAAATAAACCAAAACACACAGAAAAATGGAACTTTCCCTCTCCCTATCTACTTACAGTGAGAATGTCACCCACAACTAGATATGTTTGGTCATTTCAATTTTTTAATGCACAAATTTGACTTTAATTAGCAAACCAATCTGCCATCCTTCAACTAGATTCTGGAAAATATTCTGCAAAAGACTACTGCAGAAGTTTCACAGCATTATATTGTCAGATAAAAGAATTAATTAAAAATAGTAATATCACATATGCAACACTGATATCTGGAATAGGGATTAGATTCACTGAAATAGGGATTAGAAGTTGGCTCCCTCCTGTCTTGAACACTTAGCTCAGTGTTCTGTTTTGGCTGGGATAGAATTAATTTTCTTCACAGTGGCTACTATGGGGCTGTGCTTTGGATTTGCGATGAAAACAGTCTGATAACCCAGGGATAGCTTTGTTTTTGCTGAGCAGGGCTCACAGAGAGCCAAGGCCTTTCTGCTTCTTGTACTGCCCCACTAGTGAGGAGGCCTGGGGTGCACAAGAAACTGGGAGGGGACACAGTTGGAACAGCTGACACAAGGACATCCCAGACCACGTGGCATCATGCTCAGGATATAAAGCTGAGGGAAGAAGGAGGAAGGGGGGATGTTTGGAGTGATGGCGTTTGTCTTCCCAAGTCATCAATACGTGTGATGGAGCCCTGCTGTCCTGGGGATGGCTGAGCACCTGCCTGCCCATGGGAAGTGGTGAATTAATTCCTTGTTCTGCTTTGCTTGTGTACGTGGCTTTTGCTTTACCCATGAAACTGTTTTTATCTCAACCCATGAGTTTTCTCACTTTTCTGATTCTCTCCCCAAGCCCCCTGGAGGGGTGAGTGGCTGTGTGGGGCTGAGCTGGGGTTAAACCACAACTCATTAAGGAGTTAAGCTTCTGCATGATGTTAAGAATCAGGCAGGTCTAGAAGCAAACATTTAGCTACTTAGTAAACTGCGTTTTCAAGAGACATGCAGCATCTCCAGTGTTACCAGGTGTCCTCAGTATTGCAGTTTAGGGCTATGAACACCTGAAAATAAAGTGTTATAAGTGCTTTATAACTTCAAAACAAATCCAAGGACACAGCAGCACTTAATTTTAGATCTGAGTTTCATTTATGCTATCCTTGTCAATAAGAAGCCACATATAAATGTATCCTCTGTCAAGAACTGCTGTCAACATTTCCAGAGACCAGCAAGTATATTTTAGCATAAATGAACGGGTGGGAAAAGCAAGACCTGCTCAACAGAGGAGTCCATTATTCCTCATGTGTTTGGGAATCATTTGCTAGCAGGTGGCACACAGATGGCACCACAATAATAATAATAATGATGATAATATGCACATTTTAGAAGAATTCAGTCTAAACAAGAGGATCAGAAAACCTGAAAGAAACATTCAGCACATCTCACATCTTGATTTCCAGTCACTGGTTTGCATTCTTAATTTGTTAACTCAAAGACCAGCTCCTGTTCATCACACTGCAAAAAAATTTTCTTTGCAAGTACCACCAGTTTTTCAAACAGCTCAAAAAATACATCACTAGTATCTGACTTGTGTATCAGCTACCTGCAGTCTAAAACAATCTTACAGTGCAGATAAGCAAGCTTAAGTCAGAATAAATTTGTGGTTATGTACATTCCACACAATTAACATACTTGTTTTTTAAACCTTACCTTAAGACTATTATGAAAAAAAATTCTAAGTCTCCAGAAGAAATATAAGAACAATTGCACCATCATATCTTCCCCTTAAAAAAACGCCATTTACCTAACAAAGCTATAAACCAGTATTGCTATCTGGCACACTAGAACATTTTAAATACCTATACATTCCTTTCTTTCGTCTAAACAATATATAATGATATCATCTTACTACTCAGATCTTTTATTTAAACAGCAATCAGTGTCTGTAAGAAATCAAGTACTTTAACACCATCTTAAAAGCAAACTGACAGAGAATGGTTTAAGTTTTAAGGTCAGCATGAAAATAGCAACAATACTATTGTTTATTTTTGAAACTATACAGCAGAATGAATAAAAATATAGAATAACATGACTGTTGCCATGAGGCTTTGTGCCATGAATTTTCACTTTGTTAGTTTTTACAGAAACACTGTGGTGCAGGATTCTTTAAGCATAAACAAGGTAATGTAGGATTTTAAAAAGAGTTGGGATCTTAAATTTTTAAAAAGTGCAACAAACAAGTAAGCACACAAATGTAACAGGGAAGGGGTTAAGCTTGTCCCTCACCTTCACAGTGATGCTAAAAATATCAGATAGTTTGGGTCAGGCCAAGGACGATCAGGTAGGAATGCCTGGCTCTGATCACAGATCTTAAGGAAGAGCAAAAGCACAGGACAGACACACAGTGATGTCTGCTGAGTGAGTGCATCCTCCTGGCTGCCAGCAGCCTGTAGCTCAGGGATTTCTGAACCAAGGTGGCACCCCTGTGTTCAGCAATCCTGAGAGAACTTTGCTTGCACGGGTTAGAAGGTGAGTGTCAGGAACTGACCAACAGTGAACTGCTTAAACATCAGCTACGCGTCTCCACACACCACAGTCACACACCCTTCTCAAAACATGAGGTAAAAATGAGCAACTTCTACAAACACAGACTATACAAGCAACAGTCAAAGGAATTTGCTTTCCACCCAAGCTCATCAGCGTAACTGGGAATGATGAAATGGGCCAAGGGAATATCTAAGATCGAATCTTCTGACTTTGAGCATCTAGTCTGGGGTTCTGTTCAGTCTCCAGAACACCACATGGCAGCACCCAGGATTCCTGGATGCCCAGAGCTGTTCTGCTTCCTTTTGAAAGGCTGCTCAGACCTATCCAATACAGGTTTCACACATTCATTAGAAAATAAGCCCTGGAAACACATATTTACTTTATACTTGCTGGATTCACTGACTTGAATGATGAACTCTATTTCTGCCAATAATACCACCTCAAAATTTAAGATTATTTGTGTGCAGTTTTGAGGATAGTAGATAAAGCCTGATTAATAATAATAATCATCATCATCATCATCAGTGAAATCAGTCCTTTTCAGGTGAATCAGATCCACACTGCCTGCAAGGGTAACATAACCACTTGAATTATATGTGGTAGTCTAGCAGCCCTGAAATTTCAGTAGAGAAGTAATCCTGCTTTAAATTCAAAGGAAATATGCTCATTTTCCCAATTCAAACACTGGAAACTTTGCTATTAACAAATACAGCTTGTTCTAAAAGAAGTTCAGGCAATTATCTTCACTGCTCTGGTTAAAAATTCCCTAGATTCACCAGCCAGTTTTAAAGGTGACAAATGTTTGATTAACAGTTACCTTTTAGATACACTATATATATTTGTTTATACAGGATTCACTGCCAGCATTAGGAACATGCCCTATTTTAAAATCCCTATGTAGATATTGAGAACAAAAAAAATGCCAACCAATAATACAGAAGGAAACGTGAAATCTCACTAAAATACTAAACATCAGGCATGATTAGTAAACTGTAAGTTTAACTATTAAACTGTAGCTATTTCAACAGGTCATTTCCTTTCTGCTTCTGCTGAAGCACCTTTAACTCTTTGTGCTCACAAGCAAAAAAAATAATTTCTCCCTCTGCTTTCATTATTCAGAAGCCACAGGTAAGAAGAGCTTCTGCAATCCACCCTGACAGCAGCAGTGTGCTTTCTTCTCAGAGAGGCTTTAGAAAACACTGAATTTAAAATAGTGCATGTTGAGGTTTCACCTGCTTTTACTCTTTTTGGCATTGTATCACAGGAAGGCAATCTAGCTTTCAAAACATGAGGAACATTTTTCTTTCAGTGGTTACAGCTACTGGCAGAAAAACAAAGCAAGTTCTTCAGACGTGCTCTGCTTGTTACAAGTAGTAGTAGAAATTTACTTTGCCTGTTACAAAACCAATCAACATATTTTACTCTACTGCCAATATCCAGGGAGCAGAAATTACTTCTTCAAAGATCTGAGGCCAGATGTCCATTTAAAGACAAGTTTGTCTAAACAGAGGACAGGGCCACAACACCCCTAATCTTGTGCATTCCTCAAGCCTCCTCCATTAACTTCGCTCCTATTCTGACTAGAATTTTAAATTGACTTGTTTTCAGGGAACAGCATCGTTGCTATTGCCAGCCTGTGCTTCAGTTCATGCTCTGAGCAGGGCTGTCTTTATGGAGCTGCCACTGTAAGAGCACGATGCAGGTACAGGGAATGCCACATGCACCCTCCTGCTTCTGCACACCAAAGCCCGCAGATCTGTTCAGATAAATCAACGCCGAGAAACCCAAACTGATATATAACAAACAGCACCGGTACTCCTTCACTGAAAAAGTTTTAAATCGAATAAAGGTTTTGAACACATCCACCTTGGAAAACCTAAGCAGTTTCCCTTCAGTCCCTGCCCACACTTGAAAAGAATACAAATTTCACATGGCCCCCCCCAGTCGTTTAACACACCGACAGCGTGCATGCTGCATTGGATTTCTAATCAGTGATACAGAATGGCCTCAGTGCGCTTAAAATGGTATGATCCTCTGATTCTGCACCACTTGACCTGCAATCTGCTTGATTCTGCACCACCAAAATCCATCGGGGCCCCGCCTTCACTTGCAATGGTCCAGAAAGAAGCACCAGGCAAGCAAGGAGCTCTGAAACAGGGCAGAATTAAGGAGTACTGCAAAATTCCCTCTGAAAATCTCTGTAAGCAGCCTCACGTGTATATATACTTTATCACAAGAATGTTCAGTGTCACAGGCATCTAAGTTAGATATCTAAGCATATACCAGATGATATGCTCTGTAATTCCTAAGAAGATTGCAGTAGTTTTGCAGAAATGGTTCAAGTGTCTCAGTTTCGAAGGAAGAGAGATAACACTACTATATAATTACGTATTGGTACATGGATAAAACACCAACGTTAATGTCTCACATCCAAAATAGGAGTCAACACAAGCACCTGGCTTAGATATTAATTAAAACATTCAAAGCTGTAATTTGCTGCTCGACCTTACCAAAATCTAAGCAAGAACCCTTACTGCTTTTGCTCAGAGAGTCCCAATAATCTCTATTGTTTTCAAAGTTATCAGCCACCAATAGGAAACAAAAGTTTTCCTAGCTAATAGGTATTTTTCTCTGCTAGTTCTGATTTAATTATGTGGATCCACATAATTAACTACAGTACTTATCTCTGCCTTAAGGATATTTTAGGATAATACAGTTTAAAATTAATTACCTGTAATCCTACAAAATAATCAGCTGTGTATTTGATGTTACTCCATGAGTTAAAATACTGAGTTGGCTAAAAAGCTGTAGAACTTTACAGAGAAATTCACTGGGATGTGACCATATTCTGCAGTAAGATGTTCTATGTTCTTCCAACAGGCACACAACTGCAGTACAAATGCAACTATTTTAACAGAAGACTACTGAATCTATTTTCATGCCTTAACTACTGGTGATGGAGACTGGAGAAAGACTCCAGGAAAAAACACTCCTCCTTTTCTGGGGAGCAAAAATATTGATATCAAGTATCTTGTTCCATCTTCCTTTACAGGTTTCTGTGAATGTTCTCACAGAGTAGGAATTGTAGCCTGATGAGTTAAAAAAATCTGTGATAAGAAAAAAAGAAATCTAGACAGCTCAGGTACTTTTAAAAGTAATTCAATTACCCTACATGAACAGCACACTAATTTGTATCTCATTTCTTATTTTCATTCAACGTGTTTTTCATTCAAGAATATTACTAAAGTAATATAGTAATATATATATATTGCTTTTTGAGCCCAGCTCTTGCCAATATTTGAGCTCCTGCAATTCAGAGACTGCCAGAGATGGAATTTCTCATTACTTCTTGCTTGAATTTTTGCTCTGATAGATGCTATCTCACTAAGAACACTTTGCAAACTTTGTCTCCTAGACAACTGAAATCACATTTCTTAAATGTTCCCTTGACAGATTAAATATGTCTTAAAGTATATCAGAACATTTTCCAAAACCGAATATGAAAGAACTTTCTCATTTTTTAAAGTTTGACTGAAAATTGCAGTTATTGAACAAACAAGCATTTTACTAATCTCTTTTCAACCCCAGAACTAAGTTCACACTAACTGAAAATTAAATGGACAGAGCAAAAAACTGACTTCATTGATTTTCATTTTCCATGTTGTGAAATATAAGGAGTAAGCAGAAAGCAGAGATCAGAAGTATAGCAGCTTTTACATATCCTTTTGGCTTTAGTCAGCCAGTGGAATGCTGGTGAAAATATCTGTGATGGCCATATATTGGGAATAGGGTATTTTATTGTAAATTTCATGGACTTTTTCAACTTTGATATGAATAAAGTCTTTTGCCCTTCTAATGTAGGCTTTGCTCCTCAGTTAACGTTGCTGTGCTTTACTCAATGTTTTATAAAATCCTAATCACTCAAAAAGCCCCAACAAACCAAACATGTTGATTTGTCTATTTTAATTCTCAGATTTCAATACGAGTTGTACCTAAAAATAAGACTTCTAGACAGAAATACTAGGAAATCTTCAAGGGACACAAGAGGATGTGGTCTAGACACTCGACAAAGCAAACTTCGGGACCCCTCTGAACCACCCCTGACAGAGTTTACATTCTCCCTCAGGAGACGCTTCACCTCGCATGGAGGAGAGGAGATTAATCGGGATTAACTACATGAAAACTATTCTTACATCAAACTGTCACTGTGATATCCAGGGAAGGCAATAAACAGGTGAAAACTGGACACAAAAAACCCAAACCCTGTCAAATTATCTCTGCAGAATTCTAGGAACAAAATTTGCAGTTGCTACATAAATTTGAATTTTAAGAAAATAACAGGGTTTGTGGGTATAGAAAACTTATTTTAACACCCAAAGGGTGAATATAAAAAACCAGGATGTAGAGATCCTTTAAAGATTCAGCTTGATTTCTCCAAAGTAGAAATCTTCTGAAGATTTTTAAAGACCTCAGCTAAGAAAAAAATATTTTAATACTTTTTATACTTGAGCCAGAGCCCACAACTCCAATGGTAAAGAAGACTGGAGTACTGTGGAAAGAGGTATATATAAAATGATCCATCCTGTAAAAACAGATCCACAATATGAAAAACTGATAGCTGTTTCAATTAGGTTAAGAACTATCTCAGTATTGCATCACAACATAATGAGAAAATGTAATAAGCCCAGCTAACAGTAACACTGATGCTAATTAGAAACAGAATCTCCCCAAAATAAACTGTAACTTTACTATTTCAGGCATCATCCAACCACAAGAAGATCTGAAATGCAATAAAGTGATACTCAGAAAAAAAGAAACTACCACAGAGATTAAAAGTTCAGAAAACTCCTGTGAAGTGAAAAACTACATTTAGTTATTTCACGGGTGTATCAGGCTGACGAGAGGAAAATGCAGTTTGTGGTTTCACATAGCAAACAAATATACTTTTCTAAGCATTTATGAGTTCTTTCTCAGGCCTCTGATTTTCAATTCAGAAGAGACGCAGTTACAACTATCTTTTATTACTTGCCTTATTTTTCTTAGCAAAGTGTGAAAAGGTCTGAAGAGTTCAGACATATCTTCTGGTTTATGGTCCAAGTTTAATGGTCCCTCAGAGTAGACAACAAGGCCACTGTAATTCAAACACATGCATGAACACACAAGAAAATCAGAATTTCATTACACAGAGCAACAACTGAATAAAGTCAGAAAAGCAACTGTACATAAACATTAGAACTATATTTAACTTACATCTTGTTATCCTATTCTTGTCCTATTCACCCACAGTTAGAATTAAATGGTAACAGGGAAAAAATCCCTTCCCCTCTGTCCATCCTTCCTTACACATGGGAGAAAAAGCAATGAAAGAACATACATTTATTTCATTGCTGCAGCTGACTGATTAAAAAAAAGCCCAAAAGAAACGTATTAAGTAAGTCAGGGAAAGTCCACTGATTTGAGAGACTGAAATGGCTTTTCCTTTCCAGTCTTAAAAACTTCTAGGCAAGACAGCTGACTCCTGAGCTCCTATTGTTCTACCTCTAAGGTAAATATAACCTGCTATCAACATATGATAAAAAAAGAAAACAGATTTCCTAAATCACATAAACCACATTTTGATTACACCATGCTTCTAAATCAACTCAGCTCTTGTAGAAATTTCCCCAGAAAGGTTAGTTCACAATCCTGAGAGCCTCCATGTAGTTCACTGCAGATATCCCAATGGTTCCTCCTGACCAAATCACTACTGCCCAAACCAGTCTGTGTGTCAGGGATTAAACAAAATTCACCTTCACCATGTCTGCTGCATCGTAACAAACTGTGTCTGTGAGAGTGGATTCCGCCCACACTAGGAACCACTCTACTTAAAACTGTTTAATCCTCTGCCCACTGCAAAAACAACGTATGTTTCTCAGAGGCAAATGGATCACACGTTCTCACACTCAAGATTACATAGGTTTTCTTTTCCCCAGGCCATTCTCCTCTTCCTGCCCTTGGAGTCAGTGTTCTGTTACTCAAGGTATTTCAAATGTATGTTCCTTTTCTTAAACTCGAATTACATGTTGCTTCAGCAAGCTACCCAGCATCCAAATCATCCAGAGTAACAAGGGATCCTTGGCTGACAAGACTGTTAAAGTCTTTTTGCTCCTCAATCGTTCCCTGTGTGACCATCAAAGACGGCAGCAAAGCTGATGTCACGAGTTAGGTGAACTCCACTTAGGTATTAAAAAAAAAATACCAGGGAATTAGGGTTTTGAGGGCAGGAGCAGAGGAAGAAGAGATGAGAGAGAGGAAAGTTGAGAAAAGTTGCTTCTTTTGTAAGTCACCTTTTTTTTTGGTGGCTTAAAACCAATTATCCTGTTACCAGGGATAATTTTTTTTTATATGCTTCCCAGGCTTCAACAAGCAGGCTGCCATGAAGTGATGCAGTTATTGCTGACTCATGTCTTATGTTCTGCCTAAACAAATATTACTGCTGTGCTCAGTGGAAGCTTGAGGCTGCTCTCACCTAACTTCTACCTGATGCAAAGTCACTGTTCCTTTGCCTTTCCATAGAGCTTAATTCTCAGAAGAAATTAAAAGACAGAAGTGGGCTACAGTACTACAAAATAAAAAAAGGTTATGAAATGGCTTCTGTATATGTATAAGATTTGAAAGAGTTCTGAATATAGCCGTAGCATGGAAAGAACTCAAAATTGTGAAAAAGTGTGTCTTTATATTTCCTCTGAGGTTCAAAACCACTGACACCTGTTGGGATAACAGATAACATGCACTGTATAACATGAATGTGATGAACTGATGTCTGAAAAGAAACCTTACACAAAAATGGCCCTGAAAAGTATTTCTTATAGGACTGAGCGGATCCAGCACTTCTCCTTGCCCAGATCCTTCCTTCTCGTGAGGACACAGAGCCACAGCCTGACAAGTGGGCATTGCATCCATTTCGGATTTAAAGGTTTCTCCATTCACAGCCCAAATAAAAGGCTTAAGTTTCTTCCAGACAACACTGTATTTGGATGGTGCAGCTTTGCTCTGGAACTTCACATGGCAGTGATTTATTTGATTGATATTCAAATCACTGGATAATTAGGAGCAGTTAAACTTTTCCTCTTCTCCTTCTCTATCCTTCTTTGTAATTTGGGATAGACATGGTCTATTTTCCAGAGAGCCCTTGGTTTTCCCTTTGGTCATGATGTATTCCTCTTCACTGTGTCTTGCAACAGCTTCAAACTGAGTTCTCACATTCCTGTTGTCTTTCAGTAATCAGACTATTACTGTTATTATTTTTAGAATGACAATTACAGACAATATCCTATTTAACAGGAAAAACAAGCCATGGGGATTTCCTGAGGAGAAGTGTGTTACACTCGGGATTTGAGGTTTCTTACTCTCCTCAGTTATACTACTTATATTAGCTAACTTTAAAACATTCACAATGGTAAAATATTAAAAATATGCTGGCTTTACTCCAGAGAAGCTGCTGTCTTAGTAAATCACGAACACTCATTAGGAAAAATGCATCTTATTTGTTCAATACTGCAAAAACTTCGTGAAGTAAAAACACTGTTACAATTTAGTTGTCCTGAGTGGTCAAAACAGGACACAAATCTACACAAAAGTTACACATGTTAATGCTTTCCTTGAAGAGAATTAAGCCTAACTCAGTGGTTCCAATGCAGTTTGCCATGATAATTTCTTTTCAACCCAGAGTCATTGAGAAAATATACAAATCTTACTGAATACTTTTGGTTTTCAAGAGTTGTATCCTTAAGTCATACCATTTTTGAGTGACACAAAGTATGTGCTATCAAAAAATATTTCTGAGAACATGACATTCCAAAGACTGACGTTGCTAACTTTTAAATTTTGCTGGAGGATGTCTGATCAATTGTTCCTGCTTTCTATATTTAGAGATTTATCAGGTTTTTTTCATCTTGATATTCTACATGAAACTGGTAATCATTTCTACTAATTTAAAACATAATCCTACTCTTTAACTTTTTTTAAAGAAAGTACAAGCAAACGCCGGTGAAAGAAAATATGTCAAAATTCCGAATGTGTTTTTTCAGATCTTCAGTAAACCTTTAAATGAGGCAGAATGGAGAGTAGTTAAAAAATTACTTACCATACAATGGCTAATCTTGGAATTGTAAACATTAAAGCTGGCTCATAGTCATCTATCATATCTTGAGTGAGGTATCCAAGCCTTAAGGCTCTAAGCAGAAGAATAAAATGATTTAGTAAGAGATCAAACTCTTGAAGAATACATTTCACTAGGAAAAAAAATTGAAAAAATGTTATAAGCCAAACCAAACTGATAGTATTTAACTTCTGAACTATTTTTGTACAATCTAAACTTTGTATATTACTGACTGCTTTAGTTTTACTTTAAAAAAATAGTGTAAGACAAAAAATTAATGTAAGAAAAAAATCCCCTTAAATACTTAAAGCTTTTACAGAAATCCAACCCCAAATTTAGTTTTACACCATATTCCTTTTTTTTTACCATTTCAAGTCAAGCTTCAGCCTGTTGCTGAAAACCACTACTGATAGGTTTTCAACCAAAAGAAACATTTTTGAAATAATGGGAAATAGGAGAAAGTACTTGGTTTAATTTTCAAATACAAATTGCTCTAGTCATCTAGTCCAACCCCCCCAAAAATTCAAAACAAACCCTCAACACAGTTCTACCCAGTGACTATTACTGAAGCCTCAGGATTTATTGTGGGTTCAATCCCTCAGGGCCATTCACTTAGGAGCTGCTTCTTGCAGGTCCCTTCCAATTCAGAATGTTCTCTGATTCTAATACCTGGGGGAAACTTTGTTGTCCTCAAATAGCTTCTCAAATGTCTTAAGCCCCTTCTAGACTAAACCCCAGTTTGATTAGAATTTTTACTTGGCTACGTTTTCCAGGTTTCTTCACAATTTCCTCAAATTTCATAACATCCTCAAATTTCCTCTCTGATTTGTCCATATCAGTGCTTAAGGTAACACTTAAAACCACACACTAGCCCTGCTTTTGGTCCCCAAAAGAACGGAAACATCTTTTTCTTATTCCTTGTTAGCACTCATCTGTCCAATACTGCTGGTGTGGCCCACTCTCATGCTCTGTTCCTTCCTACAGCCCACTGTCAGATTATCTGAAATTGCAAATGAAACCCCACCTTTTTCCTCTAAGTGGGCAAATACAAAGTCACAGAACAGTCAGGGTTGGAAGGGACCTCTGGAGATCATCCAGTGCAACCCCTTGCCAAGGCAGGCTCACCCAGAGCAGGTGACACAGGAACATGTCCAGGTAGGTTTGGAATGTCTCCAGAAAGGGAGACTCCATGACCTCCCTGGGCAGCCTGTTCCAGTGCTCTGTCACCTTCAAAGTAACAAAATTCTTCCACATATTGAGGTGGAACTTCCTGTGTTTTAGTTTATGGTCATTGCTCCTTGTCTTGTCCCTGGGCATCACCAAAAAGAGTCTGGCACCATCCTCTTGGCACCCGACTTTCAGACATTTATAGGTATTGATGAGATCCCCTCTCAGTCTTCTCCAGACTCAACAGGCCCAGCTCCTGCAGTCTCTCCTCACAGGAGAGATCCTCCAGACCTCTCATCATCTCTGTGGCCCTCCACTGACCATGCATATGTAGTAGCTGAGTATGTGTATATGTAGTAGCTCTCTGATTGATGGAAAGTAATTCCTCCTACTTGTGACCTTCTTTGAATTGCAATCCTGTCTTTTAAAGTGCCTGAAACACCTCTGATCCTGGTGTCATCTACAGATGGGGGCAGTGTGCTCTGTCCTTCATTTCTTAATGAAAGGGTTGACCACACCAAACCCAGGGCCAGCTTCACAAGTTCTCCTCATATGACAGTAAAACACACTTATTCCAAGGGTGTTCTACAGTCAACTGGTGTTCAATAATTCCACTCAGAATAAGGTTTACTAGTTTCCTCTTAAGAACAGTGTTGCACTGTTCAAAAGCCCACTAAAGCTGAGTATTTCACCTGCTGTTCCCCTCTACTGCCCACCTGCTAGGCTAGTTAATCTGTCACAAGAGGGAAGAAAAAAAAGTTGTTCAACAGACTACATTTCCAATTCAGACTTTTCTTTGCACCTTATGCTTCTAAAAGAACTTATGAATTTCATTTTTTTCATCATCACTTCATGCATATAAAGTCAAGCTCCAGTCCTGTAAGACTTAAAAGACCTTTTACCAGTTCTTTATGATAATCACTAGAAGTTAACAATTATTTGAATCCCCTCCCCATGTATTCTTGCATGAAATACCCATTCAGTCTTGATACCTTAAACAGCTCTAGCTTATGTACATATCTATAACTAGGCATATGAATATGAACAATATGAATATTTTTATTGTTGGATTAATAATTTTTGTGGGTTTTTTTTTTTTTAATCTAGAAAACAAAAAAGCACAGGCTCGTGCCTGGCAAGCATCCTTAATACTTTTTAACTTTGGATACTTGGATACTTACTAGAAAAGCAAAACACCAGGTGTTTTGTTTTTTCTTCAAGACTAAAATAAAAGTATTTCCATAAAAGCTCAGATCCAGTCCTTAACTTACCTCTCCACAGTTTCACAGAACAGTACGATTACCTCTTGCTGGACATAGTATTCTTTTGGAGACTTCACAGGCACCATGGCCGACACATAACTACACAGAAGATAAAATAACATACCACTGTTTTACATGCCTTAACAAATAAGATTAGAAATAAACCCAAACCTAGGACAAATCTTCTTAGAAACCTAACCTTTCCTGCACTATTTTGTATTTATTTTGACAGCACTCACTATGGAAATTGTACGGTGCAAGAATCTATAAGAAATACAGCCAAATTACTTATTGCAGACTGAGGCAGTGGAACTCAGTAGTAACTCAGGAATATAATTACACACATTTAGCTATCAGAGCTCTATCCTGTGGGGCATGGGGAGGTTGGTCCCAGAAGGATCTTTATCGCCACATCTTGAAGACTGAGTAGTTTACTCTGCATTTCCTTAAGAAACTGAGTAAACCAAACATTTTATCTCCAAAGGTTTTTCCTGAAATCAGATTAGTGAAACTTCAGTTACCCAGAGGAGGCAATTTATGACACTTAAGGTTTGGCCTCACTTCTATGTGCAATTACCTGCAGAAGCACTAGTTCAACAAGGTAAGAAACACTGGTAAAAGCTAAGTGGGTTTCTGTCACTGTACTACTTAATTGGTCATTTGCACAATACAATTAACACAGAAAGAGAAGAAGTTGTTTGCAAAACCATTGTAAAGAAAAATGCTATATGCATAGAGTTGGTACTGACAGGCCAGAAACTGCACAGGCACTCCCAAGAGCCAGTTACTGATTTTCATCAGTAACACTCAAAACCACACTTAAAAGCACTTTTTGAGGCACTGTTTTCAATTAAAATGTTTTTCAGTGTAGCAGAATAATAATGTTTTTCCTACCCAGAAAAAAAGGGCTTACCTGAATAAAATAATTCAGGGGAATATGTGTATTAAGGAAGGGCAAAGAGTAATGAGAGACAAGACAGGTTATTCCCAAGAAAATTTAAAAGACTACTCAGTTCTAAGAAACATGTTCTGTTGAAGTCAGGAATGACTGTATTATATTAACTCCATAATTAATCTTGCCCATTATCTTGCCCATGGTCAGCACCACAAGCATCTAAAACACATGCAGGTAAGTTGGCTTAAACTCTGAAGGACAACACCAGACTTGGTCAATGTGACCTTTGATGCAAAAAGCAGTTACATTCTCACCCCAAAAGCAGTTATTTTTATTTTTGCTATAAACCTTCAAGTCATTTTTCAATCTCAAGTTTTCAAATCAGTGAGTTTCTGTGTTTAATTATGGCTTATGTAAAAGCACTTCCTTCAGCAGAATTCAATTTGCCTTGTTAAATTCAGTGGGTGCATCTTGCCTGTATCTCTAAGCACAAGAGAACAAAACCTCAGTCTCTAGAATATTTGTTATCATTCTTTTCTTTTTAAACATCTTGTATTTGTTGCCTTTGCTACGACAAAGAAAACATTAAGAGATGAGATTTATGGTTTCCTTTTGTGTCTTGGAAATTCTCCCTTGAATGCCATATGCCAGTATGTAAATTGAAGATTATAGTTTAGTTGAAGAGAGCAAATTTTGATTGCTAAAAAGCTATTTAGTTTTCATTATTGCAACACTGAAAGGAAAAATCTAACAATACAACAAATTACTAAAGAATTCAAATACCATCATAAAAAATTTATACTTTTTCCATTAAGCAAAAACAGAACAAAACAGCCAACTTCCAAAAAACCAACAAGCTACACACGACTTCCAAAAACCAACAAGCTGCAGCGGCCAAGCCAATGCTCACAACCCACTTACTTCAGCTCTTTTACCTTAATTCAAACTCAGCAAAAAGGACATCAAAATGCTTGAGCGAGTCTTTCATTTTTTCTGTGTAGAGGTTCAGATCCCTTAAGGCCTGGTCCCGAATGATGTTTCTGACTTCCTCTAGGCTTCGGGTCAGATCCTTGGCCAACGGCCTCATAGCCATACTCTCAATTTCACGATTCATAATAATAGAACCAGCAGCCAAACACTGTGAAACGTATGAAGAGACAAAAATATTAGTTTTTACGAAGTTACTTTTGTATTTAAAAACAAAGCACAAGATGTTCCATTTAATACTTTGAACAAGGGCAGTAATTAGCCCCAGTTGGCTGCAAATCGTTAAACAAGTGAAAGATTTAAGGCTGGTATGCCAAGAGTCATCAGCTTTCACATCAAGGGTTAGGGAGCAGCTCAGCCAAGGAAACGTGAGAATGGGGGGACGGTTCAAGTGCAAGAAGTGCTGACAGAAGAACTTAAAGCTATTCTCCCACTAGTCAGGCAATAAGCACTGGCAGGATATATACTCCATGTATACAAGGACTGCCTGCATTAAAGGGATGTGAATCCAGCAAAATTATGATCCATGGACTGTTCTGACTCAGGCTAGACTGCTCAATTTTGTAAAATAAATGTATTCCTTATAAAAAGAATAGAAATTCTGCAACTGTGATGTCTTTTACAACAAAACTGGTTACACTGGCTATCAGAGCACAGAGCCAGTTACACCAGTATTCTGCTTCCCACAGAAATCGTGATTATATTTTACAGGAAAGAATATAAAAACCAGGTCACCGAGTGACGTTTCCCTTTCAGTGTCTGGAAAGAAGCTATTTAAGAGACTTCTTGCCCCAGGCATTATACATGGACTCCTTTTGACCAACTGACAAAGACATTAAAAGTAGATTTTTACTGTAATACATTAACAAAACTTTTCAAGAGTCTTGCTGTTAAAAACAACTGCTTGCTTTATTCCTTTATGGATACGTTTGGAAGGCAATGAGCACTGCTATAACTCATACTTGCTGTATTAATGGAAGTATTTTTATTAATTGAAAATATATAAGGTGGTTCTAGTCTTCCAGTCTTAAAGATCTCCTTTCCCCTCGCTTTTTTTAATCTCCACTTGCAGCTGAATCCCTCCCCTCTCCCCTGCACTCCTGTGGATGGGAGGTATTTCTGCAGCTCTCTAAGGGGGACCTGCAATCCCAGCCCTTTCTCAGCAGCCTGATGCACTGATTTGTGTTTTAAGGGCACTCAGAGGAGATCATGTTCTTACTTCTTATGAGTCAAAGCAGTATTTGTGGGAAAGCATGGATAAGGCAAGTGTTACTTGTTGATAGGTACTCTCAGTCTGATAACTCAGTGACTGCACTGACAAGCACACAAGTGTATTCTCAGAGTCCACAGAGCCTTCCTGCTACATGAATTCACAGGAGGACAGTGCCTACAGCAGGAGTTCGCATTACATCATCACTACATATGTTACTTTTGCTGAAACCAACAGGTGTCTCCAGCCTGATGTAATCCCAGTTTGTTAGACCTGGAGACAGCGAAAGTCTGGTTTGGGAAGAGCGAAGGCATTAGCTTATGTAACACAAACAGTGAATAAAGGGAGAGGTGCTTTTTTCTGTTAGAAAATACTGCCTCGCTGATTCCCTCAAGCATCTTCCACAACGCAAGAAGCCACTACACTGGCTGGCACTTTCCCTGTGTTTTCGCTGCTGTAATCCCAGTTTGTTAGTTCCTTAGAGTACGAAAAGGTGATGGGATTCACCGGGATTCGTAGTGGATGGCTGTACAAAGAATGACCCCAACCAACACGGCAGGACCCCATCAGTTTAAAACACAGGATGGTGCCACCTGGATGATGGCAGTGACTGACACGTGATAATGAGAAGAAAAACTGCTGTGGTTTTCGCTGAGGGCAGGGCTGCAAATCACTGACATACCAAATTAATTTTGTAAATTCTATCTGAGACTTCCCTGACACAGGGGAGCCTACAATTAACAACTGCCAAAAACAAGTTTCAGAAGCAGAACATAATGAGGCATATTGGACTGAACAAGACAGGAACTCTTCATGGAGAACATGCACTTAAAAAGAGGAACTGGTAGAGAGAAGAATGGATAATAACAGGAGCAGAAGGATTGCTTTAAATACAGGAGAGGCAGAGCTGAAAACAGCACCAGTTGTGTAGTGAGATGTCTAGACTACTCCCCCCTCAAGTCTCAAAAATCCACGAAGCCTTAAGTCTCCCTCAGGCCAGCAGAACTGAAAACATTAGGTTTATCACTAAAAATGCCACAATGATTTATTTTTTGTTTTAGCCAACAGACATCAGTACTAATGAATAAATATCCTGCATAACACATCCTTTTTTCTGACACTTCAGGCTTCCCTTGGTTAAAATAATTAAAGCTTATTCACTAAAACAATGCCTTGTTCCTACAGGTTGCTGTAGAAGCAAGTCTTCGAGAAAAACCAGTTAAGAGAAGTGGACTTCAGTGTTTTGCACAGGAACCATTATATTTTTAGCATGTGCATGAAACAAGCAAATGATGTGCAACAAATGACAGCTCCCAGTTACATACATATAGTGTGAGTTAAAGCATTACACAGCCATCAAAATCAAGTGACAGCACGCACTTGTTTTTGTTGGAGATTAACTTTTATACAGATAAAATTCCCTAATATACTTTTTTTCTGAGATTTTCAAAGCATGAGACACAAGATGGCCCATCAGGATTTAAAAAAAAAAAAAACAAAAAAACCAACCAGAGTATTTATCAGATGCTAACTCACAAAAGAATAGTTTTTAAGAGGTGGTTATAATGAGAGCACACGATTATGAAAATAAACTGGTGTGCTGTTAGCTCAACCAAAGCCAAAACTGTAAAGAATCCTCTTGGACTAAGCACCCAGAGCAAGTTCTCACAGATATTTACTTTGTTTTGTAATTATATTTACAATTTTCAGAAAAGTCTCAAGATATACTTGTGGCTTCATGCCACAAGTGAAAAAAAAAAAAAAAAAAAGGTGTCTATTAACCCCAAGCAATAGAAATATGACAGACTTACCTCTGCTCCAAACCAAAGCTGTCCTGCAAGGTTGTCATGGCGTATTTCCTCAGGAAACTTAACACAAAAGTCTCGGTTGGCCCGTTCATGTGGAATGCATTCATCCATGATCTGATTTATGATGTTCAAAACATTATCCTGAAGCAAAACACAGGATATCATACATACTGTTCCCAAAGAAAACCCACAGTTTTTTTTTAAACTTTTAATAGGATTTATTAGTGAGGCACCAATTAATTAGGATGGATGGAAAATGAAGTATTGAACTCTCATGGTCTTCATAAACACAGAGAAAATAGAGGATAATATTGCACAGAAAGAAGAGCACCAAACTTCAATCTTCCTAATTTTCCTAGAAACCGTTTCTCAGATTATTTGCATTTAACTTTGACTAATTTACCGGGACTTCTGATGAGGAGGCATGATTTAAAGAACTCATTACCTTCAGTCATTTGTCTCCAAAATATCAGTAAATAAACTAGAAGTACAAGACAATTATGATTCTTCCATTTCCCCTCACCAGTCCCAATGATACACACTTCATTATTCCCCAAAAGAGCACCTGACAGAGTACCCTGAAGCTGCTAAAAATTGGGCTATATTGCCACCACTGTGGTTGAATAGACTTAAACACATCCTAGGAATCTAAAGCAGGAAGTTTCCACACTTGAGTCCCCAGTGGGCAAGGGCTGGTGCACTTACCTGCCACCTCATCACCCAGACACCCAGGAGGATAAGGGGACACTGCACAGATCAGAGTGTTAATAACTGCTCTGATCTACATCTGCACCAGGATAACAATCAAAGACCTACAAGCAGTTTCTTGATATGCAGTAAATAATCTGTATTCATTCATTTGAAAAGATAATTTTCATGTACCCCTGCTGGGAACTGCACGGAATTTGATTAACATAATAAAGGTAGATTGAGAGCATGAAAAAGGCTGAGTGCTTTCATTAAAGATGTTTTGTCTGTCTCATGCTTCTTCCGCTATTTACAGAAATCACGTTCTATTTAAAATATTTTTCAAGCAAATACAACCCAATCTGTCTGTACAAAACTGTTTAACAAACAGAATTGCTTCAAGTCTACACCCCACTGTTTTATTTTCCTCTGCACGTAAAGAATAATAGAAGACAGGAATTCTGAAGAAATCTGCCCTGTTAGTATGTTCCCCACGGAGAAAGACAAAACCTACTTAACCACAAGAAATTATTCACATCTTCTGCAGTTTCTGTGCAGACTGCTGCAACTGCTGTTGCTACAAAATAATCTAAACATTAATGCTGTAATCACAGTTGTCTTCCACCAAAATAAATGAATAAATTAACCCTGGCAATATTTATTACACATTGGTATAAGGTACTTGACGCATTAACAACTGAAACATTTTTACATTAAAGTATTTTTTGCAAGGCTGTAATGAGAGAACACGTTTCATTTCAATAAAGTTAAAAACAAACAAACAACACCCCATATGTTTAAAACACACTGGTACACGGAATATTCAAGCATCTCCTCTAGAAACAAACTTGAAAATCAAATGCTCCCTTCCTTCCGTTTCTTAATTGGTGGTATTGATTTTACTTCTCTCACCATTATTGAGCTAGGTCTAGCTGGGCAACCAAAATATTTTCAAAGCAGGTCCCATAAGAAAAACAACTCCTAAAGCACTTAGCTCCTACCCAAAGTTACGGAGCAAAGAATGAGACTGAGGATAAGAAAAGAAACCAAACCATTTAAATTGTAGAAGGGCGTGAGTCACTCATGATGTATTTTAAATCAGTTATTACTGATCTATTTTAAGAACAGATGCTTTGCCTGCAGCTCCCACTTTATCACCAGAGCAGTACAAGTTGGTCTTTTTCATTAGGATGAAAAAGCCACATTCCTGTTCTCAGAGAATTAACAAAAGTTTGCAAAGACCCTTTAGCATTGGAGAGATAGAGTGGTAAAAAGTAATCCTAACAGTTAAATTTAACAAAAGTTTCAAGAAATACCAAGAAATATTAAGGCAGGGAACTCTGAGAGAAATTCTATTCAAATCTGATTACATATATCAGATTTTAAATAATCCAATTACATTTTATTTTAGGACATGATATTCCAATTTATTTTACTTGCCACCAAACTTCAATATGGGGAAATGCAATTTTTCTCTTGTTTTTTTCTAAAAAGCTATACAGAATAGGATATATTCAAGCCACATTGAAAAGCTCTGCCCCCTAAATTCTATTTTACTTTAATGGATTATTTTTTAAATGCAATCTTATTTGACAGCAGCTACAAGACAGACTAAATTCCCCTTTCATAATCACCTCTATACATACTCCAAATTCCTGATGTATCCAAGAACATTTTATGCAAATGAAGTAAGGCAGGAGGACTCTTACACAGTAAGCAACTATTTCATGTTTTTGTTCTGTTTCTCTAATCATTACACCTGTTAAAAAGTACTAATATGCTGCCTAAATCATCTCAGGGGATAATTATTGTAAGTATCATGAGACGTTATACCTTAATGCATTTAAATCAAATATTGCAACTAAAGGCAACAGGACAAAATGAAGATAATTCAACTTCTTACAATACTACTAAATTTTCAGTGTATCAATATTATGTTTACCACCTAAATGACATTTAATATTCTTCCTCACTTCTTCAACATTCCTATAATCTCTAGATGTCTTTGCTCCAGATCTACCAACACATCCCCACATTTGCCAAACTTTGAGTCAGTTTTCTTTTTAAATAAAACTATTTTTAGCACGTGCAATACTAGTAAGTTAAACCACAGGTAATCAGAATTTTAATGTCCACTTCCCAAAGGAGATAAATCACAACAGCTCCATCTCCAGTACCAGCTGTTTGTAAGGAGTTATCTGCCTTCACATGGGCAGCTGGTCATTCTGTCAAAAGGCTAAGTGAAAAAGCCAATTAAAAAGATGGCCATCTTTTCCTGCACAGTCTAGTGGGGATATTGGAAGATTAGGGAAAGAACAGTTGATGGAACTTTGCTATATAGTGTATGAATGCTGGAAGATTTCTACAACGTGAATTGCTTTTGCTGTTTTAAAATGTGCAATTTCCCAGGTTCTCTGCTGTTCTACAGGATTTATTTTATCCTCCTACAGAAAAAAAAAAAACAAACCCACAACGATTCTCCATCACTTTCCTTCCCTCTTCCATTCTTCTTATGGCACCCAGAGCAGAGCAACTTCAATAAGAAATCTGGAATATTTGCTCCCATAATAATTTCAAATTTCAGCTGCTTTGAAACTGGAAGGATGCCAGCCAGTTTAGACAGACTATCCAAGACATTGTAAGCAAATTAGTCTTTTTTTTAGAAGAGCTTTAAGAAACATTCAATTTATTTAATTACAGCATTCTGCTTTGTAAGCTAATAACGAATGGGTTTGGCTACGTGGTAGCGCTGAAATTTTGCTCTAATTTAAGCAACAGAAATCAATTACTTGGAATTGAAGTAGTAAATCTTTCACTTGATCCATCTTTCTACATAAAAGCCTCCGGATTTTAATGTATCCTTTGGTGGCTTTCTGTGTTATCTCTTGGTTTATTTGCACACAGGGACGTGCACAGTTTCGGTTCAGATGCTCTGTTGAGGCTTTACAGAAGCACAACAGGCACCCACCACAGAGATTCTGCTTTGGGATTTACTCCAACCTCCCCATTTCCCGGAGAACACAGCTCAGTGTTTCACATAACAGAGAGCACTTACATTTCATTTAGATAGGAAAGATAATGAGTGGTAGTGAGACAATGTATGTAGTTAGCCACAGCAGAGGACAAAAAGTTGGTTTATTTTTGGCCTGGCAGTAATTGGCTATATAGTCAATCATCAGAGCACAAAGGTAACATCAATTGCTATATTAGTTTCCAGAAAAGGTACTAAAGAAATGCCAATAAATTCATCTTACTTACACTATAAAGCATATGTTTAGATCAACAAAAGGCAGACTTACCTACCCTTTTGTACATGTCCTTGATAAAATTTATGCTGCTCTTCTACTCCATTAAATTTAATACAACTTTTCTGAGGCCTTCTGCAAGATTTCTTCAAAGGAATTTAAAATATAACTTCCTTTGAGGAAGTACTGTTCAGTACCTCTTTAATATCCATTTTTTGAATTATCAGTAAAATCTATCCAAGGCAACACAGCCTGTGATAACATCTCCATGAGCTGAATAGATGGTATTTTAGCCTCTTCATTTAAATGTCCTCCATATTTTTTCTTGCAGAACTCCTTCAACCTCATGTTATGACAAGATGAACACAAATTAATGCCAAACATAAAGCAAGATTTTATTGTAATTAAAGCAATTAGCTAGCATTCAGGTTTCTATGAGCTACTTTTATTAACAGAAGGAACCCATAATAATGTGTCCTACTCTCTGATTAAACAAACAGGATTTCAAAGGACACACAGAAGTCCTGGCTTCAGAACCCAGCAGGGTCTCTCCAGACAGCTATTCCACATCCAAAGTCTCTCTCCAGGCAGCAGAGTTCTGTGGCTCTCCCTCCAGTCCATCTTGCACATATCGCAAAGGTTCTTTCGGGTTCTTTTTGCCTCATCAGAGAATTGACTTTCCCACTGGCAACACAGCCCCATAGAATCGTTTAGGTTGGAAAAGACCTTTGAGACCATCAAGTCCAACTGTTAACCCAGCACTGCCAAGGCCACCACTAAACCATGTCCCCAAGTGTCACATCTACATGACTTTTAAATCCCTTCAGGGACAGTGGGTCAGCCACTGCCCTGGACAGCCTGTTCTGATGCTTCACACCCCTTTCCATGAAAAAAGTTTTCCTAATATCCAATCTCAACCTCCCTGGTGCAACTTGAGGTCATATCCTCTTGTCCTCTCACTTGTTACTTGGCAATAGTAACTGCCAAGAGAAGAGACAGTCCTCCACCACACTACAGCCTCCTGCCAGGTAGCTGTAGAGAACAATAAGGTCTCCCCTTGAGTCTGCTTTTCTCCAGATTAAAAAAGCCCAGCAGCCTCAGCACAAAATCTGTGCTCAGCCACACTATTTCTGACACAGGCCAGGATGCCACTGGCCTTCTTGGCCACCTGGACACACACACTGGCTCATGTTCAGCTGCTGTTGACCAGCACCCCCAGGTGCTTTCCCACTGGGCAGCTCTCCAGCCACTCTGTCCCCAGCCTGCAGCGCTGCAGGGGGTTGTTGTGACCCAAGGGCAGGACCCAACACTTGGCCTTGCTCAACCTCAGACCACTGGCCTTGACCCATCGATCCAGCTTGGCCAGATCCCTCTGCAGAGCCTTCCTGCCCTCCAGCAGATCAACACTCCCACCCCACTTGGTGTCATCTGCAAACTTATCAAGGATTTTTCTACGTATCAACTTTGGGAAGTAGCTCCTAGTTTAACCTAGCTCACTACAGAGTAGTACCAAAATTCACCACGAAAAGGCAACTTGGATCTGTAGCAATCTAAATTCTGTACTGCCCCAGACCTGCACCAACAACTCTCAGCAAATAAAAGGTGAATCCCCATTCACAGAGGGCAGAATGGAGGAGACGTAATCATGAATTACTGCCATCTTTGCCTTGCCTTCCCCTGCTGCAAAGTGAAAACATCCCGCATCCTCAAAACACTGTGCTGAGCTGGCATGGAGCCAGCTTTCTTCCCTATGGCTCTCTGCTGTAAATTAATTCCCTGACCTGCAGTGCACAGCATTTTCATTCCACTCTGTCCACAGTCTTAGATAACAGGCAGTTTCTCAGAATGACCTATTTGATCCATACGAGCAAGTGGAAACACACGAAAAAACTTGTTAACATGGGAAACTACAATTTAAGACTACAGTACTAAACACTACTGGGACCCTTTCCAAAGAAAAAATATCTCACAATATTAATTACTCCCTACAAAGGATCAAATATGAAACACAGAAAGGAAATAAAATTCCAGTCAAGCATTTTATATTTTCTAGTCATTGTGCTAATAATTCTATAGTGACCAAATGTTTCCCAATAATGATGAAGAAAAGCTGTTAAACAGACAAGATTTTAAAAGATACAATTAATAATTTTATTTTCTGATTAGAAATGTTTAACTCTGCACATTTGTTTTCTACCCAACCGTAACATTCCATTGGTCACTTGACACTACTGGGTGGGAAAAGGTAAATTTAAAATCTGTATTTTTGGCCCCAGTCCAACAGACTCAAATCAACTCTTCTGATATTTATAGGTTAGTTAGTGTATTTAGAACAATTACACTCAATTTCCTTCATTCAGAGTGAAGTATGGTGAAAACATATGAAAAGTTTGACAAGTCTGCCATTTATTTGCAAAATAAATGTTACAAGCTTTCACTCAGCGGCACACCCAAATAGCAAACAGGTACCTGACACCAACTGTGTGAAGATGTCAGGCAGCACAGAAAAGACATCTGTTGGAGCACTGCAGCTCACACAAATAATCATTACTGGGAGTAATGAAATGACAAATGGTGCAATCAGTTATGAAACAACTGAACTGGAGATGAAACTCCAGAGGAAAAACACCCAAATTTACAAGTGCAATTATGACAGATAAAAAGTACAGTAGGAATGTGCATTGTCTCTGATTAAAGCTTAATCTTGACACCATCAATTCAGGAAGGCTTTCCTCAGTTTCACTTTCCTTATTAAACTGGCACTGTCCTCACCTAAATTAAATTAGAAGATATTTTAAATTAGTTGCATAAAAAAGAATAATTTTCTTTGAATAAGGCTTAGCTCACTGTCCCGTCAGTCAACTGCCTAATCCTTCTGGCACAAATTTTTGGCTTTCCTACATCTGCATAAAGTCTCTTAAATACAGAACTCATGCGAATTTTTCTAGAGTCTACCAGTTCTATTTCAGAAAAAGCCTCAGAAACAGAGAGAATTCAGAAAACCAGCAATGCTTCCCTCCTCACCACGGATCAATGAGTAACATCCAAGTGTTCCCATACAACTGAATGGGTTGGAGAACCTGCTTTTGTTTTTACTTCTTCCCTCTCCTGTTAAAAAATACCTGCTACAGTTTCTAAACTTTGGGAACATGAAAGTTTCTTTCAGTCAACTTCTTCCCTTGATCTCAACAATTACCCTGGGGTCTCCTTCATTGACCTCTACTAAGGTAACTAATATAATGTCTCGAGGGATGCAAATTAAGCAGGCAAGAAAGACTTGGCCATTACTTTAGCTAAAAGTACTCCTGGTTCAATCTACCCTGTTTAACCCCTATATCAATTAACAAAATAACATCAGGAATAGATTCTGGGTAACTTCTAACCAATTACTAGGCTTCAGAATCCAGCAGGGAGTTTCTCACAGTTTTGTCTACTTTGTCTCCTTTAATGAGATCTATTTCTGCCTAATTCTACAAGAAAACGTTCTTCAGTGGACAGATGCAATCAAACATGAAAACATGGCACCTCTGAACTGCCTCACTGTTCACAGTGATTATGGTACATACTCCCAGTTTGCTCTTGTCAAGAATGTTAATGATACAATTAGTATTTCTCAGATAACTCATTGCCAATCCACTACAGCACTGTCCTCTGAGTTCTTTAACAGCTCTTCACAGACACCTTTTTCATCACGAGATGCCCATTGATGCTGACTCCCTTTGTAAAAATTGCTTCTCTTCAGCATGGATACAATTCAGATAAAGCATTGAATGAAAGGGCATATTTCCCCCTAGGGATTCTTTATTCTCATACCACTTAAACTTATCAGATAATAGAAGACACCTTCAGATAAGTTTCTTTTACACCTGAAATAGAAAGCCACTTTTCATCACAGACGGGCGTCAGGTCAATCTGCAGTGTCAGCATTTGGCAGCAAGGCCAATTTGAGAAGTCAGCCCCTTATCTCACCTTCTTTGCAGCTTCTGTCCCCACCTCTGGGCTGTCACACGCTGTGTCACCAGCACTCTGAGTTTACCTTGTACTGGGGCACAGTATGGTTTCAGTGCAGTGATCCACAGCAGCCCAGGTCACTTCACTGCTCGAGTTCACAGAATGGCTCTGCAAATACGTGCATCACTACAGCAAATATGTGCATCACTACAGCAAATACGTGCATCACTACAGCAAATATGTGCATCACTACAGCAAATACGTGCATCACTACAGCTGAAGAAGTGTTTCCCAGAGGTACAAAGTTGACTAGCTTATAAACTGGCCATGGATAAGGATCTACAAATCCACTGATCTCAGAGCTGTGCTTCGAGGGATGCCTGCTTAAGTGGGGGGATAGGAACAAGAATAATGTAAATTTGGAATGAAAAACTTTTAAACTGACACTGCCAACAGACCATGGAATAATGCCTAAGGACCTATGTGTGATAACACAGAAATACACATTTGAACACGTTGGGGTTTTTTATAGAATTAAAATTTATTTATCTTGTTTGCCCATACTCAGCTACACATCCAAGCAATAAAGTTAAGAGATTTATGGAAACTAAGATATTTATAACATTGCTACTGACTGCCCAAGGACTTGCTTCAGTCAAAGACTGGGCAGTCCACACGCACAGCTGCTGAAGCTATCATAGGACTCTAACCAAAACCACTCAAATTTACATGAATATTTTTTTTCTGAAATCACTTGATGCATTTCCATTAATACAGCTATAAAACCCAGCACTGGTAATAAAAGCACTGATAGGTTTAAAAGCCTTTACCTGCTAGGAAAGAAAGAACACACTTAGCATTAAATACAAATGAAAAACCTGATTTCACTGATTACAGAATTAATTGAGTAATGCTGGAACTGTGCATCTATAAACAAAAGAAAGGCCAATGTGAAATTATATCACCAATTACATCCAACAATAGTTCAACTCAAAACTGCAAAGCCAAAATCTTTGGAGACTTTTATTCTATGATTGTTCAAACCTCTAATAATTTCTACTGTCTCTGTATTTTAAATGAATGATATAAGGTTCTATTTACATCAAGATAATGCTGTTTTCCTTGTTGAAGAATCCCCTCATAATTTCCTTTTCTCAATTATAAAATATGATTTACTTCTGGTCTCTTATTTGCATAGCAGAATAAGCCAGACAACCACAAATATATTAATTAGATCTACTGAGAAAACTCTTCACATTCCAGCTACAGGGTTAATTTATTTTACAGTCAAATTTGCAAAATCCCTGTGGAGGACAATATTGCAAATAATAAACAAGTCTGCCACTGAGGCCAGAGGTTCGTACCAATGTGTGAAAATCGCAAATACTTTTAAATCCCAGTTACCACATAACTCAAAAGTAGACATGACTCTGCAAGCCTGCTAGAACTCATCCTTTTTTATTTATGTCTGCATCAAACCTAAAAAAAAAAAAAAAAAAAAAAAAAAGAGAAAACAAAAAAGACCTTCTCACAGTATCAGAGCAATTCTAAAGCAGAAATTACAAGAGCTTAAGTCAAGAACCCCGCTCAAGCTCAGTGCCTCCGTTGCACAAATCAATTCAACAAGCTTTGCAGCCTGGAGATGATCATCACTTAACACTTCTACATGAACTATTACACTGTTTTATTATGAACACTATGTAAGTGGAAGAGCAACAACTTTAACAGTAGTTTCAGATACCCCAGGGCAATTGAGAAATCAAGGAATACAAGTAACTGTTGCTTGGTATTTGTGTAAGTAATCTTCAGGCACAGAAACCCTGAGAACTCCAGCGAACTGAAAATGTGTTCTCAGGGCAAGAATTTATATTGCATACATCGTACGGCAGTGTCAAGAGCACTACATCTTTTTAATTAAATTTTGGGCTATTTTCCTGAAATACTGAACAAAGAGCAGTATCAGCAGGTAAGAAGGCAGTTGGCTCCATTTGCTTGGCAGCACAAAGAACGGCCTACCTGGGGTTACGCTGCTGCTGTTCAAAGTGTTGGAAAAATAGCACTAATGGAAATCCAGCAGGAGAAAACAGGTGGTATAAGCAAAAAGGTAAGCTTTCTTAAACAACAGCACACTGCCTGTGTAATTCATTTCACCCAAGTACGTATTTCCCAAAGCCTTTACAGTGGGAAGTTTCCATGTGTGCAAGCAGTGCAAAAGTACGCAGTAGCAAAGCCATCAAACTTGTCCTTATCACAAGCTGCTTTCATATCAATCATCTCAAACTTCTTTGAAGCAAAACTAGCTTGCTAATACTTGTATACTTTCAAAAGTGAATATTTTTTTTATTTACTGTCCTAAAGCCTGCGTTATTTTTCACCAAGAACTCTGTGCAGCAATGACCTAACACAAATTTTCTTTTCCAAAGTGTAAGATGGAGGCAGAAGACAGTCAGTGCATCTCTACACCAAAAAAGGAGCTTGGAGTTATGCTTGAAGTATTTAAGCTTCCCCTTCTCTCTAGTTATAAAGCTGTAATGACTGAACAAGCTACCATAAAGGGTAACAATTTACTTTCTTCCCATCACCTTGAACTCCAGCCATTCAATTAGTAGTCTACTGTTATACACTAATAGTAACAATAGGGCAGTCTGAAGTTATTCTATTCTCTCAAACTCCTATATATTTTGTAATCCCTCCTTGTAATATGTAGAAATCCCGGCTGTGTCCAATGTTTAATATATGTGGATAACCATTTAAAGGTTTTCATCCAAAGGTGCAGCATGAGGAACCAACAAGAGGAGCTTGAAGCTCAGTCCCAGAGACACAATCATCACTGGCCTAAGCAAAACGTGGTGGCACAATTCCCATGACTGGCGTGCCATGATGGATGGTTACAGGCTCTCCAGGAGGGACAGGCAGGGCAGGTGAGGCGTTGTACGTGATGGAGGGGCAGGAATGTATGCAGTTTGCAGTTGGCAACGGCACGGTTGAGAGCCACTGGATAAGGATTAAGGGACAAACAAATGACAAGGATGTTGTCCTGGGAGGAGAGAGGGGAGACCTCATTGTGGCCTACAGCTTCCTCACGAGAGCAAGTGGAGGGGCAGGCACTGATCTCCTCTCTGTGGTGGCCAGGGATAGAACCAGAGAGAACAGCATGAAGCTGGCTCAGGGCAGGTTTAGGCCAGATATTAGGAACAGGTTCTTCATCTAGAGAGTGGCTGGACACTGGAAGAGCTCCCCAGGGAGGTGGTCACAGCACCAAGCCTGTCAGAATTCAAGAAGGGTTAGACAGTGCTCTCAGGCACACAGTGTGACTCTTGGGGGTGCCCTGTGGGGGGCCAGGAGATGGACTTCTACGATCCTTGTGGGTCCCTTCCAACTCAGGATATTCTGCTCTATGATCCTATGATTCTGTTTATTGAAAACTTACTTATGATGACCTGACACACAAAAAAACAATGTTGCACAATACTCCACAAAATATTCTTCATAATAATCCATTATTATGAATTTAATTATTTCACATTAAAAAACAGCCTTTAACTTTCAAGTATGGTAAGGTAACAATGAAAATTAAATTTCACTGCCAAGAACTGTCTTAAAAAAATTAATAACTTGCCTTGTCTTCCTTATCATACTTCTCCAGCATTAAAGAAAAAATAAAAGGGAATTTCTTATATGATTAAGTGAAAAAGCTTCTAACAGAAGAAAACAGACTTAATCCCCAAGTACAGAAACATCACCAAATAAATAATTTGCACGTATTGTTAATCTTGCTAACATGGTGCTACCATGTGCACATGGAGGAAAGAAGGCAAACTGCAGCATATTTAAGTCATGAAACAACATAAACAATTCAGTAGCTGATACTAGAATTTAACTTTTGCAAGAATAAAAATAATTAAAATCTAGCAAATCACACTAGGGCAGAGCTGAGAGTAATCCTCTGATGGCACTGTTGAAGAATGTGGAAGAACTATAAAGCTCCTGATAGTCAAACATGTCACATTACGTTTATTCCTACAGAACTGGATCTGGTACAGTCTCATACTTCACAAATGCTGAGAAAAGTCAGGCTTAAAATGACCTGGGCTCCACTGTCCTCATTTAGCCTTCAAATGCTCTGGGAACTACACCAGTGTGCCTCAGGTCCATTATGTCAATATTCAATCAAGGTAGCAACAGGCCAATTATTCTTAATGTAAAAAGTATGATCTGAGGCAAGTCATCATCCATTAAGAAATGAAACATTTTTTAAAACAGAATTCTAGAAGACTTTAATATCACAGAAATTAAGAGCCTTCTATAGCTGGGTTCTCTCTCACAAAGAATAAAATGTTGTATTTTTTAATTTGAATAAAACTTGTGACCAAAAAAAAATTACTGTTCTAACTGAAGTACAGGTAAAATATTAATTTTGCTCTCTGGTTCTCACCTCATGTTTTATATGGGTGATTACCTCATCTGCCACCAAAAACAGTGGTTTTCCATAGAAGTTTGCATGCAATGAATGTGGTCATCCTGAGCAAATGGTACAGTTTAACCTCGCATCACATTCCTTTTAACAACCCACGCTTCCCCAGCATGCACCATTTAACATAATATAATCACATCCCCTTTTTCACTGATAAAAAATTAATTGTGTTTTGTATACAAAGATAAGTTCCCTTTTCATTATTTAGCAACTTGTCAATCTAGCTTCAGTTTCACCCTTGTGCATTATTGATTACCACCTGTGTTGTCATTTCACGCTACATCAACTTTTATTTATTTTTAAATATATATAATAAAAAAATTCAAATGTCACACACTGAAAGAGCCTTTCCATTTCCCACTGCAGAGAAATCCACACATCCTCTACAACAGAATTCACTGCAGCTCAGTCATGGTTGTCCTCCACTGCTGGCATTTTGCAAACCCTCCAGCAATTTCCGTGTTGTATGTGGTGGTGCTGTGCTGGAGGTCTTGTTTGTTTGGGGTTAGCTTTCTGTTGGGGTTTTCATTGTTGTTGCTGAGTTTGGTTTTCTTTAACTAAAGAAAACAACAATACACCACGTACATGGTGCAAGCTGAGGTGAAAGACAACTGGACTGCTTTCCCAGGATCAGGTTGAAATTGGTAACCACCTCCTAAAGTGACCCATCATCAAACACGGTCTCTGCTTCAAGGAGACACTAAACAGTATGAGACAAAGAGCTTTCCCCCCTTTATACTTATCCATCCATCTCCATTTCCCAAAAGCAAATAAGATTTCTTAGCTTTTAAGATACACAAAAGCGTATTTCAAAGATGAAGGGCATATATTTTCTTTTTACACTAAAACTTTGACTTTGGTTGAACAAGGTCAAGTGCAAGGTCCTGCCCCGTGTTGGGGAAATCCTCAATACCAACATGGACTGGGCAATGAGTGGATTGAGACCAGTCGTGCAAAATAGGACCTGGAGGTACTGGTGGATGAAGAACTGAAGGGCAAAGCTTTGTTTCCACTGACATTCTTATCTCAACTTATTTCATACTGATGCTTTCAGTTGTCAGATTGAGCTTGGAGAAATTTGGAGAAAAGTCTGGTTGAAACACAGCATTTTTTATAATATTCACCATGTATTTTACATTTTATATTGCTACAGAAATTGAGACAGACAAGTGATAACAGCACAGATATGAGTGGCTTTCTCTAAGGGCTCTGACTCCTCAGCAACATTTACTTGTGCTGTGACAGAGGTTCAGAATCACAGGTCTCTGCTTTCCACCACTATATATGAAGACGTGACCTATACAAGCAGTCCACAATATGCCACATTTTAAAGCCTAATATTAAAGCAAACTGAAACTGCTAATAGCTGACCTGAAAATGGTGGGCTGCCAACTGCAGTAATTCAAGAGGTGCTTTGCAAGCAGGCAAGTAACAGGAAAGGAGTGAAGTCAGCATAATATGCTACAAGTCAATGCAGTGTCCATCACCTCTACCAGTGAGCCAGAAACACTCATGTTTCACAAATAATGTAAGTTCCCCATTTTACTGTTCTGTGGTACAGCACAATGGGCAGCACAGCCGGGAAACTCTATGGTTTGCTTCAGGTCAGTGCCCTGATGGGACAAATTCCGTCCCTGTGCACTCCAGCAGATCAATTTACACATTGCTGAGACACAATCTGCAGGAATAATGTTGATAAAACCTTGCTGGGAACTGACTCATATGCTATTCTGAGACCTCACTACTGTACACAAAGAAGTAATTCCCAGCATACCGAAGCAGCAAGCAAGTGATATGATCCTGAAGACATTTTCACAATGCAAAGTACTCATGCACAGGTTCATTACCTATGAAGTCCTAACAAATCTCTGAGTTAGAAACACAGGTTGCTTTTTTTTCTCTTTACTTTTAAACAAAACCAATCAAATTCTGTAATACATAACAATAAACCTAATACCATCTACAAAGCTGAGAAATTGTTTTAAACCAGTTTATCAACTCAACTAACAAAACAATCAATGTGAAAACAGCAATGGTCAAAGCAAATTTAGAGAATGATCACAAATGCATAAGTGAATAATTCAAAAGGGTACATGAAGTACCTTCACTTCTTATGCAGTTCAGTACCATGTGATGTTGTGAGTAGCACAGGAAAGGACACCTTATTATACCACTAATATAAAAATACTGCAATGATTTGTGTTGTAGGGAGAAAAAACCTGTCAGATGAACCAGCACTGCATACTACTCAAGATGCACTAACACAGAGATATTTCGCTTAAGGAAAACATGAAGTACTTTCCTTCTATTATCATCAATCAAGTTCAATAAACCAGTATGACATTCTACCTACCCTTTTGTTCTTTTAAGAAAAATTTACACAGCTTTTCATCATGCATCTTTGCACACTTTAGCTATTGTTAATTTTAAATGAAACCACTGGAGAAAGAAGTGTTTTATTCTGTTGAATAGGTATTAACTATACAATAAATGCAAGGTACTGTGTTGATAGGTATATTATGCTCTTACAATAATTAACCACTGACATACAGAAACCAAAGCAAAACCAGGGATGTAATTTTTATAATAGGTTACTGTAACTGGAAAACAGTGTTACATGACATTATGGTGAAAATGAGAAGTAAAGCTTTGAAAAGCATTACCCTGATTCTTACTCATAGATACATGCTACACAGCATCCTGCTGTACAGCCAACCCACAGCACTGGAAACTCAAGTTGCAAGATCTTCAGAAATTCAGAAATATTAATTTAACTGTTAGCAGTGTGATTCTTATCAGCCAATAGTACTAAGACAAAACAGTGTAAGACAGCTTTCAGAATTGCAAGTTTCTTTACTAAGGAAGTATGCACCATATCTTCAACTTGCCTTGACTAATATTGGCAGTTTTGTTAAGACAGAAAACATTAAATATGTCCACTATAAAGCACTACATTCTTTAGGCAGAGACCTTCTTGTTTGTCTGAGGCTGTTCACACACTATAATAAACCTGGAGATCTTCAACACTACTATTGTAAGTTGAAAACAGAGGCAAAGTTACAAAACTTAGCTCTTCAGATATGGTTAAGATTCAGCATAATATCCAATGTCTCTCCAAAAAGAATCACGGTTTGTAAGACTTGTGGTCTTTAAAAGAAAAAAATCATGCTAATTTAAAGACATTTCCTTTCTCTAGTTGATAAAGTAAAATTGCATAAAAATAAAAAATTAATAACAGTAATCATCATCATCTGTTAATCCAGTAGACAGTATCAGTAAATCACCCTAAAATAAGCAACCCAGGAACAATTAATTTCAAAACCAGATGCAAATACAGAAGGACATGGGATTTTAGAAGTCTTTGTCCCTAGAAAACACTAAAATCTGACAGAAATAATATACCTCTGAACTCAGGGAGGTAAAAATTGGGAATGATCTGGAAAGCCTAATAATATATGGAAAAAAGAAGGACAGAACAGGTAAAAAAAAAAAAAAAGTACTGCAAATATTAACTATGTTCTGTGGTCACAAGACACTTCTCAGAAGCTTGTCTTGAAGAGTCTGAAGTGCACATTTCTAAATAAGAGGTCTCAATTGCCTGACTGTTGTTACAGATATCACAGGGTTATTGCACAATGCAGCTGCTACCCTACTTTCACATGCACAACCTTCCACTACAACCATTCTGACCCCAGGGCTGGCTGTTTGTTCCCCATTGTCCTCAAACTCCAACACACCTGAGGCTAAAACCGATTTGTCCTCCTACCATGCAATATTTGATTAGCAAATACTTACATTCTGAATCTTTATTAAAATACTGTTCCTTCTCTTATTTGGCATTTACAGGACAAATTTTTAAAAGAAATAAACCCCAAACCATTACTTTTACACAAACTGCTACAAAACAGCGTAAATCCTAATTAGCAAAGTTGTTTTTGACGTGACATTTGACGACGATCTGACCTATTCTGCAGAACTTCGAAAATGACAAATTACAGAAATAGCTACATGACAAAAAAAAAAATCTCCATCTTTTCTTTCGGCTCTAGCAACAGATTGCTCTTACTAAAACAATCTGTTTGACAAATGAAAAGAAATTACCAGACATCAGAAAGTATTAAGAGTCACAAGGTGGTGAGTCATGACAGAAAAAGTGAACTGACCAGGACTGCTCTCAGAGTCTGCATTTCTTGCATTCCTACAGGTGAAACATTCAGAAAAGCTACTTTTTGAACAGAACAGCTCCTCAGGTGTGCCTATACTATGGGAAACAAATCAGAAAGCCTGTGCATCTGCAGAGAAACAGGGAATAAATTGTCATCGCCAGGGATAAAACAACCCACAAGGAGACTGTCTTGCATGATGATATTTTTCATCCACCCTTATTATCAGAAAAGAAAACCTTTACTGAAAAAGCCAGTCTGGAAAGAATTTGACAAGAAAGGTTGTGGAATGTCCATTACTGGAGGTTTCTAAGAACAAGTCAGACAAATATTCGTGAAGGGGGATTTACATACAGCTGATCCATCACACAGAAGACTCAAGGCAATGACCTTTCAAGGTCATTCTCACCCATAAGTTTTTCCCTCCAAGTCACTGTATTTTGACTCTTACTAAACCTATGGCTTCCAGTTTGGCAAACCCTTAAACTCCACATTTTTCTCTAGGGACAGTACAGTAGGAAACTGTGAAGATATTCAGAGTTGACAGAAGCATTAAAATTGTTTCTGACATAACAATACATTGACTGTCAACTCTTTCTCTGCAAGTGCTCTTCAAAAAGCTGCACTTTTAAAATTTAGTTTTCCTGCAAGCAAGCACACAGCACCTGACTATTTTCCTTTACAACAGACTCTGCTAACTTAATGTGAACATTTCCTACAATGATCAGGGCACTTATCTTGAAACTCATCTTAACGTGATTAGCGATGAAATTTTTTCCACATAATGAAGTTTGGTACATTTTATTAGTAATAACAGGAAGAAATTCTAGTAAGGGTGAATCAAAATACATTCTTTACACTTGACTGCACAATTTTTAACTTGGTGGAGAGGTTAATGAATCTTCATTACTATGGTCTTTCCACTTAAAATTGTCCTGAGGTGACTGCAAGAGTTTACTTTGTGTGCAGAAAACCTCTTATCACCTGAGCATGGTGTATTCTGGACTTGAACCTGCTTTGTTTTAAAGGTGTTTTCTTGGGTGTGACTGGGAGAGAAAACATCAATGCATTCGTGCAAACAGTAGTTGTACCACAAAAGTAGTTTGTACTTCTAAGAATCGGAATTTTAGTCCTGAAAATCTTGATGTAGAATGGCATTCAGCATGATAGGGAAAGTTATACTTTCTCAGCAGTTTTTCAAATTTCAGAATACTTTTCCTTAGTAAATGGTCATAGTTTAACCTGGCAGGCAGCTGAACACCACACAGTCCTTTATCACTCCCCTCGCCCCAAGAGAATGGGGAAGAGAATTGATAAAAAAAATGTAGAATTCATGGGTTGAGATAAAGACAGTTTAATAGGATAGAAGAGGAAATGATAATAAACAAAACAATACACAATGCCATTGCTCACCACCTGCTGACCGATGCCCAGACAATCCCTGGGCAGCAGCCCCCAGTCAGCTTGCCTCCAAGTTTACATACTGAGCATGATGCCGTGTGGTCTGGGACACCCCTCTGGCCACGTGGGCTCAGCTGTCCTGGCTGTGTCTCCTCACAAATTTTTGTGCCTCCCCAGCCTACACGCTAGCAAGGCAGTATGAGAAGCTGAAGAGTCCTTGACCAGTGCTTAGCACCAACTAAAACATCAGTGTGTTACCAACACTATTCTCACTCTTATTCCAAAACACAGCTACTGGGCAGAAAATTAACTCTATCCCAGCCAAAACAAGGACATAAATCCAACCACAAAACCATGAAGTTATTTTGAGAGCAAGACTTGGCTGAATTGGTCTTTGCATTCTCCGGTTCTTCTCCCTTCAAATCTGGCTCAAAGAATAGCCATATTTCAGTAACTGCTCTCAGGAATCTATTTTAGGTATTATACAATGGAAACTTTGAGACAGATTCATACTTTTGTAGTAATTTACAGATAAAACCCCTCTTTTGCTTGGTTTCTTGGTAGTTTCTCTCATCTTCAATACTATTTACATGAAGCAGAGAACATTCTTTCCAAAGTAACAGAAAATCTACCAGCTGTCTTAATGCAGTTCATTTATTAATGGAAAACTATCAGATTCATGAGATATGAAACCTGAGCAGCTACAAATGACATGGCTATTTTTTGCTGCTTGAAATTTTGAAATATTTCTCATGTCCTAGCAAGCCCAGTATACTTATTTTATATAAAGGAAACAAAGTTTTAACGTGTGTTCTTATTCAGGAAAAGCATCAACACTCTTAAATGAGATGTAGTAAGTTTAATTTATGGACAGTGTTTTCAAAAATATACCCTTTTAAAGTAAGAACAGGCACGTATCTACCAAAGGTTCCTTTTAGAAGTTTATTAAATAAAAAGTAATATGATAAGCAATAGTGTACATTAAATGTACACAAAAGTGTCAGTGAAATCAGGAAGGTGCCATTTGGATTACCTGACAAGAGCGGAACTGGTTGACCAGCAGTGTACATCTCTGTGGGTCTTTTCTTCCATCCAAACTGTCCAGTTCAGCTGCTACTTGATTTAGTTCCTCATCAGCGTAGTAGAACTGAGCAAGGAGCTGCGGGTCCGTTCTCTGTATTGGACACACAGACAATACTACATTATTTTTGCAAAACAAACCCACCCACTTCAGCTAGTTGTATTTATGGTGATTTTTTAAAATATTTAAGCCATACTGTGGCAGCACGGAAAAGAATGATCTTGGGATATTTACCCACATGTTGAAATTTTTTCTACCTCAAAGAAAAAAAACCAAACCTCTCACACAACAAGCCTGGGACATTGCTCAACCCCTGACAATCCCCGAAACCACCCTGGCGTTCTCACTACTTGTGGCATAATTACCTGGAGGAGCAAACAACTCAGTCACAAGTTTTGTTTATTAAACTGGAGTTTAGTTGCTTTCCAAGTAAAAACAAACCAATCATCCCCCCCAAAATGTACCAAGTAATGGAATAATCTCCCAAGCAATGTGGTGACCTTGGCAGCATGATGGACACGGCTATCTGGTCAGAATCCCCTCTTTGAGGATCACAAGAATGAAGCCACAGAAGTGAAAGGTACTGAATCTGTCAGGTAAATGTCAGTACTTCACAAAACAAATAATAATATGACTAAACAAAGCATTACAGAGAGAAAACTATGCCACAAGTCTTTCACGTGACAATGAACAGAATTATCAAAATGGATTTTTGGCCACACTACGACGAAACAGAAATTATAATAGAAAGGACAGAAGAATAAAGGAATGCCTCCTCGATAATACTGAGAAATATTAATAATAATTCTTTACACCACAGAAGGATTTTTAAATATTAACAGCTGGCAATTCCGATGCTTACGAAAGCTTTTATCAAAATATTTAAAAAATAAGAGATTAGTGTGTATGAAGGGAGGAGATAAGAATTTTGACTGTTCAAAGAGAGTAGAGATACAAGTAGGAGGAGAGAGGGAGTAGCTTTTTATAGATGCCGTCAACTTGGTAAAAGATTCACGGGCTGTGATAAACACAACCTTCTATTATTGCAAAGAAGTATTTAGTACAGCATACACAAGATTTGTGGGACATGTATATAAAATGAAAACAGTTTTAATCACAGTGTAAGAAACATTAAGACTATGCTAACTGTAAACTGGGAATCAGAATAAGTTGTCTCTAGATGAAAGAAAAAAATGTTGTTACTAAAAAAACCAAATAGCTGTAAAGTATCTGAAATTGATTAATTAATGCACTGAAGAATGAAACAACTCAAAAATGCTTTTAAGAAAGACTAACCTAGCTATAGAAACAAAGACTAAACTGCATGAAAACAATTCATAGTGCCTCAAATACTGGGGAAAAAAATAACATAGGTAAGAACTTCCAGGTAAAGAAAACTGTTGGGTAAAGTGAAAACACTGACTTTTATAAACTAAAGAAATAGAAAAAGCATAGAAATTACCAAGAAATAACACATTTTAAATGACAACTAGTGAAGATGAACAAGATAAGCATATTAGAGCACAACATGTACCAGCAGAAACAAGAGCAATACAGTGAAGAAATCAGTCAACAGCAAACCAGAAGATAGTATCACTTGAAAAGACATCAGCACCAAGTGCAACAAATGGCAAAGGACAGTAACACTGAGGGTATAATGAGGATGTAAATCTTGGAACCATAATCTTTCCAATCTGAAATACACCACAATGTTAAACTCTGTATTTTAGTCTCCAGAACACAGATCCCCACAGAAGAATTCTCTCAGGCCTTCATAGTCCACGAGCATTTAAAGCTGCACAGCTATTTAATCCCTGAAAAGGACCTTTTGAAGAGAACAGTAAATATCCTCCACACTTGACAGGATCAAGGAGTTAATCAATGCAATCATTTTATTGCCGTAAGACCCACGGAAAAAGATTTAGACTTATAAGGGATGCTTATATGCCCTCAGTGTTATGAGCTGGATGGGTTCTCAGGCAGCGATGTAATGAGATAACAGCAAGCTCTGACTACAGAGGCACCCATTCCTGCTCCTGTATGCCTTACCTGTATGTGAACATAGAGAATTTACACCTTGAACTTTGTTGTGAGCCATCACGCTGCCTGGCAGCTTCCTACAGCACTACTTCACACCCCCTAAATTCTGAGGCAAATGGGAAATGGAACATCTCCTCAGGCAGTTGAAACGCAGCAATGAAAGTGGTAGGGTTTGGGGTTTTTTTATTTTGTTCTTTAATCGGCCACTGTCTACAAAATAGAGAGCCTTTTCACTCAAGTTTCTCCCCCTTAATCCTTTCAACATCATCTTTTATTAAGCAGTTTCAGTACCATAAGTATAAGCTGTCAAAAATCTGCAGTCTTGAATAATGTCTTCACTATAGCCTTGGGATAAAGGTGTCCAGGGAGAAGGATAAAGCTTGTGATATATGGTCAGGGAAACAAACAAAATTCAAAATGAATGATAATAACAGGGAGAGTCTAGAGTTGAACTACTAAATTTAATGTTGTTTACTTCTAAATTTCTGTACGTCAGGCATTAATGCCTAAAGCACTTCTTTAAACATTCCCTACCCAATTATTTTTATTATTTCTGAATTTTACGTTTTCCTTCAGCATTTATCCACAACCATTGAAACCTTCCCTACAAGGTTATTAACCAAAGATGCAGGAGTCTGTGTGTGGAATTGTGGCAAAGTGTGACTGCTGATTTATAAGCACCTAAATTGCACTGCAGAAGCAAAATAAGGCAATTTATTACGACTGGTCTCAAGCAAAACAAGTAAGCCTGAGATACTTAGCTCCCACGTGGCTGATTTTTTCAATTGGAGAAACAGAAGTTTTAATTGAGTTCTCTCAACTGTGTTATATTTGGTGTGGATTAGCAGCGTGATCTTTGATTAATTGTGTCAATCATACGTGGTCCCTGGCAAGCTGAAACTGCATGAAACTCTAAATCTCTTCACAGGGGGCCATTTAAAGCAAATAACCACAACTTCATAAATTCAATTTCATCCAATTGGTAGCAGAAAATAAGAGATATTGGAGCCATGTTCAATGCCAATTTCTACTTTCAGTTTATGCAAAATACAGTTCGACTAATTTCATCCAAATTCCCTACTATTCTTTGACAGAGTAAGAATTAGCAATTCCCATCCATAGTTGCTCAAATTAATTGAAAAACAAAATTTGAAAGCACCTAACAGAGAACCTACCACTTATCCAGGTAGTTTGTTTCAGGAAATAATCACATTAAACATCAAACTAATGCATCCAATTTTTTGTTTCGCTTTGCTAGACTTCAACTTCTACCTACTGCTCATTCTGCCTTTTTCAACCACCGCATCAAGTATGTGCATTACCTTTTATTTGCCTATTTCTGTACCCACTGACTGCCCCTTTAAACACATCACCACTGCAGATTGCACATACGGCTTTGGGATTTTGAGGGAGAATTTCTGGTGGGTTGTGTGGAAGTTTTTCGTATGTGGTGATATTGTTGTCTGTTAGCTCATACTCAGGAGGGTGTTGGGATGCTATCCAGGTAGGAGTCTCATTCTATCCATGCACCCTGCATTCCTTCTGTCTAACACCTCCTTATATTCCATTTCAAACATTCAAAGGGATTCAGCCCAACCAGTGGCCCAGTGCTGTGCATCTCGACTGCCAGCACAGACTTTACCACACCACTGGGGAACGTTCTCCACAGATTTGAAAGCATCACTTTGTACGTGGGTCATAACTTACTTTCCCCACTTGTACAGGGTACATTGACTACCACTCCAGTCAGTGCAGAGACAGGAATCACCAACCCATAATAATTAAAGAACAACCAACCAACCAAAATAATACCTATGTAGCCATGCCATATAATATATCCTTTTTTTTTTTGTCATTAGTGATCACTCACTGAATATGTACTTTAATGATTTCTATGCTTTATTAAGTACCACTCATTAGGTCAGATACCAAAATCAGAAGATGCCTGCCTGCCATCCACAAGGTCTGTATGAAACTGTTCCATGAAAAAATTGCATTAACTATCGAACTGGTTACACTCTGGCTTTGCCCATGAAGTCCTATCAACGCACAGTGACTAGGATTAGGTTAATTCAGTTTGTTGCATAAGGAATCCTGATCTGATTTTTAAAACAGGATTTAAATGGACCATAAGAGAATGTTAAGAAGAAAACAATTTAAGAGACCTGTTAGATACACGTTATTAGAAAAACAACAGGTTTATAAAGTTATATACTGCATGTTATCAGAAGAAAAGATGTTATTCTCACATCTTGTAAACAAGCTGCTAGACCAAAACTAGAAACTTTCACTAATACAAAAATGTGATGACCAACTGGGAGAGGAAGAATTCTAGCACAGACTTCCTAACATAGGACAAAGACCAAAAATAATACTATAAGTGAGAAGCCAGGGTGCTGACAGAACAATCCCAAACCACACAGTCATTCTGGAATTTAAGAATCACCTTGTGAAAAATCACATTTCCAGAAACATGGGTGGTTTCTTAAGGAGATTTCCTCCTTTTGAAACAAAACCACAAGGACCTTCTGCATGATTGTTAACAGCAGCTTTCAAATATCAATACTTCCTCTTTTTGAGGAACACAAAATGTGCATCATGTTATAAATGTAAGTGACAGCAGCCCATGATTTGAACATTAAAGGGAACATTTCCCCCCGGTTTCTCTGATCCTTTGTAAGGAAACAGAGATATCACACAGGCTTTTTCTTCTACTGAGACTGCAACAGGAATGAAGCCACCACCATCACCACAAAAAGAAAACATGATCATCCTAAATAAGCCAAACAACAGACTTAAGCAAGGGAACCACGCAGATGAGCAAGATCCCAGCTAGTGATAGCACTGATGCCTGTCAGTTGTCCTCTGGAAAATAATATTCATAGTTTTTGAATTGCTGATCTAAAGGTTTCAGAACAACAGTTAACCCCCAACTCTATTTGAAATAAAATTCATGGAGCCCAGATGAAAGGCTCCAGATCTCCCTTTGTTCACTGGCACTTTTCCAGGACTAAGCATTCATGTCTCTCCCACACGCTCAGAAACCCTGACTTGATCCCCATGGAAAGAAACTATACAGAAAAACATTAATTACATGTCTCTGCTGATGGTAACTCCAGATTGCCTTTTGACAAGGGAACAAAGTAAACCCACAACCACTGGGTAACTTTTCAAGCAGCACTTGGTAAAAGGTGCATTTTACGCAAATACATGTATCTTATTACACATTCTATGAAACGCCTTCACAATCACAGGACAATATCTGGTGACAGTTCACGTGCAATATTTTTAACTGTTGTAGGGCCACATGACACAGCCTTTAACCCTTCAGGTTAAACCTCCTGCTCACCCATTTCTATTCTGCAACAGCTCCAACAGCTGAAAAGTTCTAGAGAAAGGCCATCACATTCACATGAGAGAAACTGTCTTGCAGCTACACAGCTTCCCTTATTCCCCCTTACCAAAGGTGTTTTCAGAAGCCTGGACAGTAAGGAGTTAATGCACTGTATGTCTCAAACACCGGTGACCACTCAAATGGGCAAGAACAGAACAGGACGTGCCTGGAAATGGGGGCTGCTCAAAGGTAGGGCAGCACATTTCTGGAGCCAGTTTTCCTGTTTAGGTCCATGGTGACCACACAAAATACAGTGCAAGAGCAGAAGTGGGGTCAAAGTGGGCAAGACCAACAGAGAGGGTTCAAGACCACCAAGAACCCCAAAGCACCTCCTGATTCTTTTTGGGAACTCTCCATCGGAAATATGTGCATGTCCTATAGCATCAGATACAAAGAATCCCCTCCCTTGGGAGGGATCCAGCCATTTCCATGCCAACTTTAATGTATATAACCCGATGAACTTTTTATTTCACAGGCCCTCACCCCAAGAGATGAAGATTGAGACTGCCACTACAGCAAAACAGCAACGATCAAGTCTCATCAATGGATCCATGGATGGTGATACCTTTCCTCTCCACTACCTAATCTTATCCTTTCCTTCTCTTTCTTTCTTTTCCTTCCATGTTTTCTTCATGGTATTTTTATACTTTTCTAGAAAAGAACCAAAATGCCCACATACCTTCTTTCCGCTGTAATTAAACTGTTTTAAAATAAGTCTGCCTCGTACATGCCCTGGTTATTCAGTGTCATTTTACTCTAATTCACCCCAAGGGTTTCATTAACAGGAATCTCCGAGGTGGGTTGTAACAGTGGTGTTAGTGTCTCTACTACTGAGGGCCCAATTGTTCTCAGCCTAAATCTGTTGCCTACTATATTTTCAGGGCAAGGAAAGAAGCACAGGATCGGTCTCAAAATTTCCATTCCCTAAAATGAGTGCTGGTGTTATCAGACTGTCCCAAGTACGAATAACTACTGCACAACACGGAAACCAGAAAAGAGACTTCCCAAGTGGAAGCACATCCCCCTTAGGATGGGAGCTCAGAAAAGCTATAGGTTAGGAACTTGCTTCTACGCTGCAGCATACAGAGAACTCTGCTGCTGTTTTCAAAAACAACTCATTGAACAAGTTGACAACATGCTCTGTGCACAAGGCAGAATCAGGTCCTTAAGCAATTTAAATAAAGCTGCTGATGAGGCAACTCAGTTTTTTTAAAGCTTAGAACGATATTGCACGTAAGTAGTTTCGAGCTAATTAAATGTAAGTAAGACTTACATAACATTATTGGAAGGAAAAAAATTTTGTTGTAAAGTGATAGGGTTTAGGCACAAAGTCCAAAGTTCACTCATTGCCAGTGTCAAAAAGTAACACGCTTACAGTGACAGAAACTTAGCCAATTGAAAACTTTCAACACCAGTTGCAGCTGCAACAGAAGGTTTAACTGGCACACAACACATTCCAAAGATTTACGGTATTTCTTCAGAGAGGGACACCAGCAAGTTACATATGGTGATTTTTCACCTCACCTTGTAAGCAAGTGTATTCACATCCTTCCTTCGGACAGGCCCTTTGAATTTTTCATTGATTTCCAAATGTTGATAAATAGCAAGAAGAAGCAATCATTTTTTAACAGGCAGGTGAGTCAAAACTTCTGACAGTTAAATGCCAAAATCTTTAGCAGCAAAAATATTTATTCATACTAAATGAAAGAGGAACTCTGCTGCCCCAAGAACACGGTTGTTCTGGAGGGGGTTCCTTAGTTTGGGGCTTTTATCTTGTTTAGGTTTTTTTCCTTTTAATCTACTGTCTATCTGAAGTGCTGTTAGAGGGGAAAAAAAGGAAAAAAATTCCCTCAGTCATATTTTGTACAATGTAATTAAGTCTTAAATTGGTGTTGCACGTGCATTAAAAAAAAAAAAAACCAAAACAAAAAAGGACTCAGATGAAGACAACAATTGGTAATGGATCACGAGGATACATAAAAAACAAGCACACTGAAAAAAGCTACAGCCTGGTTAAAGCTTTGCCAGCTGCTCTGTATTTATCCACAGAATATCATTACACAAGCAAGAAAGACAGGTGAACAGCTTGTTAACACAATAAAAAAATGCTAGCAGCACCTTAAGCAAAAAACACCCCCAAAACACCAAAATAACAACAACAAACACCAAAAAAACCCCAGTGAGGTGATGATTTATTGGACAACAAAATTCAGGGGAAGCTTTTCCAATTTCCCCTACACTGGGTATAATTCCAATCCCTCAAAAAGCAAAATCTGGTAACAGTTATGCTGAACTAAGAGTACCAAATATTTCAGACTGTCATGCAGTTGGTTTTCACTCATGATAGATTAAGTCAGTGTACAGAGTTTCTATTTTTGAGCGTTCATAATACTAATCTAGAAAAGCATGTGCTCAAATCCATATTTTCTGGGGGAAGCACATAAGCATATGCTGAATACATATTAGTGAAGCTTTTGGACATCTACTCTGCGGAACAGGAGTGCCCTGCAGCTGAACCACAGCTTTGATTTCTAGGAAAGAACACAGACTGCAGGACAGAACGGGGTTTTGCTGGACTTGAAGTGATGGAGCAGCCAATTCTTCTAAGTGAAGAGTGGGTAACCTGCAAGGCTGCCTCCTTGTCCAGCCTGTGGCAGGCTATTTTTAATTAGGAAGAAACCAACCATCTCCAAATTGGGTCTGTTTTGCTTGTGATGGCAACTGGTGAGTGACCTCCCTGTCTTTATCCTGACTCTCAAGCTTTTTCATCCTATTTTCTTCCCCTGGCCTGTGGCAAAGGGGAGTGAGGGTGGCTGGGTGGACACCTGGCAGCCAGCCAAGGTCAACCCACCCCACTGAACTTAAAAAAACACTCACCAAAAGCCTCCTCCAGCAGCTAATATCTCAGAGTTTGACCTTAAGATAATCACATTTCATTCTCAGCTGCTGCAAGAACACTGAGTTTAAAGAACAAATATTTACTTAGAAAAGCAAAATCAGCTTGTCAGGATACATATTGAAATGTACAAATCACTCTTTAAATGTTTTGAGGTTGGTCCTTTTTTTTAATGCTTTTATGCAGTTTGTTTCAGATTTGTCTAGATTTTTGTATTTCAACATTACACTAAGCATCTTTTCAAACAAAGTAAGATTCTGCAGTGCTTTTAGAGGTTTGTTACCTATCAAGAGGAAAACAGCCAATTTAGCTCCCTGGGCTTGTTGATCAATCACATTCAGTTCCAGATCTACAGCCCCTCCCTCACACAGAGGAATCATGTGGCATTTGGAAGTGGCACCCAGCTATTTCTCCTCCAGCAGTGCAAACCATCTTGCTACACTACACGTCTTCCCGACTCTGCATTAGAGGACTTTTAACCCCCCCTAGTTATGTTATACCACGTTTAATGGATGTGTCTAAATATTTATAACAACACCTAAACACTTGGGCAAACAATGACCTCTTATTGGACATGTCTTCCATGTTAATTTCTCTCTAGTTATTACTCTGCTATAAACTTTTTTCCTTTCAGAATCAGACAAACAACAAAATAAAAAAACCCAATAACCTAAAATTACCACTTTGTGCAGTTAAAGGACTGTTTTGAAGACTTTTTTTGGTTCTGTCATCTTTTAGCATGCACATTCCTACATTATTTTTTCCCTCCTGGGTCTATAGTTCCAATATTTTGCTCATGCTTAGCAGACCTGGTAAAACACCAATTCTGCCCTGCTGTTCAGCACCAACCCATTTTGGACAACCTGCCATATACAGAATTTTACTTCTGGATCATAAAATACATGTCTTAGTTAATCAGGGCACAGACAAAACTCTAACAAGAGGGAAACCTGACCCAGCAAGTTCAAGCCTGCTGGTTATAAAAGAGTTGCTCCATAGTCATTCTCAGGCACAGCACATTCCTAAGGTTTTTTCATATTCAGAGTGCATCTTTATTTTTTTTTGCCTCAGCAAACTTACTTATGGTGAGTCTGAGGTGTTCCATATCATTTTTTAATAAAAGCACAGTCATCTGTGTAAAGTTGCTCCTAGATAACCTCATTTGCCTTGTAGGAGGCTTTCAATAAGCTCAGGCTGAGCACCCTGCCAGATGTTCAGGATTTTACTACCTTGGCATCGTATGAGCAGAACAATCAATCATTGCAACAAGAAGATTTCATCAAAACTTTGTTCCGAAACGCATCTGTTCAAACCCAGTGATGAAAGAAACTGCTCTTACAGCCCTCAGCACAGAAACTTTTCCCAGCTTCTGCCTTCTGACAATAACTTCAAATGAATGTTTGCATAAGTAAATCTTTTGATCTTATTTCCACTATTTCAGCTAAATCATATAAACAAGTAGCTTTCCAAGTGCCATCATCAGTCAACATGTGTTTCCTACTCCATCTTCCAGATAACAGCAAGCTTCTGTGGATGTTTGTCCCACGCTTACCACAGCACCCATCTGTGGGGATTCATTCACGTCTAATAAGGAACACACTCCAGACAGTCCTTGATCTCAGGCATTTATCATCACTCTCTTCGGAGAAACTCACCACCTCCTTTTAGGTACAGACCTACCTGAAATTTTAGGGAACTTTCAGGAACTTCACTGCTTTTAATGACTTGATACTGTGATTAGCATCCTTTTTCCAAGCACACTTGAGCATAAATAGTGGTTTTGAAAATAACCAGAACATGTGCAAGAGAGGAAGGGGAAAGACACTTGACAGGCCAACAGCAGGACCATGGAGTACTTTACAGTATGTTTAAAACTTTTCAAACAGTCCAACAACAATAAAATATATTCAAGTACATGAAAAGTATGTATTTGCTGGAAGACAGGAGACTGACTAGATGGTAGTGCATGGCAAAAGGCTTCCATGCATCCCTGCTCCCACCCCCTGCTGAATCCAATATTTTTTGCTCAATTAGGCATTCCCAGGCCTTTTCAGACAATATCCTCAAGGTCTGTCCTTGGTCTCCTGGTCACAGAGAAAACCTGTCCTGGGAGACAAATAGGTTTGTACAGCTATTCCTGTTTTCTGTGCTAGCTCAGCACACACTTCGAGTGTGACCATTTCTCCTCATCAGCATGCATGTGGGATAAACTATCAGAGTTCAGCTGTTCCCCACACCCAACCTGTTCCTTTTAAATCACAGACACGTAATGCACAAAAACTACGCAGAAGTTAAATACAATCACGAATCCTTTTCTGGTTTATATTTTCCTAAGATGAACAGTTCTACTCATTTATTGAGAAGAAAAATAAAACAAGAAACACATACTGTTTCTACTAGCAAGATCAATTTCTCAGACCTGTTTGCTGCCTGTTTTGGTAAATATAAAGAAACAACGTAATTATGCCACTACCTATTTAATGAATGGACACATTTCCCATATTCCCAATGACAGCTTTCAGAAAAGCTATTACACACACTCCCTATTGCCTATTACTCCTTATTGATCAGCAATATCACTCACATTATAACTACATGTTCAGGCTTTCCCCAAATGCATTCTGCAAACTTCTGGTTGCCAAGTATTTCTATAGTATGCTAAAGGACAAAAAGAGCATAGGCATTAATTACACAACTGCTGTTAAATGCCAGGAAACGCATTACCAGTACTGCTTACTGTAATATTCACAATGCTTTGGCAAGAATGTGATTCAAACTAGTTTTCCTTTGCTATGTTTCATAATAGTATCCAAAACCAACATTGTTTTGGAGCTACCACAACAAGAAACAGAAAGGTGGTGTTTGAGAAATGAAGCATGTTTAAGTAATGCAAAAATACTGACTCATAAAAGTATCATTCCCTTCACTTTCAAGGTGAACACCTACTGCAGGCCTTTATCAGCAGACAGGAGTAACCTGTACCTTCCAGCTCAGCTGAACTATCTTCCCTACCACCCCTGCTCTACACAGGCTCCACATCCCCCAGTCAGGCTCCAGAAATGAACACTAACTAGGGACCAGACCAAAAGCAGAGGAAGGCTCTTGACTTCTCCCAGGTAATGGAGTAAAGACTTCCAGTGCTTCCAAAGCCTCAAAGAAGAACACTTGCTGGAGTAGCTCTAGATTGTACTTCAATCCCATAAGAGGTTAAATCATTTAATTGGTTACACTATGAATCCTGCATTTGACAGAAGGTTCAGCACACATGCAAGTCCTGGATCAAAACTATTAATGACTTTTCAATTGTGAAACAGTGCATATTTTTCTCCGAATAATCAACATAAAATCAGTGTCAGAATTTTGCTGACATTTCTGAGATCCAAGTTCTTAATTATTCCCCTTAATTTCAAGACTGCTCTGAAAACAGTTGGTAATAGTTGCAGCCTTACTTATACAGCAGCCTGACTTGTACAGCTGTCTAACCTACAGTCACATGATCACATTACCTGCCTAAAACATGGGAATTTGCTCCAAAACAGGCAAGCATAACCACTGGCAGTTTTCCTCTCAGTAAACCCCTCAGTTTTTCCCTCTTCTAGCCTTTCTGTTCTCTGTAACAAATGCAAAGTGGACGTCAGAACTCAGAAGTACCTTCCCACTGCAGTCTTGCCTAAACCAGGCAAGTGTCCCTCCAGCCCAATTAGTACTTTGTTGTTCCATTCAAAGGTTCAAAGATGAGACCTCCAGACCCCTCTGGATTTGCCAGGAGCATAATGGTACAATTTCCTTCCGAAGGCGAGAGACATCATTCAAACCTACTGAAATAAAAATCTCTTTTTTTGGCCCTTCCTTGCTGCCTTAGGGACAACCTGCCTTGAATCAAGTTCTGCTCCAGCACCTCCAGCCTCTTCAGTTTTGCTCCCTCCAGCAGTGGTTGCACCACACCTGAGCCACAGCTTTGCTTTAGTTTTCAAAGCCCAGCATCGACGACACAGGCAAGCCTGCAGACAAAATGCCTGCAGAGCTTCAGGGACTACCAATGATGATCTAAAAAAAAGAAAACCAACCTCAATGCATTATTAAACATAAAAACCCTGTTTTTCACATACGTGACCCAAGCAACTGTGGAGCAATACTGAAAGGAGACCCATATTTTACACTTTCGTTGCAACTTGCAAACACAGCCAAAGCAATTAATTGAAAAGTCCTACAGTAAAATGTTTTCAGTTATTCATCCAAGCAGTTACCTTATCTAGTCAGGCAACAATTTCCTCATGTACTGAATAGCTGACAACTTCTAAAGTTATATTGCTTTTCCTTACCAAGTTATAGGTGAAATATAGCATTTCCCTTCAGAGAAAATGTTGTGAAGACTGATGGGGATTTTTTTTAAACTGCAAATATATGCACCAATATACTATAACTCAGATTTTTTTATACTTGCTATTTGTTTTCCTTTATATATTTTTTATATTATTTATAATTATCAATGATATACACAGAAAATCATTACAAATTAGGTTAAAATAGAATACATCCAATTAAAGACTCTGCTCAGGAAGACACATTAACTTCAAAGATGATGTTACCACATCCCCAAATTGCGCTGTGAATACAAATGCCGTTCAAAATCATGACTAATATCCATAATTAAAGCATGTGTTGAGAAACAATTTTTATTCATTTGCTTTTTCATTTGTTTATTTGAGAGAAAAAGGAAGTCCAAAATTTATCAATTGGAGATGACAGGCCAAAGAATATAAAACTTGGAACTGATGAAGTCTGGGGAAATGCATTTATTTTGAAGGGATATTGAAGATTATTTATATTCAGCAAAACACAATTACATTTTTGAAATGGACTGAAAAGAGAAATGCAAATCAAGCTGGCATTACACTTCCACTCTCCAAGCAGCTACTGCTCGATTCTTCATGTTACTACCTACAGCAGCCTAAGGACCAGTCATGTCCCAGTAAGACCTCAGACAAAGAAAGTGCATTACCTATAGGGGTGTGGGGTGTGCAATTAATCAGTAAGATGGCAAAAGTACCGACTGATTACAACACGATGACTCATTTTGGGGATATGCATTTATATATTTATTCCATATTCAGCAAAACCTGCCAAAAAATTATGGCCAAAAAAATCCCAGGTGGTATATGAACGCAGATTGTTTCAGAAAGATCAGTTTGAGACAGGCAGCTCTGCATTTGAATTATACAAAATCCACACGTGAAATACGGTGGTCACTGTTTAACACATCACTGAATGCTTAAGTGCTGCAGTGAGGAAGGCAATAAAAATCTGAAGTACAGGATACAAAAAAAAGCACAAACAGAAGCACTCATGCTAAGGCAGAAGCTAAATCCAGTACTACTGTTGAGAACAGGGCAGATATAGGAAATAAAGATATAAAATATGGATCTATAAGCCTGGCACAAACTTTTCCTGTTTGAAAAGCATCTTGATGTTCCATAGTAAACCCAGCTCTTCTCACTGGTAACTTGTGAGCATCAAATCATAAAGCTGAATTCTAAAGCTATGACAAATGCAGGCCTTCTAACACGATAAATCCCAGAGTGCCAGACTCTTTTCAGTGGGGCCCAGTGAGAGGACAAGGAGAAATGGCCGTAAACTACAGAACAAGAAGCTCCATCTCAACATGAGGAGAACTTTGAGGGTGGCTGAGCACTGGAACAGCTGCCTAGGGAGGTTGTGGAGTCTCCCTCTCTGAAGACATTCCAAACCCACTTGTCACCTGCTCAGGTGACCCTGCCTTGGCAGAGGGGTTGCTCTGAATGATCTCCAGAGGTTCCCTCGAACCATAACGATTCTGTGATTCTATAAATGAGGCAACTTGAATTAAGAAAACTACATTAACAGACCTTGTATATATAAAACTGTATTAGTAAAGGAAAATTTTAAGAAAGCTATGCAAGTTACTTTATTCCATGAAGGAAAAACAAAATTACCCGTGAAGTGAGACTTGCTAAATTACCAGGAGAGCTATTATGAACATCTTTATTTCCCGGGAAATAATTTCATTACGCAAAACATAAACCAGAAGACTGCTAGACTTCCTAGTTATTACACAGGTTTCTTACCACAAAGTTGTTAGCATTTGTGAAGAGCACATGGGCACGTGGAGAACTTAGTCTCATACACCCCAAATTTCTGCAAAGCAGCCTAATGAGGTCTGTCACCTCACCATCACCAGGGTGCCATTCATTCCTCTCCTGCAGTACATATGTGGCTCAGTGCTCCTGCCACACTGGACCTGCACTCAGCCTACTTACTCCAGGTAGCCCAACAAAGCCTTGTGATTCCCAGAAGAGAACAAATGGGAGAACCTTCTCTTACACACCTAATTTTTCTCCAGACAAGCTGTTACATAAAAACATATGCAGCACTTAGAGCAAGACGTACTGCAGGGAGAAAAAGTCTGAAAAAAAGAAAAATTAGAATTCAAAGAGAAAAGTTCCTTTTCTCTTCATTCTGCTCAGGTCAAGACTGATTCAGAATTCCTCTCTGCACATCGTCCTCTGCAACAGATGGGAAAACTCTCCAGCAGAGTACAGTTACACACTTCAGCAATGAAATGTAGAAGACAACACGACTCATACATTTCATTTCATGAGCTGAGGAATTTATTCTGACTTGCAGTGGATGATGCTACAATAAAGCCTTGCCTTAATGTACCCTCACCACAAGCACCACTCAATACAGGAGACTGCAATTTGGGAACTGACATTACCCTTAACTAACCCACTCAGTCAAAAAACATTGGAGCCAAAACACTGTTATCATGAAAACTTATTGCTTCACAGTGACCCTAGAGCAGACCAGTTGAAATTATACAAAGCCAGCTTTTCACTCCTTCTCTGGAACACCCCGAAGTCTCTCAGGCTGCCAGAATCCAGACAGAACTAGACTATGTGCAGCTGCAGCACACAGAGATTTGGTTTGGCTGACTGGCCTGCCTCGCTCCCTGAACCATCTCTCCCCATGTATATGAAGTGCATCTGCCTGCCCAAATCTTTCTACAGCACCACTCTTCTATTTTCCGACCTTCCTCACCCTACTAATGCAAAGGACACTGCTCCTCCTCAAAGAACCAAGGCATTTGTGCCATAAAGGCACAAAAATTACAAAAATGTAAACTACTGCAGGATACCTCCAACAAAAGACACTTGCTGGAGTAAGTAATTTAAACAGTCCTTATTATGACAGCAACAGTGCATGAAAAGCAGCATGCCAACTGAGGATGGGACCCAGAACATCACATTTGTGTTGCAGGGAATAAGAAAAAACAGACACTTAAGGCACTTGACACCAGAACCGATTTCAAACATGTATTTTCGCTGTGTCTATTTTGAAAATCAGGCCAAAACCTACCATCATACTCAAAGCTGATGTTCTGTATTCACAGCCACCTAGCCAAGTATTCACCCAAAACCCTGCTATTATCCCCAAGGCTGTTTTGTTTCTAGCATGTCTAGCAACAAAACCACAATAAAATATAGTATTCTGTATCTATCTGATTATGAGAAAGGGGTTTGTGCATAAGGTATGTACATATCAAATACAACCCTCTCCTTGCCAGCCCACAGCTGGGAGCTGGAAATCCTACAGCAAACACAGACACCAAGCTCAAAGCACTTATCATTCCAGGATGCTCTTCAGCAAAGATGAGTCTGGTATCAGTGACATGAGGTTGGTCTAAGGCTCTGGCAACGTTTTAGCTGAATGAAACAACAATTTGCAATTTAAAAGACCCCAAACAACCCAAAATCTCGTACAGTTCTCTTCATTTTCCATCACATGTCACTACATATGGTTTTATCAAGCTTTGTGCTATTAAATCCAGTTATCTCAAAATTACTAGAAAGGTACAAAACAAAAATGTAAGAGAGACATGAATTGACTCTGTAGGGAGACACAGGCCTAACCAGAGAGAGCAGCTTGCACAATCCCCCAAAATAAAATCAAAAAACATTACATACTCAAAAAAGTGGCCTTCCATTAAATACACTTCTTGCACAGGAACTGACAAATGAGATGTTCACTGGGAGAGAAACATCCTACATGTCAGAGCATTACTGACATAGGACAGGGGACAAGGTGTTGTTAAAATTTAAGTATCTGTACTTTGGTTGTTTAAAGAACATGGGGTTCTCCTTTCCCTTAAACCAAAAGAAAGTCTGGATTCCATGCTCTACATAGCTCTTACTTCTCAGTCACAGTCTTTCACTAATTTACCATCTCAGTCACTAACATTCTTTTATATACCTTGAAGACATGAATATACATTCTTGGTAGTGAGAAATTAAATCTGTCTGGGTCTCCTAAGCTGGTAGTTTTTTGAATCACATTCCCACATGACTTACTGAGTCCATTCAGAGGTTTCTAGACCCTTACTTAGCCTAGGCAGAAACTCCACCTAGACTGGAATGCTCTGAGAATTTCTTTCTCCATTCATAAAATCAGCGCAGTTGCAAGCTGGGAAGAGAGTCAAAAGTAGCAGTTTTTTCAGACTATTTCTTAGGTTTGTCTGTCAGCTCGTGCCAAGAAAAATTTCACTTAGGCATAAGCAGCCACAGCACCCCAGGAAGAGAGAGGAAAAAAGGATAATGCCAAGTAGTCCAGAGGAAAAACAAAGTTCAGTACAGGAAAACCCTGGCATATCCCCCTGAAAACTGGGCTTTAAGAATCTGGTCTGGTTTTGAGGCATTGCATTGTAAGACACTGCACCTCTGCAAGACAAAGGCTGCCCAGCCCCACGCCAGACTACGAGCACAGAGTAAAATAATCAATTCTGCAAGGGCTAAGTGTTGCCTGGAACCAACAGATGCAGACATTGCCTTCAAAATTTTTCAGTTCTGTGCAGCAGATGGTTTAGCTATTACAAAATACTTCTGAAGTACAAGATGTGTTCATTCATGGAAGCTCTTGTTGCTTGATTTTCCCATTCGTCCTCTCGGATCAGGCTGCTGAGGCAGCCCTCTGCTGACATGTTGTTTCTCCTCAGAAAAATATTTTAGACTGAAATGGCAAAGTTGACATCAACATCAATACTTGATGGCTCCAAAATTACATGCAGATAAAGAGGCCTGGCTTATCCAAACAAACAAAACACAAACAAACAAAAAACCAACACCCAGAGAAACAGGTAAAATGTAAACAATCAAGACTAGTTTCAAGAAAAAATTAGTAGTCACTTGCAGGGGTAGACAGATGTGCTATAGAGAGAAAATAGCAGAGAAGAGAAAGAAGAGTCTCCTGGGAATTACATCTACTACTGGGACAAAGTAAGAACTATCTGTCAATTTTTTTCTGATGACTGTTGGAAAAGCCTTGGATTAAAACTCCATTCTGCCTGTAATACAACTTCACTGAATACACTAAACACATTCCATAAAACCTAATCCTTACTTGTATATTGGCAGTACCTCATTCAAGACAAAAGCAACGTTCGTGCATCAAGCAAAACAACAACAACCAACAGTTCATGATTATCACTGTGAATTCATCAAGAACCCAGCAATTACAACATATGTTGTTTTGATTACGAGAAAGACAGAAAAGTGAAAAGGACACTTCCCATTCTGAGAAGAGAAAAATAATCTAATCAGTGGAATTTAATTATTTGTACTAAGTGTAAATAGTTTTAGTGGTAACATTGCAGGATGCATTCATTTGAGAGTATACAGTGAGGGATTTATTTTTCCTAATGCCTTGAAATCACTGAGTCTCCTGGATATGATGGCAAAAGTTACAGTGCAGCAAATTCAGATCACTGAGAAGAAAAGAGAAATGTGTGAGCTCTCTTTACAGGAAACAAACCTTTCACACACATTCAGGTTTATTCTTTCAGTGATCCGAAGTTTTTTTCCTTAAAGTCAACATCTTAGCAGATTCTCATTACAGTGCACGTGGCCATAAAAAGCTGAGTTATTTTAACACACAGATTTCTAATATGATAGCTACAAAATAATTTTAGAGAACCAGATGACCCACTAATCCATCACAGTTCACATCTGCACCAGCAGAAGTTCAAATATGAGTATTAGGGCAGCTAGACATTTCAGAGAGCCTTGACATGTGGTTTCTAAACCCACAAAGAGCTGTTACGATTATTCTGTATCCATTTAAAAACAAACTACAGAACCTCTGCAGCATACTGGGGGAAAAAAATGTTTAAAGTTGCTTTATGTGTAAGAACCCATTATAATGTAGAAATATACATAAGGTTCCCCAGCAACTGCTTCACACAGGAAAGGTTAAATTGCTTAGAGAAACTGTTTTGTAAGATGCTAGAAAATGAACCCATCCTGGTTTTTTATTGTGAGCCATTGACATTCAGGCATCACACCACCCTACCAAGATAAATATCAACTTTTTTGCATATACCCAGGTGAAATTTTGCACTGAGTAATAATAAACTACAAAGAAATTTCAAAAAAATGCTAATTAGCTTCCACATCCAGCATTCCAGAGCACAGTAAAATAGTTCTGCCTAAGAAAGAGCTGCATTCCCGTTCTTTCAGCATTCTGCAGCATATGGATGAACAGCCAGGCTGAAGGCAGACTTTGACAGATTTAGTGATTTATATACAAGGGGAAAAAATTTTTGCTGGTTGCCATTGGAAAAGTTCACATAAAGCACCAAACTGACAGATTGAACTGATTTCTGATAATGAACTGATAAAACAGAATGTCTCTTACAAAGCTGAAATAAAACTTTCCCTTAACTCTTTGCTTATCCTATTTATCTCCCATACATAAAGCAATTTTTTTGCAACATCTCATTTTTCAGTGGCACCTTGAGAGAGTGACTGTGAGTCACTGGCAATAAAAATAATTCTCAACACATTTGACAAGAAATTCTTAATAGCCAAACTGTGGGCATTCACAGGTTTTATGCCTCTGCTCATACTACTTCTCTTCCATCTTTTCGTTCTTGCAAAACAACTAACTCCATTCCAGCTTGGCAACAACCTAAGTAATTACAGTTTTCAAAAAACTGCTCTGTCCCTTTCTACAGTTTAATAACCAACCTTAATATAATATTTATATTACTGTAGTTCCAAGAAGGCTTCATCATGATCTGGTTACGCTGCAGCGCTCCCGAATCATTCTGAGAAACCATCTCTAGCTTCAAGACTTCAGCAAGCATTAAAAAAACACACAGCAAACACCAGAAGGGAAAACCCCATCAAAGAGAAGGAAAAAGACTGGCTCAGCAGGCCTGTACAAGGCATCAGCTCCACGCTCCTTTTCCTCCCTTGCCTTTCTGTAATACTGTTTGGAATCCTTGTCTACTTGCTCAGGCATTCAGTTTTGCTGTTACTCATCCCCTTTTCAGAAACACCATTTTTTCTGTATGACATGTAAACACAAAGTCTAAGAACATTTTAAGATGTAATAAGACATTTTATTTTCAGAATTTGGCTTCTGCTTGTAGGTGTCGTCTTCACAACAACTTGTTGCAGAGCAACAAGGAATTATTTGAATTTGACTTCTATGTGAAGTGGCTACAGGCGTGTTACTCCTTCAACATTCAACAGAGGAGAATGTGCCTAAAAAGACAACCTCGAGTTGACACCTCAGCTTTTACCCAAACTGCTCCAGAACTCAAATAAACAAAAAAACCCATTGTATTCCTCTAGCTCATGTTTGCTGTCAAGCTGATAGGTTCACTGATGATAAGCAAGTTACAGAACACAAAAAGACAGTACAAGTTGCTCTTTTAATCAGAAAGCCTCCAGCAAATTTAAAAAGTAATGCTATCTATAGTAGTGCTATATATTACTATTGTAACACACAGAAGTGTTATAATAGCAAACCTGAAGGTTATTCTTTAAATGCAAAATAATTACTTTTGGTATGGAGATAAAACTGCCAACAAACCAGCGACAGTTTTTCAGAGGCATTTTAAACACGGCATCCAAGAGCACCCATTAACCTTATAATTCAGATCACACAGCAAGGGGAGAAAACACACACTGCTAACAGGCTCTCTCTTCAGTATTGCTATCCACCCATGATGTGTAGCATCAACTGCAACCAACACCTGAGAATTATTCCAGAAAAACACTCTGCAAAGAACTTCAGCATCTTCACAAATTCACTCAAACCTGTAAGCTGACAGATTGTTTTAAAGCACTGTAAATGAGCACTCAAGTGTGTTCCCACTCCAAGTGTGATGGCCAAGAAGCCTCTCTGGGATGCTCAGGATATCAATGAACACTCTTGAGCCTCAAGGTTTCCTCCAGAGGTTTGTCACAAACACTCTGTAAATATGTTCATGCTGAAATACAGGGAAGGGGTGCAGGGGGGGACAGCAGTGATTGGCTCTCTCCAGCAAGTAACAAAGAAAATTAAGAAAAATAAGTCTCTGTTTTAGCAGCCCAATCTTTACTGACATCCTCAGCTAAGAGGAAACTGAAAGGATGCTGCTGCATATTGTTTACATCACAGGCAATGTAAATAGAAATAGCTTTAAATACACTCTGACAGTTAAGACAGGTTTTTACTTGCAGACTAAAAATTGAATAAAAACCCCAAGAAATCAAAACAAATGGCTGTAGCACACAAAGTATAGAACCCATTAAGTCTTTTTTATCTCTACATAAGAGAAACTTCATGACTCAAAGACCATCACACACCAACTCTGAGATAAGCCACAAGACATACAACGCACAAATCCTGTTTAAGCAGCGACAAGTCTTCAGAGAGAAATGATGCCTTTTCAGCCTAATTCCACCAGAGCCTTCTGAGCAGTCACAGCTGGACTGTGACCCCACAGGAAGATCTGGGTAAGTGCAGAAAGCACCACTGTGAACCTGACACCTTGCCTATTCCATCCCTGGAGCTCAGCAGCACTTGCACAGCTCACTAGCAATCATACCACGTGTTTTGCAGTAGCATTTGTTTTATGCTTCAAAGCACAAAATAAAAACCATGACTCAGGAAAGTGAGGTAAGAGGCAGGCTTCCACACTTTATGTGTGGTAATTTAATGCACAATAATCTTGGTTCATGATCACATATTTGAATTGAAATGAACCTTCAAGACAACAAGTATTCTAAGAAATTTGCATTTTTAGCACAGACACCAACAGAACTGAGAACTGACACTGCAGAACTGGAAAATCCCATTCTCCTCACCGGAGGTGAAAACAGAAGAAACTTGGACTTGTTCTGAGGAATGTGACTATACAGTAAGAATTAAGAAGAAAATATTTTGGGCAAAACTGTAAGAGAAGTCTGTAAAAGTGGAAAGCAGGGAACCATCAAATTTACAACTTATCTTTACAATGTTACAAACAAATTTCCTCAGTGGTCTACCAATAATAAGTAACAAAATTACCAAGGTACCAATTTACCAATAATAAGTAACAAAATTTACCAATAATAAGTAACAAACCCAAAAAAATTATATGCCAGCTACGTAAGTTATTGGATAAATTCAAGCTTCACAAGTAACTTATTCCTCTTTGTAAAGTGAAAACAATCTGGGCTACACCTAAGAAAACCTCCACTGGAATCCCAGAGAAAGATTTAGGGGTTTTTTTATGTTCTGCAACATTGGTATGTCTTTCTCCTTTCTTGAATTCTTCACTTGAGTCAGCTTTACAGATCTTCCCAGATATACAACTGTTGATGCAGCATAAGGACTAAAGAAAACACCACCAACACAGCAAATAAGATATCCAAACAAGAAGTCTTTGTAGTTGTATTGGCTTTCCATGTTTGTACACAAGTGTTCATGTGCCTCTAAGGAAAAGCAGATCCTTTCAATCAATGCTCCTTGATGGGAAGTTTTCTTATTCTTTACTCCTTTCATAAAATCATGGTTATAAACTGCATTTCAGAGTTCTCAGCTTTATTACACACGACCTCCCCTTTCCTGAAACTGTCTCTCCAAGAAACTTACTCCAATGATTTCTTATTGAAATAAAAATTATTCCACCAAGCTTCCCCATTTTTTGGGAAAAAAAATAAAACCATGAAAACATAGTAAATGTTTCCACATCAAGTTCTATGCTTTTTACAAGTCCATTGTAAATGGCAATTTTGGGTAGGTACGAGCAAAAACCAGTAACTCCAGCTATGGTTTTAGGCAGCTGATGTGATACAGATTGTAACCTGAAGCACTGCTGGGCTGGTGACATTTTGGTAAGGAACCACGATATAAAGGAGCAGTAAGCTGAAAACTGTATTGATTAAATAAGACAAGGGGAAAAAAAAAGGCAACAGGCAAACAAGGAGGTCGCTCAAGGAAACAGCAGAACTTGCATCCTCTTAACTCTTTGCAGCTGAGATTTGTAGCATCGTTCAATTAGTTTGTTTTCGCTGTGTTTCTTTCCGTTTTCTAACTTGTGTTCAAGTGATTAAACACCAAAGCTCTTTAAAAGCCATTTTACAAACCTTTTCCTGACTCAGAAGCTGTACAAAATAGTATTAAAAAAAAAATCAAAATGAGATGAAAAAGCAGAATGAGCCAACAAATGGATTAAAAAAAAAGGGAACGGATCTCCCTGATCTTAATCCTATTTTAACTTTCATGTCTGGTGAATGACGAGAACAACTATGAGCTTTGGGCCTGGCAATGCTGCTGACTGCTGTATGAGTATCTGCTACCAACACCAGCACTGAATCCCTCTGTGACTGTGCACCAGTTCTAGGCCTTTAGCAACACAATTATGGCCTTAAATTTTCGCCTGCAACTGTATGATTAAGTTTAATAAAACTGTGGTCTGCGCTGTGATTCACACTCTCATGTCATCATGAACATTTGTTGTGCTAGACTCGTAACATGCCCATCTCACACACGGAAAATTAAGGTAACATTTCACTCCCACAGCACTCCCTTATTGCAAATACAAAAGAACATTGTGAGAATGAAGCCATAAGTGTTTATAGAGCACTTGGAGATTCCTGGATAAAAGATTCTATGATAATTTAAAATTGAATTACTCTAAACTAGTGGGAGGCTTTTTGCACCCTTCCCTAACAGAGCTCGTACCCCCACACACAGCACCATCACTACGATGCTCCCCCTTTTCCCAGAGCCTGTAGGGCTTAATCTGAGTTAATTCCAAAGTTCAACTCTGCTCGAAGTTACAAAGCTTGAAACCATTGCAGCTGAGGAAATTCAGGTTTTTTTATATAACTAAGGCTGAAACACACTAAATCTGAAACTTACAGCCTCAGTTAGGTTTCAAATGAAAACAGCAACCCTTCAGTGAGCTCCAAAAAGTACTGCTACCATAACTTTTTATAATTGCAAACAATAAATACTTGTAAAAAAAATATCATGAATAAGCAGTACGAAAGGTTACTGAAACATTCAGATAAAAAAAAATGTGAACACCTGTTCACAAGATTTTTCTTGTCATCTGGCACTTTTATTACTTGTGAGCCAAGTTAAAAAAGCCCAGCAAGCTTTGCTGAAATAATTTTTCATGTATACAGCAATCATTTCATACAAGAGAAGAGCTATATTTCATATTTTAAAGCCCACTACGTCTGAAACTCTACACACAAAATGTAATGGTCTCTACACTAAAGGAAAGAGGTTCTAAGAAGGCACTGACATCTACAATTTACTGCACAACTATCTGTAAGTATGTATCCTTTTCCCTAAGAAGACTACAACTCTAAAATGAGACTCTTGGTATTACTGAATATGGGGAGGACAGCAAAAAGCATAAAAATAACAGTTACACACACACCAGCTACTGCATATTCCTAACTTGCCTTTATCATCAAAAGAGAGGTCTGGAAAAAAAGCAGCTTCAGAGATCAGTTCAGTGAAGACATTACAAGGAACTGAAAATGAATGGGGAACTTGATCTTCCACACTTTTACCAGAATCCTAGAATAGTTTGTAAGGGGACTTTAAAGATCATCTAGCCCAATTCCTCTGCAGTGAGAAGGGGCATCTTCAATTAGATCAGGCTGCTAAGAGCCCTGTCCTGTCTGGCCTTGAATGTTTCCAGGGATGGGTATCCATAACCTCCATGGGGAAACCTGTTCCAGTGTTTCATCACCCTCACAGTAAATAATTTATTCCCTATACCCAATCTAAATGCCTAAGAGCATTACCCCTTGTTCTATCACAACAGGCCCTGCTAAAAGGTCTGTCCCCATATTTCTTATAGGCCCCCTTCAGGTACTTTAGGGCTGCAGTCAGGTGTCCCTGGAGTATTATCTTCTCCAAGCTGAACAGCTCCAGCTCTCAGCCTGTCTCCACAGCAGAGGTGATCCAGCCCTGGGATCACCATATGAGGCCTCCTCTGGACCTGCTCCAACAGGTCCATCTCCTTCCTATGCCAAGGGTCCCAGAGCTGGATGCAGTGCTCCAGGTGGCATCTCACAAGAGCAGAGCAGAAGCTTAAAGCCACAGCAACAAGTAACAACCTAGGAGGTCACAGCTACACATGCCACACAACACTTAAATAACTACACTGGACACCTGGTTAGAGAACATCGTCCAACAGTGGCTGGGTGGATCAAATAGCAAGTGTTCCAAGTGCATGTTTGACAAGGGCAGTTCAGATGCCAAAAATCAGAAAATCCACCCCAAGACAGAGGATACTGATTTACATCAATCAACTGGTAAGACTTCACCACATAAAACTGGCAGCTCTAACCAGCCTTACATTATAACTATTTTCCCCCTTCAGCTGAACATGCAAGACTTGCAGAACAACTTCCAGCTTTTCCACAGCCAAGTTTTGAGCAGCCAGGCTCCCCCTCTGCTTTTTTGATTACATGAAGCAGGAGAACTGCCTGTCTTTATAATCTCTATTGACAAGAGAAACCCACCCCGACAAAAGCTAAAGCATCCCTTCCCAACAGCCTCCTAAATGTTGCATACAACAGGAAAAGTAAGCTGGCAAGCTAAATACAGAACTAAAAAAAAAACCCAACCAAACCAATATATGTCTTTTGCAATTACATAACATTACATTCAGTCACATAAAAACCTGGTAGATTTTACAAATAGTATCTTCCTCCCTTTGCCATCTATATAGGAAAGACAAGCAGCAAAGGTAGAGCAATTCTCTCAAAACAGGTCAAGTTTGAACATATTAACACTTCACAGAATCATAGAACAGGCTGGGTTGGAAGGGATCTTAAAAGGACATCTGGTCCAGCCCCCCTGCTGTGGGCAGGGGCATCTTTCACTGCATCCGGTTGCTCAAGAGATTTCCCTATTTAAAGCATTAAATTCTCTCCTAGCCTTGACTGGGTCTCTCGTGTTTTTTCAGAGCGTATTATTGCTGCAAGTGGTTGCATAAGAGAATTACTGAGATTTTCAGAAATGCCACTAGAAGTAACAAACATAACCCTAGGAACAAAACGGAAATTCAGTTATCTGCAACTATTCCCAGATACACTACTTTTCACAAGCAATAACCTGGAATTATTTTTAATTTTATCATCCTCCTTCTAAAGCAAAACTTCATTTTTATAAAATAGTTATGCATTTGTACAATTATTTTTAAACATACAACTCACTTCCTACAACATCTGGCAGATAAAGAACAGACAAGTAATATAAGGGGCCCGGTGAATTTAAAAAGTTCCTTCCATCTTCAGCTAAAAAAATAAAACAAACAAAAAAACAAATAAAGAAAAGATCAGTGAGGCTCCAAATAGAGAATTCTGCTGTGAGTGTAACGCAGGCCCTCTAGCAGCAAGATTATGTGATTATTTCTGGATGCCGCAGTCATGTGGTCGCACAGCAAAGCTTTTGTCGGAAACATGACACAATCCCGTTGCACTGGAGCTGCTGGCAGCCACTCACTGGGCTGCACTGCCCTAAAACACACCCACAGTGACAGCAGAGAAATACCAGCTTTTCAGTGCTACGCTCTCAGCCCGGCCGGGAGTTTACATTCCCTGTTGCGGTAAATTTAGAGGCTGTTTTTCACTGTGTATCACTTCCAGCTGCACGTCCACCGGATCCCACTAAATCACAGAGCATCAATATCCACTCCCCCAAACTACACCTGCTTTGGGAAGCCGGGCTCAAGACTGCAGAATATACTATTGTTTTAATTTACTATTAAAGTCTTTCCCTCGGGTACAAACAGAAAAGCCAAACCACATAATACTATAGCAAAAGGATGCTCAGTACATGATTATCTACCCCAAAAGGCATCTATCTGGATATTGTATCTATTCAAAGAGAACTTGAAAGGTATTTATGCCAGTGTTAGCCCTTCAGTCAGACAGGTATGTTTTTCAGATATCACATAGTCTCTCATCGTACTTTTCAGAAGAACACTAGACTTGCTGAAAATATTTCACTATTACATCTTAAAGACCGACTCATTGTTTAGCTTGATTTAACTAATTCTGCCCCTCAAACTACCTTAAAACAGAATATTTCCACATTCAAGTGGAACAGATAAAAGCATATACAATACTAACTTCTAGGTATGACAAATTTTATAAAAATGGACTACAAAATTAAGTATTTTAGATGCTAAATAACAAAACATTTATAATAGAACAGACTGTCAAAATACACATATTTAGCTCCTATTACATGACTCATCACTTGTTTGCTTTTACCTAGGAATATGACATAGTCACTGCCAGGTACATGGAGTACTGAAACATTTAATCTAATTACCTGACCTCAGGATATTTGGCATTTGACCATAAAAATCAAATCTCGTGACTCAATACTCACATGGGGTATTTTTGCAGCACTAAAGTTCTCTTTCTGAAAGCTCACAGAAGAAACACTCTGGAAACAAAACCAATTCCCACCTAAAAAAGTTTAGCAAAATGCTAATAAACGCAAAACCTCATATTAAAAGTCACAGAAACCTACAGCCACCCCAAGAGTACTCCAGAACAGCTGGGAAAGGATTCTGTAATGAAGAAACTCCTATCCCCACATTCAAATCAACTCCTTTAACCACCTCAGGAGTGAGCTTTGCTGTGTCTATGAACTCACCTTATTAATTTGCTGGGGGACCTAAAGCAATCCAAGGGCACAGTTCAATCACAACCACCACAGTCCTACAACAAGAAAGTTGCTCAGTTGTGGCTCTGAGTAACAAACACCCAGTGGGGCTCTAGGCTGGAAGTGGAGTCAGGGGGGATACAAACAGTAATCCTAACACAGAACTTTTGCTCAGGCCTTTGCCAATTCCTGCAACAAAAGTACAAGTCATAATAGCAAAAAATGTCCTCTGCCTCGTTTGTGTTAGCCAGATTGCAGGCCATACACTGTACCAGCTCAACTCTTCCCTTTAAACCCTCCCCAAACTCCTCATAAGGCTTTTTTCTGGTATTTGTTAAAACAGCAAGGTGTTTGATTTCATCACATTGCAGACAACATCCCCAGGACATCAAGGCTTTGCTGGTGTTCCTGGCTGAACTCAGCACTTGTCTGCATGCAGAAGCTCAGAATAGCACAGGGGGTGAGGCAGAGTTTAATGCACACTGAACTACAGCTGAACACAGCAGCAGCAATTTGCTTTTTTCAGTGGGAACACACCAAATGAGCAAAGCTCTAATGAGTTCTGTTGCAATCAGTTAATGACTTTAAAGTTCCAAAAACAAGCAAAAAAACCAACTCAGAAAATTAAAAGTAACTGCATAATGAAAGCTCGAAAAATAATATTTTTCGCTTTTGATATCTACAGGTCTCAGTTTAAAGAAAAAGTGGATTGATCAAATTCAGACAATAACACAATCATTAAGCATCCTGCTCGTGGTCAAACAGCACAATTACCACCTACAGCAGGGAATGCTGAGAGCCTGAGAGCTCACACCTTATCTAAAGCTTCCAGGAGTTATGTTAGAAACGGGTGGATCAAGATAAAATGCAGCTCCAAGTCTCAAACCGGACAGTCAGCACGAGTGTCTTCTTGCATGTTTGTACAGCGTCCATAAAGCCAGTCTATAATTAGAATTCAGAAACCCTTACGTAATTAGAAATTCAGCCGTATGGCATAAACACACGTGATCTTTTAAAACCTGTCAAGTTAAAAATATGCCACAAAAAGCATCTTATTATTTTGACCTGTTTACAATAAACCACAAACTAGAAATAAAATATTCTTAAAACAAAGTAATGAAGTTTGGAAAAACACTGTTTTCCTAATAGGCTGAAATAATACTTCTGTGAGGAGAAGAAACAGTAGGAGTGAAAACAGACTGCTGCATTTTCAGAAGAGTGACCACATGTATTGATACATCATTAAATGTAAAGGTTCCCTTAACATTCTTTAGGATGGACAATGTTCTTAAGTACAAAATTTTTCATGTACTTTGCAATGGATTCCCACAGTGTCTTAATTCTTACACCTAAGATTTTTCTCCCACTGTATTTATATGAGCAAAATAAAGCTTCTTTATATCAGTAGGTACTTGCTGCGAGTACCATCCTAAGGTGTCAAGTAGAGTTTAGGGTATTTACTGTGCATTTCAAAGGGTTTCAACTTCGAGTATAACATTCAAAAATCCACTGACATGACATTCTGTGGAACTCATTCTGAACTGAAATACAAATCTGAAGATACAGTCTCTCAAAGCAGGTCACCACGGAGTCTCGGGCAGAACTCTTTGGGGGAAGAAGAACTAATGTTGACTGATGGCATAAAGAACATTTTGAAAGAGAAAGACAAAGGGCAGGTGGGACAATTCATTCAACAATTTAAGCTGTTTTTCAGGGCTGGCTATTAACATTCTACTTAGCATCCTATGGTGCTCTCATTACATGTCCCTTTAAAAAAAAAATAATTACAACATTAATAAACCTGCCAGATCACAGATTGAAAAGTGTATCTCTTCATCAATATGTAAAAGGTATTGACAGTAAACAGCAGAAATAGAAGAAAAATGCTGATGGTGTTGTTCTGGAATTATCTGATGAGCAGATTAGTTCTGTACAACTCTCAGCCCTTCCCATGGCTCATTAGAGCCTTATAACTGCCCTGCTGGCCAACCAGTAACAGACTGTATAAAGCTGAAACAAGTGAGCTTCAGACTTACCTTTCTTGCTATCAATAATTTCTCCTGACTTTGCTTCTGCCAGATTACTTCAGCTATTTAGTTACTGGACTTCACGACTACAAAACTGCATTTACATCTTGTAAATATACAATTTTAACTTCACTGAGCGTACATCTCTAATTATTCTGATATGTAGCAATCTGATACCATAACTCCCTCAAGCTAAAACTGATGAAGCCACATCTGGTTCATTTTAAAGCGAATTTGAACAGAACACTAAAATGCATCAAGTATCCTATTTATCTTAGGTGTTAAAATACTGAATGATGAACTGCATTCTGCAGTAAACATTTATGTGATGGCCTAGTCATTTTATTTACTGTTGAACCTGCTCACCAACTTTAACTTTTAATTTTTTTCTATGTTCAAGTAGAACGCCTGATACATCTCTGTTTAGAGCTTAATGCAGCTGTTTACCCTTGCAGAAAAAGAGCTCCACAGTCAGATTATATAAATTTGCTCACAAGAGCTAGTCTGTAATTAATAATACCCTCCACTGACAAGTCAATACAGAAATATTCCATTCTGTAACCCTCACTCTGTAAATACAGGTTACAAAAGATGCAATATTCCAAAGACACAAAATTCCAAATCCTCACACACAGCCTCTCCCATAGTCCATCCTCCATCTGCAATGGTTTTTTCAGTCTGTCAGCACCTCAGTGAAAAAGTTTAAAGTGGGCTGATTCCAGACAGCTACCAAATAACCCCCCAGCTTTTTATCCACTACCCTTCTCTCATGAGATGCAGGGAAAATAGAAGGAAGGCAAAAAGACTCATGAACAGAGACAGTGACAGTTTAATAAGAACAGCAAAAAGGAATCCTGCTCCCCATCAGCAGGTGGATGTCCAGCGGCTTCCTGGGAAGTGAGGCCTCAGACAAGTAGCATAATCAGAAACATCCTCCCTCTTACTGCTCCTTTCCCTGAGCTTTCACAGGCATGGAATGTAACATCCCTTTGGCCAGCTGAGGTCACTGTCCCGGCTGTGTCCCCTCACAACCTCTTGCCCAGCCCAGTCACCTCTCCAGCACTGTTTTAGCCACCAGTGTGACGCAGAGCCCCACACAGGCTGCTGTGCAGACAGACAACTTCCTAACTCCAGCCAGGCCAAGCACGGAGTTATTACAAGATTTCTCTGAGGTTCCAAGTACCAGTGTAAGACTTGTTTCTTCAGATCCTCACTACGAAATTACTTCCCAGCACTATCCTGAAAAACAGAAGCGGATAAGTACCTTTAAAAGGGTCTCCCCATCTTTACAGGCATTTTCAGAAACTTTACAACATGTTAATTGTGCATAACTTCCTTAGCTAAAAGTGAGTGACAGATTCTTGAAGTCACTTCATGTCCTGCCTACCACAGACCAGAGGACCATGGATGGCAGAGGCAGGCATTGAGAGAAAAAGCAGGCTCACAGGAGTGACCTATGATTTGCAATGTGTGCAGTTTGTTTTGTTGGAGGAGTTGTTGCCTGGTTAGCTTAAAAACAAAACAACAACAAAAAACTATACAGCAAAGTCATCACAAGATACGTAAGCATTACCAAGTAGAAAGCAAAAGAGAGGAACACAAGATACTCCATAGTAAGCTTTTCATTATTCATTCCTTCCAATCCTACCACTTTTGCACAAGTCAGCTCAGACAAGGTTATATTTTGGGCTTTATACTATTATCCCCTTGCTTTCACAACTTGTGAAGATGGAGACACTTCCCCCCCTCTTTGTTCTTTTTTTTTTTTTTAATCTTAGTACTTCTCCTCTGGGCAGCAAGGGTACTCCAAATATGTATTAATCTCACTGCCAGTTTAGGTACTCATTGGTGCTGCACTTAAAATGCTAAAAAAAAAGTTTGTACAGGCATTTCTTAGATGGAAGGTGTACCGATTTGATGAACTGATGTACACATTCAGTCTTACTTGGTTAAGCACAGGTTACTCTAAACCATTTTGTTATTCAGATTCAACTACCCTGAATGCAGTTACTGTCCCAAAGGACCTGCTGAGCAGAAGATATTCTGAACTTGTATTCAGTATTGAAGCCCGTGTTCAGGCTTGCTTTATGATAGGAGGAATGCAGAGACTCAACCATCTGTAGCATTCAAATTCAGAGTTTTGCATGTATTTTAGAGAGTTCCCTTATTATGACTGTTCTCATAAGTTAATAAAAAAAATTAAACATAAAACTTGGAAGACTTTACACACCATGTGAAATCAGAATTAATGAACGTTTTACTACAAATCTGGGAGAGATTCAAATTTCATATGAATCAGTCTGTCTCTTGCTAATATTCAGGTTAAACCACTACATTTATATTCAGAATTTTGCAATTAGTTAGCATATAGCTATAGATTCCCAGGATTTTTAAAGTGGGTTTGGAAGAGAATTCTTTAATAAAAACTACCAACTATTTGCTACATAAACTAACTAACTTCAGGCAGGTTTCATTATGATGGACATCAAAGATGATGAACGGGGGAGGCTCCTACTTTTTTATAATGTACCTTTGTATCTCTTGCTTTTCTTCCGCAGAACTGTGAAACCCTAAAGATGACAAACTATAAGATGATGGAACATCGTTCTAAATGAACTTTGTCAGGACGCTTTTTCTTTGTTAAATTCCGCTTAGCTAATGACAAGCCATTCTCCACAATTTCTTCCTTGAGCCATTACCATAATAAAACTTGGTGACACATAACGCCAAGGAAACCCATCTGCTAACACATGGACAGCAAGTATCTTTGACAGCCTAATTTCCATCAAGGACAGGAGAAGAAATGATCTTTTGCTAACACCACATCTATCACAAATGAGATCAGCCTGTGCTTTTCATTATTCAACATGGATTACATTTGGAAAAGGAAGATGTACCGCCGCATTAATACATCTCATTGTGCGTCAACATCATTTGCAATTGTACAAGTTTGAAGGCAGAAAGAAGTACATAAGGGAAAGGGATTTCTTTGGGGAAATCAGGAAATGAGTGAAGGATGACTCAAACTGATGAACTCAGATTTGTAACTTTCTTCTTATGTACAAAATGGATTAGTAACTTAGTTATGCATAAATTAGAACAGACAATTCAAGTTTCATTCGTGCGCTTAAAAATCTGGCAGAGATAAAGAAAAATCTGGAGGAGATGAAGATACACCCTGTAGTCCATAACAACAGGTCGTCATCCTAGCACTGCCTGCCTACAAACTCCAGAGGTACTACAAAGGTTACAGGTTAAACACAAAAGACAAATCTTCACAGACCTAACAGCAAAGCCCCAGAGCCGAGTTTGAACACAGAAAGATAAGAGCTCTGTAAATGCCATAAGTCCTACAGAGCAAACAAAAAAACACACCAAGAAGTGAAACAAGGTAGATCTATTGCATGCTCTGCCATACTGCCACCATAACAGGCTGGGTACCCCATCCTGCTTCCTCCAGCACTGGGGTACGAGCAGTGCCAAAGTCCCCTTCACATCTGTCACTCTGTATCCTGAGACTCCCACAAGCACATCATACACATCAAGAAAAAAAATACACCAAAACCCCCAAAACACCACCAAAATGAAGAGAAGCCCACAAAAAAACAGCAAACCAAATGAACACAAAAAGATTAAATATTCCACATCTCCCTCCTCAGCTCCATGTATAGATCCCTAAGCATATCCACAAGGAACATGTTAAGTGGATAAATTCATTCATATCATCACAGGAATTAGAGAATAATAGTTATGATGCAGGAAGCAAGATTTCTTTCACCTCATGCATCGATACCATTATTAACACATTTCAATTACAAAAAATCTGCATCTCATTTCTAACCTATGAAGTATTCAGTATTTGAGAATACTGATTTAAATCTTGGGTATAATGAAACAATAACAAATGAAATAAACCATGGTCATACAGAAAGAGGCTAATTCAGTGCAAATATGTGATTAACAGCTTATGTTGCTTGCAGGTTACTATATCCTCTGGCATCTGCATAAGTTACTGCTGAACTTCCAGATCACCCCTTAGTAAGTTTAACCTTGCACTTCCAATGCACTGTGACAGAACTCACCACAAGGCAACTAAAAATATTGTACCGCTTCATAAATCAGTTATTCACAGACAATAGTGGCAATAAAAGCCCACTAACAGAACTGCTGTGAGAATAAATGCATTTTTAAAAGTCCAAATACCTTTAAATCCCCCTTAAAGGGACCACAAACAATACAAATTCCTATCACTCAGTTTAGTTCAAACTTGAGGATCATCCTTCATGCTTATTCACAAACAAAAAGCTTAATAAAGGATAGCTGAGATCTCTTCTGTCTTCTTTTCCTATGGCCTCTCTGGACACGCAGCACATTTACACAAAATCCCTATACCTCTTATCATGGAAAAAAATATAAGAGAAAGGGATAACTACAGAAAATAAGATGTATTCAAGCAGCAGACTGAGGGAAGAAAAGCAAAACCAAGCTGTAACTTTCAATGAAAGTATTTTCTGTTCTTGGAGCCTCTGCACTTACAGTAGCTTAAACGGTCTGGTCCTTTCAATCTTGACAAGAGCCTTGTTTTAGTGGCTGACACACCACAAAACACCCCCAGAATAAAACAGATGTATCAGGAGGGTACATGTCATTAAAGTAAAACAGAAGGATGGAGCAGAACATATTTCTAGCCAATTTTGGTACTAAATTGTTCAAGTGAAATTTTCCATTCTTTAAGCCACCAGCTGTTGTGAATTCCTCCTTATACAACTTATCCCCTTCTCTCACACAGCAGTTTCTCTAGATTAGCAAGACACAAAAGACTGAGAAAAAATTTATCATCAAGCACACTTGTGTTCAACTTAGTGTCCTGAGAAAGTTTTTGATATAAAATTTAAAAAAAATGAAAACATTTTGTCCTATTTGGAATTTCCTTTGGCCCAGTAATAACCAGAATTCTTACTACTGGTTTGAAATTATCCTTATGCCAGTACGGTATAGAACAGTAGACCTGAGCAACTTTTAAACAAATATACTCCAGGCTCGCATTTTTAAAATTGTAATTACATGAAACGCTGACAATTTTTATGACTGACATTGCTGTCAGACCTGATTTATATTCCAAATTTCTCTCAGTAGTTATGGATGTGCAAATCATTTTACCTTTTCAAGTACGTACATGAATCTGGAACTATGTGAACCAGGCATAGTGAACCTGTGATGATCACTTGCAGGCTTAAAACATGAATATTCAAAGTTGTATCTCACAGACTCATCACAAAGTGGAGCAACACGCTCCTCACTGAAGAGTTAATTATGTAATAATATGAAACAGGAGAATATTTACCAGAGTTTATCAGAATCTGTATTTGCATATATTTTTTTCTAAATGTATTTTTAAACTGGCTCTGATTTTTTGTTCTCATTGAATAGCATGTCAAATATGCCATTTAAGCTTTTAAATTTTTAGCCTTACCGTTTAAATTATTGGCCTTCAAAAGCCTCCATGTGGATTTATAAGTGCTGTCTGAAGAATTCACTCGAGCAGCTTTAAAATACTCAGAAGGAGACAGCACAACATCTGTCCCTGACAAGTCGCTGAAAACCAGGCAGCAAGCCAAGCACTCCCCAAAGTTCCAGCCCAGCAAAATAAGGCAGTCTGGAACAGCTGTAAAGCAAGAACTGCTTTTAACACTAAATCAAAGAAATCAAAGCTTGCGATAAGCATAAAGCAGTTGCTCCTTGAAGTTTACCAAAGAAATGAGAGGCACAACTTGACTGTCCCACACCAAAGTATCACAGCTTATTTTTTTTTTTTACTGAAGAAGTTGTAACTGTGTCTTTTAACATTACATCAGATTGAAAATGCGGGCAGGGCTTCATCGCTTTGCAAAGCTAAATTGATTCTTCTCTGAGGACTCCACAATGCAAATTCACAGGAAAAAACAGAGAGAGCAATAAGGTAGAAGAAAAAAGGACAACACAAATTAGACTTTAGGTGCTCTGGTTCATTAGGTTCATATCCTGAGCCTTCCCAGAGATTTCACCTGCCCTTTCAAGGTTTGTTTTGCTCTTGAGGAAAAAGGAATAAAAATCGTATTATAACAATCAAAACTACATGAGAGAGACAGTGAAAAAGGATTATAAGCTCAAATGGAGATAAGCAGAGGTCCAAGGAGGTAAAAGTAGAATTCTACAAGGAAATTCTAAAAGATGTTTTGACTCCTGGAGAAAGCAGAAAGATAAAAATAAATAAACAAGAAAACCAGTCTGTTTTTATTACTTAAAAGAATGCCAGAGTCTTTCAAGAAGACAATAAAAGTATCAACTCTTTCAAGATCAAGAAGAAAACTCAAAAAGATTTTTCTGGCAATAAGTACAAGTAACATGGGTTTGAACACGCTGCATTGAAAAATAAAATCTCAAAACATGAATTCCTGAGCTACAAAATAAGTGTTGAGCAAAATTTCGCCTAAACATGTGCAGTCGCATGTTTTGAGAACTTCAAAACAGTGTTCATCTCTCACACTTTCTTCTCTGTAATAGATTGAACTACATTTTCCCTTTTTTTCTGCCTTCTTCCAAAAGGCTGCCAAGTCATGCAGGATTGAAGTCAAGAAAAAACTATAAATCACACAGTCTTCAACTGCCTTCTGTTCTTACGTGTGATATCCCATGCCAGGCTGCACAGCAGTCGAGGGATGATACCTGGGAAAGACTCGGAGTGACTGGGCCCCCTGGGAGCTGCCATAGGAGGGCTGACCCTGCCCTGCCCTGCAGCCCTTCGTGTCAGATGCACTGGTTGGCATCACACAAGGTGTGAGAGAGGAACGGATACCACAGCCCAGCCAAATAGGAGTGCAGTGCAGGATGAACCTGATATTCAAAATGCATAACAGAGGGAGCCTGGAAAACCTACAAACCTGCCTCTGTGGAAGCAGCTCAGTGCCATGAGATCTGGGAAGAGCTGGTGAAGGAAGTGAAGGAGAACCCTGCAAGGCTGAGCTGTTGACAAGTGCAGCAGAACAGGTCTGGCAACATTAATTACAAGAATCATGCAATAAAATACTTTCCAGATACACATCCTAACCTCCTATTTACTTCCTGGTGCTTTCCGAGCACCACAACAGGGCCGTGATCCACGACTGCAGGAGGCTGCTACTGCTCTTGCACCGTGCTGCAGTGATAGGGTGATGTGAGGTGTTCAAACCAGAGCTTCCAAAATACAAATGCCTAGTGACAGGCAACATGCTCAGAAGGAACCTGCACACAGTAATTACCTTCCCTGTCATTCTAAAACAAGTCAAGCATCATCTTTCAAAAACCGCACAAGTCCATCAACTTTTCTTGCTCTTTTTTTCTGGTTACCGCTTCGTTTTTTAAGATTACGTGACATTTAAGAGGCTGCTCCATTGTTGTCCTGAATATTTTTCTTTGGTTTCACTCTGGCATCAAAGGGACAATTTGTAATTGAAAACTTCATACATACTCTTGTCTTGGTATTTGAGTAAAGGAAAACTAGCTAAATTTAAAATACAAAAGGAAAGGTTTATCCAATCACACTGACAGCTTAAAGTAGAATTGATAGATTATCAGAGGGACACAAGAACGATTTTACACTAAATATAAGAAGCATCTAATTTAACTTGTGGCTGCCATGCATTGAAGTCCTGAAGAATATTTTTCTGAATATCATTCACCTTCAACTCAATTTTTTTCTGTTAGAGTGCCATGGGAAACAATACAGCCTTCAAGTGCCACAGTAAAAGTAAAAATAGTATCCATAGCTTTCCCTCTAATACAGCAGATATTGACAAACTAATTTTTTCCATTATTCTTCACAGGTTTGCACTGAATCTATTTTTTATCTTCAGCTGACCTAAGAACCAGGCCTGTACTGATGCTGACAAACAACTGAAGTCACAACAGGCAGCGTTCAATCCTGCTCAGACAAAACACGAGTTATAATTGTCTTAAACACCAAATGAAAAGAAACCAGAATTCACATTACAAGCTTCTTTGGCAAAGTAAGATTTAAATGTCACATTTTTCCCTAATGGCAGCTACAAGCAATGTGATACTTCAACTGTACCTACAGTGTATAAGTTTTGATTTTCTTTCATTTATATCTAAAATTAAAATAAATATGTTTTTGTAAGTTGCTTTAGAGGATTACAATTAGATTATTCAAACATCATCCCAAAGCAACACAATTGAAATATTAAACTCAAAAAACCCAGTAACTATCACAAATAATAACTCATTCCAACCCATCACTTCCTCCAACCCGTCTTGCTGCTGGTTTTAGAAATTCTGTATTAGGTTTACAGGGACTGGTGGCAGGAGTATCTGAGTGAAGAAACAGAAACCACCAAAAAAAACCCTTTGGAAGACATTTCTCAGTTAAAAAAATACAGGTGTGCTGCACAGAATAACCAGGGATAAGGATACACAGAGTCAGTGGTCTGCGATGTACACACAGAGCTCACCCTCAGCTGCTCAGCTTTGCTACCTTGAGGTTTAGACTTCATGAGTCAAATCCCGATGGGAACTTATGACTTGTGTATTTATCCATCACAAGACCTAAACTCTTGTCTGCACACGAAACGTGAAGATTAACTATCACCATCTACCATCATCTTTGGTACAAATCAACATACTGGCAATACTGCAAAGCGCTCTGGTTCCTCTGAAGTTGTATTAAACAAAATTACGGGGACAAAGTGTGTGGCTGAACTACCACGATGGTGGGATCTGAATACCAGTATTACCAGTATAAGATGCTGCAGAATCTTACTGTTTCAAAGAAAAATTAAAAACAAACAAGTCAACCCCTACTACAAAGGCAGAACTTCATAAATATTTGTAGCTAGACTGGGGCAGACGAGAAGGGCTAAACTGAAGTTCCTGCTCACACACCTGGGTTTCACAAGGGTTTTGTGTTTATTTAAGGAAAAAGAAATATGCAGAACAAGCAAGGTTTCCTCTTTTACTCAAAGGATCTGCCAGCAACTGCAGCATTCCCTCTGCCTTGAACATCACTCGGGTGATGTTTTATAACTAGTTATAAAAGCACAATAAAACCCCTTTCCAGGCCAACAATACTTGTGCTCATCTCTCACCTCTCCAGGATGTCCTTTTCTCTCCCAACCTGCCAGGCACCTCAGGGCTGTTGTACATTGATCTGAACTTTCTGAATATTTGGAGAGTGAAAGAGCTTTAGGATTTTCACATCTAAATTGGGGAGCAAGCTATGCCTAGCATGCTAATTAATCCCAGAAGCAGGTTAGCTACAGCCAAGGTTTTTATGATTACACTGCAGGAAAAAAAAAAAAAAACCACAAGTTTTTGTTAGGGAGCAGCAGGGAGGAAAGCAAAGAACACAAGCTGGGTATTACTGTCCAACTGCAGAGAGCTGACCTTTCAATATTAACCAAAACCTCCTACATATGCTGGAGTTAGGGGGGTTAAGTGGCTCAGGCAGGAAAACAAAGAAAATGAAGGAAATAACTTATGTGTCTATTATGACAGAGAAGAGGGAGGCAGTGGAAAACAGTGCTCACAGTAATCAATCCAGGTATTACCTTGAGTGACCACACGAATCTAAATGGAAAATAACATTTGGAGCAGTCAATGAAAGTACTGAATTAAGAGAAAAATATGACAGCAGTCTGCTCAAAGTGTTTTATAAGAAGGCTGTACCACACTGATCAAAAGTCAAAAGCATTTGCAAGAAAAAAAGACACAGATTAGAGGCAAAGTCTACAGAGAGTCTGAAATGGCACAGCAGAGAGAACTGAGGATAAAAATCAGGGTGGATAGTGGGACTATCCAAAGAACGACCAAGAAACACGGCAAGTAAGAGCTAATGCAGAAGAACACTGGGAGGTACTGGACACATGTTGAGCTTGAACTGAAATGCTTAAGAAATTGTTTTTAGTGTAGTGAGTTTGTTCACTCACTCCCTTCCCAGGACACAGGTGTGTCAGCACCACGTTCTCCTGCAGAACCCGCCCTCTCCAGCATTTCACCTACAGTCAACTATCAAGCAACTTAACTGCATCTTTTCAGTGACTGTTAAATAAACAGAAGAGTAAAAACGCTGTAAGACAAAAGGGTTTTTTTTAATACAGTGAAATTTCCTCCTTATAGCTTGGTGTAGGGTGCCAAGTTTATTTTTAAAATGCCTTCAAGGCTAAACTTCAGAAAATAGAGCTTTGCAGATAAGTATAGCACTAGTTCCTTTAAAGGTGAATACAGGAAGCTGTGTGCTATCAGGAGCCACATACAGAAAAACACAGAAGACACAAAATCATTTTATCATTAGAAAAATTGGACTGTTCAAAAAGACCAACACTACCTTACACTAGGAAGTACCTACCACACTATCTTCTAGCATTAGGGAATTTCAGGAATATTTCCATTATAATACTGATATTTTCAATTTGTCACAGCTCTCCAGAGCAAGCTTGCAAATCAATATTTTTCAGACACGATAAGCAATATTCCTTGCTCCCCAAAAAGATTTAAATAGAAGGAGTTCGGTTATGTTAAAGCGAGTGAGAAAAAAAATTAACTTTTTTCACAAAGAACAATCTTGAAATGTAAAATAAGACAAGCAGTTCTAGTCAGTCATAATTCTGAACTGCGAGAGATGAAGTCTGGCATGTTAATATCCACCTCTGGGAAAGCCAAGACACAAGCAAATTGCTCCACAAACATCTCCAGCTTGTAGCTGGCTATGATGATTTTATGACAACTTACTGGAACTGTGTGCTTTTTAAAAAGCACAGAACAGAAGCTCCTGTGAAGCTGTGTTGCACAGCAATAGTTGGGGTATTTTGCAACTTTCATAGTCACACTGCACCTGCAAGGGAAAGCCTGCCTGGCACTTGGACTTTACCAAAACCACATTTCAAGGTTTGCTTTCCGAGTGTTATTTCTGTTAAACATTCCATTTTCCCTACAGATGTTTCTATGAAATTTAAACCCTTTAAACAAGAACTAGAACAAGTTATTTTGCCACAATGCAAAAGTCAACATATTTTATCATGAGAATGAGCTCCTGAATAATACTTTATAAATTCTAGGTAGTTCTCTAAAGGAATGAAGAAAACACATCAAGCAAAGGTTTTCAGAAGAGGTGACTCAGGAAACCTCTATATTTGGATAACTAGCTTTTAATATCTTTAAAAGGGCTTTATTTCATAGCATAATGAACCCTCACATCTAGAGAATGTGATCTTTAACAGAAAGGCAGACATGTAATACATTAATAAACCTGGATTTTCACAATCCTTTGTCATCCCCTTGCCTGTTCACTGGACCAAAAGTTTCCTTTCCAGACCCTGTCACACAGCTGTTTCTAAACATTAGCAAATATAAAAGTAAGCATTCAGAATGCTTCTCATCTCCTGATAAAATGACAATTACCAGTTTTCAAAAAGACAAGGGGGGGGGGACACACTTGCAAGCCATTCTTTATATTGTCTCAGAATGACTCAAGAAACTATTGTTTTGAATACCTGCAATGGAACCATAACTCTGTTTGTCTAGACTTCAAAAAGTACTGAGTCTGAGAACTTTTACCAGCCTGCTTCCTAAAGTGAGGGTCATTTTCTTGTACTTACTGCTTTTTCAATATTCAAACCACTGCATCCATTAAAAAGGTAACCATAAAAAACCAGGCTCCGATGTAATGAAAAAGATCGTATGGTGCAACATTATTGTAGAGAGATTGCTATAATTAATTTCAATGTGTGTGCTCCACAAAAAGCCTAATGTTCCTCACAGAATTCACCATGAGATTTGAACATGAAATTGCAAGGCAAAGAGATTTTCGTATCAAAGAGCTTTTTCTTATCAAGCAAGATTTTAGCTAGAGAAAGTTTGTTCATCAGTCAACCCGCAGAGGAGGTGAGATTGCCAGTCAACACAGAACAGCAACTACCGAGTAACACTGGTTTAAGAGATGCAGGTTACAATCTCAGCTCAGCTTTTATCAAGTCCTGCACCCTTCATTTCAGTTTTCCACTGGAGATTAGGTTCATCTTCACCTGTAGATATGAGAGCCTTTCAGAGGAGACATACTGCATGGCTTTTATCAATAGGATGCAATTTAAAACTTAATTCCTCTGAAGTACATTAGGAAAGCAAAAGAAAGGGGATTCAGTTCTTCAAATCTAATTGCATGCATTTGTACTCCAAATTCGAATCTCAATACACAAAATAGAATTTTATAAAGAGATTGCAAACTTCTCTCTTACCTAATGAGCAGAGCCTACTAAATCAGACCAACTAAGGGAAGAGAAGAATAAAGAACTACTTCATTCTTCCCTGAAGTTTGCACACAAAAAATAAAGACAGCAGGCAAACATCAATCCTGAAAAAGACCATTTGACTTCAGGTATTTTGTATACCTCCTTATTTCTACTGCAGACTCATCTTCTAAAATGAGGGGGTTCGTATATTCATTTCTCTTGAAAAAGGGAAATTTTCCTCTAAAAAAAAAATTAAGATTATAAGCAGTTCATATCAGTAATAATTTTTTAATCCTCTGAATTCTACGTAGCACAAGGCTTCAAGTAGTGACATGTGACCCAAAACCAGAACAAGATGCAGAGGAAGGTTTAACTGGCACTGAACCACACCTGACTTTCCCAAGACCGAAAGTGCAAAGAAAAGCATGAGATAATACCTTGCATGATCTTCTCTCAAGCACCAGAGTTTTAATGCTCATAAAAGTAAAGGTAGGAAGTAAAAAAAAAAATACTCAAACCACAGGAAATAAAGTATGTGATTTCTCATCAATCAGATCAAACAGATTTAAATACTTTTACAGCTCTAATGCAATCCATTTTTATTTTAGAACTTGTTCCTGTGAGTCCTTATTAACCATCTTATTAACTGTAGATAAATGAAAGACAGGAAAAGTACAGGTATAGACATTATACTACAGAGCACAGATTCCCTTTCAGGCCATTAAATTCCTGCCCAGAAACTGGACAACAGTTTCAGTTTCTTTATGAACTTCTTGAACACTTCCAACACAGCTTCAGGAATCTAAAAGTTTTTATTCACTCTCTTGTGTTGTACTTTTTTTACAGCTTTACAAGTTTTTCCTGGGTTGGTGCTATTTTTCACTTGAGGTTGGATGCTTTGGGTTTATTTGATCACACCTATGTTGTTTATTATTATTAAAACCAAAGTATACACAAAGCTTAAGGGAGAATAAAACAAAACAGCCCTTCTGTTGATGCAGTGTACCAATGATATCCAAATCTCCTGCATACTAGGGGCTATGTCAGCGTTTCAGTGGAGGCAACTACAAAATTAAAACATTTATTTTATCTTACAGAGCATGTTATTCCCAAAAGAGCTTCAGCTGATCAAGTTCTATGCTATCCACGCTATACAGAAAGCTAAGGAAAAGGTGGTCACTGTAACAGTCATGACAAATCCAGTACAGAATCTGGCATAACAAGTAATCTCACAGACCATCATTTTGTACTTAAACCATTCCAAAATTATAATAATCACAAAAGTACAAATTGCTTATAATAGTCAAGGCTGGAATAAATGCATGAAATCCCAATTTGTCCTGCTGCAAAGCTGCTTATTCAAGTTACTTGTAATGTGCATCATTCAAACTTCCAACTTGGTGTTTCTTCAAACATCACATTCACTGTTTCTAAATGCAGTCTGCTTGTCTGAAATTTTTAACCAAGATACAAAAATCAATGTTATATAAAGCACTCTTTCCTGATACTGATGATGCACAATATGAGTCACCACTTCAAAGCCTCCAACACACCACCACAAGCCACATTCTTTAAAGTCACGAATAAACCCTAAAGTGGTTTCTCCTGTCTTGCTTCTAATGAAGCATCCTTGGTTCCCAACAGCAAGCTGAAACTTTGACAGTCACGAGATCATAAGCTCCGAAAGCAGAAATGAAACCTTCTAAACAATACGTGCATCTCCTGTAGCTCAAAATGCAAATACTTGCCAGACGTGTTATTTTTTAAGCTTTAAAAAAAAAAAAAAAAAAGTCTAGAAAAACAGTCACTGGTGAAATGTTGATGTTGTATCTTTGTTCATTTCTTTTCCAGGCTTTTTACATTGAATCTGTGGTCTGATTCCATGACCTGTAACAAAAAGGTGGGAGGGAGGGGGAAGAGAGGGTTTGAAAGTTTAGTGTACGCTCTTTGCCAGTGGTAAAAGTCAGGCCATCAGAGGTGAGGATTCACTCAACAGAAGACAGTTAAGCTAAGTAACTTCACTGCCACTAGAATTGCCGGACACTTGGTGATGTGAAGCAGATTGTTGGTATTACTCGGCCCTGGAAAAAAAAAAACAGAAGAGAGGAAACCCTTTCATTTGAACAGGAAAAAAAAGTTTGAAAGTTATTCTTGTTGAGGAAGTGATCGTTCCTTCTTGGCTCATGGCAGCTTCATCCAGTTACAAGCACTTACACACCCTGCCCACATGAGATGTACACACACACTAAGAAGCCACTACTACAATAGTCTGGTTAGGTTTGCAAAAGCCTCCCAAGCAGATATTCCACCTCAAGCATATGTCACAACTTCTAAGCACTGCTTTATTACAAAACTAACAATATAGTCAATATATGGGTACAGATGTGTACACCTGTGCTGATGCACATACAAATCTACAAACAAATACACCCCAGAAAGTCACAGGAGAAAAGAAACGATTTGGATCGTTATTTCCAAACAAGGAGGAAGTGAAAGGACGCCCAGACCAACTGAAACAGCCCTGCCAGTGAAAAGCAGACAATGCCATGGATCATCCCAAAGCCTCAGAACTCGCTGATGCAGCAGGTGTGATACTGCCCCACTAAAAGTAGTAAGTCTCAACGGAAAACAATGGCATTTTCTTTCCTAGGGAACCATTTCTGTTGTCTTTTGCCATGAGAGGGACCAGTTTGTACACAAAGTGCATCTGCATGGAATGACTCAGAACAGAGAAGCTGCACTAGTGAGGTGCTTACAACTGTCTGAATTTATTCTCCACCAGGAATCATCTTGGAAATATATAGTAGCAGTACAAACACCCAAAGGGATCTCCTACCACATCGTCTTTTCCCTTCTTTAAGAGGAATACATCCAATTGGCAAAAGGTCACCATTCTTCTTATGATTTCCATGATCACAATCTAGTAAGGTCTTGCCTTTTATCACTGAAACAAAAGCTAAAAATGTTATCTATGTATCTGGGATCATCTCTGATAAATATTGATGGTGCTGTACACTGCAGAAGCAGCTTTATTCTGGTTTCTGCTTAGTCTATTTTAAAAATTAAGCTATTATATTTCTCAGCTGTTTTCATATAATTTCTGGTAAGGCCATCACAAATGCCACATGACATTCTAGGCTATGAAAAAATTGTTTTTTTCAAGAACCTACCATTTTGTGATGAAATACAGGGTTGTTAACTAGTGTTGATTATTTAATTTGTAATTTACCAATGTAAAATCGACAGGTGGCTTTTTGGTCAAATATTACTGTATTTCACATTCAAGCCTCTTTTGCAATTTAGCCAAAACCAGTGAAGACCCATCAAGAGCTAGTACATATCAAAGCAGAGCTCTGACACCTTGTGAATAAAGCATGCCATCAGTTAAGCAGAAGTAACCCCACCAAAAATACCAAGTCAGCAATATATATAAACTTGCTGGTATGTAAGTTTAATTACTACTTTATGGTAGTAAATATAAGTACTCAAATACTTATCTTCGCTATGTTGAGTGCAGCAAATTTTCCAGGGAGATCCTCACATTTCCAGCAGTAAAATTTTGTGGGGGGTGGGTATTTTTAAGGGGTTTTTTTTTGAGTTTTTTTGTTTGTTTTAACTTATGCAGACATTATAATCTTGTACCATAACCAGAACACAGGTAGAAAGCTAGCCAAGATGCCTATCATGCATCTAATGTGATATGCATTATCATATCATACATTCTAATGTGAATTTATAATTTCAAAATTAGTAACAGATTAAGGAACATTCGTGCTCACTTTTTTCTTTCTTGGTTTCTTCCTCAACCCTCACCCCTTTTTGGCTCTGCAACTTCAGTTCCAGCACAGTTCAACTGCAACATCAACATCACTAGAGAGATGGGAGGTGCAGGAAGGATAAAAATACAATAGGGTTAAATAGATGGGATGAACTTAAGACCCTGATACTGCCTTAGGAACAGGAATTCTAAATATGTCTGAAGATAAAAAGCCAAGAATTTGTAACTCTCCAACACTTAATCCACATAGCAGAAACACCTACTCACCCCCTATCCTGAACAATCCCGTGAGCATTAGCCAACATAACATCCCAAACTGCAACTTGCTGACACAGTTCAGCTTCCTCCCACTAGGCAGCAGTGTTAAACCACTGGGCAACTGGCTGGGATGATGTGATCCAGCTCCAGACTCCATTCAGCAAGATGGGCACTAATTTCAGTGCAGCAAGGTCACTTCTCATCGTCTAAAGCGACCAGTGTCATCCCAAGCACTGAACTCAAGATCCTTGGTACATAAGAAAAGATCTGAGAGATTCCAACCTAACAGACCTGTAATAATACCCACAAAGAGACAAGCTCTGGAAGGGGCAGACCTCACTCTACAGTCCATCAACATGTAGAATTTGGTACTTCTACATCCAGCTTTTTCAGTTCATTCTGATTTAAAAAAACTAGATGTAGCTAGCATATTATGGATTCAGAAATCCTTTCAAAGCCAAAACAAGCCTTTAAGCTACTGCTGAACAAAGTAAAAGATTCCCTTCACAACATGAAAATGGCAGGTAGGAGTTACTGTAAATGAATGATTGTGTTCTCCTGCAAGGCTTGGGTCCCGTCCTTCAGTCTCATCGTGTGCTGGTTGCAGTGTCACTGCTGACTGCAGAAGGGCAGCACTAGTTCTGCCCATAAAGGGCAGAGAATTCCAAAGAGAACTAAGTCAAAAAGTATCAAGAAAAATTAAACATGTGCCCACATATCTCAACAAAACTAATTTTTACTTTTTCTCTACTGAAACCTTTTCTATGAAAAATTCTCATATCAGTTTTACTCAGGGTTAGGATTCCTCCCTATTCACTAGTACGTATTTTGGAAAGATCATACTTCAGAGATTACGTTGCTCAGAGATTTTTAGCAGGTAAATCCAAACAACTCATCTAGATTGAGGTTTTAGCAAACTATCTTCCTGCAAGTGCTTGATCATCACCCCTATACACTAGCTAGTGATTTTGTGTGACTTGCCTACAACCAGCAAAATCTGTTTTGAAACCAAACTCTAGTGTTAAAAAACTTCTGGTTTCTAGCCCCACGTACAAATTCAGTGGTTTTAAACCCTGTCCCAACAGTAGCTCTGGAGCTCTTTGCTAAGAAAACCAACGAGCATAAAAGACTTGATGTTGAAGAACACACTTTACCTTTAAAAAGAAGCTACAAATCCTTTCAAGATCAGAATAATGCATTTAGGGATTATGTGACAACTCTAAGAGTCTCATTTGATACAGAAAAGCTGTAGCATTTCCAGCTAGTTTTCAGGTGGATTGCCCAGCTGTAGGTAACAACAGCAAATGCAGACCCTTCAGTAAGCAGCCCAGAACACTGCACATTTCGACAGCAGATGTTCTAAACAGCACGAGTGTTTTTTCCAGCAAAAATCGTTGTAATTCAGTGGACAGAACCAACTATTAGCAGTTCTGCATACTACGTGTACTTCACATGATGCACCTCACTGTGACCAAATCACTTCCACGAGATTGGTGCATTGATCATCAATCATCACATTTGCTGCAAGTTTTACAATGTCTGTGCGCTTGAAAATTTCAGACACACTGTGATCCCTAAAACATTAGAAAATAAGGTGCAATTTTAGTCCTCTGAGATCTTGCATAGCTATCTGTAGTGGCAGCAGGTTTTTGGGTTTGGAGTCCCAGTCAGACCTATAATGAAGCTTTGCAGATCTTGGTTTGAAGACTCAGGAGATATCAACAGACTTCAAATTTGTTTTTCCAAAAGAAAACAACGAGGGAGAAAATAGATTGCAACTGAAGGATTTAGGGCAATGGAGTGCTGATGTTTTAGTTTCTTTGATTTGATAACAGAAGTCATCATACAGGATGAGAAAGTAACACAAATACATCCCCCATAGGCTGACCTTATCAACAGGTGGCCTTTAGCACTGCCCACATATCAGGACTTGGATCCTAACAAGCTATAAAAATATGTGCTGCTTACGGAAACAGGCAGAAAAGGAAAACCCCAGAAAAAAAGGACACAATTTATGAGTACTCTTTATCTCCATCTGCTGCTCAGCTAAGCATTTAAGAAGAAGAAGAATTTCAGGAGATATTAGTAGTAATCAGTTTCCTGGGAAGTTTAGGCACTTAGAAACCTTATATTACCCAACTCTACTGTAGAGTGTTTAAGCAATGCATTACACAGGTTGCTGGGTTATGCTGTTTATGCAGTTCTCACCCACAACAATCTCTATACCTGGAAATCAATAATATTAAAACTTTCAAGAAATACAACAAACCTGGTAAAGTCTCAAAGCAACAGAAGAAACCTGTATCAAATTCCCTGCAGTCTTTGCTACCTGTACCAATTCCAAGCAAAAACAACTTCAAGCAAAGATTCACTTGCTTGTGAATCTGGAAACACTCAAATGGAATTGCTGGAAACATTTCAAATAAAAGAAAAACACTACGAAAGCAACCCTCAAACACATCTGACTGATTTTCAGTGAGGTTATTGTTTCAAAACTCTGTGTTGATTAACAATGCCTAATAAGAGACTTGTGCTGTTAAAATACTAATGAGACATTCAAGTTCCTACCCGCTGCATTATACTTGTATTAAAACACAGCTCTAAAGCCTACTAAAGCCTGCACTTAAAATGCAAAATTGTAAGGCTGGAAGAAGTGGTTTAAGATCACACTTTCAGCTATGTTTCCAAAACTTACCCAGTTCCCTTGCATTCAAGTCAACATATCAAGTTGTATAATTGTTTTCAATAATTCTAATAAGTGAAAATCCATGTTAAAACTGATGTGTTGCCACTAGCAACATTTTTGCAATTTATATATTAACAAGCAGAACATGCAAATTATGTAAACAAACTGTTGTTAGACATTCAAATTGTTTAGTTTTACAAGTTAGGAAAGTTTCTTTGTAGAGAAATTTATTCAGACAATTGGTGATGGGCATAAGTGCTTTTCAGCTCAAACTGCATACTACAGATAGTAAGAAAACAATGACAATATTTTATTAAAAGTATTGTTACTTGCTGAACTAGTTCAGGTGTATTTCATGTTCAGCTGTCAACACACAGTCATCGCCACTTGAGATGTGCTTTCAGATTTTGCACTAAGTGATTTTATAAATTAATTATCTAATTAATAATTACTAATTAGCTAAGGTCATTTAGATAGGCAATTATTAGAAAACGCCTTTGAGAATAACTGAAGCTGTTTCTGCACATCACAGCAGCTGTACCTGATGCCATGAAATTGCAAAGTCCTTCAACTGGCGGCACCAAATACTCCTGTGTAAGGGGTGCCAGATGAGGCACAGAAAAGCCACCAAAATCTCAGTCACAGAGCAGACAGATCACACAATTTACTTTTTTTTTTCTTAAGAAATAAAACATTAATTAGGCATGTCTATAAGCAGATATAAGAAAATATAAGTTGCTACTGTAACTACATTTTCAGTTAATTTTTTCTGCTACTGATCTTTTCACAGTCACGTGGAAGAAAGTTCGGTCAGTGGAGAAAAACAAATATTTATGTAGCAAAGTCTTAGCCCAGATAATACCTTCCAAAAGCTGGGTATGAAATTTTACCTTCAAGTGAAGTGAATGACAAGAATTCCCTTCGACTTGGAAGAAGACCAGGACATTGCTCTGATTAAATATGTTTTTCAATTGTTTAGCACAATTGAATGTTAATCTAGTGCTAAATTAGGGCAAATCTAGTCTTGCTAGAAGAAATGCCATGATTCTGAAGAAACTGAATTCATTAAGAAGGGCTGATCTGATCCGTTCTAAAACAGTTCAGGAGAAAATTAAACTTATGAACAAGGTAGATAAGCGATATTGCTAAACAGAACTACATTCACCCTATATTTAATGAAGGGAAAAGCAGAAGTGAAGCAGCACCCACAGGTATTCAAATTTAGGAGTAGTACCAATAATCAGATTCATTCATATCTAAGAGGCAAACATCTGCATCTTTCATATGACAAACCAAGGGCTCGGCCACACCATATTGTTACTTCAAGCTGTAACTCAAGTTCAATGTTTCATTCTTACAAGACTTTTTGCTCCAGTTCACCAACTCTTTAGAAAAAGCTGCTAGAAATATCAGAACTCAAACACTGGTGATGTCCAGAAGAGTGAGACAGTGGGGATACAACAGAGGCTGATCCAGGCACTTTGCATAATCTGAATTATTCCCAGGGTGGTTATTTTACCCTCCAGGTTTACATATTAAATACATGAATGCAAAGTCCTGTAAAATATGGAAGTCAATACAATTTTGGGTCTCTTTGTTTTTAGGAAAAAGTCTAAATTGTGCAGGGATCCTGACCTGGCCATGTCTAAAAGCGCCTTTTATGTGACATTCATCTACTCAGACAGTGATCAAAAAGTCAGTGCAGGAGACTGGCAGACCCTTGGTACCTTTTAGCCAAACCAACACAGGCAATGGAAATTAAGATGTTGAGGGCTAGAAACCCCAGGAGATGCCCAAGAAAATCCTGCTAACTACTTTAACCCACAGCAACTCAGTATTCATGCTATAATGAAAGCCATACTACAGCAACCCCTCTCCTCTGCTGAGAGATGACAATCAACAACATGATAAATGGGGCCTGACAACCCTAACTATCTTCCTCAAAAAAGCTATTTTGGTTAGTGCTGGTATTAAAAAGAATCTGTCACAAACATTTTTTATTTCATTTAATTCAAGGTGATGAAGGGACTGGAGCATCTCTCCCATGAGAAAAGGCTGAGAGAGCTGGGACTGTTCAGCCTGAAGAAGAGAACAAGGGGGTTTCATCAATGTCTATAAATATGTGAAGAGAGGGGGCACAGAGGATGGAGCCAGGCTTTTTCCAGAGGCTCCCAGTGTCAGAATCAGAGGCCATGGGCACAAACTGAAACACAGGAGGCTCCCTCTGAACATCAGGAGACACTATTTTACTGTGAGGGTGACTGAGCTCTGGCAGAGGTTACCCAGAGAGGTGGTGGAGTCTCCATCCTCAGCGTCATGGTTTTGCCCACCAGCCCGCCCCTGGAGCTGTGTATGGTTTTGTCCAAGTGGATTTCCCGACAAAAACCCAAATCAAAAGTCTTAGTGATGCCTTTGCTAATTACATATTTTAAGAAAAACGGAAGAGAAGGGGGATTGCGCAGTTGAAATTAAAAAGTAGCAGCCATGTAGAAGAAGCAGCGGGCCCTAGGAGGGCCAGGCCGCCTCCTCCCCCGGTCTGGGCCAGGGGCAGGTGTAGCACTGAAGCCCCCCTTCTCTCATGTAAGAGAGTGGAGAAAAAAAACCTAATTGCTTGGACAAAGAAACTGCTGCGGAAGAAATTCTTGCAAAGAGATAACAAAGTGTCGAAGCTGGCAGCTGAAGCTGCTGCAGGAGAGAGAAGAAAGTTTGAAGGAGGAGGGGCTGTTTCTCCCCCTTTCACTCTCTCCCTTCAGCAGGGAAAAGACTGAAAAATAATCCCTGCTACCTGTAAAAGTTTGTTGAGGTAAAAAGACCCCATGATGCTCGTGGAGTAGCCTGCACTGGAGTAAGTTGCATGAGGAAGCAGAGACTTCATGAGAGAGGACTGAAATGAGGCAGAGTCCTGTTGAAGATCTATAACCCTTGAGGGGGACAATGCTTATGCCGAAGCGAAGACGGCTCGGATAAGCTTGGGATCTCAGTGAGAGATCCATGCTGCTAGTGCTGGAGATTTGTGACTCTGAAGAGAACCTCACGCTGGAGCAAGAACAGCTCGGGTGAGATGTTGGGATCCATGCGTGTTTGTGACCCTGAGAGAACCTCACGCTGGAGCAAGAACGGCTCAGGTGAGATATGTGGGATCCGAGTAAGGGATCTATGCTAGACCCATGCCGGAGAGGTCTATCAAAGACTGTTCTCCCATGGGAAGGGACCTCCATAGGGAAACAGGGGTGGACTCACAAGCCATTATCCCCTGTAACCCCGCGGAAGAAGATCCATGGTAGGCAAGTGTCCCCTTGCAAGAAAGACCATGAAAGAAAAACCTTCAGGGCCTTTGGTCTTAGCCCAGGAGGTGGGTAGGTCCAGCCCTGGAGGCCGACACAGAGAAGGAGAAAGAGTTCCAGCTGCAACGAGAGTGCTGCTGAAGAGAGCTGGAACTCAGAGAATAGAGAAAGAGACTGCTTCTCCTCCTTGGACTGATATAAAGGGGGAGAGGAGTATTTCTGTAAATATATAGTACCTTTTACTTAAGTAGGATTATTGTAAATATAGTTCTTAAGTAGTTTTTATTTTGCTAGTAATAAATGTTCATACCATTTTCCCAAATCCAGTCTCTTTTGTCTGCATAAACCTTCTCTCAACTAATAGTAATGGTGTGGGGGGTGTGAGCAAATTGACCCAGAACAAAACCACGACACTCAGAGATATTCAAAAACCACCTGGACACAGTCCCAGTCAACTTGTTCTAGATGACCCTGTTTGAGCACTGGGGTTGGACCAGATGACTACCAGAGGTCCCTTCCCACCTCAGCCATTCTGTGATTCTGTAGTTCAGGTAAGAAAAAAATGCATCAAGACAGAAAACAGATAAAGATCCTCTGTCAAACTTTCTCTGCAGACACGGCAAAATTAACAAGCAAATTATACTTACTCATAGAATATAATCTGGCATTTGATTTTAATATTATTCAAAAATTAAAAAATAGCAATTTCATATTTTAAAATACAATGTCAAAATATAACATTTTAATCCTGGAAAGTTATTTTCTTTCAACCATCCAACTAAACCAAGAAGTTACTTTAAAAGATGCGATATTTTCCAGTCCCTAAACAAACAAACAAAAAAATCAGCCATACGGAGTGGGAATTTTCTGAAATAATAACTGGATTTCACTTTGAGACAGTTGCTACCATCAGCAGCATTCTGGCACCAGTGAAGATTCCATTTACAAAAGTCGTATGAAAGCACTCAAACCAAGCTGTGGCAAATCTCACTTAAAAGCTCTTCTAATATGTTGTCTTTTTATTCTTGGAAGCCATCATACCTTTAAAACAAAGATTCGGGGTACCTGATGCTGTTCTCATGACAGAAAAGGACTAAGTCAAAAGAGAAAAACAGACTGAAATAACATGATCAATATTGTGAACATCCTCTAGTGTCTTTCAGGCTTATTTGTGGTTTTTTCTTACAAGAGAACATGACTTTAGAAAAGGTCAGAAACTGAAGGAATCCTACAGAATATACAACTGATTGCTACCATTCATTTCCATTCTTTGATGTCTCTAAAATTTTAAATAATTATTTTACCTGCAAAACCCAGAAGTGCCTCTTAGGGAAAAAACAATACTACTCCAAATGCTGAAAGCAGGCTCGCCAGCTCGCTTCAGGAATTCCAAGAGGAGTATTCACAGAACCTAGACTTCCAGGAATGTGCCTTGCCTTGCTTAGGAGACAGCAGAAAGAGTAAGAGAGAAGAGCTCTTCTAGGTGGCAAGTCACACTAAAAACTAGCTACAGATGCTACAGACAGTCTCCCGCACAAGTGTCTTTCACTTCCTTGATGTGGGAAGCAGACAAGCTTCACTAGGCTAAAGTTAGCCTTTGAATAGCTTGGCAATGCCTCTTCCCTTAGAAAAAGGAGGCAACATTCCTCCCTCTCTGCAACTCTTGTAAAGCCTACATAACTACAAATACTCTCAGACTGTTTGCTAATGGAAAAGGCAGAAAAAGGCGATATAGTTTTGTTTTAAAGCTTTATGGTTTCAGAAAATAAGGCTGTTCAAGGTGTGCTCTTCGGCAGCAGCACACAGACACGGAACGGGAGAGCAGCAGAGGCAGCAGCAGCTCTGCCCCAGGCTCTCCTCACACACCAATATCTCTAAAGGAATTACCTGCAAAAAGGCTCAATTTTTGCATTTGACCGACTGAGTACCTTCCTGAAACCTCTGTTACAACAATATATAAGAATAAATAGCTCCACTCTTGACTTCAGCTACTTTTATTATAGAAAGGAAGCCATAACTTTCTCTTCAGAGAAAACTTTCTTGCAAGACTTTTCTAACAACAGCCTGCCAAAGCAGACCAAAACCTAAATCAGCAAATGCAGCTATATTCAAAATACCCTGAGTCAAAGCTTCTGTTTAAAAAAAGCTATTTTCCCAGATCAATTTTCCCCACCAAAACCTATGATTCCTTATGCTCATCATAAAACACCCACACCATGCACCCACACATAAACCTGGCAAGAAGACTTAGAATGAAACAGAATCAACACTTACACGAGGTGTATGGTCCAGTAACCAAGTATCAGTCATTGAACATGAAAAGTTAACTGTCAAAACCTATCCTTCCTCAACAAAGGATCTGCAGAAAACAACTGGCCTTTTTATTTTCTGACACTTTTTAAACATAAAAAGAAAATGTATTATTTTACTGCCTCGTTCAGTAGCTTTGTTAGTTCATGTGTATTTAAGTTATCTCTCAAATCTTTGTTCAACTTCTGCTTTTGACCTAAGGCAATCTCATTCAATATGGAAGAATATGAGGGCTTTAATTGTGCTTTGTAAGAAGTTTGTAACCCATTGGCTCGGAAATGTTCATTTGCCCAATATTACAACAAACTCAGTTTCACTGATGAACTTAAATGAGTGGCTGTTGCCAAGAGTAATCCCATTTCTTTCACTCCTCCACCCCCATTCCTGCATACCTGGCTGGCTACCACTCAGCTCTTGGATGATTACAGCTCATCTGGCCTCTCACTGTCAAACTGATTTAATCAGCGAATCTGGGGGGGAAGCTTTCCAAGGGGCAGGAAGAAGAGTGGAAAAGAGGTAAATTCAGTTCTCCTTACAAACCTCCAAACTGTTCTTGTAGGCTGAGTCAGCTCAGCAAGGGCTCCAACAAATGCCACATCCAAAGCTGGGGAAGCAGTGGGAATGAGGCAGAGGGTGAGAAACGGATCACAGTGCTGTCAGATCGGTTAAGACTGGCTTTGGGAGTTGGAAGGGAAGTACTTACAAAGGCAGGTAGGTTGTCCAAAGAGATGGTGAAAACATTTTTACCAGTTTTGAAGAATAGGTCAGCAATGGGCTCTTGCACCATAGGTCAGCATCTTGGGCTGCACTAGGTGCCAACACATGGGAGGTAAGCCTGCCTTTCCAGTCAGCACTAGAGACATCTGGAGTGCTGAGTCCAGTGCTGGACCTCCTGCTGAAAGAACTGCATGAACATGCTGGAGAGAGTCCAAAGGGCCGCTAATGATTCAGGCGCTGGAATATCTGTCACACTGGGACAGACAGAGCTGGAACTGCTCAGCCTGGGAAAGAGCAGGCTTGGAGTGGATCCGATCAGTGTGTATAAATACCTGATGGGAGGGTGGAAAGAAGACTCAGACAGACTTGTCACAGTGATACCCAGTGAGAATAAGAGAGGTAGAAGATACAATCTGAAATAAAGGAAATTCCATCTGAACGTCAGAAAGCGCATTTTTACTCTGAGGGTGACTGAGCAATGGCACAGGCCGCCCAGAGAGGTCGTGGAGTCTCCATCCTTGGAGGCATTCAAAACCTGACTAGACATGGTCCTGAGAAACCAAGGGGGATGGAATTAGGCAATTTTAACAGGTCCCTTCCAACCTCACCCTCTCTACAATTCTGTGATTGTGCATAGCTACAAATCCATCTGTCATGTACAAAAGGATATGACACATTAATATCACCCCAAGCCAGGCAATTCTACACAGACATAGCAGAGAATTCCCATGTGCTTCATTAGCTGTCATTAGTTATCATTACAATATTCTGAACAAATCCTTCAAACATATTGAAGGGAACAAAGAGGGCTTGACATGATCCTGATACACACCAAGTGTCATTGACTTAAGACACTATAAACAAAAATTAAATTACTGTTGAACATAAGGAACAGCATTTACCTACGAAAACAAATCACATGTTCCTGGCTCAACTGTGTAGCCTTACATGCCTTACAAACATGCTGTTCTGCAACCTAGTGTGGCTCATCATTTAAGGAGGGCAGGCTGTTCAACAGCAAATTAAAAGAAACCCAGATGTTTGCAAAACGTCCACAGCACTGGGAATACATTTGGCCACATGGTTTCCCAACCTGACCTGAACCAATATCCCAGCATGACACCAGTGATTAGCCTGTTGCCGAACATGGAGCCCTGAAACAACTTGTAGGTTACCCAATCTTGGAAACTTGAGATCATAAGGCAGTAAACTGGCAGTTCAAGAGGGAATACTTTTTAAGCTTTTCTCCCTAGTTTGTTAAATAGCTTTATAACTTGCCTATCACATAGAACTAATTCTCACACCTCTCCCACTGGACATGCTATTCTTTACTTTTCAGTCTGAACTTCAGTGAACCTACAGCAACTGCTGAGAGTTTTCTTTTCAGGAGAGGTACAGTAGGATAATAGACACAAAAGGTCTACAATGTGCTAATTAATTATTTTCCCTAAGGATCTACTACTGCACTTTGATGAGCCTGTAGAGCAGCATAAAGCACCTGGATACTTAATTTTTCTTTGTGATTATTCATTCCATTTAACGTATCACCAGAAATGTACAAAGCTCATTTAAATATTATTATGAGGCTGCAGAGGGTGCTCCAACACTGCTTATAGACAGTTTCTATTCAATCCCCATATTCCTCAGAAAATCTCTCACTGATTTTTCTGAAGTAATTAGAATTTGGAAATAATTTTGGAGGCAGGTTAAGAATAGACTTCCTCTAACACTTCCTTTTATCCTGAGAGAAAACTGATATGAATCACCAAAAAACCCCTCTTTTTTCCCCCTCCAATGGAAGGTGTCATCAGTGGGAATAACATCAGGAAGGCAGCATTTCTCCATAATGCTGCCTTTTTCCTGCACACAAGACATGAAATACCAAATTGCTCGACATGGATCTAATGGACTGGGGAAAGCAGACACACAGATACGGAAACACATCATATAATATCATCACCCATATTGCTTTCAGGTTGCTTAAACAAGTAACCTCCCCAGAAGCAGCTTCTGCTGCTTTAAGAGTAACTCCTCCAAGCCAGCAAAGCTTTCAGCTCTTTTTGTAGCCACTCAACACCTCTACGAAGTGGTGCTCGAGAGGTGGGGGCAGCAATCTAGAAAGCAGGAATACCTCTACTTGTGTATCCCAGATCTTACTCTTCTATTTAGCTGTGGAGAAGTTCTATTTGCTCTCTTTCAAAGTAGGCAAAGTGAAGAATAATTTAAAAAAAATTATTTTGGCTAAAAGTAAATTTAATAAGGATTTGTATTCTCCTCTTTCTTACAGGTTTTTAAATCTCATTCCAGTAAGCACACAGTGAAAAATATTACAGTATCTGACAATACTGTCATTTCAATATATTAATTCTGAGCCAGCTGATGAAAATTAAATACAGGGTATGCTTTTAAAACATTTTAAATTACTTTTTTAAAATGTTTAAATAGTGTACTTAACTGATCCTTCCCTCTACTGGCTCCAAGACGAAATTAGCAAGTTCTAGGTTTGACAATTCATATACGGAACTTGAAACAGAGAACAGATATGCCAAACACACAACAGAGCATTAACCAAATACTTTCACAGTTCTTTTTGGTAAGAAGAGCTGGCTCAAAGCAGCATGTTCAAGAACAAAAACCCTGCCCTTTATATAGCTAGCTCACTGTCTTGCCTTGCTACTTCTGCAGAGCTTTGCTCCCAGCACGTGCTATCTGTGCCTCTGTCACTGCAAGATTACTTGCATTAACATTTTATACACGGTCTGAACCTAAAAATAACTTTGGGTGACCTTGTTTTATGCTAAAAAATTGAATCAGAAGGTCAACACTTAGTCCCACATAACTTCACCTGGGTTTCAGACCGGCCTCTTCATTTAAGAAATTAACATATCTCATACAAAAGGAAGAGCAACAGAATAGGTGCAGTCTGGGTTAGGGTTTCGTTTCACCAGTCTTTATGAATAGAACATAAGGCACAAGCACTAAAGACACTGAAGATGCAACTCCATAGTTGGTACAAGGTAATATAAAGATCAAACTGCCACCAAAGGAGTTCGTGCTGCCCCTCTCCTCCAGCAAGCTGATAACTGACTGCAAAATTATATAAACAAAGCGAGGAAGTTTCCACGTGTGTTAGAAAGATGATCCAGTGCAAGACTCAGCCACGCAATTTCCAACAGCGGGGAGTTAAGACAGAAGCACATGGCCACAAGCTGAAACACCAGCTGAGCACCAGCAGCATTCCTGCACTTTCTCTTCTGTCCTGGTTGATTTAAAATTCACGAGAGGAGCACACAAAGACTCCTGACAGGAGTCAGATATCCTGAAAATTGGAGAGAAGCGAATACATCTCCCTTTGCTCCGAAAGGATCGCTACTGCACTAATCCATTTGACCATATCTCACTTTACAGAAGTTTTAGGTCATTGCAATAGTGAAGTTGCCTAAGAAGCAGAAAAAGAAGGGAGTCAAACAGTATGTAGTAACAGAGTTTAGTGACCAGAGTGTGATACAGGGTAACTAAAACCCACATCCTATCATGACTTTGTAATTAACAGGTTCCAAGGTTAAGATTAGTCATTAGTGATAATATTTTTATCCAGCTCTGTAAAACCCATACCCCTCACAAGCGCCAGCATTTAAGAGGCACTTCTAAGTCCTGTTTTACTTATGCAACATTTAGCACATCAGCAACTTGATTCCACACAAACCAAACAAAATACAGTATCTGTAAGGAAAATACCCCACCTCAGTGAAATGGGTTTTCTGTACTTTGTGCATTTGAGGACTCACCAACGTCTATTGACTTGGAAAACACCCTCTCCATCCAAATTACAGAAGCATTTCAGTGGAAGGAAACCTTTTTTTCCTCCCCTCAGAAGCTTTACAAGTCAACGTAAGCCAGTGATTTTACCACGAGGGGGAGATGAGAAAGAAGTGACTGGAGGGATGGTTAGGGAGGTTTAAAGACGACTAATTAACAGTTGAAAATCACCATTACCTATCTCCCATATGTTCTCATTTGTAAGCAAGAGTTGGACACTGAATCTAAACATATGGCAACAGTAAGTTGCACTCCAGTCTTTGAATAGCAAAGTACATACAATCTGGTCCATTGCTTCAGCTGTAAAATGTTATTGCAGGGTAATGTAAAAGGAAAAATAATCTCATATAAAGTAGTGGATAAAAAGAAGTGGCAAATGAGGAATAAAATGGTTGAGAAACCACCAAATTAAGCTCTTCTGGCTAGTTTGGCTATTGGCTTACATCTAAGTGCACCAAAAAACCTCATCTCACCTTCATGCCTCAGTCCCCCACTCCAAAGACAGGAAGAATGACTATTTGTATTTGAAAGACGCACAGATGATACACAGGTTTTGGATCACACACAACATGCAGGCACACACAGATAGATATATATATATATAGACAGAGAAATAACTATAAAAAGAGCTGGAACCAACCTCACAACATTTCAGTGCTTGACCTGACTGACAACAAATGACTCTGGGCTTAAGCAAAAATTGTGCTTAGGTTTCTTACAGTAAAACTTATGTTTCCAGGAGAAAGGTTGTCACCTATTAACTCTTCAGGACCACTCGTGAAGTATTCCTTATGACAGTCTTATACAGTTTATAATTTCTCAAAAAGTATGAATTTTTATCTAACAGACACAATTTTTTCAATACTAATCAAAAATCTTATTATGCACTGATCAAGACAGATGAAATTAAGCAATGAACAACCTCTTTGTTTCATGCAGGAAACAACTAGGCACCTTCAGTTCACCAACACTGATTCGTTAACATCAGAACAGGAGATCATATGTATATACACACATATAAGAAATTAACAGAACATTTATAATATAGAAAAAAAAATTGTTCTAATTTTTTCCCACTGAAAAGAATGTCATGGCTTTTAAAAGTTGTATTCATTTTTTAAAAAGTTGCATCCCAGTTCTATATCTAAAATTACTTTAAAATTCAAAGGTAAGTTATTTTAACATTAACTTACTTGTTTCTTGTTATCAACTGTATACAGAACTGCCTACTATGAAAGTGCTAAATAGCTACTCTCAAACTGCAATAGGAAAAGAAGAAATGAACTGAAAAACAGTTACAACCTAAGGCTAAGGCTTCCTTAAAGAAACTAATTGTCAAAAGAAATAGTGTGGTCAATTGAGAAAATATAACTTCAAAAATAAATAGATAAAAACATTAAAGTGTCAATGGGATATAGGCTCTAAAACAAAGATAAGTGCTTACTTGTCTCTTCTAGAGAGAGAACTGAAGAGAAAAAGAACCTTTCTCCTTCAGTCCCTGTCTTCCTACTGTCACCACGACTATCAGGTCTAGTATTTGTCAAGTATCTTGACTGAAATCAAAAGTGGAAAAAATTTGTAGCAAGTCCACAGTTATGTACAAAACACCACCAAAAAAATCTAGGTGGAAGTAATGTTAGGGAAACAGAAGGCACTGCAAGCAGTGAACAAAAGTTTTGGACACAAAGGTATGATATAATCTAAGAAAAAAAAAAAGAACCACAATTAAAAAAACCCAACCACAAAATCAAATACCAGACTTACTGAAAATATTTGCTGTGGATATAAGAGCTTCCTCAAATACACTCAGTCAACTGCTTCAACAAAACTTGGCAAAGAAATTATCAAAATACAGTAAAAAAAAAGAACCAAAAAACTACTCTTCCATACAGTAACTTCAAAATACCACCAGATTCTCCAACATGAGAATTCTCCAACACATTAATTCTTAATCAGTTCAATATCAAGAAATCAGCCAAATTAACAATTGAGAACCTGTCAGTACACAACATGCACTTTTTAACATAAGGCACACCAACCAGCCTCCCCACTTCCAATTATTTGCTGCTGATCGTGACACAATGTTCTTATGCTCAACTTCACACAAAAAACCCCTCAGATAACTATGCAGTGCACTGGAAGACCATTCCTTGAAAGAACCCACTGCTACCTACAACCTACAAACCTCCAGAACCGTCCAAACTTGCCACCAGGAATATCTGTATGAAGCAGAAGCAGACTTACAGAAAAATCAGCACAAAACTCATGTTTTTACAGCCACACAACAGGGCATATGGGTACACTTGCAAGAACACCGGGTGCTTCACCCATGGCACCACATGAACATGCACCACTCATCCCCAAGGGACACAGAAACGCCTCGTTACCATTCCCACTTCACCTGTTACGCCTCAGTGAGGACCTGCAAGATTCCTTAAAACACAAAGCAAAACAAATCATGGGTACCAGATGAGATATGAAGGGCCCTTTACATTTTTGCCCGCTTCTTACACCATATTAACTCTTCCTTACTCTACAAGGGCTTCTATCCATATTGCACCGTAAAAAGACATGACTTCTACTGCATCAAGGTATTTTTGTCGGGCTGTTGACCAGATCAGGTACACTCATCCAGCTTTATAAAAAAATACTTTGCCAAAAAACCATTAAACGTTTAACAATGCAGGCACTTGCTTTGAGAAATTAGGAGGGCTTTATAGGAAGAATGCTGATATGTTCTCATTTCCATGGCAAGAGCACGTAAACTTGAGCAAATGGACCAAGACAGCAAGGAGAAATTTCTGCCTGGAGATTGGTGCTTACAGAAGCAGAATTAGAGAAAGACATTAATATGAGAGCCCATACTATTCCTCAAGAAGTGTATTAGATGACAAACATCCCAAAGCCACTTATAGACAAACACACAAGACCCCTTTCATGCTCAGCTCCTTTCATGGCAGGAAACAATAACCTGAATAAATCGGGGTTTTGAACATCTGATGAACTTTAGAACATCAGGAAACGTTTCCTACTTTAAAGGGTTTACAAAGGAAGGTGAGAATTAGAAGAATGCAAAGCAGAAATGCAGAACACCCTGAGCATCTGGTTAGTTTAGCTTCAACCACCTATAATTCTCAGAGATCAAAGTGTCATTTGAAGGCAGGAATTAACATATTCCAGCATAAACATCACCCCAATTTAAATTAACCTATGTTCCATTTCAAAATAAAGAGCACACATTTTGAAAGACTACCAGAGTCATCCTCCCTTTTTCCTCCCTCAAACGTTTATGCCAAGCGTTTTTGTCAACCCCATCTTCTTCACCTGCCTTCTCCAGTGTCCTTTTCCCCATTTGCTCTCCTTTCATTCATTCACCCAGCGTGGTGTACCTGGAACTGACGTGATGCCCACTCTTACATTATTCATTCTGAATGGCTTTCAAGTGTGAGCAAAGACCCTGAGAGAGAAGAAAAACAAGATTATGGCCTACCAGGACAGAGCAGAGCAGAGGCAGCCCCTACGTGATGTGCTCAGAGGTCAGCTCTCCTTGCTGTAGATTCTTACACAATTCCCCAACCTCACTGTAGAATCCCGTTTCCTTTCCTCATTCAGTTCCTGTCAATCAGCTTTTCAGGGTGATCAGAAGCAATAACAGTACAGGGAGGACAGGGCAGTGAATGTAGAGGAATCAGAGTAAGAACGACCATCAATGGGATCAGAAAGAGGAATTTGCAGGCCAGAGGCCTGAGAAGTAATGGAGAAGAGTCACTGACTACTGGGGAGGCAAGAAGGAAACTCCTACAGCCTGCAGGGTAGAGCAGAAATACTCAGACAGGCTGTAATAAGTCTGACCCACATAATCAAAATAAATAAATAAGAGTAAGACCTTCCAGTTACAGCAGCAAGCTATACTGAGATGGGAATGATGCATCTTTGAGTTGTCCAAACATTCTGCCTCCCAGAAAACCTCACTCTTTCCTATATCCTAAATCTAGACCTCTAGAAAGTGCATTACAGACTCTGCCACTCACCTGTTTTCAAACAGCAGGCAGCTGACACTGCCTCAAAGGAAAACCATATTCTATTACACTGAGCTGTCCACCAGACACAGGCTGAGTGCTCTGCTTTCAGCTGACTTAGGAGAGCTCCAGTTTATAGGATTCAACAGCCTCAGCTAGCATGGAATGCAGCAGCTCACTTCCTGAATGCAGGCAGGGGGCACATGGCCATGACACCAACCATCCCCAGCTTGGCATTTTAGATATAATAAATATTTGGAATATTGTGTACTTTCAAGATGAAAACAAAGACAGGTAAGACAGACTCCAATTCAGAAGCATCCTCCAGTTAAACGACCAAGCTGGAGGAACTTGCTCTTTCACATGCACCATGAAGGTGGGTCCGTCTTTAAACATGAGCCAAACAAACATACACACCCTTCAATTATTTATTTTTAACACCATTATTTAAAAATAGTTTTACTGAATTAATTTAAATCAACGTTGCTAGCACAACTGCCAGAAAAGTAGATCATCATAACTGTTAAAGCAGTTAAATGAAGCACGTCAACAGCATTGCCACTATTTTTCAGATAGTTCAGTAAGAAAATATTCTTCTGTCACCCAATCCTGAGGATATTTTTGATGAGGTTTTTTTTGTTTTGTCATTCCTCTAAAATAACCTAGGAAGATTGCATTGCAATCTTTAAGAAACAAATTTTTCTAGATTCTGTGAAGTACCACCACATTGAGGAAGCAGAGGAGCAGAATCTAAAACATCCAAATCAAGTTTCCAAGAGAAAGACCAGAAGATAGTCTGCAGGACAAGGGACACAACAGGTCACCCCACTGGCTGTTTGAAAAAGTTTCTAATGAAAATGCCTGCTTCACTGGGATCAAACTCAACTTTAAGCACTGAGAAGCCAGTAGTCATTACGGAGACCAGAAGTATGAACAAACTGAAAAGTTATTAGTCATTTCAGGGAAAAGTCTTCATGAGCTCCTGAATTATAAGGGTACAATCTGTAGCTCGGCAAACTTCTATGCTGCAGACAACCATAAGTTTTTTTAAAAAAAGCCCAGAAGAAATATCAGTTTCTATTCATCTCATAATTTTTCCCTAGGCATCTGTCACAGGACAGAGATAACCACCAGACATCACACCAGGCTAGATGGACCTGTCATCCGATACACAGTGACTCTGCTCACAGCAATCCACATCAAAAACAATTTCGCAAGGTGTGTATGTATTCCACAACAGAGTAATTAAAAACAGCCAAGCAATGCCCTCAATAGACAACTGCAATAGTTATCTACTTCCCTTCTTCAGGCACAGGTAAAACCAAGGCTAAGAAACAATATGACTGCAGGTAATTGTCTTCATTTGGCTGCAGTGCCACAATACATCAGCGAAGAATTATTAGTTCCCACACTTGTGTTCAAACCACTAGATGGTGCTTCTAAAATGAAGCAATTCAGTATGCAAAACTCTGAATAATGCATGATGATTTATAAGTTGCCTTCCTCAGGATTGTTATCAATAACACTGATTAATGTAGTTAAATAGCTGCAGCCTCTGAGCAGAGAGGGGCAACAAGAATAATTACACAGATAACTGAGATCAAAGATCTGATCATTAAAACAATGGCTTTTCAAATACCCAGTAACAGCTCTTTCCCCAAGTTAGAGAAACTCCTCAATCTTCTGTCTTGTAAAGTCATTAGTTGTTAATATAAATATTGCATTAAATAATAAATTTTGCTCCCAAACTGCTGTGCCCAAAGGCTTTGAATACTGTATAGCACCAGTCAAGAAAAACTTTAAGTTATAAATAGCATTTACCTCTTCTTTCACTCTTCATTCTAAGACATTTTTCCTGAGACTAAACTTGCTCTAGTTCTCTTTTGTGAAGAGCAACCCTTCATGTTTTAGATTTAGAAATTATACCTGAATTAATATGTTAGCTGTTTTCCATCTATCACTGGTAATCATCCTTCCTTTTTCATCCACTCTCCCAAAACCAGTATCAGTAGTTGCCTGGTTATTCCAGCAGCTTCGTCCTTTTAATTTCTGTTTCCATCCATCAAAACCCTGCTTAAAATAATTCTCTCTCTTCCTGCAGCTCATTCTACTGACCCAATATTAAAAATGCTTTTTGCAGTATGTTAAGCACAGTTGACTGTAATTTTTTGCTATCTTCCACTCTTCTAAAGTTCAAACTTCTATTAATCTTTAAAGATCTCTTACTCTTTTTCTACTTACAAACTTTTCTGCCAAAAAAATCCTACAAACATGTTTCTACTCTTACTGTAAAAAAACCTATTTTCTATTGTATTTCCCATCTTTTACTTCTTGGAGTCAGCTCTGCCACTAAGCAACCCTGACAACACTGCTGAGAAGGATGATCTCTAGGACCTCCTGCATTACTTTGCACAGGAAGTGTTAAAAAGAAAGGTTAAAAAAGTCCTAGGTGATTGCTGAACATTAAAAGCTGTACATAAGGTAATCTGATTATTTGGAGGGTTTGCCACTAGCTCTTACTTTTCTACTTTAGGTGATGCTCCTGATCCCCTAGGCAAGGTCTCTTCATCTTACTTGCATGAGATCTTCCGAGATACCCACTTACTGTCTTTTTTCTTAAGCCTTTTTTTTTTTAAACTAGCATACCTATCTATTGTTCAAAGTCCTTTAACAACTATTATTAGCAACAACTATTACTAGCTATGGCTTACTTTAGTATAAATGCAGCTAAGAAGATCCCTAAAATAGTAAGAGAAAGGCACTGTGCACAAACCCAGAAACAAGCCTTCTCCAAAAACCTGCCATTCCACTTATCCTTAAATGCTATTTCTGATCACAGAGCACCACTGCAGACACATTAACAGGGAGCAAGAAGCTCTTGTCTTGAAGATGTATCAGCTAATCCAGCTGCAGAAAGCAATGATCAGATTCAAGAAAAGAAAGCTATGAACAGTATTTCGAAACAAACGCACAGGAAGAAAACAACTACAATTCTCAGCATCTCAAGCACTCCAGGGGGGGAAGATGCACAGTCTCTGAAGGGTGTGAAAGAGCTCTGCTGAGTACCCACTTGTCAGTAAGTGTTCACTCCTAGCTACAAGTTGGGGCCATTTCCTTCCATCTTCACATCTCCATGGTAGTTAGGCTGGCTTTTATTTAAAACAGGCACTGAGGGCACAGCTGCACTTCGGTCAGTCTTAGAGGAGAGAGGTGTTAAAAAACACACCTACAAAACCTCCAGGCTTTATGCAAGCCTTGGGAGCACCTTTAACTGGGGCAGTGCATTCACAAAGCACTATCTTTACTACCAATAACTATGAATTTTGAGTGAATTAGAGGAACATAGGAAATTCTTCAACATTTACTGTTAGAAGTTCACATTTACAATGCGAAAGAAACTAGGAGCAAATAAATAGGCTAATAAATGCAAATTGAAATAGCAAAATAGAGGGAAAGATCTCATAAAAAAAATAAATCCCTGGCTTTTGTCCCCCAGGTAAAAATTTATTCAGAGATGTAAACACAAAGCAAGCAATATTTTGGATAAAAGATATAAGTATGAAAAATAAACATACACTGAAGATGTTTCAGTCTGTTTTGCTAAGCAGATTAAAAACATATTCAAGTTGTGGTTAGAGACAGACTTTTTTTTTCCCTCATCAAACCCTCAACAGCTCTTTCAAAATACAAATAAACATGAGCTCAATTCAAAGCAGGTATCCCTGTGAGCTAGTTACCCACGCATTTTTTCAAGCCAGTCTACAGATTTAAGCTGCAACATTCACAGAAATTATTCTGAATTCTTTGGATATCAAATGTATTTCAAAACTCTGCTGAACCAGTCCAGTTTCGTATTTTTACTGGATGCTCAGATCTGCCTGGGAGCATGTTCTGACGGGACACCTGTGGAATGCTCCAGCAGCAGACGGTACAAGATAAGAAATTCCCTGAAATGACAGGAAATATTTCTATTATATCTGTGCGTACAGACGAGTATTTTGATTTAGAAGGGATCATTCTTTGTCTCAGGAAGGTGGCAGTGCCTGGGAAGCCTGCAGTGTGTCCCGAGGTCAAGCAGAGCAACCGTTGTTCCAGCAATGTGCTGCAATTCAAGAACACTATTGCTTCAAATCACCCATTTTCTCCTGGTTCAAAAGCAAACACCTGCCTCCCTCCAAAAACTTCGAGCATTGAATCCGCAGGCCCCGAAAGCAAAACACATCTTACAGACAACATTTTAAAAATTAAACAACAATCGATGTGGCACAGGAGGCTGGAAACAATATCCCATCTCTGCTCTGTCTCCAATACATCAGTTAACAGTCTGCGCCCTACCAGCTCTACAGATCACGTCACTGCTTATTTCATTCTCTGGTTACCTCCACCCCTGGCATTTGATCCGGTTTATTACAATCTGGCACATCAGCACACCTGAATAGAGCCGGACAGGAAGACTGCACCGGGATCCAGGAGAGCCGTGCTGTTCCCGTGACACGCTCGCAACATTAGTCAAGACTTTCCACTTCCTACACCCACGTTTTCTCTCCCATTCTTGGTATGTTCAAACGAACGCAGCAGTTACCAAGTAAATATCCCTGCCTCGATGCAGTCCCTGCATCTTACAGTAATTGATGATTACCCTGAGAGTTTTGTGATTCCATCTCGTTATGCACTATCTGTTCTCTTCCATTTCTCCACCATTTACAAAGATTAAACTGAATCAATTTACATATTTTGGGGTTGGGTTTTTGGGGGGATGAATTATGAAACAATTCTCTTGGGATTAAGCTAAATCAGGGGTTTTTTTCACATATTCAGGTTTCTGAGCGGGCTGCACTGTGAATCTGCTGCACTCTGATGTCATCCCCCACGGCCTTCAAAAGTATCTCTGAATGGCCATCAAAGCTGTAGGCCCAGTGCCACCAAAATCTGCTGCCATGCACAAGTCCTGTTATATGACAGTAGGATCTGGAATACTTCAGAAGCAGCATTCCCCATCACTGGGAGCAGCAGAATCTAACTGATATGATGTACCTCTCATGCTTAGTACCTAACAGAGGATTACAAGTAAGTAACAGAAGTCATGAGCGGTGATAGCCCCCACCAGAATAATTATTCACGAAAGTCATCTTAAAAATGCAGTATATTCAAAACCTATGGAACCCATTAATCTTACAGGAAGGAATCCTAAGGATTCCTTGATGCAATACAAAAGCAAGTAGTACAACCAGGAAAGGTACAGCCTCCAAATGTGAGCTCCTCCATCTCACAGTCTATCAAAGAAGTGCTGTTCTAACTTCTGTGTATGTAATGACACTACCCACACCGATTCAACAGGGACACCACGAAAAATGCCTGTTTCTGAAGTGACCACAGTTTGCCAGCAGCCCGTTCTGAATACCAGAACAAAAATAATCTAGGAAGCCAATGAAACTAACAAAAACTGCTGGCAAAGAAAGTTTAAATATACAACAAAAAGCACTCGGTGCTGGTTTTAAATTAACAGTAATAGATGTTATTGATTTATGAGGTCCAGTGTCATGCAACAGGCTTGAAAAGTTCCTTCACCAGAGAGGTCCCATAGAACTATAATCATACATTGCTTGATGCAGACCCTGAATGCTGAACACACACCATATAACAAAGAGACAGTATACTAATAAGTAAATTTCATCACAAAAAGATGAAATCTAATGAGTTTTGGTTAAAAAATGCAGTGACAGAAGAGATGTTTGCAATGATTTTTCCTGCATTTAAGAATACCAGTGTTTCTTTCTGTTCATTAACTGTTCCTATTTTTTTCCTGGTATAAACCAAAAACAAATAACAAAGTTTAATGAAAGCTACCTATAATTTATTACTGTATTTTCAGTTACTTAATATCTACATTATTTTCCTCTAAGCTATTAGCGGCAACATCAGACAAGTGTGTATTCTTCAGCAGCACCCAGAATTATGACTACATACAAAATCCATAAAAGCAGCATAATATGAACTTTTATTTTGCAGAATTGCCTCGAGTTTGTTTTTTTCTTTTTTTTTTTAAACTGCAGCACACTGGCCATAATTCAGCCAAAAGGACTGAGTACACAGGAGATTTACTGAGAAGAATCTGAGGCTTTACTCAGGAAACTGAGACTTAGCATCATCACTGATATTAAAGCATAAGGAAAAAATGGGCGACAGTGATAAACAGGGACAAAAATTAGATGAGCTACTTCATAAAGTGAATAACTATACTGACTGCTGTGATGTCTGGACAATAAAAGGTCGTTATAGATGTTCAAAACCAGCAATGCCCTTCATTTACAACCCGAACATCACACGCGAGACAAGATCACTCTCCAGACAGTTGTTACTTAACTCGTGCCAGAAGACGGTAATTTCATTACAAAGCAAACTGCGATTCTTGGACTCCTTCCAGGAATTTCAAAGCGAGAAGGGCAGAAAATAACACACCTACAGAAAGCACCGTTCAATAAATCTCTTTAACTTGAAAAGTTCTCGGGTGCGCAGCCGGGCAGCGTCAGCAGCACGGCGGGAGCGCCCGCACGTCTCCCCGGCTCCGGGCTCGGCGCAGCGCACCCGGGCAGGGCCGGGCACCGCCGGCAGCCCCGCGGAGCGGGGACAGCCCCGCGCCCGCCCTGCCGCGCTCCCGCCGGGCCGGACCCGCACCGCGGCCGCCGCTCTGCTTTGTCATCCCCCGCCGCAGCGGGCGAGCCGCTCCCGCCGCCGCTCCCGCACCCGCCGCCCAGCGCGACCGCCCGAGCGCCCGCGGAGCGCCCCGCAAAGGCACCCGCCGGGACCCGCGTCCCGACCCGCACCCGCGGGCTGAGGTGACCCCGGCAGAGGCGCCGGGCGGCGGCGGCGGCTGCTCCGCACGAACAACTCGCCTTGGGTTTGTAGAGCCACTTTCTGAACCTGTTCATCATCACCGCGGCCGCTGACACCCCGCCGCCGCCGCCGCCGCTGCCACGGGGGGTGCCGGCTGCCCGCCCGCGCCGCTCGGGGGACCGGGGGCGAGCCCTGCCCCAGTCCGGGAGGCTCGGCCGGGCGGTGTCCCGCTGTCCGGGCGCTGTCCGGCTGTCCGGGAGGTGTCCCGCTGTCCGGGCGGTGTCCCGCTGTCCCGCTGTCCGGGCGGTGTCCCGCTGTCCGGCTGTCCGGCTGTCCGGGCGCTGCCGGC
>JAYRBT010000139.1:65042052-65107085 GCA_036023395.1 Myiotriccus ornatus | reverse complement strand
CGGAAGCGCCGCCGCTCCCCCAATGGCCCGCACGTACGTCACGCGCGGGGACGGGCCCCGCCGGGGCGCGCCGGCGCGCGCGCGCGGGACCGGCGCATGCCAGCCAATGGGAGCCCCGCACGGCGGCCGGGTGGGAGGGGCGCGGAGCGAAGGCAGGGGCTCGTCCAATCGCAGAGCGGGACGCTCCGGAGGAGGCGGAGCCAGGGGTGAACGTTGCCCAATCGCTTGGCAGAGATGGGACCGGGAACGAAGCGAAGGGGATGAGCTAGCCAATCACAGCGCGAGGGGGCGGGTGGGGCGCGCGCTCCCGCGGGCCGCGCCCCCGCGCGGGGGGTGCCGGGACTTGCAGTCTCTTGCCGTCCCTTCTGGTCTTCGCTGCGCTGCGCGCGTCCGCTCGGGGGATCGCAGACCCCGCCCGTGCCCGCCGGCGCTGCCCGCGCACCGGCAACCGGCGGGTGGCCGGCCGCTGGCTGCTCGTGAGCGCAAACACCGGGGAGGCGCGGAACGAGCCGCTTGGCAACGGCGGCAAACAAGCGCCGCCATCTTTGCGTGCCCCGCGAGGGTAGTTCCGCGCCCCCGGCCGCGCCGTCCGGCAGCGCTGGGGGCGGGGCGCGGCAGGACCACAACTCCCAGCATCCCTCGCGCGCCCCTGGCAACGGCGCGAGCTGCTGGGACCAGCTGGGAACGGGGACTGGGAGCGCCGGGAACAGCCAGGGACGGGACTGGGAGCGCCGGGAACAGCCAGGGACGGGACAGGGAGCAGCGGGGGCAGCTTGGAGCGCTGGGGCAAGGCAGCTGTGGCCGTGCGTGACCCCTCCGGCAAGAAAAGCGGGTACAGTCCCTGATGTGTGAGAGTGACGGGAGCCCTGGGCAGGCTCATGGCTCCTTCGCTTGTTTATTACCATGTAATCACAAATTCACAGGGTGGTTTGGGTTGGGAGGGACCTTAACGCCCATCCAGCCCAGCCCATGGGCAGGGACACCTTCCACTACACCAAGTTTCTCCAAGCCCCATCCAACCTGGCCTTGGACACTTCCAGGGATGGGGCAGCCACAGCTTCTCTGGGCAACCTGTGCCAGGGCCTCACCACTCTCACACTGAAGAATTTCTCCCTAATATCTAATCTAAACCTGCCCTCTGTGTTCATTTTTATTATGTTTTTGTAAATGCAATAGAAAAGATAATGGGGACTGTGTTACTCTGTGGAGGGGGTTGCTTTACCCTCTGAGATTTTTGGCAAGTAGGAAACCTTGGTTTCCATTTGCTGACCCACCTTATAAATATACAACTTACTTGTAAAAGGTTTTGTACAATGAATATTTAATTGTAAAGTACTACAAGAAAACAGTTTAAAAACACCATGTCACGTCAAGTAAACCACTTGCAATAGGTATGCAAAACACTGACATTCGTGCAAATTGAAATTAAGATCCAGACTATAGATACTCAGGGTGAACATTTTCCATCTTGCTTCCTTAAGCGAGGAACGTGCTAAAAAGAGGACCTGTGCCCAGAACTGCTCTGAGTGACACTCAGCAATGCAGAAAAGTCCAGGGTAAACGGGAATGTCAGGATGTAACCACTGGGCAGCTGTACCCTGTATTAAAACCACTGGGACAGTCGTACCCTGTGTTAGAGGCCCTGTTTCTAGCACACAGCTGAGAAACATCTCATTCCATTTTGAGCAGTAGCTGCTTGATCTGACTGAAGTTTGCAGGGAGGCTTAGTTCAGCTCTTTTTAAGGACAGCTTTCATCAGAGGAAATGCAATCGCAGCCTTTCTAGGCCAGGAATGTAGAAGCGAAGGTAAAACCTGAAGGAATCTTTCAGGTCTTTGAAACCAGTCCCTACAATGGTGGATAATCTTATCCTATGTAATTGCTTTCAAAATACCTCCAAGCTCCTTTGTAAGATAAGGTTAAGTCAGGTTCTCACCTCCCTCTGACTGAAATCCACAGCTGATGATGAAAGAAAATCTCTGCCATTTTATACCCAGTATAAATTTATATCATTTTTATACATAGCAATTATTCTCCTAAACGGCTGTGTGGAAATAGGGGTGCATGTCATACCAAAAGCATTTTATTCCCAATGTGTATGTTTTAAAGCACTGACAATAATAATAGCAGCATGTTTAAATACAACTGAAGTTCTATTAAGAGCTCCTGTATGTCCGGAGATCTCAAGGCATGACTATATGTCTTAGTTTTCGTATTCCAGTTTTTGGTTTTAATTACTGTTATTTGTTGGGGAGAGGTGACTATCAGTGTGTACAGAGCATGAGAGCTCAAACTTCTTTCTCCTGTGCCAGAAGAAAAAATATTTGTCACTGGTAGAACTGTTGGAGCCTGAATTACAATTCAGCCTGAAGTACAGAGGTATTTCTCTCTCACTTATCCAAAATCCCTTGTGAGCGTAAGAACCTTGGCAGGTTCTTACCTGAGAAACAAATGATTCTCAGAGGAGTGAAGAAACAGCAGCTCCCCTGTGGCAGAGAAACAGTGGTGCCTCTTTCTGTATTTGCCATCCCTTGTCATGATCCAGCCCTGTTTTGAGGGACTTTTTTTTTTAACTGGACATTTTGTCTTGATCACACCAAGTAACTGAATGCCTGTATGGAACATAATCACAAACTCTTTTTTCAGCACTTTAATAATTACAAGTGCTGTTTAAGCAGTTTTTATTGAGTATGGTAATGCTGAAAGGCAGAGTACAAAACCACTGTATCTGGAAATGTTATCATATCATTTTAAAGCAAGACATTAATTATCTTTACCACAGTGGGAATGAATCATCTTGATCAAGCATTCTTTTCTGGCATCAAAATATGATGATATATAAAATACAAGAGCTATTTGGAAAAGCATATTTTATTTTCACCACTGAAAATTACTTTTGTGCTCTTTTTTTTTCCCCCCATTGCTAAACCAGATTAATGACCTTCAGGCCTGTTCATTGCTATCACTGCTCTTTCATACACCACCACATGTGCATCAGTAGGAACAAATGCATTGTGGTTCTTGTCATGTGGACATTAAAATCGAGGTAACCAGTCCTACACAAAGTCAGACATACGAGTAAGACATCATTTGAGATGGACAGAGTCCAGTTATTTCATAAACAAAGCATCAAACACATCGAGCACCCACCTGCTGAGCCTTCAGAAACCTTGACAGTGACCCGGACAACTGATGTGACTGTGGCCCAGTTACTCACCAACACTGTCTCATTGCTTCCTTATAATTCCTCTCTCATCCTATTCTCTTGTTTTGGAAGAATAGGCTGTTAACAGCAACATGTGATGAGATTTAAGACTAAAATTTTGCTTTCTGTTGCATCTCACTGGGAAGAGCAGTGTGTTAAACAGGACCTGTATGGCACACAGGCAAAAATTCATGCTTTTCTCTAGTATTATCTTTAGTCATATTTTGTCAAATAGCCTGGCACGAGTTATTTTTGTCAAATACCTAACCATTTAGGTATCATCCTAAAGATATTTTTAGATGTTTACAGAGTGAGAAATATGTAATTTTGTTGAAATATGTAAGAAATATGTATTTTATTTTATTGATGTTTGTACTGTATTTTCATTTCTCCTGTTAGCTATTCTGAGTAACTGTGATTTTGAAAGCTTGACCTAAATGTTCTCTTCTATGTTACTGCAGTATCTTCTGTATGAGCCTTTCAACATACATTATGCCACAACTGAAGGGGGCATGAAAAATTAAAGATTTTCTGTATTTATAGGATTCTCCATGGTGAAGATGGTCAGACACAGAGAACTTATTGCAATAATAGTGCAACAGCTTGATAAGTTTAACCCTGAAAATCAGAACATGGAGGATTTCTTGAATGAATCAGCTCTGATGTTGCAGGTATATTAAGTTTCAGTTCATTTTACATAGCTTACTTTGTTTTACTATGTGATTTTAAATGTAAAAATATCTCTTTTCTAACGTTGTAACTTTCATTGATTTTTCTTATAGTGACATTTTTCATTCATGAGTAAAGTCCAAATTTTATAACCAAAAAATAAGGCAGTAAAGATCAGAGTGGTTAAAAAACTGCTTGGATAAAAACAAAAAAAAAAACCAGGAAAGCAACAACCTTCTAAAATGGATCTGACAGTGATACGGAAAACTGCTGTTCCACTTCTGACTAAGCTGTTCTGTAGTTTCTTATTCCTTTCTTCCTTCCACACAGCAGTTTCTGACAACCCCACCCATTGTATGTACAAATGCAGTTCAGAAGCTGACTGACAGGATCAGCTACTCTTGCTTGGAGGACATAAGTGACCATCAGAAGAGTGGCATAGAGGGAAAGTGGCAGTAAATCAACTACCCGATCCTAATCTAATACTACAAGTGACCAGACCACGATTTGCCAATATGTAGCTGCAGTGGCTGAAGCAGTTCCCATCCTTTCCTGACCACAGTCTGTCACCTCTTCCCGTCTCTTTGTCCCCAGTGTTGCCCTGACTTGTGCTGAGGCAGCTACTGGATTGAATCAGCTTTAGAAAATCACTAAGGGAAGACAGTGATATTGTTTAGACTGCCGTGTGTTATCAAACGACATTGTTGGAGCTCTGATTCCACACTGCTATGTAGCTCCAGTGCTCATTTCCACCTCTGACAATAAGGTCTAAACCATTTCTATTCCTGTTAGATGGTCTTTTGCATTGATTTTGCATAAACACAAATGACTACAAGAATATAAAATTATAGAGGTGTGATGTGAAAACCAGAGGCTGAGGCAGTGGCTCTATACACGTTCCTTGGGTTCTTGCTTTCCTAAACAGTTTCCACTCAGACCCCTGGTTTCTGCCTTGTAGTACTGCCATAACCCTTTGTGCATTCCTATGCTGAATTACATCAGGGAACTGATCCAGTTTCAAAATAATCACTTTTCACTGGGCAGAGAGCAGGTAAATTCAGATACCACTGCTGCCAAAGTAAACACTTGTAAAAATGAATCTTCAGATCATTGTTCTTCTCAGCCCAGGAAAGGTGATACAAAGACAAAAGAAGCAGAAACTCCATTACAGAAATGTGAATCTAAAGTTTCATAATAAATCCTTTTAAAAGGGGAAGAACAAGGAAGATAGCTGATGCCAAAATTAAGGCAAACATCTTTCTCTGCGATAGTTTCAAGTCATTTGCTACACAATAACAATCCAAGAAAGTAAAAAGTAATATATGTTTATATAAAATTCATCTTTATTTCAGTACCAAACGGTGATTATAATTGATCATGAAAAATTCACTTCTTTCTCTTCTGTTTCATAATAGGCATATGATCCTGAAAATACTGCAGCATTTTTGTACACGTGATTTCCAGGCTTGACCACTTACCAATTAGCCAGTATTAACTGACCCATGCAGAAACTTCCTTCAGTTGGTATCCTGAATGATGCCATCACTCTGAATCACAGACCAGACCCGTGCCTGTAGGTCCCCTGCCAGCAGCACGACAAATAGCAAACCTTTGTTTGTGTTGTGTACTGACCAGACAAAAATCAGGAGGGCCAGATTCCAAGAGCACAAATCTGAATGAGTGCAAGACACAGCTCTGTGTTTATTTATTTACGGGTTAGATATGCAGTATATCAGACTTTTCTACAAGTTGCTATCTATTGTTCTATTACACTTTTCTAATTGGTTAGTAGTTTTCCATCCCCTAAAAGTGCAGTCACTGTCAACACTGTGTGTTTCGTTCATACTGCAGATCTTTATTGTATTTGGATGTTTGATAGTCTGTGTCACTCTAATGTGATATCTGAGATGTCTTGTTTAGTTCTTTGATAACCTGTTGATGATCCACATAAAATATGCTCCTCAGACTATTGTCTACCTTTCTGGGGTTTTTCCTGGTGAAAACAACAATTTGGGGCTCGATTATTTCCCTCACAATAAAAACACAGTACACACAGTCATTCTAAAACATGTTCAAGGGAGTTCAGTACCCCACTAGCAGGGGCTGCAGGAGCCACTTGTTAAGTGCCAGATCCTGGAAATAAATGCCTCTGACAGCCACACATTCTCACCTGAACTGCTGGGATCAAAGGACATTTTGCAGAGCAAAACCTTTGTCAGAGCAATACAAATGTATATATGACTGAAAGTAAACAAAATTAGTTCTTTGAAAATCTAATAAACAAGGAGATGGCCATCCTTGGCTGATCAGAAATGGGGGATGACATCAGTAAAAAGTAAGAAATTACAGGCAGAATGGAACTGAGTTGTGAAGCATCTTGACAGGCAGCTTCAGTTTTATGTGCTAGAATCAACTGGGAGATGGTAGGTGGAGTAAGTGGGTCAAATCAATGGACTAGCAGAACAAACTTAACAATAGCATTCCAGATGGTTGATTTGCTAAAGACTGGCTTAGTTAAACTCAGGAAAGAGATGTTTATTGCAATAAAATAGACTATTTTGAGACACTTCCTTAGATTTTTAGCTGTGAAGCAATAGGAAAATACTACTTGAAACCTGCTGCTCGAAAAGAGTGATGAAGATGTGCACATAAACTGGTTATGATATCCCGGGAGTAATCTGTGTGAGAAATGACCTCTGAGGTTATGGGCTTGACTGACAAGCAGGGTGGCAATAGTACCAATAAATGAGGAAGGAAGTAGCATGAGAGTGCTGAAGTTTTGTCTTCACGTTGTTGAAACTGAGCTGACAACAACAAGAAGGAACTGTCACAGGGAGAGGCCAGCATCCTCGACTGAAGTGTAGGCTTCTTATTTGTGTACATGATAAATGTGAATATGTTATGAAAGGAAGTTGGATGTAGTCCTAAGGGAGTGAGTCTGGAAGGCACAATCTGTCTTGATCCAAATATCCCTGTCATCCATCTACCAGCGGCATAAGACCATTCTTATGGGAATCCTTGCAAATTAAGGCAGTAAAAATGGCTGTTCAAGGGAGGCACAGGAAGAGAAGTGAAAGTAGGAAAGCAAATATATTTTTAAATGAAGGATTGTACAGCATGAATATATAAAAAAAGAAAGAGGCATGAAATACAGCAAGTTGAAGCTGTAGGGTGAAAATATACTTACTTTGCAAATGGCAGTAAGAAGGAACTTGTAGATTTCCATATTAGATCTTTTACTAACTAATGCAATTGGTCTTTGTTGAAAGGTGACACAATCCAGAGCTTTGCATAGTCACTCTTCAGCAAGATTTTCTTTCTTTACTTCTGGATGTATGTATGTAAGGTTAGGGATATAAGTAAAACAAAAGCCAAAATGCATGATTGTGTGAAATAATATATTTTGCTCTTTCGTTAAGACTGTGTAGAAATTTCTATGTTTTGGCAGTGCACAATGGCTGTACTGTAGAGGTTTGGAATACTCTGCTAGCCAAATATTGGGTGAATGGAAGCAAAAGGTAAACTGAGTTCTATTCCAAGCTCTGTAATCTTTCTACTCCTGTTCTTTCTCTTACCCTCAGGTTTACTTGCTCAGGTCTCTTTATTTAACCTGTCTCAGTTCCATCTCTTCAAGTGGTTGATTCCACTGCTATTGTCACTGTGCAGCAAGTCCTGCTTCCTCTTTGCTCTTGTTCTGCTCATCTCAAAGTTCTTGCACATGCAGTTCCAGTCTCTACTGTTCCTAAATTGAGTAAAGAATCTGTCTCTTCAGACTGAAGCCCACAAGAGGCAGATGCCACAGAGCAGATAGGTGAGACAGGCCCTTTTCTATCACTGTGAGCTCCCAAACTGAGCCAGCACAGCTTGTCCCAGGCTCATCCTGTATTGTAGTGAAAGCTCTGCTTGCCCTGGGCTGGGCACAGTCAGGGCACACAAAATCTTCAGGGGAGTTCACTCCTACAGTATAAATTCACACTAAACACATGCAAATGGGGTTTTTTTTCTTGGCAAAATGTGCATGGGTTTTCATAAGAAAACCAAATAGCCAAGTTTGTAAGGCACTGCTGACCCCTGTGTGCCACTTTGAAAATACATTCCTAGCTGTTTCTTGCATTTGATTTGAAACTGCTTAATATGTCCAAATAGTCAGTTAAAACCCTGAAATCTTAGCTCTTGAATAACATGGGTGGGTATCCATTAACTTCAAGAGAAGCAGAAGCAACCTCTTTATTATTATTATTATTCCTTAATGCATCTTTGTAATTCTGTTCAGTGTCCCACCTGCACATACTCTCACTGTAGGAAATCTTGTCTCAAGCTTTGAGACAGAAACCTCTCCTGCAAACATTTGGGTGTACACTTTGCTTCCGAGTATGTTCCAGGGAGACTGCCCGAAGCCAGAAGCATTACCCTGTACGTATGTTGGTGTACATGAGATAAGTGGTTTGCTGTCTTTATTTACAGAGAAATGATGGCATTAGATACTGCTATCAAGAGGTATGTTTTTTTCCTAGCTGTGTGTGGGATTTAGCTTAACACAGTCCATTTACAGCCATGACGACTGCACGTCCATTCCCCTGTACTGCTTTGAAAAATCACCCATCTTGCCCTGCATTTATGTGAGAGGTAGATCAAGCAGACACCATATCAAATAAGTGTTGGGATACATTTTTCTTTTTCACTCATTGCACTTTGCAACCACCCAGTGATTCAAGAAACAAGTAGGAAATCAGAAAATTAGTAGCCAAAGGAACAGAAAGTGAATTTTAAAGAGAGGTAAACCATTACTCTGGCAGTAGTTCAGGTCACTCTGAACCACTGCATGTCTAAAGGTAAAATGTTCTTTTAGTATGGTGGAAATGTATAAAAGAATTGCTGACTGGCAGGTAGTTAATAGTGTTTAAAACCAAGGTGTCAAGGGAGAACATAATCTCTGCAAGGCCACTCAGAAAGCAAGAAAGAAAGACGTGTTCCAATCTCAGTTCCTATCTTCCAATTCCTAGTTTAGGCTTCTGTATAAAAATGGAGTTAGGAAAACTCACTGATTATTAGCCTCCTGTTTTTAGAGAAAAACAAATGAAATATGGAAGGATTTTTAATTATTGAATAGAGTGAGATGAATAACACAGTTTCCTCTAATTAGAGTGTTACGATCAAAATCAGTCTAGTGGCAATTCTGTGTTAAACTCCGTACATTTTATTTCTGCTATATGTGAACTTTACATCATAAAAAGAATTTTTGTTTGTTGTTCTCAGTGAATGATCAGACTTGATTTTCTTCCAGGAAAAAAATTACACTTTGAGTTGTAATCCAGTTATTTACCATCTTTGTGTTTATCGTATTGTAATTTATGATGTTTATAACGTAATATTGGACTTGTTTTTCACTGCAAATATTTTCAATAAGAACATAGGTTCATTAGCAACATGATGGATGGTTCCTAGCTGCAACAAACAAGCCCTCACCTTCAATCAGGAAGAATCATATTATTTCCTCAAAACTCCTAAAACTAATAAGTCCAGTTAAATGTTTTTGCTATTAAAACAGAATTCAATTTGAATTATCCTGAATAACACATTTAACTTAAAATAATTCCTGAATCTATATCAGATCCTTAAATGATTGCTGTTCACATTCAAATTTACATCTCTCTTTCTGTTGTTCTTCATTTGAATAGCCAGATTACTTCTTGTTTATCTTCCTAAATGCTTTTTAATACTTCTTTTATCAGACTGATGCCCTCCAGACAATACCTTCATTCTTGTGTACTAGACCCCCATCTTTTTGTTAAGCATTCTTCAGTTAAATCTATCAAAAATGATCCACATCCAGAGTGATGGTTCATTCAGTGTATGTTGTACATAAAGATATTGTTTCATCAGACCGTTTATAGACATGGACTGCATCTGTTCCTTTTGAAAGAAGATTAAGTTTTGTACCTAACTGAAGCATCCCAGGTATTGTTCTTCCATGTGACTGTTAGAATCAAGCTTTGGTTATGATAGCGGGAGACAGATTTTAACACGGGAGTTACCATGCAATGTTTGTGCCTTTCTCACTATATTTGCAGTGGAATTATTTGCTTCAATTAGAGTTGCAGGATCAGAGCCATCATATCGACCTTTCTACATCCCAGCTACTGAAAAGCTTAGTTCTGTAAAATCAAAACTGCCACCCCAAATTCACTGTTTTGCTCCCTTATCCCTCCCATGTTGATAGCAAGATGAGCCTGTTTATAAGCTTTTCATTTCACAAGAACATGGTGTAATTTGGCACAACTCTCCATAAGTTCTCATTTGTGCTGGTTCAGCTGTGTCTCACACATGCCCACTCAACTGTGAGTAAAATCCCCAAATGTCAAAAGTCATAGATTTAGTTTTAAATATAAAGACAATGTAAGGCAAGAATGATAGATGTGGTGGAAAAAAAAAACAACCAAACAACTAACCTACTAAATTATACAAGTCTAATTTGTATTATTAGTTACTGACACAAATGCAGATTAGGATCTTTCTAAGGCAAGGATGGAATCTGAGTTTTCTACAGTGCTCTGCTCATGTGAATTATTATTACCTACAAAGGAAAATAATGTTAAAATAATGTACCTCTTGGTGCAGCACTGGTCACCATTGTCTCCTGAAGATGAAAATTCTAGCTTGTGACTGCAGAATAGTAGAAGCAGGATCCTACTTATATCCTCAGATCCGAGGAGTTTTTTTCCCCCATTGAAATTACTGGAAGCATTTTCACTGACTTCAGATGGAAAGAAGACTGGTGACTGATTTAAAACTCGGTGAAGTCAATAGGAATATTTTTTTTCTTTTCAACAGCATTTTGATTAGACACTTGGAGAGTACTAGCTCTGATATCTGAAGCAGTATAAACTGATCAGACTGTTTCTGCAAAATGTGCATATTCTGCCTAGAAGTAGAGAAGTTCAGTACATACTATTACTCAGTTCTCCCAGGAAGTGAAAGCTATTTTATCTTTTCATCAAATATTGTCTTCTTTCTCAAATGTTTGTTTCAAACTATATCCTTAGCCCTAGAAGTCTCAAACAGAGCATGGCTGATGTTTCTTTCTCTCCAGAAACAAGAGCTTTTTTCTCTCCTTACCCATCCTTTTCTAACCAGCCTTATTATGATACAACCACAGTGGCAAAACTTTAATTTTGCAGATACTTTTCCATTTAATTTATGCTGTTTCTTGTACTAACCCATGTTGGAAGTTGGTTGGGCACAGAAGCCTTTGTACAGTCTCTTCTCTCCTTGAGGAAACTTGAGTTGTTCACAACTACAGGTACGTGTCAGAGAGCAGGGAAAATAGATCCATGGAAGCAGGCTAAGGGCATTAGGGATTTCTCAGAAAGGGGAGATAACACCAATCAGCACATAATTAGACAATCACATCTCTTCTCCATTATCCTGAACGATAATTTCAGACAGAATTTCTTTTTTTTTTTTACAACTTTAACACTAATAATCAGAAAAATATTGAATTCAATGCCATAGAGAGAACACTGTCAGATATTTGTATCTATTCAAGATCTATTTTGTCTTTGAATATTTTCAATATTCAGTGCATCAGAAGATGATTGCTGCATGTGTTACTTTGACCTGTAAATTATCTGGCCTTCCTCATGCTGAAGGGCTCACACATGCTTGCAAACACAGCTAACTGCTGGTTGTTTCAGAGAAATATTTGAGTTAAAGTATACCTGAAAAGGTAAGAAGTTGCTCTGATGGACAGATCAAAGGCTCACAAATTACCATTTATTTATTCTTGCTGGCACCAATGACTTAATGTGTTGCCTGGGGCAAATCTCTTACCTGCTCCATGCCATAGTTCCTGCATTTAGAGAGCAATAGTAGCCAAAAGGAATCTTATTAAATGCAATTAATGTTAGTAAAGTGTTTTGAAAACCTCATAAAAAAGGTGCCATAAACATACAATCTGTCCTATTGTACTGTTTCAGGATCATTTGTCCCACTCTGAAATACATCCCACTGACATCAAGTGCAGCATGAAGCCACACAGAAAGAATACATCCAGGAATTAGTGCCGGAAATTACACCTATCCAACATATTCCTTACCCAAAGCAATTATTATTTCAGATACACAGATAAACTGTAAATATCCCTGAAGAAATTCATAGAGGACACAATGCACTTTCTATGCAGAGAGTATCCTAACTGCTTTAAAGCATTGGCTCAGTTTTTGACTCACTAGATTATCCACGGGGCTTAACCAACAACTCGCTCACCTCTGAGGTTTCCTATCCAAGTACTCCTCCTTCCCAGTCTTGTTTAGTTGATTATGAGTTCTGGTGAGATCACTTCCTTACATGACACAGCTGCAGGCTGCTTAACTATTCTCAATTTTTACGTGTAGGAACAGAACATTTAGTACCTGCTGTGGTTGAAAGCATAGTTGACCGATTATATTTCATGGTAAGACTTTTTGGCCTGTGGTCCAAAGCATTTACCAGTCAATACTGATGTTCTGGGGCAGAGCTGTCTCCAGGCTGCCCTTCCTGTCACCGTGTTGCTTGGCTTGAGGCCATGCAGTGGTTTTGTACTTTCTTGCTAAAGGAGTAAGCAAGAGTAAGCACTTACTTGTGTGTTTATTCTAACACTTAACTTGTGACTGTCTTGTCAACTCAGAGCAGTAAAAGTAGAGTAAATGTGAATATGCCATTGTACTTTTATGCTGTGGTCTCTACTGTATGGGAGATATGATTTGGGCACTGGTGGTGTTGTGTTGTTATCTGTTTGTCCACTTTTGGCCAGTTCTCCAAAGTCCCTTTGAAAAGTGCAGGTTTGCTCTAGCACTTTATACATGTATGATACATCAAAGTACACAGAAGACAAATGCAAAGATTCTAATCTAATAAAGATCTTGAAAACAACTCAAATTCTAGCTTTCTAGCAGAGATAATTGTGAGAGTTTTTATTGGGCTTGTTTCCAATGGACTTGACCAGTTTTAGTATGGACTTTCTGTTTATTACCAGATCTGCTATTTTCTGCAGATTGATCTGTTCGTGAACAACAGCATTTGCTCAGAGAGACCAATTATTTTAGATTAAAAATGTCACAATCCTGCTTTTACTGGAAGTACATCCTCTCTCACTCTTCCATTCAGTTATTTAGGTTTTCTTTTGCCTTTTGTGGTGAATTCTTCGGTATCTCATATCAAATACGGAATATATAAATTTGATCATTTAGGGGTGGCTTAGATATCTGGATTTTATTTGTTAGTTTTATGAAAGAACTTCCATAAATCTTTGTCCCTAAAAAGTTTATTTGGAATGGACTTGTGCCTCACAAGAATTCTCAGTACTTAGCAAAATGGAGTCCACGCTTCCCATCAGTGTGTTGTTTTTTTTGGTTTTGGAAAATTTTCAGATGCATTCAGTCTCTTTCCTCTGTTTTTTTTTTCTGGTGATATGCACAAACTGGAAGGAATGAAACCTGACTTTTGAGCAGGAGTAGTGAAAAAAATTATGCTTGCTCTGAAGGACAACCTGAGAAAATACACTTTGAATAGTTCTCCATAATTTTTTACATTTAAATATTAGAACTGTGACTTTAAAGTTTTGCCTGGTATGTGCTCAGTCTCAAAGCCCTGTATAGTGTCATACATCAGAAAACTCATATAGTTCCATCCAGCAGCCTCTAATAATACCCTTAAACTAGAAATGAATCACATTAGGGAAATATAGTGATCAAGAGGGTAGCAGAGAGCCTCCTAGGCAAGGTGAACCTCTCATCTGATGTATTACTGCAGTTCAATTGTTCCCACATTTCAGAGCTGTGGGAGAGATCATATATCAAATGTGGGCTATGTGTTTTCAGAAGAGGCACTTAGCTTTTTTCTTGGCTTCTTGTCTAACCTCCTTAAATCAAAGGATCATTACTGTTTGTCATTTTGTCATAGCATGGCTGTCCTTTTTCAATTCATGTAATAACAAACTGTTCTGGGCCTCAGATTTTATTGCACTGTTTAAAGGTGGTTCATACTAGAAGTTTATCTCATACAGTAACAGATAGTCCATAGATTATTTATTATGATTGAAAGTTCAGGAGCATTCAAACTTTTAAAGGGATTATGTGGTAGGATGCAAAAGGCATTTAGTGAGCATCTGACTCTCCTATTCTTGCATGAATATTATAAGAGACCTAGAGCACAGCTGGATAAGAAACAGCCTGCATTAAAAAGAATCCTGGCACTCACAGGTTGTTTAAATTAGTCATATTCTCCAAACTTAGGTTTCAGGAACAGTTAAGAGTCTCGCCCATAATCCCTGTTCAGCTTCTCCCCTCAGTTTAGTCTCCCTAAATGTTACAGACTTCACCGACAAAGGAGAGGTTTCCTATGGGAAAACCAAACTCTTACTGAAACCTTCTCATGCAATTACCCAAGTTAATCATTGCTCACTGCTCTGAGACTTCAGATTTTCTTTGCATTAACTGCTGACATTCACAGGTCACAACCTTTAACTCAGCGTGTATGTCAGCAGATAAACTGAACGTTTAACACTGGGGAAGGTTACATTTCCCTTAACAAGGGCCATTACTTTGCTGGGACTGCCCATATTTGACAGCCTTAGAAGCTGCATCAACCCTACCAAAGGCTGTTCGTTATTCATGTTTTCCACTTACCTCAAAATGACTGCACTCTTTGTACACAACAAACATTTTATTTCTCGAATACATTAATCATTATTAATTTTGTATCTCTATAGACTCTTAAGGTGACAGAAGAAAAATTTGTACTGGATACACTAGCAGGATGCACAGAATATAAATCCTTATTGGATGTAGTAGTCAATGCCTTTTATGCTGAGGATGGGAGATACTGCCTGATTCCTGAGCGTAATCTCTACATAGGTAAGTTGTTTTTACAACACTAAATGTGTTTACCACAAAACTTCAAAAAACATCATTTTACTCGTGCAGATCTTAGTATTATATGACATTGGGAGTGTTGTCATTGTGCCTAGTGCAGTAGGAAATACAGGACATTTAACAATGTCCTTATGATGTAAAGTCTAAAACCTGAAATTGTCATTTGTCATTTAGTGTGGACTCTTACAGGTGTTCACTGGAATTTTACCTAAGAAAGTCAGGTAAAAGCATCACTGGCTGGAAGAAGCATCTTAGACGATTAACCATCCCTTTAAAAAATGTTTTCCAGTGATTTCCCTTTATTCTCTTCTATGCAACCTATTACCTCTGCCATTCAGACACAAAACTGTGCAACAAAGCTCTGCCTGCTGAGGAACAGCACATCTCACTGCGGGCAGATAGGATTGTTTCTGTCCATACATGGCTATCTTCATTACTGACCATCACAATGACATAAATAGACTTCTGTCTGTCTCCACGAGTGAAATCAACTGGTTTTCTTGTGTTAGTTACTTGGTTAAAATCAATTCCAACACAGCTACACCTGATACTATGAGCTAGGTAATTAGGGTAGTTACTACTCCCCAAGTTATTTCAGACATTGGGAAGTTCATTAAAATTTAATTTAAAAAAATACTTTTATGTTATGCATTTAATACACACATTCTGAAGTTGATTTATTAAGTCCCTAAATAAGCTGGAATCACAAATCACACTGGCATTGGTTCTCTAAGTCAGATATGTTCTGATGCTTTGTTAACATACAAATACATCTACATTTTATGTTTTAAAAGCTACAGAATTTTTATGGCAATTCTGTTTGCTTCTGTCACAATCTGGAAAACTACAGAAATCTAAATCAAATAACACACAAAAGGAAACCTAAACTGTCAAGGATAAAATTATTAGTGTATTGAGTTTATTCTAAATGGTAATGCTTCATTGTCGCCATTTCTCCAGGGCCATGTTTTTCATTGTCTGAGGCACATAAATTATATCTTTAAGCTGAGTGTTGCTATAATTGGATTGTCAGGACTGGTCCACTCAAAAGCCTCCATTAATCATAGGCAGAGGGGAGGCCCCCGAAAATTTTCCTTTATCAACAAGTTGAGAGTCTAAGGTCATTGGCTTACATTTTTTTAAGCTGCTTGTGATTCCCTTTGCCAAGCTGCATTGACACTTAAATGATCAAAGCTGCTTATAAAGGCTGTTGCTATGTGTGAGCAGATTTGAATTTAATAAAGCTTGTAGGAGATAAATGTATATTCTGCTAAGGCTGCTTAAATACATTGCTATTCTAAAGCACATGAGATTGAAGCCTGGCAATACACTCAGTTGGCTGCAGCACATTGGTCAGAATTTCCTGATTTTACCATCAGTGGTTGGTGGCAGCTCAAACACTGCAGTGCAAGTGAAGCTGAGTGAACAAAGGCAGGCTGAGACAGGAGCCCGTGAACTTCACAGGTCTGCAAAAATTTCCCAGTACCGACTGTGCCTCTTTCTGGAGAACAGAATCATAAATCATTTAGGTTGGAAAAGAACTCAAAGATCATCAAACCGTGTACTTGTCAGAGAGGGGTGCAAGAATGAGGTTTGGAATTTCCCCATTTAAAAACTTGATTTTATTCCAATTCAGAACAAAAACAAAGATTACAACACTTTAGTCAAAGTGGTCCCTTGGGAAAAACAGCAGAATAAATACTAGAAATATGACATTTTATGTTTAAAATTTTTGTTATGTATAAATAAACTGTGAATTTGGAAGAGTAAGAGCCATCCTCTCTGAAAACATTAAAAATAGAGTATGTTGAAAAAATCACTATCAAAACTGTTAAAATTAAGGTGACAGTCTAAATCCCAGAGTATGCTGAGTATAGGTTTATTAGAATTGCCTGCTGCATTTTAAATGTATGTATCTTTTGATAGTTATCTGTTATCTGGCTACTTTTCAACTAGAAGAGCTTGGTTTTCAGCACTTCAGCAGAATTGTGAAGTCCTTGGACACTGCAAAAATGCAAAAGGTAATGAAAGAACAAAACATTTTAAAAAATAATTGTCTCTTCATTGTGTTTGATTAATCAGATGACTTTTCTCAATTTTGAGAATAACTTAAAATGAGACATGAGTGTGATTTTCTCTTTAAAATAAAAAATTAAATTAGTATTTTGTTATCACAAACCCCTTAAATTTCTATACTTATGGGGTGATTCTCATAATCAGTCAAAGGTCAACCTAAAATATACTTTATGTAACCTGAGAAGGTAGAATAATCACACGATTTACTCTTCATGTGATTTGCAATTGTTCCTCTAACTTGCACACTTCCTCTTGCCTCTGCTCACATTCCTCCTTGACTTGTAGGCAGGAGAAGTTTTTTCCATAACACAATGAATCTGAATTGAAACCTGCAGTTCCTGCTGATTAGTGTTATTTTTTTCCAAGGAACAACCCATTACCACTTTCATGATCAAGCCCACTGTGCTTCCATCACTTTCCCTCCTTTCCAAAAAACAATGGCTCACTTGGAGCTATTAATGTACCAGTTGCCCCAGTACAACATGCAATTGTCAAAATAACTGCTGCCAAATAGAAAGCGGGACAACAAAGTTCTGCCTGCCTTTCCTTCTCTGGAGTCATGAATTTGGGGTTCACTCCACTATTTGTTTGCTAATTTTCATGAAATCTGTAGCAATATAAATATCCTCTGCTTCCCTTTCAAAATGGTTGAAAGTGCTAATTATCTTAAAAGCTATGTTGTAAAGAGGGGCAGAGGGATAAACTGAGTGGCAGTGCTTTCTCATAAGCCCTGTTTTCCCGGGAAAATGGGCCAAACATTAAATTACTGGTGACACAGCATCTGTAACCTTTGATCATCCAGATGTTTCAAAGCATAGTCTGGACACGCTGTTTGAATAACAAATATGGAATTAAAGAGACAGGCAAATTTTAGTAATTAATACTCAAAAGGCTAAGGTTTATCCTTGCAGTGATTACGCTGAATGTTCATGTGGATGCCAGTGTCTCTTTAATGAGTACAGTTGCTTTGCAATATGTAGGGAGAGAGCAGGTTAGGTTGTCTGGGTTTAGATGGACTTACTGTGGAATGGTTTTTATTAATTCCATTCAGAGACAAAAATTATATATTTCATTAACTATCAGGAAGAACAGAGAAGTGGCTGGAAGAATTATCATAATCTGGTAGACAGACAAATCACTCTGTCTAAAATGCCCTCCCAGCCCCTTCTTTGGTAAACATCTTAGGCACGAGCCACTGGATTGGATGCATCTTGGGCTCATTCAGCTAGCAACACAATTTTCCCACTTCGTGCCAGTTATCCCTTGTTGATTCCATTCACCTAGCTTTATATGGCTTAAGCATCAGTGCCCTGATGTTCCAGCTTAGATAATTTCCCTTTCCTTGTCTGGAATAACTCCTCTGATAGGAAAGTGCTGCGTTTTCTAATGGTATGCACCTGCTTTTTCTTCCTTTAGATGCAACTTTGCTTAAGTATCTTATGAGATCTTCATCACCATGGTACCTAGTTTTTCTCCTCTTGCATTAGAAGAGGTTCTTTGTCTCCAAAGTGATGGTAGATTATATTAATGCACCTGCAGCAGAGGATTTAGAAGCAGCATTTTGTCCCCCCAGCAACAGAGACAAAAACAGCAGAAGGCAGATCTGCAGCCTTAGCAACAAAAGTTATCAGAAATTTGGGATTCTTCAGGATGGTGACCTGTAGATTTTGCCTGATGACTATTGTGTCTGAATTCAGTTAAGATACTAAAAAAATTTTCACATACACTTACCTAGGATAGATTTACTGCAATTAAAAAATAAATTCAGCAGATCACAGGCTGAATGGAATTTCCTTAATCATGCAGGTGAACCTTACTCTAAGGAGTAGTCTTCAGGTGAATGTGATCAACTGTGTGAGATTTAAGACCTTTCTCTTATAAGACTGTGGGATGGAATTCATTCAACTCAAAGCCACAGTGTTTCCCTATGTCTGATGCAAGTTCAAATATTTTCATTTATGCAGAATATCCAGACAGAATAGTAATGCTGCTTCACTTACACATGTTCATCTGCTTGAACAGAAAATCACAAGCTCTTATTTTGTAATATTAAGAATACATGCAAAAATTCTTTATGGTTGTATAATTACAGAACCATGGGATAAAATCCAATTTTGTAACTTTAGTGTGATTATTCTTCTAAGAAATTAGCCATGCATTGCTAGCTCAAGCCTATTTTTCTGTTCTATTACTCATACATGTTGTGGTTCTATATTTATTTTAAAATGTAAGGATTTGTGTATTAGAGAAAATATACTGTTGAAATAAAAATTCAATATGAAGCTGAAAACAGCTTTATAATTTCTTAATTGCCTTATAAAATATGCAAACTACATAGTGTTTTCTTTCTGGCATTTAAGAACCTGTTGTGTTCTGTTTCACGTTCTGATTGCTTCTAACAGCTGTTCTAATGAACTTCTGAGATCTTCAAAGGAATATCATATAAGAATTGGGCACTGTAATAGCTATTATGATGAGGTAGGAATAGTAGGACAAAATCAGTCTTATGGGGGATGGGAGGTAAAACCAGTCCTAGTTGGGTGAGTAACAGTGTTCTCTGATAGTGGCTGATGTGTATGGAGAAACAGAACCTGCTGTTTCTTGCAGTTACTTCCTTAACTCAAGAGTCAAAAGCTTATATTGCGAAGAGAAGCATTTCAGCTCTGCAAATGCCTACACGGATATAAAGATATTACCAAATGAGGAAACTTCCCATTTTTCATTTGTTTGTGGGGTTTTTTTTCAGAAATCTGTACAATCCCACTGTGTAAAAATGCATTAAAAATATTAGCAGGGGATGTTCAAAATCTGAAAAGCAAGGTATTAATTCAGCCCACCTGTAAAAATGCATTAAAAGCAGTCTTTAATTATACACACATGTCTTACTACAGCCAGAGTACATTAAAATAGTAAAAATGGGTACAGTTCATTTCATAATCCCCTGTGGTGTAATTTCACCTCTTCTAAAAGGGAAATGAATCTTGGTTACCATGCTCTGTGAGTAGTGAAACTTTTGGAAAGTTCAAGATAGAGGAGCAAGCAGAATGATGCCGTTACCAAAATGACTGTCCAGTGGCTTCTCTCAAGACACAGATGCTGAGAGAATCCAGACAGAAATCTGAGACACCTCATTTTGCTGCTATAAAATCAGTGGCCACTGAAACTTGGTTTGCCACCTGTGTCACATGTGGCCAAAGACCAAACAGAAATATAAGGGATTTCTCCTAGCAATTCAGTTCACTAAACACAAAAGTTTCTGTTGTTAAAAAGAAAAAAAAGAAAAAAAAGAAAAACCAAATGTGCTATGGCTTCATGGCTCTTATTCTGCCAACATTTGCCATCTGGGATAGGGATTATCAAAACCAAGACTGTGGACTTTTTGTTCAGGCACACTCTGGTCAGAAAGGATGTCCAGTCATCCTGCACTGCCATTTGCAATCCCTGCAGTGCCTGGATGACCGTTCCAGGGCTGCATTCCAAGTATTCTCTAGTATGATGCATATTGTGGCCTGTACTTATTGTAGCATTGCTTTGGGGACTGTGACTAAAGCAGTACAAAATATACGTCCCAGCACTGATATCTGATCACACAACTAACCATTCTCTGCACCTCAGGAGTACATCAGAGATGCATCAGTCACATGATTACCCATTTGTCTTAAAACAGGGAGAAATGTTAATAACCAGTACAGGACTGGTGTTGCAGCAGGAGGCCTCAAAGAGGTAACAGCCACCTGGTAAATACGGCAGATAGAAATCACTGTGAGCCTTCTTTATTGTTTTATCACTTCATCTTGAAGTGGCAGTTGAGTTGTACTTTGTAAAAGATAGTTACAGCAAATATTTAGGAGACAGAGAGTCAGGGAGAGCTGAAACAACAATTCAGAGGTGTAGTCTCACATGCCACTGAAGTAGAAAATTGACTGAAGCCTCTTAGGATGGACTAGCCATAAAGAGGAATACTGAGGGGGAAACAGAGAGGGAGGAGTTTAACTTAGTGGAAGCTAGTGAAAGAAAACTGGAGGATTTACAAATCACCACCTGCAGTATTTCTACATCAGCTTCTTCTGTGAGCTCTTTGAATACCTAGAAATTTGAAAAAACCAGCTTCAAATCTCAGGGTCTGCTTCATTTTAAGTGTACAATTTCATGGCCAATTCATCCCTGTTAAACACTTGTTTAGATGGGTTTAAAACCATGGTTCTTATAAACTTTGTGTGTAGTCAGGGCCTTCCATAAGGTGAGAAGAGTTCTGGGATGGGGGACCGGTTCACTGGGTCTGTAATCACACATAACTGCTGGGATAACTGGTGTAAAATTTTGTTTCAATGGCTGGTAGAAATAGTGTCTGTAAAGTGCCTCTGTTCTGGAGGAGGGTATGAACTCTGTCTAGACTTCTGACATTGTATTTATACATTGTATAAAAAGAAATTACTATGTTGGGGGACAAATTTAATCCAAAGTGCAAGTGCTACAGAGGAAGATCCTCCATAAGGACAGTGAATGACTTGGACAAAGACCGACGGGATGAAATGCATCCCTTACCATACACTTCACAAACTCCATGGAATCTGGCAGCACCAAAAACCCAACTTCTTCACACTTAGTTCACACAACTTCAACACTTAGTTTATAGTCATGCTTTCAGGGATGAAAGATCTTTCTTTGGATGGTGTGCTGATAAGCCAGCATCTGCAGTTTTGGGGAAGAGCAGTAGTTTCTAGGCAAGAATGGGAATCCAAGGGAGTAATACTCATCTAGTCCTGCAGCACTGATCAGTCTTTTGACTACCAACAGCACAACAGAAGAAAATAAGGCTAAATTTACAGGTTAATTCCTTGGAAATGGTCATATCAAGAATATAGATTTCAAGTAGGAGGCTTTCTACACCTGTTGCACATCTGCAGCAAACACCTTGAGTCAAATCCGAATGGTTTGGAGCTGAATTATTCACAAAGCTCTGAGGCACCTTTGTGCCTGCCACCACATTTGAATTAAGAAGCTCCTTGGCAGTCCTGCAGAGCTAAAAACTCCGTACAAAGAGCTTTATGGCTCTGTAGAAACCGACTCAGGATGAGGCTGATGCCGAGTCTAAAATAATAAGCTCTGCAAGTCTCCACTCGAAGCTTCTCAGAGTGACTGCACACTGCTTCCCAGTATGTCTCATGATATCAGTATTACTTAGTGTGCTTTTTTTCTCTTTCTGTGATTATTTCAGCATGATGCTTGTACTTTCATTTCCAAGAATTTTAATGAAAGACCTAAGGCTGAAGTTTGGAAGTTATATTGCTCTAAGTGACAGAGGCTGAATCTGAGTGCCATTTTTCAAGAGTGTTTCAAAAGGCCAATTGAATAGTTCAAGATTTAAAGGAAAGCTTTTGACTTTCTGGTGAACTGCAGTGGCAAACAAAAGTTCAAATGTTAGTTGCTGTTCCTCCAGCATGTAGAACCATACAATGTATAAGTGTGCCAAATTTAAGTCTTCTAGTTTAATAAGAATATGACAAATAATTATATTTCAATAAAAGAAAATATATTGTATAACTATATATATATATAAATATATTGTATAACTATAGTTTTCAGCAGTTCTCCCTGCCCAGTTCCCAGGGAGATGAAAGGAATTTAAGTAATCCAGGTGCAGTGCCAGGCCTGACATTTCTGGGCTCCATGGATCATCTAGTTATAGGTAGTCAGAAGTTGACTCTGGGTATATTAAACTCTGAAACTCTATTGTAAAATTATACTAAAATCAGACTATTCCAGTAGTAATTAATTTTGAATAAAAACTGGTTTTTAAAATGTTTGAAGCAAATTAAAGATGAATCAACACATCTCTATGTTGTAGCCTCTAGATGATTTTTTTTTGCCACTAAAATATTTTAGTATCTATTAGTGTTTCACAAAATAGGGCTGAAAGACACAGGAGTGTCCACCAACTAAGAAGAACCTAAAAATACCGAGCACCTACAATTACAATTTCAAAGTAAAATACAAGCTAGTTCTTCAGCAGTGTTTGTAATAGAAACAACTATATTTTGTGGTCTTAAGTACATCATATCGTCAGTATTCATATTTAAAAGAAACCACCTATTATTAGTTTCTTAGATTCTTCTTCAATAACTTGCATTTGAACACATGGATCAAGGATGAATGGAGTCACTTCTACGATTCACTGTATGTAAAAGAGAATTTGATTGATCCACTGCTAAGGTAAGTAGAACTTAGTAGTCTCCGGCCAGCTCAAAGTTTAAAAGCTGGGGAAGGCTTGCCCTGAAAGCTCAGTTTTCTGTTAAAGTGTTTCTCCTATTGAAATCACTCAGAACCCTTCTTGTCTTCACGAGACTTTAGTAATCCCTTTTACTTACCCAGAGGCAACTCTTCTCTCATAGAAAAGTTCTTTCACAGCTGTTGTACATTTGCTCCCTGGTGCCCCTGAATATATCAAACATCATAACCTGAAAAAAAAATAATAGAAGGTTAAAATTATCTTACAGAGTTAGAGTCGTGCCTCATAAGTCACTTCAACATCTGTGACATTAGGCATTTGAGAAAATGATGTTTGACTTCTCTGAGTTTGGCTTTGTGCACAGACTTGTTTATGCCGATGGCCGTAAAGTCCCTTCTGAGCAAATCAGATAAGCATGTAAACGAGTCTTTTAAAATTATTATTTATTTACACAGTTGCAGCATCATCTAACAGCTTAAATGCTCTGAGGTGCCAGATGAATCCACACACCGGTTAGGTGGTGATAGAGTAGCAACAGTACCCTTGCCAGACTGGAACATTTCCATGTTCCATGGACAGACAGTAGCTCTGCAGCCTACTGGGTCACTTTCTCGCTGCTTTTATCCACAACAGTATAGATTAACCCAGATGATGGCAGACACTGTTAGACAAAAACATGCTACAAACAATGCCAGCTGAAAAGGAGTTTGCATCTGGTTCTGTCATATCAGAGACACTAGAATTAATCCTTTCATACTGTGTAGTTTATGAGCACTCCAGCAAATGTACAGCATAGATTTGGCTTGCAGTGCTCTGAATTTCACTGTGTTCGACAGGAACCGCAGGGATGGATGTATCTGAAGTCAGAATTTGACTCAAAATACTCCACTGTAGTGACTCTAATTATAACATATGCTTACAATACTGTAAAGATACAGATGGAGAGGTAGAGATACACATCCATATGCACACAGTTTTTATATGTACACAGGCATGCAGGCAGATGCTTAGGCCATTGCTTGTTTCATTAGCACTCAGCTTATTGGAGCTGTCCTTCACAGTCACTTACACTCAGGGTAATGACTCGTGTTTGGCCTGAAGTGGTAAATGTAAGTTATACAAGAATTTTAAAGACCAGATTTGGTTCTTGGGTTTGAATCTTCCTTCAGGGGGCTGAGGATGCATTGATGAGTTCAGTCAGTTCAGTAGTGGAAAGTCTTTTAAATATGTCTTTTGTGTTCCTCTTTCTAATGTCAATTATGTTAATATAAAGAGTCCTATTTATTTTAGTGGAGCTTCATCACTTGCACAAGTAACTTGCAACCCACCTTGCATGTGATGACAGTACACTGTTTGTGTCTTACCTTTAATCTGCCCCTTCCTGTCATTCCTTGGAAGAATTTTGAACCTTCGTATGAGTCCAAATCCAAACACAGAAAAAAAATAATCTTGGCTGCCCCCAGGGTTCACTCAGGGTTCATTTGCTAATTCACCAAATTCCTCACATCTTTCTATTTTTTTTGCTAGAACTGCCTGTGCTTTGAGATTTATTTGTGTGTGTGCTCTGTTGGTTGGTACAAGTGACATTATTCAGACCACTGTTTGTTCATAGTGTCTTCATCTAAGTATGTTAAGTGTGTAATTAGCTTATGATAGCTGCTTTTCTGATTCATAGTCTGGTCCTGCTGCAAAACGAACTGGCAGCAAGGAATAGTTGCTTAGTCTGTAAAAACTGTGGCTATTTCACCAGTAGTAATCTGAATGGACCAGCATCTATCAAGAGGTGAACTAACACTCAGAGTACAGATTCATAGACCAGTTTTATCAAAACTGAATGGCTGAAAGCCTTACAGAATTTGCACCAATGCCAACCTCATATAGTGTGTAAGTTTGTATGAAAATAAAAAATTAAAATAAAATTGAAAATTCTGTTTTTATCTGAAGGTGGCAGCCAAAAGTCCAGCAACTCATTGAACAACTCACAAATAAATTAAATAATTGTGCTACCACTGTCAAGACTTCGAAAGTCACTCAGCCAAAGGAATTTAATTTGACTGTACCCAAGCCACGTGCCATTCCTCTATCTCTGCCAACACATCTGCCAGTACTGGAAAAAAGACGACCTGTAAGTTGATTTATGATTTGAAAAACGCTAAATTTTATGTATGCTTGTGCACAAAATGTTGGTAGGGGAGTTAATAACCTCTTTTAAGTAAGAACAGCAAACTACAACCTTTGACAGATCAAAAAGGACTTTGGCAATAATCTATGTTATTGAAGGTCAGATTTCTAAAAAACCCACCAATAAACTAATTCTCTTCATTTCAGTGAATGTGGTGTAAGCAGGTTGTAAGCCAAATAGAGAAAAGGGAAAAGGTTGGTTCTTGTAGTAATTTTGTGACTTTCAGAGGTAGAATTACAAAATGGGTATAAATTGATGGCAGCATTGATACGAGTGTTTCTGATGGTCCTTGGCTTTGTAAGATGTTTGCTTTGGATAATGCACTGAAGCAGGTAAGAAAAGAACATTGAAATAAAAATGTTTTATTAACGTAGATTTTTTGTAGATGAACTCTCATTAAAATGAACAGAAAGACAATTTAACTGGAAATGAGATGGACTCTAGGTTCGCAGCTCCTCCTTGAGGGTGGAATTTTATTCCTTTCTAGTCATATTAGTGATGAATCTCTAAAATTAAAGTTTTCTCAGTTTAAATTCATTGCTTATTTGCAAATGAGACTACATGTATCTTTGAAGTACTAAGTTGTTATTTTACTCATCATCTCGGATTGTGGTTCAGTTACACTGGTACAAATCAGAGCCCCACAACTGGTTTTAATTTATCTCACTAGGGTAAAGCAAACAGGATCTGGGATCAAGCTGCTATGACTAACTTAATAAGGACTCCAAAACCATCTGTATTTAAATGCAGTGGGAAGTGAGCTTGGAAGCCATAGATTTGGGCATTATCTGCCACCTTGTATTAGCACTTCAGGTTTTAAATAATACATGTGTTGAATGCTCTTAGAAACCATTTACATCTTAGGATGGCAGAGCAATTTAATGGTACTGTGTTATATGGTTAATGGGATTTTACATTGAAATAGCTTAATACCAGGCTCTGAAAAACTGCATTTAATAACTACTTAATCAGTATAGGAATGAGTCATGTTGCTGTCATTTTAGAACCTTTATGCTGTGCAGCCCCTCTCAGAATAAATTTGCTTTAATGCAGATGCATTTAGTAAAGTTCATTTGTGTTGTTAGGATTATACTAAATTTGGTTTGCATTCTGGCCAGGTCTGCAGATTTAAAGCTTGTGTGAATCTAAAACCAGCAGTGTAGTAGTGACACATGTTGTACTCACTTCTGTGCCTATCTCAGCAAATTAAGCTTCACTTTAATTTCCCATATTGGTACCAGTATCACCATTTTACAGCCTGAAATGAAGAGAGACTGAAAAGACAAGCTCAGATGGCAAGGGTCAGTAAAGTGAGTGTTTATTTTTGAAATCTAACAATGAAACAACTCACTGTAAATATTTGGTCTAAATCTCATAAATTCTTGTCTGCACTGGCCTTTGCACACAAGCAGGTGGATGCAGACACAGGTATGCACATATGCACTCACACGTCCATAAATACAGTTCTGCAGAGGGGTGCTTTACCTCCAACTTTGCAAAGGAGACAAACAGAGACAGGTGCTTAAACCTGATAACATGCAAAATTATTTGGACACATTTAACTTCCTTGGATATCTTGGCCTAGAGTGACAAATAAAATCCATTCTTTTAATATCAGCACTATACTAGAACAATAAGATTATGCGACAATTTTATCTATCGATTTTCTGAAGACCAATAATATATTTTAAAAACCAAAAATGCTACACCGTGATGTTATTGTCTCACTTTTCAGGCAAATTTAATGTATTTTTTAGATATTTTCCTTATTATTTCAGCTGTACTTCATGAATGACATTGCTGATTGTTTAAAATAATTAAATGGGTGAAATAATTTAAGTAATACAGAGGATTTTGTTTGCAAATATACAGACCAAACAATAGATTTATGATCTTCTTATGTATAAAAATAGAAACCCTTAATACAATAGCATTGCACTAGCTTGTCCTTGTCTACCTTCCAACAGGTAACTTTTAAAAAATAAAGGAGTGATGGAAGTTCAAAGCAATTATTCATTTTGTTCTTCCTTAAATTTCTTGTGGTACCTACTCCCAAAATAAACCTCTGGTTAAGGGATATCCACACAGCTTGTGTGAGCCCGACCACTGGCTGGAGAGGGAAAGCAAGGTTGGTGTCTTACTGCCAGCCTCCTCTTTTCATATTTGGATTAAGTAGGTACAGTTTGGCCTTTTTGATCTCTCTGTTGCTGGAATTTACAATTTACTTGCAGTGACTTCTTATCCTTTTCCAGCAACTGGGTAATTGCTGTATTGTCTGTCTGCCTGCCTGGTACTCATACCATGGTGTCTGAGGGCTAAATTACCAGGCTAAGAATGTTTTTGAAACAGAGCTGATTGAAAAGTCTCCTCCTTAAATTACCTGGCATAAGCATAGCTGTTTCTGAGGAGAGATTTTCAGCTTACACTGGCAGATGAGTGCAGTTTTGTAGGTAAAGCACATGACTAGGAAGAAGAGTGAAATAAACTGATACTCACTGCGTGTGCAACCCTTTGCAAATCCTCGGGGCTTTAACTTCTCCATCTATGAAAGCACAATAAAAATTCTTAGATACTGCTGGGAAATACTTTCACTTCTGCTTCACTTAAAAAGCTCACCAAAATACTTGAGCAGTCTCAGCAGTGCATTTAATTGCTAGCTGCTTCTGTTTGTGTATTTGTTGTAGCTGCTGATACAGATGTCACAGAGCAAAGGCAGCGGAAAGTCACAGAATCACAGTCCATCAGATTCATGACTTTTTGAAAGCACAGCTCTTTATATAGTCCAGTAAAGCTAGATTGGATTCACATGTTCCCTAAACTGATCTCCAGTACAATACAGATTATACATTTTCTCCCTTAATTCTTTAATTAGTTTTTTAACTTCTAATTGATCTAGAACATTTTTAGCAAGATAAACATTTAAGCAGATGCCCACTAAACTGTCAGACTATCTCACCCACATAAGAAGGAGACATTGAGTCTTTTTTCAGAGCTTGCTCTGGGCAAAATTTATTACTCAAGCAAATCTCAAAATCTCCCCAAAGTCCCTGGTCTCCTGCTGATCCCTATGACAGCCATACAGTAATTTCCTGGTCATTTTAGCTGTAGCACTTTCTGATGTGTGAATGCCCTCCTAAATATTTGACTATTTGACTAATGCTAGGAGGGCCCTTTCAGTTCTCTGCCTTCAAACATTTAATCCACACCTCCAGTGGAGGAAAGAGGAGGAGAAAAGAATCAATATTTAAAAAATAACTGCTGCTGTTCTGTGGTAAAAGTGAATGTGTTTTTTTTCTTCCCCCCAAGAATGTTTCACTTGGAATGCTTTATATGCTATGTTCTAGATATTTTTCTCTTTTAATATAGGTTCCTCCAAGCACCTACAAACCTCCAAAGGAAATAAAGCAACTAGAGGAAATCAAAGAAAAAAATTTCCAAAAAGCAAGTGTAAGTGTATTTTGTTCTTGTTCTACTCTTTCCTTTCTTCTAAACTTGTTCTGTATTGTTCTATCTTCACAGGTCTTAGAACTTTATCTGAAACATACCTGCTTTTGCACCTAAATTTTGCACCTTGTGGCTCTTTCTCTATAGAGTCATGAAGTTTGTATCCTCTATTCTGTCCTATCACCCTCTTCCCATCTTCTTTATTTTATTATGAATTGTCTGAGACAAGGTCCACCTTTTAGTCACGGTACAAGTACCACGTAAGAAATTTTGCAAGTGGCCATGTAAGGCAGCAGAAACATGATTACTTTCTTGTCTTCTCAAGCTTGAAGTACTTTGATGGTTCTTTTACTCCCACAAGAAATATGGATATTTAAAGTATTTGGTTATTAATTAAGGCTTCAAATTACAAAATATGTTCAATATTTTTTGTTTTTTTGTAGTAACAGATAAATAACCATGTCATCATCCACTGTTTTAAAATATCAGCAGATTCTGACTTCTTTTTTTGTGCAGACTTCATACTCTTTCCTTCAGCATATGAGAGAGTGGGAAGTACTCCTGGTTTGTACATGGTCTGTGTGTTAAGTGAGCAGGAGAAGGGAGGCCTGGAAAAACAACCGATCTAGTTATTTTATCCAAACTTTGACACGAATCTTGTTCAATGATTTAGCTCCTGTCATAGTTAAAGCAGATTGTTATCCTCTTCTCCTTGGAAAGGAATTAATTAAATGTCCATTTCCACTTTCTTTCTCCCTCCCCACACTGCAGTCACCATATCCAATTAAATAACGGTATAAGCTTGATAAAAGGTATTGCCACGTGACTCCTTTTAGCTGCACTCTCACACCTCCGTTCTGAAAATGCCTGACTAGTTTTCACTGGCCAGTACAAGTCCATTCATTGCTGTTCTGGGCTCTCCTCATGTCCTTGTGAAAGGGGCGTTGAATTCTGTTCTGAAACTACAGTAAGTGCTTTAATATGGGATAGATTCTAGGAGGATAAACTTTGCATTCCTTTTGATGGCCTATCACATTACCTATGCTTGATATTTCATTATAAAACAATAAAACATTATTTTTTATCCTTTTGTTATTTCCATACTGTGGAGGAAGCACATGTCTATTTGTCTGTGTGCTTATTTGTACATTACAAACTTCTTAGAAAAAGAAGGAAGGAAGAGCTAAATATCACAGTGCCCAAATTGTCAAAAATCTATGGCAACTATAAAATCAGTTTACAACAGCCATATTCTTCAGTAGAGAAAATGCATGAATACAAGAAACAAAGGAAAACCACCACAGAAATTATAGCTGCAGTAACAGCAGCTTTTGCCGCCTCTGGAAATGTTATAAAAGGCATCCAAAGCATTCACAAAGGTCAGTTCCCTAGACTGTTTGCTAAGCAAGCTGAAATGATGGGTCCTAACAGAAATATGCAGGAAAAAAGCCATTTGTTTCGTAGCATTTTTGCAGAAGCTGTAGCTGGCATTGTAAGACCCATGTCTGAGCATCTGTGAGGAGTGAGAACTCTGGAAGCCACACTCCAGACAGTTATGGAAGCGCTGATGTTATCAGCTCCTGCCCAGAAAGCCATTAGAAAATCTAATCTGTGTTTCACAATTCTGATTAGAAATTTGGTTTACAACCAAAGGAAATATACAAAAACTAGAAACATGGTTGCCTGGACTTTCCCCTTTAAGATGACAGGGGGAATTACTGCCAGAGATGTGCCCACTGGAGCAGCCCCTGGTGCTGGGATCTCCTGATCATAATCTTCTAATGTAACTCAAGAACAAAGCCATTGTTTGTCAAGCTATGTGGAAATAGTTACTACCAATGGTACTCATGTGCCATGGATTATTATGATGCTTTTCAGCTGAAATCTGGATGAGCAACATGTTTCATATGGACCTATCAAAGGCCTGATGTCCTGTGCAGAGGATACAACCACGCAGAACTGTGTAGAATATCAAGAGTTGCTTACTTCAAGTCTTTAATCAGGAATGAAAATTCATATAAATACTAAGTCAAGCTTTCAGGGTCCATCTTGGGACCAGTGTTATTTAGTGTCTTCACTGATGACACAGATGAAGGGATCAAGTGCGCCCTCGGCGTATTTGCTGATGACACCAAGCTGAGTGGTGCAGTTGGCACTCCTCAGGGATGGAATACAATCCAGAGGGATCCGACAAGCTCAAGAAGTGGCCCATGGGAATCTCATGAGGTTTAACAGGATCAAATGCAAGGTGTTGCACCGGAGCTGGGGCAAATCCCCTGTATCAACACAGGCTGGGGCATGAACAGATTGAGAGCAGCCCTGCTGAGAAGGATTTGGGGGTGCTGGTGGATGAGAGGCTGGATATGAGCCAGCCATGTGCACTTGCAGCTCAGAAAGCCAGCTGGGTCCTGGGCTGTATCAAAGCAGCAGGACTGGGGACAGCAGAGGGAGGGAGTGGATTCTGCCCCTCTACTCTGCTCTGGTGAGACCCCTCCTGCAGTGCTGCATCCAGCTCAGCACAGGAAGGACATTGACCTGTTGGAGCAAGTCCAGAGCAGGACCACCAAGATGATGAGAGGGATGGAGCACCTCTCCTATGAGGAAAGGCTGAAAGAATTGGGAGTGTTCACCCTGGAGAAGAGAAGGCTTCGGGGAGACGTAATTGTGGCCTTCCAGTGCCTGAAGGGAGCCCACAAGAAAGACAGAGAGAGACCTTTGACAAGGATGTGTGGTGACAGGGCAAGGGGGAATGGTTTCAAACTGAAAGAGGGTAGGGTTTGCTTAGTTGTTAGGAAGAAATTCTTTCCTGTGAAGGTGGTGAGGCACTGGCACGTGTTGCTCTGAGAAACTGTGGATGCACCATCAGTGGAAGTGTTCAAGGCGAGGCTGGATGTGACTCTGAGCAACCCGGTCTAGGGAAAGGTGTCCCTGTCCATGGCAGGGGGGTTGGAACTCGATGAGCCAAGCCATTCTAGGATTCAGTGAATAGACCCTGAGATTAGCTTAGTTGGTTAGAGCACAGTGCTAGTGCCAGGGTTGTGGGTTTGATCCCGGTAGGGGCCACTCATGAGTTGGACTCGATGATCCTTGCGGGTCCCTTTGAACTCGGAATATTCTGTGAAAATAGTGGTCAGGGCTGCAAGGCTTTTTGAGACAAAATTATTCTTAGAGAATTCAAATGTACCACACTCTTTAAGTTAATTGTTGTAATTGCAGGATCTGCTCCTGAAAGCGAATACTGACCGATTCAGGTGTGCAACCATGAAGCCTGAAAAGAGAGAGGTATGCTACAAAATACTTTCCTACCTAAAAATCCTCCAGTATGAAGATGAAAAATGACTGGAGTATTTAAAGATATCTCAGAGTATTTGAAAAATTATATTTCTTTGGGCTTAGGAATTGTGTGGTATGATTTATAGCTGTACTGTCATTTCACATCCATATACCAACACTTGCCTCTTTGGATGCATAATGCACAACCCCCTTTTCTTCTAGTACTGCTTTATTATTCTCCTAATTATAAGACAATCAGCCTTTCTGCAAAACTCCTCCAACAAGTCTCCAAACTGGCAATGTTTCCCTAAATCCACATATTATTTTTCCATTAACTCATGCCACAGAGCAGCCAAGCTGAGGGAATAACAGTCCCATTCATGCAGAATTCTTTCTTTCGTTGATTCCCAGTTCGCAGTTATGTCACCAAGCTATGTATGTAATATATGCATTTCAGCATCACTGCTGCATATTCTGTTCACTGTGTTCATCCCCATGATACCAGACAGTTTCACATCAGTATCTATAGCTAACATGATAAAATTTAAATTAATAACCATCAGTAGAATTCTACCACTAATTAATAAATTTATGAAGTGTGCATTGACACTCTATTTTGTTCTCCCAGTATTTCAGTTGAAAGCTGAATTTATTCATATATATAAGTAATATTTCATAGTCAAACAAAGCATTGCTGTTACTTCTTAGCATTATCTTAGTCAATAAATGTTAGTTAATATTTGGACCTATATTTGTATGGTCATTTGATTTGAAATTTTCCCTCTTAAATTGGGGGGTACATAGCAAGTTTCTGTGGATATAACAATTCTGAAATATATCCTCTATGTATTTGTTACTCTAGATGAATATTCAGGTGTTATTTTTGATAAATATCTAATATTTTTTGTTGAATAACTGAAAATCTGTTTCTGAAATGAAACCACGCATTTTGGTTTGAACTGCAGAGCACACATGACAGTATGAAGAGTAAACCAGCATTCCGGGCTCAGAAGATCCAAAGTAAGGTGAGAAACCTTTAAGGAACTGATGTCAGATGTACTTGAAAATTTTGGAGTGAAAAACACACATGCAAATCCTGTGGTGACACGAACTCTCCTGGAATCCATGTTTTTATGCTAAGGTCTGTTACCAGAAGCATCAGATGGATTGGTCTATGGCTCGTAGATTTTGTCCTATGCACCATGAACAATCCACAAAGAAATGGTCAGGGAGCAACATGAGTGTGGCTACTCCATGAGGGAAGAGAAATAAGGAGCCACAGGTAATGAAAGCACAGGCAGTGCCCTCACCAGCCAGGACACGGTATCTGAACGTGGCTGGTTGGTGGCAGTGACAGGTTCTGCTGACAGCAAGTCACCCTGAGACACAGCAAGGTAACAGGTCAGGTCTGGAGTCTGCCCTGGAAGTCCATTCAGGAGACCAGGCTACAACAGCAACCTGTGTCCATGACAGCAGGAGACAGAACTGGAGAGTCAGCCAGGAGTGGAAAAAATCCCAGCACAATGGGAAAGGACTGAAGCCCGTGTCTGAGCTGAAGGGGGGCTCCCAGACCAGTGAGCAGAGGGTGACTGGAGCTTCCAGGGGAGGATGGTCAGGGTGATTAAAACCTGTTGGTTCCCTGAGGACTCTGGCAGGTAAATTGTGTGCAGTTGCACCATGTACCCATATTGCCTTAACGGTGTTTTCAGTTACAAAGGCAGAAGATTTTACATAATATGGTGAGAATTGAGAATCAGCCCCAGGAAAAAAAGAATTGTAAACCCTTGGGTTAAGAACTCAGCATAAGGAAAGAAGAATCTTGCATCAGTAAATCACTGTTTCAAAATGAGATCCTAAAGAATGCTGAGCAATCATTCCAGCTAATGACTGTCTGATACACAATATACAATCAGGCTGATGTTTGTCTTGTTTCCTTCAGACACATACTGAGGTTATGAAATCCACTATACTGATTGCTTCTCTTCTAGGATTTCCAAGGGTCAGGGAATTGTAAACGTGGAAAATGGGCTGTTCAGCCTTAATGGTGTAACACATGAAAACTCACATTGCTGTTTCTGCAATAGGTGTACCACAGATGATCTTCAGGCTTGTGTTTGTTCAATCTGTCACCTTGTATTTGTTTCAAGCTCATATGCAGAATAATTTAAGGTGGAAGCTGTGCTTGTATCGTGATCTCAAATATCTTGTGAGCAGGTCTGCCTGGATATTTAGGGACAGCGCATATATACCCTGAAAAGACTCTGTCTGGGGAACTGGGCATCTGGCAAGTATTTCTAAAGCCGATCTGGCATTTATCACATACCAGAGTTATCTTTAATAACAGTATCAGCTACTCAGTCTGCTTGCTTGTAGTCCAGCAACACTTAAATTACAGAAAAGTAGTAAGATCTCAGTTCCTTCTGCACAAAAAAGCGGCAAAAAAAAAACCCCAAAACAAGAAACATTTACATGGTTAACCCGACCACACATAATCTGTAATTATGTGGGCTCATTTCAAAACTCTGTATATTCCACTTCTTTTTCTGATAATATAAAGCCTTAGTATAGACTAATGAGAATCAAACCATCTGCCCAAATTGCATAACAAAAATATATGGATCTGGCATCCTCTGGCATTGATCAGGGCCACTTCTAAAACGTGCTGGTGTCTCCTCTAGAAGCATAATCAGTTTTATCTTGTCTAAACACATTTGCCTTAAAGGTTGGTTGGGTGATATTCAAGATGCTGCTGTAACTTTCAAGCAGAGATAGGCATATTGTTATTGACTTCTAAAATACTTTCTATTCCTGTTGCCTCCTGCCTGTACAACTCTGTGAGTAGGCAAATCCTAAGAGGAAAGTTTATCCAAGATGTATAAATAAGATTATAATCTATCCTCAAATTAATGAAATTATATAATGTTTTAACCAACAAGTATTTTCCTTTCCTCTTCTTAGAACACCCACACTATATTAAATATATTTTTTTCATTTGAGACATGTTTATTATGTGCAGCAGCAATTATTCTCTTGCTCTTCCAAAGTACCCATTCATCCTTTTCAGTGGGAGAATGAGGCAGTACAAATGCATCATCACTCTGTCTCAGTCTGCCTCTTGTTCATATCAGGCCTTGCTCATGACATATTTATTGGTTTTGGTGAGCTATTGTGTGTTCATTAAGTGGCAATAGTGAAAACAAATTTTTTTCCACAAGAACTAGAGTTTTCTGCAATTTTCCCAATTATTTCCATTTTCTCATCTTAAAAGAACATATCTCATGATAGGAAGAGAACGAGTAAAATTCAGAACTTCCTTGATAATATATGACATAGAAGAATCTATTCAGTTATTTTACTCATGCCTGCCTGCATATATTTTGGGAGTCCTAGTTATTTTTACCATATTGCCATATTTCTGGTCAATAAACTGCAAAACTGAAGCTAAAGGTATTTCCATAATCATTCTTAGTTCAGTTCTCTATCCAAATTATAGCTGGTAAATACCACACATGAAAATTGTATACATAGATAATTGCCAAAAATATGAAAACTTCTACATGTGTCAGAGAAAATGTCTAAGTTGACATTTTTTACACAGTAGAGTACATAAAATACAGTCTGGCAAGTGACTGTTCATATAATGCAGAAGATTCTGAGATGTGTTGAGAAGCAGACCAAAAGGTAGAACATCATTAGGCATTAAGAAGAGTAAGTATAGTGGGTCAAACAAAAGAAATAAAATACATTAGTTTTGATTATTTTCCTCCATTCTTCAAACTATCAAAATTTTGTCAAGAAACAGACAGGTATTTAACTTCTCTGCATTAAAATATGCCATCTATGTAAAAATACCTTAATTTTACTCAGTGAATTTCTGATGGAATGTGTTTTCTATCCTCAACCTACCTAATTAATAAAATTATGAAACATGCTTTTTTCCAGTTAGCTCATGTACTTCAGGAGACTGCAGTGCATATTTGTGCATACAATATTTGCAGTATGTAGCTCGAGTGATTCTGTGCATCTGTTTCTCAGCCACTCATTAAGTTCTTAATTTGGAATTTAAATACATGTTTTAATTCTGAACACAGAACTTGTCTGGATTTAAGTCAAATGTGTTGTGATTAAGCTTTGTTTTCTGCAGGAATGATCCCAGTTTTTATCCCATCAGCAATGCTTTGCCCTGGTTCAGATCAGGTCTCTTACTTGTGTCTGCAAAGGTGATCCACTTTTTCCGAATAGCCTCCTTGTGCAGGGAACAATTTTAGCTGGCAGAGAAGCTGTTCCCTTCCTCCCTCAGTATTTAGAAGTTGTCTGGTAGTCAGTCCTAAGGCAATACTTTGAAGAATTACAAAGCAGCCACAGGGTCTAGTCCAAGGTACACCAGGAGGCCTGAAAGTCGCTGAGACCTGTACCTCGCTTCTTCCATCTAGAAAATGGATTTGGCAATGGGTGATGCCAGTTATCCTGGAAATACAAGTTATAATAGTGATTATTAATGAAATGCCTCTGAGGCCTTCCTATGAAAGATGCTGCTTATGTTTTACTTGAATGGTTTTGGGTAACTGTCTTTCAGAGAAGAGGTTTATTGTCTTTGTCCAAAACAGATGGAATCCCTTCGCACTGTGTGTATGAGCACTGGAAGATATGAAGGGAAGTGAAGACATTCTATGGGATTTGACATGGTCCAGGAGTGATTACAAATTTATAATCCACTTGGGGGACTTTGCTGATTTCTTAAGCAGCTTGAGTGGTTTATGAACAGCATGCAATTTCATTGTGAATGTCAGATTAATGCTAGATGAATGCTTTAAGCAAAATTTATGCTGTCTTGGGTCAATTTATTTAACCCACTGAAATGTTTTTATACTCTGTTTTATGGTTTACATTACTAACAACAGTATATACATTCCCTTTCCTGACAGATTGACAATATACCCATTAAATTAAACACTGCAGCTATTTTGAGGGAGAGTGCCCTCTATCAGAGGAAAATGGAAGAGGAGCTCAAGAGGTATGACCATTATCCTTCTAGGCTTACTTTTCACATCCCTGGATGTGGGATAATTAACCACATTCAAAATATAAGTAAATTACAGGTAAACTAAACTAATGGATCTGTTGTAAGCATTAGGAAGCTACTCTATAAAGATGTTTCACAAATAAAGACAAAGTGGGTTGAAAAAAAAAAGTCTACATTAAAGTAATTTTTTTTCTGTACAGTGTGACTGTTCTGATTCAGCACTCTGGTTAGAGTCCACTTGCAAAGTCCAACAGGGATCACTTCTATATTTATTCCCATCTCTAGAATAAATAATGACCCAAATACACGTCTAATTCTGAGTCCTTCATAAAGGTGCATCTGTAATAAGCCAAATAATTTCATATATCTCCATTTTCTTCAATGGTTGTGGTCAACTACATGCCAAGTTTGATACTTTGACTGGTTTATATGTATATAAGAATACCTGTTCATTTCTATCACAGTAAGATATGGCGGTCAAAGAATGTGCTGCTCCTTGAGGCAAGGTAAGCCAGGAGCTGAGGGTGACAGCAAGACATAGTAGGGACAGTGTCCTCACTGACCGCAGCTCAGATCCACATTACCCTGGCAAGGCAGCGGAGCAGATCCAGTGACAGACAGCAGGGTCAGCCAAGGGCCCAGGGATTGCACGATGAGTCCAAAGTGACGAGTCAGGGCTGAGGTCCAGCCAGGAAACCAGGTCAACAAGGCAGGGTCAGCAAGGCCCTAGGCTGGGTGCAGGCACACCTGCAGCATAGCTTAGGCAAGGCTTTTAACACTGGCTTAAACGTGTCTCCCGGGATGAAACTCTCCACACACCAGGCCTTTTTGTAGCTCTCCCTCACACAGTTCTTTTCCCTCAGCCCAGTCCCGTGTTACACGGTCACACTGCAACACGGCTGTCTTTGAACACAAGCACTAAATCCTGGGCAGTGCTGGTGGGGTGGGAGTAAGAGGTTGCAGGTCCTTTTGGTTCACTTAGGGCTCTAAGAAATCCTGACATAAGGATTCCTCTGACAAGGAATCATTATTCAGCAGGGCAGGTTTTCAGAGGATGTTAACTAGGGAGAGGGTGCCTCCTGGATGGCCACTTCAGATTATATTCTGTAACTAGAATTACAGAACATTTTCACCAAAAATTTTAACAAAGATTAAACCTCTATCATGTCATCTTGATTTAATATTACTTCTAAATCACCTGACCTAGCAGGCTAAATACTAAATATTGCTAGCATTTTAAGTCCTGGACTGACTGTGTAAGGTTGGACTTGGTCCTTCGACCTTTCAGGTTTTGGTACATGCATCAGGATTTTAGCAGTAAGATATTATACATCACTCAGGGTCTGTGATCAGCTCTGTATGTATATTGAGGCTCTTCTGTATTACATATGATACTGTTCACTCTAGCTGGCAGAATTTGTTCTACTCAGCAAAGGACTGTAACTATTTCACATTAATGAGTTTAATCTTCAGCTGCATTTAACACACAACAGATATAGATATACAGAGATAGAGAGATATAGAGATATATATAGATATGTATATATATACACACATATATGCATTGGGGAGCAGCAGTAAGATGCAATTCACTTTATGTTTGTGTCTCTGCCCTAGTTATTGGCTCATTCCCTCCTCTGCTGCAGGACTTTGATGGGCCTGCCCCAGGGCTTTGCTATGCTTTTCTCTCTCAGATGAGCACGAAAAATAAGAACATGACTTTGCTTAATACCTGAATACTTCTTTGCCTCATTACAGCAATATTATTTAATTGACAGAATGCAAAACAGAAACAGAATTAAGCAGCAGTTTTTAGTTCTCTGCATTAAAGTTGCCAAGAAGATTGCCGAAGAGAAAAGTTATTTGTTATTTCTACCTGTAAGGAAAGCAATCCTCTGAGAAAATATTCATACCTTCAGCCTTATTCTCTCTGTTCCTTATGAGAATCCATACGTAGCTAAAGTTTGCCCTCTCTTGGGGCTTTGTTTAATTGAAAACTTTCAGGTCCATGCTCTCATGCACTTTCTTCCAGTCTGGTTTTCTCAGGCTTTCCTCATAGTAGGAACACCTCTTAGGCTGGAGTTAAAATATATCTGCCAAATGACTTTGTGATGACCGACTTTTTCCTCAGCAGAGATCAAACCCTTCCTATCACTAAAAACTACCGGAAATGTTTTATGAACCAAGGAAGGGCTGCAGAGCCAGATCCCTAGACTAGTATGCTCTTCTTTTCTCTCTTGTAGAGTGGAAAATTTGGAACAAGGGTTTGGAGACCCATCTGAATTCTTGGAATGGCAAAAACAGATGCGTGGAAAAGATTTGGAAGAACAGCTGGCTGAAATAGAGTGTAGGAGGCTGCAAGGGAAACTGAGTCATGAAGAGGCAGTTTTAGCCCGTCAGAATGTAATTCAAGAAAATAAGAAGAAAGCTGATCTACTGAGGGAAGAGGTAATGCACACAGAGATGCTCAAATTTTGCTTACTTTCAATCAGTGTAAAACATACCACTGATATTACCTCCTATAAGAAGGTGTAAAAATTCTATGCAGCATCTTTACTCACTGAAGTCTGCAAACAAAGGAAAAATAGTGCTATAAGTTCCAGATACAGCAGTGCTTGTACATTTAAGTATTTTTATAAGTGATTGATTTGATTGATAACACTTAAGAAGTAAATTGAATAAAAGCAGAAGGTTAAAGCATGCTCCCCTATATTCACATCATTATGGAAATCCCTTTTGAACAGATACTGAGATACAAAGCACCATTTGCAATGAAATCGATAAAATATAGGACCAATTTCTTTATCTTGTTAAAATGAGAGCCAAAAATATGAAAGTTTTTTTTTCTTAAACTGTTATAATTCAATTGACTTCATGCTATCTGACATGCCTAGGTCTCTCTTAGGGCAAAATTCAGGCAGAGAACCCTCTTTGGATCCATCTATATGGAAAACTGAGTATTTTTGCCAAGAAATAGTTTCACACAGTTTTTGATCTGGCAAATCAGTTTCCCAAAAGCATTGCTGGATCTTTTCATTATTCTCCCAAACTTGCATTACATTTTCCCAGTGCTTTTCCTATAAACTAAACAGGTGATCAGTAATCAACAGATTTTAAACTTTTCATAGCCATTATCACAGCCTTTTCTTTTCTATTAGTCCAGTTTGTTGCTATGCCCTGTAGGCCAGTACTTGTCTCTTGACCATCTCTCACAGATGTCTCTCTTCAGTGTCTCAGCAACATAAGATGGGGCAGCAAATGTACAAAATTTTCATGAAGACCATGTTGCAAAAGGGAAACTTGCTTAATGAGCTCCTTTTCTGTCCTGCAAAATCTTCTGATCTTTCTTTTGGCATTGAGTCTTCATGTTTGTTTAGACAGACTGTAGCAAATGAACCCTACTATATTCAACTGCACAGTGTGATCACTCACACTAATTCCAAAATTACTGCAATTGTTATATTCGACTCAATTTTAGAGCATATGTGTTTTATTTGTTAACAGGAATGTCCCAATATGAATAGGTTTGGGGACGTGCAAATAAGATTTGCTCTCCCTTGTCCTGTCAACAGATGCCATCAGGGCATTTCATCCGCATGCAGATCTCCAGACACACTGAGCACCAACAGCTGTCGTGCTGACCTTCCTCCTCCCTTTAAAACTCCGGTCTTACATCTAAAACAGAAAGAACAGCAAGGAATCTAGTCTGGGAAAATCCATTTTCCTGCTTCTTGTTCCTTTCCTCTGATAAAGAAAGGAACGTGATAGGCACAAGTGGGCTGTGTTACAGAGCTATGGCTTAGGCCCAGGAAGATCCTGCAGGCACACAAACAGCTATGTATTAGATTACCACACTTCTTGCTATCTCACAACCAGATCCAGAAACGGCTCTTTTTGTCTGCTTTTAGAAACATGTAGAAGGGAATCGTGGAAAATAGCGGCACAGATGTCACGGAGGGCAGTTGTGAGTAAATAAAACAGAGAAGGGAATTTAAATCTGTGTCTCTCCCTTGTCCCCAGCCAATGTTCTTTGCTACTTTTGTGGATGATGTAATAGTTGGAATCCAATTGTCCTTGCCCTGTTTCAATGATTTGAGGCACTCGGGTCACCAGTCATCAGGAGTTGTGTTCACCTCTTTGTTTGCAATTTAGAAAGCAGAGCTGATGCACCAGCATGCAGAGAAACGTCTACAGGAACAGAAAGAAATGAAAGAGCTGGCGGAGCAGGTCATGGAAGGACACAAGAATGTACAGCAAGTAAAAACAAAGCTCCAGGAATACAAACAGCAGATAGGTATTTATAGATTGCCAGAAAAATGAGAGATGATGCTAAATGTCCCCAAATTACTTGGTCTTTCTTTTAGTGGGCCAATTACAATTTTTACAGAGGGGAAAGTGAAATTGAGGGAAAGATCCAGGCTATACATTCCCATGAATGTATGAATATGAATTCCAGAAATAAGCTGTATAGATTAGTAATCCTAAGTTACTGGTCATGGGAATTAGTCTTTGTTTAAGTGAGAGACATAAAGCACTAATATTCTGCAACCAGTTTTCCTTCCATCTAAAAGTAGCACATGTGAATGACTCTACCTCTTGTCAAGTCATGAAGCTCAGATTCTTGGGATTCGTATCATTTTTGCCTGGCAACTGGTGTGAAAGAATCATGGCTCAGGATTATTGTCTTCTCCAGAGAAGGGCACCCAGAGAAGAAGACTGTACCTATTTAAAGAAAAGCCACCTTCTAGAAGGACAGTATCACACCTCCAAGACAGACCAGTTGTTATGATGAAGGGAAATAATGTTACTCATCCTCCATTACCCTTAAAGAAAATTCTTCAGTTAATGCATAAGCTAATAAAGCCCAGGCTGTTTCACTGCTATGGTGTCCATATTTCAGTGCAATGCCACGTTTAACATCTACTGCATGAACAGACTGCCTCTAGTTGGGTGTATCCTGGTGAGCAGACTTTTCTCTGCTTGTGTACCTCCTTACTTGTATCCATAACGGTTGAGGCACACAGAGAGTGTTAGCCACTCCAAAGTGGACTAGCAGAACCCACCAGCCTTTGCCATTCGGTGATTTCTAGGATATACATAGCCTGAAAAACTATGAATATTTTCTTTTGTATAATATCCTTTTATTAAATAATGAAACAGTATGCACAGATGAGAACAGAAATTACAAAGCAGTAATTCAAAGTGTCTGTGTATGTATACAGTACATTTATGAGCTGAATAGAAGGATAGATAGTGGAGGTGGGAAGTACTCATTTGTTTCTCTAATGATTCCTCCCACCAATGCCAGACTGTTCCCTCAAGTACCTTCAGATCAGTATTATTATCATTATTCACAAATGCATGTGAATTTTCCTCCAGATGGACTACTTGTTAAAATAGGAAACCAGCTAACAGAGATTAATTCTTATCTTTCAGCTCAGCAAGTTTCTGAAGAAAGTGGAGAACTTCTTCGGCAAGCTTTAAAAGAAGAGGAGGAGAAGGCTAAGAAAAGATACGAACTAATTCAACAAATACGAGCTCTTGAGTCTATACCTGGCATCAGACACAAGTTTGTTGACTTAACAGAGGTAAGCTCAAAAAGCAGAACTACTGTTTTTACATAAATGTGTTTTGTAAATGTTTCACACATTAAGAGGAATCGTGTACTGCAGGCAGATATATCCCAGTCTGGGTGCATTAAGTACAAAGTTATAAACAAAAAATTTTATCAAGAGCAATATTCTGATGGTAAGTGAAAACTTAGTTCCCTTGAACCTTCTTTGAATTTTGCCAATAGAATCTTTGGTTTCCTGATATCTTACAAAAACAAACTGGCAAGTGATTACAAGATGTTCTATTCATATTAACAAATTCAAAGATTTGTCAGTCCTGGGTAAGAACTGAATGAACACAAAGGTTGCACTGAGGTATAGCTGTTCATATTCCAGGGGTGGTAATTAGCAAAATAAATTTCCTTTGCTTTTAAAACTGTCAGCATTCAGGTATATGAAAGAGATGGTCAAGAGGACCCAAAACCTTCTGAGCTGTTACGTATATACTGTGCAAATGACTTGGGTGAGTGTTTTTAAGTCTACAGGAACTGTATCCCAAACTTCTGTGGATGCACAACAACTGATACACCTGAGGTTGGGCTTTGTAATGCCCAGACTTAAGCAGCATCCAGAAATCTGCTACCTTACCACTAAATCATAACCAGATTAGCTGAAAATACTCCTCCATTTTTCTTATCTACACTGAAAGAAGAATAACATGGAATAATATTAAATGCCACTAGCAATTTTAAATCACAAAATCCTTTTGTTTTAGTGTTTTTTTTCTTTTCCTTTCTTTCACGAGTACTCAAATGAAGAACACAAAAAACATCTATGGCTAGTCCATGGTCTCACCAGTGCCCAGCGCAGGGGGACAATCACTGCCCTGGTCCTGCTGGCCACACTATTCCTGATACAGGCCAGGATGCCATTGGCCTTCTTGGCCACCTGGACACACACACTGGCTCATGTTCACCTCCAGGTCCTTTTCCCCCAGGCAGCTTCCCAGCCACTCTGCCCCCAGCCTGTAGCACTGCAGGGGGTTGTTGTGACCCAAGCACAGGACCCAGGGCTTTGCCTCATTGCACCTCAGACCACTGTCCTCGGCCCATTGATCCAGACAGTCCAGATTCCTCTGCAGAGCCTTCCTGCCCTCCAGCAGATTTGTCATCTGCAAACTGACTGAGGATGCACTTGATCCCCTTGTCCAAATCATCGATGAAGACGTTAAACAGGACCGGCTGCAATACTGAGCCCTGAGGAACACCACTCGTGACCAGCCATCAACTGCATTTATTTCTGTTCACCACCAATGATAAATGATAAATGACCATTTACTCTTTCATTTACCTGTGGTGGTACCTATTTTTTAGTTTAAAGTCTGTTCTGGTTTTACACATTAAAAAAGAAAAGTAGTTTCGCGCATTTTTAAGATTTGAAAGTGTAATTAAAACTAAAAGTCAAGTAGAATTTTTTTTTGAGAGCAAATATATTGTATTTATGATTACTCTTCTGTATATTCCTGTGGTTTTTTCTTTAAATATTTTATGATCACACATAGGAGAGATAAGCTCAACAGTTTAAAAACAGCTTTTAAATACCAGTAACTTTAGGGCCATCCCTATATTTTTGGAAGTCAGCATATATTCAGCATGCATTGGAAGACAATCAAAATGTTCTGGTTTTACTCATTTACTCTCCCCTTGGTATTTACAGTGTTATTTAAACCTATATTTCATGTTCTCTAGACTGGTGGCCATGGTTTATTTTGTGAAATGTCAATAGTGGAACTACGTGAACGCCTCGCTCTACTCAAAGAAGCACAGAAGGCAGCAGAGGAAGAGAGGAGAGACCAGATAATTCATGAAAAACAAGCTAAGGAACAACTTATTCTAGAAAAACTGGACCAGATTTCCCAATTCAGAGCAGAACTTGGACGAGCAGCTGCTTTAAAGTCAGTATAAAACAGCATGTGACATTTAAGGCATTGCAACTTTGTTAATATTTTGCCAGCCCCTTGAGGAGAAGAACAAGTAGAGAGCAAAATACTGCCCTTTTGTAAATCAGTATGACTTTTGTCGAGGATTACACTGGGGACAGGATTTCCTTTTTATTCTTGAGAATAATTTGCATCAGATTTAACAAATCTTTTTCATCATTTATGGTTGAAGACACTCCATAGGCTAGTGTTGACAGTATTGCCCCAGGATTCAGAGCCAATAATATATATTTAGAAAGAAGTTTTGCCTTTCTTCTGTTCCTTTTCAGCTAATCAGAACTAATTTGATGTTATTAGAATCATTCTAGCTTGCCACTTAAAGTGCTTTCTTGTTTTCATCTAAGCCAATATTAGGGTTGTAGCTTTCTTCCTTGAGTATCATCTGGAATGTCAAAAGGCAGGCCTTATTCTAGAAGTTAAAAATATTTTAGGAAGAATATTTTCTGATAGCAATAATAAGTTATAAATTAAATATGGCAGTAGATCAAAGAGGAAATTCTTAGCTTACAGGCTCTCTGATCAAATTCTGCATTCATTATTCATATTTATTATTAATTATTATATTTATTATTAATTGTCATCAAGGATCCATAACTAACATAGATGCCTCACATATGCAGAACACAGGTCCCTTCCACAAAGAGTTTAGAATCTAAGTTAAAGCTATTTACAAATAAAGCTGAGCCTGTGTAAAAGAATAAAATATTGCACACATCTTACATCATTTTTACTGTATCTGGAATATTTGCCACTGTTTTCTTGCAAGTTGTCTTTCACCTTTTCCCTTTTGTTGCTTTTGTTAGTCTTTGTCTTGCTATATTTATTTTGCAAACTGATTTCAGGCTGACATTCTGAAGACATATTTTATCAGGCTACAAACATGTCTTTAGACATGTCTTAGATTCATGTTTATGGCCGAAGGTGGCTTCTTAGAGTTCAGTTCATGTTATTGATTAATCATCCAGTTCTAAATCTCAATTAGAGAAGGCAGTACTGATGTATTGCTTTAACTAGTTTACACTAGTCTCAGCTGTAATTTGGTTTTTTGCTGATCTCCAGTTGATCTCCAAAGACTGGGGTTTTAGTATGTTGGTACTTAAGATAGTTTAATGAATTTAATGAATGAATCAATAACTGCAGCTGCAGTGGATTGACTGCACAGATCAGTGACCCTCTTTTCTGTGGCATTTATCAAGACAAGATTTTAATACTTAAGAACTTGAAATGGAGTTGGAGCTGGAAATACACCCTCACTGCTAAGCATTCAATATTGTGAAACCCTGTGGGAGCAACTCAAGGCACTGCTTTCCAGTAGAGTCGCAAACTAGACATTAAGAACGTGTGTACTACGTGAAACCTGTTTCACCAATAACTGCTTAAAGAATCATCAGTTCTGCTAGATGTGCAGTGTGTGAATTTTGTATAGGACTGGGTTCCTTTAAACTTTAAACTCTTTGGCTTAATTCAGACCTAAAGCTGTTCTGACCCTGAAATAAGCTATGCTTGAATGAGAAGCTAACTTTGATTCACTTTTTCGTCCTGTCATTTGAAATGTTTTTTGGAACAGAGCAGCATGCCAAAGATTGTAGAATCCAAACGAAGTTAAACACTAAATTTGCAAGCTTCTGGTCAGACTTCTGATAAATAATACACTGATTTTAATGGTGCCCTGTTTGCTCTCCAAATAAAGAAAATATAATGTTTCATTATGGATGTTGTTAAGATATTTGCCTTTCATGGCTCTCAGGCAATCTATGTATGAAACTCAGAAGACTATCCTATAAAGAGTATATTAAAAATACTGTTCTTTGGGAGTGTATTTTATGCCTTTTCATCTAGAATCCAAATCTCTGGTGTTATTTCTGTATTAACAGAAACATGGCATGCTGGCCATAACATTTACAACTGTTAGACACTTTGTTGCAGTTTTTATTTCTCTCTACAGAAACTAGAGACTTTGTGTATTAAACCTTATTTGCAGATCTTGAATTCTGAAATATCTATCAAATCAGTGTGAGAGATTAATTGCTTGGGTTGTATTCTTGATACGCTGCACAGGAGATGTAAAAATCAAATTTTTATGTTTACAAAGTTAATTCATTATAGGGATAGAATAGCAAATCTTACCAAAGGTCCTCATAAGTTAGCCTTAGGCATCAACATAAAACTACATGTTTATATCTTAAATTGTATTATGTTGACGGCTACTGCTAATCAGCTAAAATCTGGCACCTAAACTTTGCTAAAAAAAGTGCTTTAATGTCAGCTGGAGTTTAATCAGGGCCCTATCAAGCAGGTTCCTTTCAATGTCATTTACAAACAGACATCCATCAACCCAAAAGGAGCATACTGAGCAGGCCTACAGTGAGTTATATTAAACAGAATAGGAAATGGAACATGAAAAATTACTGAGACATCGGCCTTTAACAGACTGCAAGCCGTGACATCCATCACAGCAGTGGCTTTGTGAGTGCTTGCAGAACACTCAACAATGAGCACAGTGTATATGCAGGACGTCCCTTTAATTGCTGGAATTTCACACAGTTTGAAAATCAGCACTGGCATATGAACTGGATGAACATTTGAGTTCTCAGATTTCAAACCTGAGCAGCATTTATGTGTGTTTGAATACATGCTAATTTACTGAGAAAGAGGACAGGCAGAAGGGAGGGTTATGGATGAACGTCTGTGACAGTCCTATCAAAGGAGAACAAACTTCCTAAAGGACGTGTTCCCTGGAGTGTCCAGGGATGACTTAGGGGTTCAAAAGCCTTCTGGGTGAGGATTGGAGAGTGGAGGCCCATCCTTCAAAACTCGTAAGACACTCTGGCAGCACAACCCTGTGATACAGCACAGAACTGAAGGAAGGGCCAAACAGCACATGGAGGGGGAAAGACATAACAGGGAAACGTGCTATGCTATGGCTGTGTGTGGTTGTTGCTTCAGGACTTCAAAAACATAGCCTAGAATAACAAAAAAAAAAAGCTGAATAATTAACAATATAAGGGACTTTGGTTTGGTACTTCACAAAACTAGTGATTTCATTGATTTCACAAATTTAAGAAATACTTCATAAAATAGTCCCGTGTATGTTTGCAATAAGGAAGTTAAGATTTAGTTTCTCATTTCCTACTGCTGGTAATGAGTTCTTCACTAGCACTGAAACAGAAGGAGGAGATTTATCAGCAATGATGGATGGAAATATAAAGATGTGAAGAGAGGCTGTAAAAAAAGCAAAGCCAGGCTCTTCTCGGTGGTGACCCTTGAAAGGACAAGAGGAACATCAGGAAACACTTTTAACTGTGAGGGTGACAAAGCACTGGCACAGGTTGTCCAGAGAGGTTGTGGAGTCTCCATCCTTGGAGATGTTCAAAAGCCATCTGGACACATTACTGTGCCACCAGTTTGAGGTGGCTCTGCTTGAGCAGGTTGGGGGTGGACAAGATGAGCCCCAGAGGTGCTTTCCAACCTCAGCCATTCTGTGATTCAGTGAATGAACTTTGATTAAACACCCTCATGATCTTTATTTCAAATGAGGAAAACACTTATGAATAAAAATCACTTTCCCACCGAAAATTAGGTGCTTAGTAAGTTGATTGTTTTGGAAAGGAGTCAGATTTTGAGTGTTTAAATCCCTCACATTAATACAAAATAGTAATCAGTCTAATAGTGTAGAGTTCTTAAACGTCACAATAATGACTTGCCTTAACAGTGAACTGTTAAGAGATACATTCACTTTACTTACTGGAGTACCTAAGAATTATATGATACAGGACAGAAAAGGGCAAGGAGGGAAGTACAGGGAGCCCTATTCACTGAGACTGAGAGTATGAGGAAATTAAAAAAAATGTTTATTGCATTATAAGGCAATCCTGGTTTTTGGTTTTTGATTTGTTTTTTTAACAAAATGTGTTTATTGCACAAGACTCCATTTTGCAAGGTGAGGTTATAAATACAGTCCCAGCTGCTTAGGTTGATATTCTGGTCCCTAGAACAGTTAAGTCATCATTTTTACTCCATCTCCTGCAAGTATTGAGTCAGTTAAGAGCTGTCATACATCTGTGTATCTCTTTCTACTTTTGATGCAAAGCTGGAGTTTGAAAATGTAAATGAAGAGCAAAATGTAGTTTCTAGGAGGAATGCTCTGTGCAAATCTTCAAATCTGCCATGTTTTAAACACAGAAGATTTTTCATAAATTATCACATAATTTTCTATTGAATCTGGATAGGATTTTTCTAACTGTGTACTAGCCCTTTCTGACTGGCTGTTACCTTATTTCCTTCGGAAATAGGTGATAGGAGGTGACAGAGATCATAGGAGATTTTTCTATCTTGAGTCCTGAAAGTTCTCAACTGACCATCACAGAAAAACAGAATTTTAAGATTTTGTTTTTCATTCCTTCCCCTCTTGGAGTTTCTGTTATACGGTGTGGCAACTGAAAATCTATGGGATTGGCAGCTTTTTGGAATACTGTAGATGACTGGCACATGACTTCCTCTAGAAGAGGACTGAATATTACTCTGGGGATAAGGAACTATTTACAATGTTAATACAGAAGCAGCTGCTGCTGCATGATGTTAAACCTCTTGCTGTATTTCCTTTAGTTGTATTTACAAGAATCTGGATTTGCATGTAAGAAAAGCTTTTGTTGTTTATTCTCACTGACAGGATCTAATGATCAAGTATTTCCATAAAACCTTACAGTTATGTTCTCCTATATCCTTTGGAATGCAATGCCTTGATACAGTGCAAGTAGAAATAAACCATGTTCTCAATTAGATTAAGTGATAGTACATGATTTTCAGATCTACAGAATAGTGTTAAAAATTGATCTCAGTGTAGCAGAGTACATCACAGTATTAAGGAGGATAAGGAAATGTTATCCTAACCACACAGCATGACACAAGAAGCAGAGAGGTTCAGGAAGTGTCTCAGGAAAGCAACTGGAAATGAGAAGCCAAGCTAAACTGTGCAGCTGATCTGGAGTTCAGTCACATTTTAGAATGCAAGAGAGGTCATTTCTCCCCCTCATCCACTCCCTGAGGATTTTGGGCCCTCTAGTCCAGAATGGCTGCTCTGAAGAAAATCTGCTGTCATGGAGAGTTTCCTGTTAGCAAAGATGAAGCTAACAAGGCAGGCAAAAGCCATCTCTCCCAAGATGAAAGAAGTGTTTGGATCCCTGGAGTCTTGATACAGACACTTTTTTAAGGCAATTTGGTGGATTTAGCATCAGAAGGAACTTCTTCCTTCTTCCCCATCTGCCAGCTTCTTGAGGAGAGTGTGTCTTATACTGAAAACACTTGATGTAAGACCCAAGATAGAAGGGTAGAGTTCAGTTGTAAAACATTTATTTCCAAGAGGCACCTTGTCTGTGACACTAGTCCTGCCACTGGCGGAATGACAGTTACAGAATCAGCTGACAATGCCCTGGTGCTCTCTGCTCCGGGTCATTTGGAGTCTTTATCTGGTTTCCAATAAAAGCAATTGTAATGTTGCACCACTGCACTATATAAAAGGACCTTTTACAAACTATCCCTGCCAGCTGCATCAGATCTAACCTGGTTATACCCTATATAATTATGTGCATTCTTTGGAAGATCTGACACTTCCTTTACATCTGAATTTGGCCAAGAGAATCACAGCTGATCATGACGTAATAATAACTCTACCGTTTGATCATACTAAGCCAAATTCAAGTGCAATGTTGAATAAAAGAAAAATGAAAAAAGTGAGTGACTATGTAAAATGGTGCAACCTGCACGAAGAATTTGTGAGTAATTTGTGCCAGTCATGTGAAAGTAAGCAAAAACAAATCAAATGTAAATTCCAGAGGACAGAAAAGTGGCTACAATAGAAGGGGAGAAAAAAAGGGAGACTGTCCAATAACCTCTCTCTTATGCCTTACTTTTATGCTGCACATGCTGCTATCAGTTTGTGCTCACCTAGAGCAACTAACCTTAATTAATACATCACCATCCCAGAGATTCTGTATCTGGGCATTGGGATTACACAGAAAAGAATATCTTTCATTTGCCAAGGAATACAGCGATCAGGATGAATACTAATGATCATATCAGGAAAACTCCACAGCTCTCACAAGCAAAGTGCTGCAGTATTATCCCAGGTTTTGCACATGTTTTTTTCTAAAGAATATCATGTCAAGCTTGAAGTACTTCAGATATTGTCATCATGGCATCCTGTGGGAAAAAATTATTCTATATGGTTTAGTAATGCTGTGGTGAAAACAACAAGAGGCAAGTTGCAAATACCACAGGCAAGTTATGAGATTTACATCTGTTTTGAGTCTAGCTGGTTCCCAGAAGCAAGAGCAAATTCATTATTATCAAGATAATATATGCTCAGATGGATTTATCCTGTGGGATGATATTATTTTGCCTTCTCATTGCTTCTTTTTGATTTTTCAGGCAAGAAGAAAAGAAATCGAAGTCCCAGCCTGGTGAAAGGCCCATGAAGGACGAACGCATTTTAAACCTGCAGAGGAAGATTGTAGAAAAAAAAATGGAGCGTAAAAAGCAAGCAGGACTCCTAGAGATTATCCCTCAGAAAACCAGCATCAAGCCAAGCAAGGTCTGGTGATTACATAAGGAGAAAAGCTCTGCAATAGACCTGCTGCTCACAGACCTTTGCTCAACTGCCAGCACTGGCAAGGGGGGCAGAGGCAGATGGTGCCATGCACGACTGGCAATAGCAACACCCTGCTTCCTGCACAGGCACAGTTTCTCCAGCCGTGGCCTTGACCTCACCTTCCTGTCACACATTCTGCCACCACGGAGCAGGGCTCATCCATTCTACGCCTGCCTTCTCACTCCTATTATCCCATCAAGACAGCACCTTACCCCCTGTCTCTAGCTCTTGTCTTTCCCAGCTTCCCATCACACACACCCCATCCCAAACTGGGATTGCCCCCTCTCACCTGAGGTATGTTACAGTTCATCATTCCCATGGTTCTGTGGAGTGTTGCAGCTGTGTTTAAGTCATCTTAAACTGGGCAAGATGCTCAGGATACCTTTCTGTTCATCACACACCTACTTTGATGTTGACAAGTTTCACAGTCATGTTAGAAAACAAACCATGTTGTGAGCCAGGAGGATCAGATAGAATTTCAGTGTATCCTCTGCATCATCTGCAGTCTGATCATCTGTGTGTCTTTCCTGCAGGATTCTTTGCAAGGGAACCACTGGAGAGAACTGGAAGAGATTCGGGAAAGGCAGTTCAAACTCCTTCAACATGGCTTCATGGCCAGAGAAGCAGCTCAGAAAAGGGCTGCCTGTGTGGCTGCAAGAATTGGAACCACAACCTATATACTGCGCTCTGATATACAATAAAACACACTTGGAATCAATTCAGGCCTGCTGGAAATCTCCCAGTGTACCTGGGAGAGGAACAAGGTTGAGTTATTCTTTATTTCACCTTTTCAGTGTGATTAGAAAAATGTAGGTCTTACAGGCACAATAGAATAAAAATGGGTGTGTTTCTTTATAATTTTATTTTTTTATATTATTTTATAATGATGTAATGAATAATTACAATATAATGATTTTTTTTTCTGCTATAATCAAAAGCTTTAAGAAACTGAAACCTTATCATCAGAGATCCTACAGCAGAATGGCAAATATCTGGGTAAGAATGTTGAGACCTGTGTTTCTGTTATTGTGTAGTATGCCATGGTTTACTACACTCGTCTTCCAAAAGGTCAAAAATGAGGGCAAAACCCAAGGAACATTTGTTTACGTATGCATCTTTTTAGAAGGCATGGTCAGCCCAAGGTTCTAACACATCTTCTTACATGACAATAACCGTGTGTAAGAGGATCACCAGTTTCAACACTGGTTTTAGAGGATGAGATAAAATCTGTTTAGGAGGTTTAGGTGATGTGATAGCCTCCAGGAGCCAGTGTCTAGATTCAGTGACCCAGGCAGACCATCCCTCTATTTGCGGATGTAAATCTCTTCAGTATTTAAACAGTGGAAGGAGAACATAACGTTGTTTGATCCCTTTAGGGAGCTGCTTCCAGAAAACCTCAAAATTCCGTTACTCACTTAGAAGATAATTTGCCCTCTATGACAATTTCTATACTGTGTAAAACAGCCTTTAAATCACAAGACTTATCCAGGCACAAAGCCAAGGAGGATATAAATTGGAATTAAAATCTGCACAGCAGTAAGACTATGTAATGTATTTCCATTTTAACTCAATGCCAGTTACTAAGTGTTTAATTATGGCTATTGCAAATATTTAAATTGACGGAGACTGTCACTGACATTAGAGTCAAGCAGCTGCTTCTAATGCTCTCACAACATTGCATTTCTCACTTTTTATTGCAGGAAGTCTAATGGAATTCTTTTGTTGCCATCTAGCTGTGAAGAACATTTCCACAACCTTCAAGCTGATAAAATGTGTTGTATTTTTCACTCGAAGTAAATGCTGCAGTAGTGCACAGAGGCAAAGCAAGTAGGGCTCATGCTCCACAGCAAGAGTTAAGGAACACAGGTGAGTGAAAAGAAGGAATCATAGAAACAGAACTACAGAGAAAAGGGAACTATGACACCATGTCAAGTAAGGGACTGTAATATCTTTAAATGACAAACCCTTGGTGGCAGGGAGTTTGTCTTCCCTTGTGGTTGTTCAGCATTGTTTTGCACTGTGTTCCAGAGCAACAAAGCTAAGTGGTGACTCGAACACCTTGATTTTCCGGAAGCCAGCAATTAACAGCTGACAGTCACAGTCTAGGGTGTTGCACAGCTGAATAGTTCTTCTTAAACTTTTTCAAGAGAATTTAAAAGTGCAGGAAAAAAGCATCACTAAGCAGATAGGGAAGCCATGTGGAAATTTCAAAACCCCATCATACTGCAGGCTTCTTCCCCTGTGATTTTGGACCAAGTTTTCAAAATTTTTACTGAATTGCAATCAAGCTGATTCATAACTATTTCCTTCTCTGTATTTTCCCTGCTCTCAAATGAAAAGACTGAGGAATAAAGGAATCTCAATAATCCAGCTATGGAATTTTTACCTTCAGAAGTCACAGATAGCCCTAGCGCTACTTTAGATCTGATGCAGAAAGTTATCTGCAGATTCAGTGTTTTGAGGAATATAAAAGAATGTATTTTGAAGCAAATAACAGTAGATTCCTATTTTTATATCAATATATTCCACATTTTTATATCAATAGAGGCTATTGATTTTTCAGTGAAGGCAGGTCTTACAACAGAATACGCAGAATAACATAAAAAATACCACCTTCCTCCTGACAAAAGCATATAACTTGATGTTGGACACAGCAGATCCTATTCAGAACCACTTGGGCCCTGCCTTCTAGAGCACCTTCTCTAACATCCCTGTTCCAGCAGTGTGGGGTACACCAAAACCTGAGGTGACCCAGTGCAGAGCCATCACAGGCCTGGTGGGACTTGTTAGCGCTGTACTCCAAAAGCAGCTGTAAAGCCCTTGGAGCCAGGTGAGCTCTGAAGCCACACAGCTACCCCAGACTGCTGCCTGGCGTCTGTGGCGGGGACCAGCCCCCACCTGGTTCTTCCACTCACAGATAATTGAGCCCGCAGTGCCTCTACGCAGGTGTATGAATAATTCATGATTCATTCATTTACACATTTGTCGCGCTATTTGCAGCCAAGAAGATGAGCCTAAGTGAACAAGGCTGACTCTGAAATCATCTATAAAAACAAAACCACCAAATAACAGAGGTTTCACCTGTCTGATCGTAGTGACAGACACACTGAGAAACATTTCTTGTGCCAAAAGCGGCACGCTCCAGAAACCTCTCATTCCAGTGTAAATGGTCAGACCGCAGAAGCCTTCACGTGCCATTATGGTGTGAGGAGGTGTAACGAAGCCCGGGTGACCTGAGGAAGACCAGGGGGTTTTGCCCTGTGATAAGCACCAGACACAGGGTGCTCGCCGCTCACTGCTGGGTGGCATTTGGCTCCCTCTCCCACATCAGCCCCAGTAACACGACTGCCAGGTCAGGTAATTCAACCTGCCCTAGAGGACAGGATGTTTTCTCTCAGAGAAACGGATGTTTTCTTATTTAAATGAAACCAAAGACACAGAGACAGTTAGTTTGAATGGCAAACAAAGAAAATACCAGTACAGATCTCCAGCACTTTTCACCCAGGGAAGAAGAGAAGTCACCGGGGAAAGCCACAAAGAGCCCAATGGGTGGGCATAGGGCAGTAAGATAGCAGGGAAGGACAGATGGTCCTTGCATTAAGGTAAATCAGCTGTGAAAAACCCTTACTGATGGTGAGGGGAGGGCACAGAAACACCTCCATTGTTTATACTATAGTTACACCCTGGATCTGGAGTAATTATGCCATGGGCGACAGCTAACTATCTCCCACGTTGATGGCTCTGATGAATTTTGCTCCGCGTGCTGGAAACACCCCGAGAAAAAGAATGTCTTCACAGAAGGGGCGATGAGACACTGAAGGGGCTGCCCGGGGAGGTGGCGGAGGCTCCGTGCCTGGAGGTGTTTAAGGACAGACTGGACAAGGCACTCAGGGTCACGGTCTCACTGACAAGGTGGTGCTCGGCCACAGGCTGGACTCGATGATCTCAGAGGTCTTTTGCAACCTCATTGATTCTGTCACTCTGTGACACGTTTCCAGAGGACTGGCGGGTCGGGGGGGCGGGGAGGGGGATGAGGGGCACCCCAGAGCTCACGCACACCCTACCTCCACGTACAACAGCACCGCAGAACACAGCAAAAGCGCGGTCAGGGCCGAACTAACACGGGGACCAAGGAGAGCTTTCGAGGGACAGCGACAAGGGACAACGGGCCCCAACAGCCCCGCGCAGGCCGCACGCCCGCGCCGAACTACAACTCCCAGCACGCCCCGCGGCCGAGGAGAGGCGGGGCCGCCAGTCAACTCCCTCTGATTGACGTGCGCGCGGACCACTCGGCGGGGCGCGGGGCCGCGGTCCCGCCAATGGCGGGCGGGAGGGGGCGGGCGCTGCCGTGCGCGCTGCCGGCCGGCGCTGAGGTGAGCGCGGCGGGCCGGGGGCTCGGCCGGGGCAGAGCGGCGGCACTGGGCCCGTTCCGCCCGCCGGGGGGCCCGGGCGGCAGGTGAGGGGGAGAACGGGAGCGGACAGGGGGAGGGGAGGGGAGGGGGAGAGGGAGAGGGAGAGGGAGAGGGAAGGGGAAGGGGACGGGGAAGCAGCCGTTCCCGGCCGCGCGGGGGGAGCGGGGCGATGCGGCCGCTCCTGCCGGTGCGCGGGGCTGGGCCGGCGCCGCTCCAGCCTGGGGACGGTGCCCGAACCCCTGGCCCGGGCGCGGCCCTGCCCGGGAGCGGCGTGGCGGGCCCGCCCCCCCGAGCAGGGGTTCGGGGGCTCCGGGGCCGTGAGCGGCGCTGCCCGGGGGGCGCGGGGCGGCCCCGCCGCTCCTGCCTGCCCTGCCCGGCCTGGCCCGGCCGGCCCGAGGTGCGGGCACGGCGGTTCTGCCCTCGGGACGGGGGCCGACCCACCTTCTTCCCGGCGAGGTGGGTCTCCCCTCCCACGGAGGAGCCGCAGGGGCTCGGTGGATGTAGCTGCGCGAAGTTGTCGCTCTCCCCCCCCATTTGGTGTGACAGCAGGAGGGGGGGGAATGTTTCTCTGCTGCCTCAGCACCCCCTTCTGCACTTCGACTACAGGATGTGGGAAGACTCAACTGTTTTTGCTTTCTTTTCTTCTGTATCTGATTTTTGGGACTGTAGAAAGTAAGCTGTGGCCTCTCAGAGAAACTTGTGCAAGTAAGAGTAATGAGGAGCTTTTCTTCTGGCCATTGTCCATCTTTCTTTGCCGTTTCTGAAATAGAACAACGGACCGATGGAAAGGTTTGGTGTGGTCTGTTCTGTGGGTGTTTTGCTGTTTTGTTTTTCTTAGGCTGCTCGCGAACATGCCATACTTGTCTGTAGATGCAGCTGCCTGCTTCAGGCAGGCGGGCTGGTGTATCTCTGGTTGGCTGGTTATCTCTCATGTTGCTGTGTTTATAGTGCCTCTCACCAAGCTTTTGTAGTGTGGGAGCGTTTGACCTAATTTGGGTAACACGTAATAGACTCAACTTCTGTTTCCACTGAAGTTGCTGTACTGCATCTGAAAAAAAGGGGAGCATCTTTAAAGGTACTGGAAGTACAGGAATAGGAGGCTTTGTAAAAGTGAAATATCAGACATAAAAATTAAGACTAGCACTTTGTCATTGGCATGTGCATCTTCCGGCCACGGAAACCTTGTTACGCAGCTGTATCTTTCATACAGTGTTTTCTCTTGTTGGGAGAGGAAAGAGACATTTTGGGTAGAAATGAGAAGCAAAGTCTTAAAGGCATGGGATATCACCTTTTGACATATTTAGTGTATACTAGTTTTGTCAGCTGTGCCTTACACATTCCCAAGGTTTGGATTGACATTATTGCTTCCTTCAAGTAGGTACTTCAGTGCATTTGTTGTGTTTAGGATGATTATGAACTAAAGCCTTGTTTGTGTTAGTCAGACATGGGGAAAATGTCTATTTCTTGCTTCAGACAACTTGCCTCAATTCATGCTAAGGACATGGGAGACCAAACCTTTGTTTTTAGAGTGGTGCAAAAAAGTTTTCAGTTTATGTTGTCTAGAGAATCAATTATTTTTGAATGGTAATTCAAACATGTTTAATTAGGTCAACTTGAACTCAGTGAAAATGTTCTTTTCTTGTGGAGGAAAAAATGTAACAGGACACTTAAATGAGGAATAGGGGTAGTTACCACTGCTGGTATAAATAATCTTACTTTAAATGGCTTGACCTTTATTTTTCTCAAATACCTACCTGTACAGAGAAAGGCTGGTGAATATAGTCTTTAAAATGCTGTTTGTTATGAGGTCAAGACTGCCTAAGTCCTTGGGAGAGCTAAATAACAGGAACAATAACTGCATGTGCAGAGCTCTGCCGGTGAGGGGAAGGGGAGTGGCTTTTTCTGGTACTGTTATCATCCTGCAGCGGTGCAATAAAAAGTACGTAAAGTTAAAAGTATTTATTGGCTTGCGAAGTTGATCTGCTAAGTTTTCACATACAAAAAAAAAAAAAAGTCCAGCTGGAGCTGTGAGTTAATGAGGTCATTGGATGTGTAGGGGTTGAGAGGAAAGAGGTAACTCTCTGTATCACCCGCTCTTGGGAGTCTTGATGCTGCGTGGGTCCATAGTGGCTGCTGGCAGAGCATTTAACTTGTCCCCTCCAGTTCTGTGTAACAAATTGTGTTATTAAATTGAGTGGTCCTGATGTTTTGAAAATCGTAAGGAATTCTTAGTCATGAGTGTATCTCTTAATGAGCAGCGTGCTCACCTCTGCTCCTGTGCGTTACTAGACTTGACCTGTGGTGTATTTCCTGTGCATTGCTAGGCTCGGTTTGTGGTGTATTTCAAGAGGTAAGCTTTGCTTTATTTTCAGTAGACATTCTTACAGTTCAGGTAGTTAATGTTCAGTGAAGTTTCCCAAGTAAGCCAAGAACACGTGGAAATCTGTAGTTCCACGGAAGAGGTTTGTTCTTGCAAAACGGAAGCTTTGCTGGATCATGAGACTACTTCCATAGTCTTAATAAGTTCCAAGAGCCTGGTTTTCTTTATAAACCTGACTCTCCGGAGATGTGTCATGTTGATACTGATGAACCTGCCTATGATGACTTATTTTGAGGTGCTTTTACGATGATGAGCTTCCCTACGGGTATAATTTTCAACTCTCTTCTTCAGAAGCAGCTTCTAAAGAGGTTAAGATTTGAGCCATGGCAGGGAGAACATTTGTGCCTCAAATGTAGTCTCTGCATTAATTACAAAGAAAGCCTACTGTTGGTGGTGGAAGATGCTGAAAATTAAACCATGTAAATAGCAATGGTGCTCTCTGTCAGTTAAGTCAAAAGTGGTTCTGTCTGCTGTTGCCGCTGAGGTCTGATACTAGATCCTCTGAGACATTTCATAGTAATCCTGTAAATAATCTGTTCCTCGATATCTTGTTAAAGAAGTATGTGGATATTTAAAGTGAGTGAGGTGGTCCTAGCACAGCAGGTCTTCTATTGTGTGTTACTTTGGTTTTTTCACCATAACTTGAAAATGTAAGTTTGTTGGTTGGTTGGCTTCATTTTTTCTTCTGTTTTAGCCCTTCTTTGGCATTTAAGGCATTTGTGGCCAAAGAGAATCTGTGCAATGTTTTTTATTTGGAGTCATCCCAGGTGTTCTCCTCATGGTTTTAACCTTTTCTAAAGATACTCTGTCAACAAACCATTGCACTGGGTTGTATTCAGAATTAAATCCTAACAGCACCAGGTCTTGGGAAACCTTCTGGGTGTTTTATATCCAAACCTGTGCTGCCTGGTGAATACAGTGGGCTTCTTTTGTGCTGTCTTTTATCAGTGTATCAGGTTGCTCTGAAAGGTTCTGTTTTAAAACAGTTCTAAGAACCTGTAATTAAAAACAAGCTTATATAAAGTTAATATCTTTATAATCCTCAGGTGTGTGGACCAACTAACATTTCCCAGCTTTTTAAGGTTCCAAGTATCTTTTCCAATTCCGTATCTGAGGAGAATCAAGGAAAATGTCTCCTGACTTTCTTGATAAAATAAAACCTCTAAAGAATCTGAAGTCCTAGCTTCTTAATGTATATCATGTGTTGATCGCTCTCATTCCTTTTGCTGTGTGCAGAAAACTACTTTGCCCAAGTTATTTTTCATTTCATTTGTACCTGGTTGATGAAGATGGTAGCTTGTCTTTCAGCAATTAGTTTAAAACATGTGCCAGGCTTAGGGATGATTCTCTCCCCTGCCCCTATCCCTCATCCCTTGTGCTGTGTCCTCCTCTTTCACCTCCCTCTTTTCCTTGTCTCCTTAAACCTCCAAACCCGTGAACAATAATCGTACGGAACTAGGAACTCCTATAGCACAAAGAAAATGTGCTCACAGAAAGTCCTGATGCTCTTTTGGGTTTGGAGGTTTTTTTGTATGAGTGCATCGTTAGCCACGGTCTTGTTTTAAAAGTTCTTGTCCTCTATCCCAGAAACTCAGTAAAGTGAGTCAAATAGGCTCTTCCCAAGAATGTTGGTAAGGTTGGCAGAAAAGCTTTCTTTCTTAACAAGTGAAATGAAATCTAGACCTTAAGAACAGTGTGAAGTGTTCACTGAGAGCTCACACTACCTGGACACAGAATGTTGTGGAAAGGAATGTGCAGGTGAGTCCTGCACCGGGGGAGCGATAGACAAAGTCAGTTCCCAGCTTTCTCTGAGCCTTAGTCTTTAACATCCCAGGTGAGACAGAAAAACTGTGCATGTCAGTTTAGATTCCTAAAAGGAACTGGTTACTGAATAGATTCGTGGTAGGAGGGGGTGTTACACATTACAGTTCTGAAAATGAGATCTACTGTGACCAGACTCTGCCTGTGGACTCACTGAGCGTTAATCTGGCATGTAGTAAATGATTCAACTGGGGAGGGAGAGGGGAAGACATGTTGACTTTAATTGTGCCTTTTGTGCCAGTTTTAAAATGAAAAAATGTGAGAAAATTGCAAAGTGGTGTGTTGCTTAAAACTTTACATAAATGTATCTCTGGGCTTAGTAATAAGCTCAGGAAGACAATTCAGCAATTCTTATTTAACATAATTGGTTTTTTCCTGGTTCCTCCACTGTCTCCCCTCACGCCCTCCCCCAGCTCCTCATTGTGTGTTGGACCCGTGGTAATTGTGCCACAGCCAAGCTCTGAGGTGGGATCTTCCGTCCCATCAGTTACCTCAGCCCTGTCCATTACTCAGAGCTGCCTTTATGCTTTTCACCTCTCCCCCTTGGCAGGTAGATGGGCACACACACCTGCAGGCACCAGGGCAGCTACGGTGAACTCCTGTTCTCCTGCACATCAGCAAGTCTTTTGAAACCAAAATTTCTCTGCTCCACTTGCTTTAGATTCATCTCAAACTCTTTGGCTCCCAGCTGTTGGAATCTGAAGGTGGATTGGAGAAGTGCTCATCTGGAGTTTTTGGTTCTCTGAAGATGGCTGTTTATGACACAAATCCCAGTGATTCCTTCCCACAGACATTACCCCGAGAGTCAATCAGTTGCTTTTCAGTTCAGTGTCATTGGGATTCCTTAGTATTCTTGTAGTTTGATGTCAAATCCACTTATTCTGGTGTTTAGTTAATGGGTAAGAATGACTGAGGCCTCAGGCTCAGTTGCAGGTGTCTGAGGCTCAAATACTGAACTCTGGGACTTCCCTCCCCTCTGGCTTTGGGCAGAAGCTGGTGAATCGAGAATGGGAATCTTGGAGTGGGAGTATTGAAGAGAACAAGCATTGCAGATAGGTAATCTCTCTTCTCTTTGATAGGTTTGGAAGAACATCGTTCTCTGACCCTGAGAAATCTGGACTTTTTGTCAGTGACCTATTTAAAGGAATCCAAGGAATTTACAATCTTAGCTTCCTTGCCATTACGTTTTTGTTGTGTGTGCCTCTTGTTCTGTGGTTTTAGATCAAGAAACACTATGAGCACAGTAAGTATTTTGCTACTCAATGCAATCCTGATTCTTGAAATATGTTTTCCTTGGTACTTCTGAAAATTATTTTAAGAGTTTGTAGCTAATACAGAGGAATATAAGTATAATAAATCTTCATGTAACTTTATGTTCAGTGGTAGTGAGGACTTTGGATCTCTCTAGGTGCTAGCAGTAGTTCAGAAATGCTTACAATGTGAGCAAAAACCTGATAAATTGTGAACTAGTCTTCTCATTTCCAAACCATCATGATAGGCAAAATTTTTCTTGGTGAGGCAACTGGTAAGAGATCTGGGATGATGTCTTTTCCTTGATGCCATGCATTCTGGTAGGAATAACCCATACCACCATTCAGTGAATACTCAACCATTCCAGGTGTGCTGTCTGTGTCCTTGTGGGCTTTAGTTGGTGTTGCAAAATTGAGAGCCACTTGAATATTACTCATACAGAAAATGCTAAGTCTTTGTTCTCTCTTAGACTCAACGAAAGCGCCGTGGAGGAGCAGTTAATTCTAGGCAAGCTCGAAAAAGAAGCAGGCTCATGGCTTCTACTGCAGAGATGGCATCAGAAGCAGAGCCAATAGAACTTGAAGAAAGTGGTAAGCTTTCTTTTGAACTTGGGAAGAACTGAAACTGCTTCTGAAGGGTTGGTGTTCAACTGAATGTGTTTTTTAGCCTAGAAAATGTTAGTTTTTAGGCCCTTTACTGTAGAGAAAGGGAAACCTAGTGTGGAAGCACCTAGTATGGCATCTTGAAATAACAAGCCCACTGACAACTTTTGGTTTGGTTTAGTACTGAGCTATGATACATTTACCACTAGTGATAGATGAGTTGCATAGGAAAGGCCCCCAAAAGCTGCTCAAACATCTGAAAGTCTACTCAGATGAGCTGGGAGTCACTGCAGCTGCCACTACAGAGAGTGGCAAACTAAGTTTGGGAACTCACAAGTTTGAAGAAGATGAGAAAAACTCTGCCATTAGTTGTGCCCCATTTAAAGGGAACATGTGCAGCATGGTACTTTAAAGTTACTAATTTTTTTTCTGTATGATGAACATTCTGCTGTGTCAGATGAATTGTCTGTTGCTGTGTGCCTCCCACAAGCTGTTATTATCCAACAGAACTGTGTGAGGAGCTCAGCTGCTGTTCCCCTTGCATTGCAGCTTGCAGAAGACAGGGCAGGTAATGCTCTCTGTGGACTGCTGAGGGCAAAACTTGAGTAGAATATTGGACACATTCCTGTAGAGAAAATGGACAGGACATGGTTGAATCTCAGCCTGTTGTACAGTGACAGGCAATTTTACTGCTCTGCAATCTCTGATCTTGATTTCTAACATTCTGTTTTCAGCTGGTGAAGAAGTAGTAGATCTCACATGTGAATCTTCAGATCCCGTAGTCGTTGATCTAACTCACAATGATTCCGTTGTGGTAAGTAGTGAATAGCACACTTGTCTAAATCTTGTAGTCAAATTAGTTTCCTTTTGTGCTCCCTCATAGAATCTGACTTTAAGTTCAAAGTCGACTTGTCAGTGCCCGGAAGCCTTGTGATACAGATAATACAGAAGCTGCTCTGGAGGTGCACTTGCAGATAGTGATAGGATAATATAAAATACCTTTTTGCTCCAGAACCTGGCATGAATATATATCAGTCATGAGCAGTGTAACATAAAGAGATAGTTGAAGCTTTTCTAGATATGTCAAAGATAGAATCATAGAATTGTTCAGGTTGAAAAGAACCACTAAGATGATGGAGTCCCAACTATTCACCCAGCACCACCAAGTCCACAACTAAACCATGTCCCTAAGCACGACATCTACATGTCTTTGAAATACTTCCAGGGATGGGGACTCAAGCACTGCCCTAGTCAGCCTCTTCCAGTGGCTGACAACCGTTTTGGTGAAGATTTTTTTTTCAAATATCCCTAGTGATTTAAAGAAAAAGCCAAGGGAGAGAAGAGTAAGTCTTTGACTTACATGAAGTGTTTAGCTGCAGCATTGGTTTGAGGTACTCGTGTCGCCAAGCACAGCTTTAGCTGACTGGGTGCTAAACCTGTTGATCTCATTACTCTAACAAGTCTTAAAAAAACCTACTTTTTTTATTCCTTTACTGCTGTTTTGAAAACTTCGATCCAGCCAGCAGTGTGGTTATCCTCTCAGCTTTGAGATGCCACTGCTGCTCTGATGCAAATCAGAAACAAGCAGCAGAAATAGCATGGGGCTGCTTCTTGATGGGGTTGTTCCTGAGCCTTCGCAAAGGAAAGGCCTCAGATTTTACAATTGCACTGCCCCTGCTCCAGTTCCACCAAAGACAACAGTGGGTTGGGGATTATTTTTTTTCCTTCAGCAGCTGCTCTCATATGAAGCATTTATGGACATCACTGCTGAATCAGCCTGAGACCATAAATTGGGGAGCTGAAATGGGGGAGCAGGGAGGAGGGGGTCAGGTGGTTCATAATCTGCCTCTGTTTCTACCCCATTGGAACAGCAGGAGCAGAACCATCAGCATCCACTTGGTTGTTTAGAGAGCAGCAGTTAATGTACTGCTTTTAACATTCTTAATCAAAACAAGAACAACAGCCAACCATTTTTAGCTTGTTCTGTTGTAACTGCTTTGCTTAATTGGTGTTTTTATGTAATACCAGGGGTGCACAACAAAGTCTAATTGTGTTTTGTTTTCTCTTCTTTCCCATATGTATCGATGCAAGATTGTTGAAGGTGAGTGGACGTTTTAAAATTGGTAATGGAATTGCCCTAAACATAATTATTATTTTTGTTGGCCTTTTCCAATGAGCTTGAGCAGCATTTAGGAAAAGGGAAAGGACATTGCTAAAGCATCCAGCTGGTGTTTGAAGAGAATGAATCCAGTCTGTGTTTGATAGTCACTATCAGAGCTTGTAGAAACTACCTGAAATAAAATACATCAAAGCTGTTCCAATTGCTTCTTACTTTCCAAAAACAGATTTTCTTTAAGCCCCAAGTTGATCATAATTTTAATTAGCATTGGAATATGAGCTTTGAATAAAAAAGAAAATGTCAAAAGATTTGTTTAACCTGTATTGCAGTGAAGGAACTTAAGGAGAAAGTGATCTGTGGTCATAGTATTCAGTTTCATTATCTAGTCTAACATGCTTCAAATTTTGTAGAGAGAAGTATAAACAAGTGTGAAGTTGGTGTTTCTTCTACTTTAGGTGTTAAAATAGTTACAGGTCTAAAGAAGTTAATCATTTATATCTGTCAACCTTGTTCTGATTATATTATTGGACATTCATTGGTGTGTTGTCAGCTGCTTACCTGGAATGTAATCCTTTCTGTGCTCTGAATGAAGCAAGAGCAAGTGAAAAATACCGACATTAAAAGTTGTAGCTGAGCGCTTGTCGGCAGGAAGGGACTTTAACTTTGTGACTCTTTATGTCATATTAGTTGATTAGTGCTTGATTATTGTTACATGGACACTGGAGTTGCAGAGATACTTGACTTCAGTCTTCTCTCTTCGTTATCGCACAGCAACTGTTGCAGTTCCTCACCATAGGATTGTAGCAGTTCCTGTCAGTAGGGATTGGGAGAGGTATCTTCCTTTTACAGGGGAAATTGATTCACAGGTAGTGTAAATACATGAAACGTATGACAGTGAGAATCTTTAAGGTCACGTTTTAGCTGTTTGTAGGGTGAAGAGTGTAAATGTTTTCTGTCAGTATGTAGCAAAATATTCACAATGTCTGGACCTGTTTAGCCTTAATATTTAGGAATGAAAAGCCCGAGTTAAGAGTAAAATCAGCAGCCCAGCTGAAGTGCATGTACACCGATGCACACAGCATGGGCAACAAACAGGAGGAGCTGGAAGCCATCGTGCAGCAGGAAAGCTGTGATGTAGTTGCCATCATGGAAATGTGGTGGGATGACTCGCATGACTGGAGTGCTGCCATGGATGGCTACGAGCTCTTCAGAAAGGACAGGCAGGGTAGGAGAGGTGGAGG